>OZ024724.1:11168333-11802916 GCA_964016875.1 Fallopia convolvulus | reverse complement strand
GGTTTTGGACTAGAAATTCCCATCTTAGATTGCCAAAATAAAAGCTAATGATGGTGTGAGCATGTAAATTCCTTTGCATATTTTTGGATAGTTTAGCCTCTAAAATGATGTTGCTTTTGATATGATCATGATATCTTGCTTGTTTTATTGAGCATGTGAGTTCTAGGATGAGTTCTTATGCAACTAAGTATGAGTGACCCTTGTGAGATTGATTTTTGGCCATTTTAGGGATGCTTGATCATATTTGCATATCCCTCATGTTTCTTGTGTAATTAGCTCATTCATGCTTAGTAAAACTTGCTATTGCGGTGTTTATCTATTTTCCAAGACCGTCATGAGAATTGTCCTAGCATGGTCACATTGATTTTGAACTTTATTCTTCTAGTCACATAAATGTTCCATATCCTACCATGAAGTTAATCCTTTGATTGTAGCCCCGTTCTAGCCTAAGCCTTTGTTTGAAACTCCTCAAAAATATTATTCCTAGCCTTATATGACTTGACCCTTATGGGATTGGACTTTAGAAGAGAGGTTTGGATTGTATTTGAAGAGTTGAGATTCTCTTGGGTTTAAGGGCAAAGAATGGTGTTATGAATCATGTGGGTAGTGCATCTTTGTTGTACAAAAATGAAAAAAAAAAGAAAGAAAGAAAATGTTGGAAATGTAAAGTGGAATGAAAGCAAAGAGCTTAAGTGAAGAAAATGGTCCGACCGAGTTAAAAGCAACATCGGGCCCGATGTCATAAGAAAGTCGTTCCAAATGTAGAAAGTGTTTAAAATCCAACAAAAAGCATAAGAGCAAAGATGAAGTGGAATGATAAGTGAAATTTTGGGCTGAAAGGAAAATGTTAAGTCTTTTGGGTGGGTGTAAAAGTAATTGTGGGATTTGGTGAAATTGGTGAGAGTTTAGGTTGTTCAATCCCCATTATAAGCACCACAAGACCAAATAATTCCCACCTTGAAAAATACCAAAAGCCCCATTACAACCCGGCCGAATGGAACCTCTTTGAGGACCTCCATTGAGCCAAGTTCGAAATTCTTTGTGTACTTTGCATTAGGCATCTCTAGGTGGAGGAATTGGTGATATTAGCATCAATAGTAAAGTCCTTACTTGCATGATTTTTGAGCTTGAGTGTTCATTGCTAAACCCAAACACATGATGAGTGATACACATTCCCATATCCCTAAAGTGAGGCTTAGTTGCATTGACTTTATTCCTTGGAACACTTAATCACGTGTGATGATGTAATCTTGCTTGAATATCGATCACTTGTGCTTAAAATGTGTTTTCATACGAGGCTTTACTTGAAGATTTTGTTTCGGTCTTGCTTACATTGTTATTGCTTGAGGACAAGCAAGTTTAAGTATGGGGTATTTTGATGTCTCTCTATTTGGTGGTGTTTTCATATGTGATTTCCTTTGTAAATATGTTTCTTTTTCCCCTTTTCTTGTGCGCTTTGTTCCTTTTTAGCCTAGTTCCCGCATTTCTATGAGATTCGGAGACTACGCACCTTTTATGTGTTTTGTAGGTAATTTGGCATGAATCGAGGATCAATTTGAAGGAGGGTCGAGACATGGAGCAAAGGCCGAGCTAAAGCGGGAAAGAGAGAAGCAAGCCATGAAGAAGAACAAGAGAAGCCAACTAAGAAGAAGGTGGAACGAAGTCAGGACCGAGTTGCGACAACGTCGGGCCCGACTTTGAAGTTTCCAACCTCGGACCGAGATGCACAGTACCTCGGGCCCGAGGTTCCTCCGTTTCGGGCCGAGTCGCTCACCGAACTACTTGGGCTCCAAGGCACGAATTTGTGGACTTCCACTTTTGCCCCTCATCTAATCTATAAAAGGCCCTCTTGTCTTCTAAGAAAGGGTTCCCTCACACACACACAAAAAGGGGGGTTCCAAGGGAGCCAAGAGGATACTTGGAGAGCAAGGAGGAAGGAGAAGAGGAGGAAGAGAGAGAGAATCGGCCAAGAGAGAGGAAGGCTTGATAGGTTTTGTTGATTGTTTAGCTTTGATTTGCTTTGATCTTGTGGATTTGAAAACCCTTGATTTGAAAATGTGAATTGCTTTGGAATTGAATGAAACCTTGCTTTGTTTTGAGATTGATTATGATGATTGCTTTCTCTTTTGATTTGATTGCTTTCTTTGCTTGTCACATGGAGTAGATCTCCTTGATCTTGGGTTATGGGGGAAAACCCTAGCTAGGTTTAGGCTAGAAACCTCAATTCCATAGCCTTGAGTGTTTGATCTAAGGAACCCACTCTACATAGAGCTACAATTCCTTGCGAAAGTTGGGAATCAAGGCTTGAGATTGGCAAAGTAGCGAAAGTGAACATGTGTCAATCTCAAGACCTTGCTTCGAAGGGGATTTCCCCATGGATCGAGGTGTAGATGTGGTTGGAACGAGGGTGAAAGCACTCGATCCTAGTCCGATCATCACTCATTTCTTGAATTGGGGTGGAAAAGCCTTAATCTACTAGGGAAGGAACCCAAAAGCCCAAGATCTACTTTTAAAATCTTTGAGTTCGACATCCCCAGCTACCTCGGTCCCGACTTACCCAGTGTCGGTCCCGACTTCCTCTTGTCGCCAACCTCGGGCCCGACGTGACCTCAGTGTCGGTCCCGACTGTTTTCTTTGTTTTCCTTTGTTTTATGCTCTCCTTTCTAGCTTCCTAGTATCTAGGCACATCGATCGAGTAGACTTCCCGAGTGTTCGACACCCACCACGTACTACAACGGGGTCGGGTTATAAATTGTATCTCTTGACCCTCGCATCCGAGAGCGATCAAAAACCAAAAACAAAGACTCATCCATTCAAAACCAAATCAATCATCCATGTCGTTCATCAAACCACAAACCAAGAAACAAACATCCCAAACACAAACTAGAAACCAAAAACAAATATCCTCAAAATAACAAACACACACAAGCAAGTGAAATCATGAGCACACTTACCCCCACCCCATACTTAAAATTTTGATGTCCCCATCAAACAAGGAAACCAAAACTTAAAAGCAAGAGAGAAGAGTATAAAGAGCTCACAATTTCTTTATTCTTCAATGGCATGTCTAGGTCAATTGGCGAGGACGAGAGCCCATGAGGCTCTAACTTCTTCGCTTGGACCGGCCTTGTCATAGAACTTCTTCACTCGATGACCATTCACTTTGAAAATATGTCCTCGTTCATCAACCAAGTCCACCGCACCATGCGCATAGATATGGTGAACCACAAATGGTCCACTCCACCTAGTCCTTAACTTCCCCGGGAAAAGTTTAAGCCTTGAATTGAAAAGGAGAACCTTGTCACCGGTTTGATAGGTCTTTGGAATTAACTTCCTATCATGCCACTTCTTGGTCTTCTCCTTGTACAACTTGGAGTTCTAATAGGCTTTCAACCTCAATTCTCCCAACTCATGAAGCTCTAGAAACCTTTTCTCACCGGCCAAGTTGATATCCCAATTCATCTCCTTGAGAGCCCATTTTGCCTTGTGCTCAAGCTCTACCGGAAGATGGCATGCCTTGCCATAAACTAGATTGAAGGGTGTAGTTCCCAAAGGTGTCTTGAAGGCGGTTCTATAAGCCCAAAGTGCATCATCGAGCTTAGAGGCCCAATCTTTCCTTGACCGAGATACGGTCTTCTCCAAGATAGCCTTGATTTGACGGTTTGACACCTCGACTTGCCCGCTTGTTTGAGGATGATAAGGAGTAGCAACTCGATGATCAACACATTCTCGAAGCACCTCTCAATGAAATGAGGTCCGCCATCACTTATGAGAACCCTAGGCACACCAAACCTTGCAAAAATGTTGCTTTTCAAGAACTTCATCACCACCCTAGCATCATTGGTTCTTGTAGGTATGGCCTCCACCCATTTTGAGACATAGTCCACGGCTACCAAGATGTACTTGTAAGGGCCCGATGTGGGAAATGGTCCCATGAAATCGATGCCCCATACATCAAATAACTCAACTTCTAGAATGCCAGTTTCAGGAGTCTCATTCCTCCTTGATAGGTTCCCCTCTCTTTGGCACTCCTCACACTTCCTCACATAATCATGCACATCTTTGAACATGGTTGGCCAATAATAACCACATTGAAGAATTTTTGAAGTGGTTTTGGAACTCTTAGCGTGACCCCCCGTAGGCAAGGAATGGCAATGGTGAATTATGCTCTCAACCTCTTCACTTGGCACACACCGTCTATAGATTTGATCACGCCCTTCCTTGTAGAGATATGGATCATCCCAAAAATATTGTCTAGCATCATGTAAGAATTTCTTCCTAGCTTGATAAGACAAATTTGGTGGGATCACTCCCCCTACGGCAAAGTTAGCAAAATCCGCAAACCAAGGGGAAACCCCTCGTCTTACGACACTAATAGAAAGAAGGCAAGTGGGAGAGAAAGAATTAATCAATTGAGAACCAGAAGGAATGGAAATCGAGTTAGGAAACTTACTTTCTTCCACAGACCGACACTGAAGTGTACCGAGCCCGACATGGTTGGACACCGGTATAGCTTCGCAGACACACAGGTAACTCGGGCCCGACTCTGAAGACCTCGGTCCCGACTCACTCGTGCCTGCCCTACCTTTGTTCCGATGTACTGGACCTCGGGCCCGACTTACTTGGTTCGTCGATCCACCTTTCCTTTCTTCCTTTCCACTCATGAGAACTTCATCTGCCCTTGAATCATCTATAGTCAAACCATCCTCCATCTCCAACATGTACTCAATGGGCAAACGGGATAGATGATCAGCTACCACATTTTCCGCACCGGTTTTGTCCTTGATCTCATGGTCAAACTCTTGGAGAAGGAGCATCCACCTTAGAAGCCTCGGCTTTGCATCTTTCTTCTTCATGAGGTATTTGATTGCCGCATGGTCCGTGAAGACTACCACCTTTTGTCCCACAAGATATGAACGGAATTTCTCAAATGCAAACACTATCGCAAGAAACTCTTTCTCCGTCGTTGTGTAATTACACTGAGTTTCATCCAAAGTTTTGCTTGAATAGTAGATGGCATGCAACTTTCCATCCTTCCTTTGCCCAAGGACGGCCCCTACGGCGAAATCACTAGCATCACACATTACCTCGAATGGAAGATTCCAATCGGGTGCCGCCATTATTGGAGCCGAAATCAAGGCATCTCTCAACCTACAAAAAGAACTCATGCAATCCTCGGAAAACTCAAAGGGCACATCCTTCATCAAGAGGTTAGACAATGGTTTTGCAATCTTGGAAAAATCCTTGATGAACCGTCTATAAAATCCCGCATGACCTAAGAAACTCCTAACATCACAAACACAAGAGGGAGGAGGTAGTTTTTCAATTATTTCAACTTTAGCTTTATCTACTTCTATCCCCCTACTAGAAACGAGGTGTCCTAGTACAATGCCCTCCTTCACCATGAAGTGGCATTTTTCCCAATTAAGCACCAAGCTAGTCTCCTCACATCTAGTCAAAACCTTGTCTAAGTTAGCTAAGCAAACATCAAATGAGGAACCATAGACGGAGAAATCATCCATAAACACTTCTACTATATCCTCAACCATATCGGAGAAGATGGACATCATGCATCTTTGAAATGTTGTCGGCGCATTACACAAACCAAAAGGCATGCGTCTATAGGCAAAAGTCCCATAAGGACATGTGAATGTCGTCTTCTCTTGATCATCGGGATGAATAGGGATTTGCCAAAACCCGCTATACCCGTCAAGGTAGCAAAAATATTCATATTGTGCTAATCTTTCTAGGACTTGGTCTATGAAGGGAAGAGGAAAATGGTCTTTGCGAGTGCCACTATTAAGCTTACGGTAATCAATACACATACGCCATTTTGTTGTGGTTCTCGTAGGTATCATTTCTCCCTTTTCATTTTGCACAACGGTGAGACCTCCTTTCTTAGGAACTACATGCACGGGACTCACATACTTGCTATCGGAAATTGGGAAGATGATTCCCGCATCCAACATCCTAAGTATTTCACTCTTTACCACTTCTTTCATGTTAGGATTTAATCTTCTTTGTGGTTCAATAGTGGGTTTATGGTTATCCTCCATATAAATCCTATGCATGCAAATTGAGGGAGAGATTCCCTTTAGTTCCTCTAGTGAATACCCTAAAGCTCCTCTATGTTTTCTTAGAACCTATAACAACTTAGACTCCCCCTCATCATTCAAGTTGGCATTTATGATTACGGGTAAAGAAGAGTTGGGACCAAGAAATGCGTACCTCAAATCTTTTGGAATCTCCTTGAGTTCTTGAGATGGTTCTGGTGGTGCTTGAACTTCTTCCTTCTCGGCCTTGAACACCTCCAAATAAGTCATCCCTTCCTCCAATTGCTCATGCTCAATCATATTGAGGGCTAGACCTTGGCGCTCTATCTCAATTTCTCTAGGTGGTGGGGTGGCTTTCAACCTAAGCTCCCTTGGCCTTGGCTTCTTAGAAATGGCTTCCCATTGCAATCCAAGAGGAACTTGGATCATCTTAGCTTCCTTATGCACGGCCCCTTTTGAAGTTGGCCTAAAGAAAAACTCAATCTCTCTTCCTCCAATGCCAAGAGACAAGTGGCCCTTTTTTACATCAATGATTGCCCCAACCGTAGCAAGGAAAGGTCTCCCTAGTATAATCGGTTCACCCGGCACTTCTATCATGTCCACCACAACAAAGTCGATCGGGACATAGTGGCCTTCAATGCAAACGGGGTAATCCTCGACGATACCAATTGGCTCGATGGACGACCCATCCGCTATCGTTAACCTCATGTTGACCGGAGCTATGAGACCCATGGATGTGGATTTCCATATGGTGTAAGGAATGATGCTCGTGCTTGCTCCAAGGTCACACAAGGCTTGAAAGTTTTGCGACCCCACACCAATAGTGATAGCAAAACGACCGGGATCTCCTAGCTTTTGCGGTAACTCCAAGGTCTTGACCTCATCTTGCATTTCAACTATCAACCTCTTCTTGCTCAAAATCTCCTTTAAAAACTTGGCATAGGATGGCATCTCGCTCAATGCATCGGTGAACGGGATAGAGATGTTCAAGCCTTGCAAAAGCTTGAGGAACCTCTTGAACTTGTTCTCAACAACATCTTTCGGCTTCTTTGAGGGATATGGAAGAGTTGTTGCACCTTGAATTTTGCTTGGATCAACCTCCTTGGACTTCCCCACTTCACTTGCAACATTTCCTGGTTGGACCGACTTAGGCACCATGTCGGGCTCGATGTTGTGAATCTCGGTCCGGGACAGAGGAGTCGATCTTCCTGCTGGATCGACTTCAGGGAACGTCGGACCCGACTTGTTGGGTAAATCGGTCCGGCTCTCTTCATTCTTCTTAGGCATCTGTGGCTCGGGTAGGTTTTGGCCACTTCTCAATCCAATTGCCCGGACTTCATTTTGATTGTTTTGAGCTCGAGGATTCTCCTCGGGTCGGCCCGGAAGTCTTCCATTCTCTCTCGGGGCTTGAGTCGCAATTTGAGCAAATTGATTGTCGACTTGCCTCCTCCATGCACCAAACTCATTGAATTGGGTCCTCATCTCCTTGAACCCATCCCTCATCTCTTGAGCAAATGATTGTAGCTCATTGAATCCCGGTGGCCTATATGATGGTGGTTGCGGTGCCCTTGGCTCGTTTTGGTTGAAGTTGTTGTTGTAGCCTTGAGGTTGACCGTTGTTCCACCGGCCATTACCACCATTGTTGAAGTTGCCTCTTCCACCGAAATTTCCTCGAACATAGTTTGCCTCCTCAATTCACTCGGCCAAGCGCACTTGGCTCTCATTCGGACAAACTTGTGTAGCATGTGCAAAGGATCCACACTCCTCACAAGCTCTAGCATTTTGCTTGTAGTAGTGGACTTGCCTCTTAAGCTTGCTCACTTCACCTTCAAGGAATTGGAGCTTCACATCCTTGTCAATGTCTTCTCCCTTTGGATCATATAACTTCCTTGCACCTTCACCTTGAACCTTCACCTCTTTGCTAGCTTGACTAACCCCATACATGGCCTCATAATCGGATAGCTTGTCAAGTAGCTCCCAAGCTTGATCCGGTGTTAAGTCTATGAACCCACAATCGGTGTGGAGATTGAGCTTGTCCTTCGTTGCCGGATTCATTCCTTGGAAAAAGTTGTCTTGGAGCACATAAGGTTGTTGGCCATGAGTAGGACATTGGCGCAACATCTCCTTGAAACGGTCCCATGCTTCGAAGAGAGGCTCATTCGGACCTTGTTGAAAGCTTGCAATTTTCCTTCTTAGCTCGGTTGTCTTTGAGGGCGGGAAGAACTTCATCAAGAAAGCATCATAGAGTGCCTTCCAAGTTGTGATTGACCTAGGGGCTTGGCTCTCGAGCCAATGTGTGGCCTTGCCCCCAAGTGACCACTTGAACGCCTTTAGAAGCACATACTCCAACGTCTCCTCATCGGTAGAGATTGTCTCACACATGTCCACAAAGCGTTTGATGTGCTCTATGGGACACTCATGTGGACGGCCCTCGAATTGATCACGCTTGATGATGGAGATGAATTGCGTCTTGATCTCAAAATTCTTGGCAACCTCGGGAAGCACAATAACCGGTTCGGGTACCCTCAACTCCAGATGCATGTATTGGCGTGCATTCCGGGGTAGAGCGTTGAGTTGAGCCTCGGCTCTCATTCGTTGCTCCCGTTCTCTTCTTGCCATCGCCTCTTGATTGTCCTTCTCAAGTTGCAATCTAGCCATTTCGGCCCTAAGTTGAGCCAACTCCTCATCAACATGGAGAGCTTGATTCTCCATCCTTTTCCTTCTTCGGGCTTCCTTGAGAATACTTTCCGGATCACTCACAAACTCAAGCTCAAGTGTTCCTCGGGAGGAACGAGCTAGCATACACCTACGAAACAAAGACACAAACCAAAACAAATCAAAAACAAACAAAGGGTTTGGGCTATTCCCTCACCCAAATCACTACCAAAACACAAGAAACTCACCAAATTGGCACTCAATGCACTTAGACTTCCCCGGCAACGGCGCCAATCTTTTGATCGCTCGGGATTGCGAGGGTCTAGAGATACAATTTATAACCCGACCCCGTTGTAGCACGTGGTGGGTGTCGAACACTCGGGAAATCTACTCGATTGAGGTGCCTAGACACTAGAAAGCTAGAAAGGAGAACTTAAAACAAAGGAAAACAAAGAGAATAGTCGGGACCGACACAAGTGTCACGTCGGGCCCGATGTTGGCGACAAGAGGAAGTCGGGACCGACGTAGGGCAAGTCGGGCCCGAGGTAGCTGGGTTTGTCGAACTCAAAGATTGAAAGTAGATCTTGGGCTTTTGGGTTCCTTCTCTAGTAGATTAAGGCTTTTCCACCCCAATTCAAGCAATAAGTGATGATCGGAGTAGGATCGAGTGCTTTCGCCCTCGTTCCAACCACTTCTACACATCGATCATTGGGGAAATCCCCTTCGAAGCAAGGTCTTGAGATTGACACATGTTCACTTTCGCTACTTTGCCAATCACAAGCCTTGATTCCTTACTTTCGCAAGGAATTGTAGCTCTATGTAGAGTGGGTTCCTAGATCAAGCACTCAAGGCTATGGAATTGGGGTTTCTAGCCCAAACCTAGCTAGAGTTTTCCCCCATAACCCAAGATCAAGGAGATCTACTCCATATGGCAAACAAATAAAGCAAACAAATCAAAAAGCAAAGCAATCAACATCATCAATCTCAAACCAAAGCAAAGTTTTTTTCACAAATCAAAAGCAATCCACAAACTCCAATCAAAGGTTTCCAAATCCACAAGATCAAAACAAAGCAAAGCTAATCTATCAACCAAACCTATCAAATATCCTCCTCCTTGGCCGATTCTCTCTCTTCTCCTTCTCCTCTCCTTCCTCCTTGCTCTCCAAGTATCCTCTTGAGAGTTTTTGAGGGTTGGGTTCCTTGCTAAGTGTGGGAACCCCCTTAAATTAGAAGACAAGAGTCTTTATAGATGAGGGGCAAAAGTGGTAGTTTACAATTTCGTGCCTTGGAGCCCAAGCACCAATCGACCAACTCGGCCCAACACGGAGGACCTCGGGCTCGACTTACTGTGCAAGTCGGTCCGAGGTTGAAAACTCAAGGCGGGCCCGGCGTTGGTTGCAACTCGGTCCGGACCTCGTTCCACCTTCTTCTTGTTGGCTTCTCTTGTTCTTCTTCATGGCTTGCTCCTCTCTTTCCCTCTTTAGCTCGGGCATTGCTCCATGTCTCAAAACGACCCTTGATCCATGCCAAAACACCTACAAAACACATAAAATGCGCATAGTCTCCGAATCTCATAGAAATACGGGAACTAAGCTAAAAAGGAACAAAACACACAAGAAAAGGGGAAAAAGAAACATATTTACAAAGGAAATCATATATAAAAACACCACCAAATAAAGAGACATCAGTTTCGTCCTCGAAACTAGAAGAAGATATGATTAAAAAACGTACTAAAGATTTTTTTTTAAATTGAGAGTTATTATATTAGTATGCACTTAAAAAGTATTTTGTACTTGAAATCATAAGGACACGAGAAGAAAAAGTACTAATGTACCCTTCTTTAAAAAGAGAGGGTTATTACATTAGTACCAACTTAAAAAGAGTTTTGTCCCCGAAACTCGGACGAGGCTACTGGGAGGTTGTATTACGCCACTATCAAGAGGTTACTACATTCAAAGATAATTGTACCTTTGTAACCTAAGAACATTAAAGTAGGTTTAAATCATAAAGGGCAAGACTACCTTCAAGCCTTATGTTGGGTTCGATTTGGAAAAGTTATGCAATCTTTTCTCACCATGTGATCAAGATGGGAAACAAGACCAACATAAACCTTTACTGTGTTTCCATGGGAATAAGACTTGAATATGAAATCGTAGTACGATATCTTCATAAATACTCAAGGAGTTAAGAAGGAAACCAAGTGAAGGTAGAATGAGGAACGATAGACAAGAATAGAAAGAGCAATTACCTCAAGGGATGCGATGGTCCATGATACTTTTTAAAACTCATTCAATTCTCAATTTTGTTTATATATATATATATATATATATATATATATATATATATATATATATATTTAATGACTTCATTAAGAAATTTCAAACATAAAACAAGGTGTCAAAACAACAAAAGTATCCTTCCACGAAAGAACAAGTTAATTTAACTCTGCAAACATAACTAAACTATGAACGCATTCCTAAGCAACATTTTGTTATTATGGAAATTTTATATACTTTCAAAAGTATCCTTCTCGAATGAACTTTTAAAACATCGTTTTAAATAGTTTCATAAATACTTGTAAATTTTATAAAAAAAATCATTTAAATAAATCTTAAGGAAGGATATGATTATTTTAAATTTTAAAAAGACATCTAGCAAAATTTCTTTGCGAAAATTCTATTTATATTCAAACTCTTTTTTTATATATAATTGATTATAAAATCCTAATAATAGGCCAAGAACCTCACTCTGATACCATATTTGTAACACCCCTAAATTATCTCGGGAATGTCACACGCCAATAACCTTGAATTTTAACGTCCGAAGCCACCCAAGGCTTTGCATCAGTTTTAAATTTTTGTAAAGATGTCTATGAAATCATATAAATGAACAATAGCGGAAGACTTTTGAAAGTAAACTCAATTTATATTCAAACATTCTTTCACCAATAAAACTTTCATGAACAATACGAAAAATTCAGCGGAAGATTAACCAAAACTATTCCGTATAAAAATCAATTTTCCTTAATGAAATGAAACAAAACTACAGATAAAACCTTCTTGTATAGTATTATGGGCTCCATTCATCATCACCTTGAGTGCTCTTGGAATGACTCTAGTTGCTTGCTAATACCTGGTACCACAAGTGGTCAGCCCTCAACGGGGTCAGCTAGGTCGACTCCAGTATTATATAGGTCAAAGTATTTAATTAAATCACAACTATTATTATAGTGAATGTACATTCTAAAAATATCTAATGCACTTTACCTTACGTCGAATCTTTCCTAGCAAACATCATACACTTTTAATGAATTTCTATACTAAGAATAAAATAAACATAACAACAAGCACAGAGATTTAATCCAAGATATTAATAACGGTAGTCAACACTAGGCTAAGTTCTTTATGGTGCTTACTCACGCTTATTTTTTAATGACCACACATATACACATAGGGTTGCGATTTTTAAACCATCGAGGCTCTTACGTCCTAATGAGTGGGCTTATACGTCCCAAAAGATCGATTCCGGAATTTCAAAGAGCACTAGCTAGGTGCTACACCCCTCATATTCAGATGAGACGGGCAGGGTCATGACCAGCATTAGGGTTTAGGACCATCCTAATGCGAATGTTATAAAGAGGCGTCCAGAGCAACTATGGCTCACTCCCTAGGGTACTAAGATAATTCAAAACAAGTCTCAATCGAGACGATAAACACACAAATTCACAATCATCAAGACCTAAACAAAACTAGCGCAACCTAGCAATAATAACATCTAAACAAGAATAACAAGGTCCTCATTTTAACGTCAAGCACCTATATTATGTCTTCAGTTATTGATTTCGGTCATGACTCACTGTATCATACTTTAAGCTCCAGGAAAGGGGAGGATATTCACACAATGGACAACACCAAGCCCTCCTTGCCATTTTTACAAGCGCATTTGACAAGCTCGAGTACGAATTCAGATGAGATCAAGACTTACTTAATCGTAGTTCAACTAATAACACCATCCTAACTATTATTATTATCACTACTATTCTTAATTCTAGTCTTATTAAAAAATATAAGTGAATGCTTATGCAAATTCATTTATGATTATATTTCTAAAACACTTAGTATATTTATGCCTGAATTATATTAAGCATAATCACATCAATCAAGAAAACAAACATGGTTATTAGACTCTTCACACAAATCAACCAAGTGACTTAGCCGAACAAGTATGGGAACTTGCCTTAGATTCGAATATGACATTCAAGATTCGGAAATTTGCTTATGGACTTCATCATCTCGAAGATTTGATATCGCCTTTAATGCCGAAAGACGATGCACTAGAAAATGCGGAAATGTTTAATTAATTGGACAAATTAATTAAACGGATCGATTATAATTAAAATTACAAACTTCAATAAATATAATACTTATATTTATTAAATAATTTTAATAATTAATTTATTGAAATGATTGAGTCGAAAAAATATACCGAACGGGACGGAATGAAACGGAGGAGTCGTCTTCAACTTTGTGCGTGTTACTGTTCACGGCTAATCATACACCACCTCAGTTTTGTGCTCGCTGAGGATGCTACAGACGACAAAATGGAGCGGGGTCAGAGGCGTTGGAACCGTGACATCGATACGAAGCTAATGGAGCTGAAGGCATTGCAAAATATTACCAGACGAGAGAGATATCGCTGAAATACTGAAACCATCGAAACTCTGTTTTGTTGGGCACGACCGGTGACTTCATGGGCGATTTATGGGGTGTTCCGGCGACGGATCGGGATGGGATCAGCGACAGTTGGAAGGCTGCAATCCCCTCTCTCTACTGTTGGCAGTGGCGGAGGCTTAGGTGGTCCGAAGGTGAAGCAAAAGGGCGGACCAAAGTCGGTGTCGGTGGTTATAAATATCGGACAGCATATCGGCAGAAAACAGAGCACGTGCGCAGCTTGCTTCGTGTGCTCGGTTTAGACTCGATAGGAATCCGTTTGATGCGATACCAGTGGTGTTGGATTCATAAGATCGAGAGCTTTCTAATGATATAAAGTAGGAGGATATTGGTTGAATTTAGAAAGAGAAATCGTCGAATTACCGCAGCTGTTCGTAAATCAGAGTACTTGTGACAACTTGCTTTCGAGAGTGATTTCGGGATGAATTTTGGGCGGATTTGGATGATTCAAGAGTCGAATTCCACTAATTTGAGTATGAGGAATCTGAATATGGGCTTGATTTTGGAAAAATCAAACTAAAAATAAGCGAACGATGCTATGAATTAAACGAACTGAAAAGAGAAAAACAAAGGTGAAGTTTCGATTGAAAACGATTGACTTGTGTCCCATTGGGGTGTCAATCGACCCTATTTATAGACCCACAAGTGTAACAATTTGGATAAAGTAGAATATTATCTCAAAATCAAATCAAAATTCGAATCAAATCTTTGATTTGAACAAACCGAACAAAATCTAGGTTAATTGACTTCTTTGAGTAATCTGGACGCATTTAGTGACTAATTGAATCAATTGAGTGAGGGATTAGATAGAGATAGAAATTATAAACCTTATCTTTTTTACGGATATGAATTTCGTTGTGAAACGAATCCAAAATCTTTAATTGAAAATCTTGACCAAAATCCAAACAAACAACAAACCTAATGTGTTTGTTTAGATTTTAGTTTCAAATATTACAAAATCAACCATTAAGAACTATAAATTAATATTTTCTCCCTTTTGCATAATAGTAAATTATATAATTGACCCCAATTATATAAATATATTTTACACAATTAAATTTCGTAAAATAATACTTCATAAAAATATTTATAATAATAGAAATAAAATTACCAAAACAAATATCTTGTTATAAATAAATAATTAAGTAAAAAAAATGAGGTTATTATAATAGTACCTACTTAAAAAGAGTTTCGTCCTCGAAACTGGAAAGACACGTGATAGAAAAGTACTAGTATACCCTTCTTTAAAAGAGAGGGTTATTACAAAGGTTTTGACACGTAATAAAGATAGGTGCTAGTGCACATTAAAAGACATCTAAATCGGGCCGGTTTTAGAAGACTGACCCGACTCCCTGTCCGATAAGGGCGCGAGAGGTTTTCTAGAAACTTGTGTACAATTAAAACATTCTCAACATAATTCTACTCTAAAATGTTCTACATTCTCGTAATTCGTTCTTTTCGATTTAGAGTTATCTCGCTTCGAGATATACTCATTTCCGTTCTTATGCTCCACATAAAGGTTATACATCTCAAACACATTTTGCATACATCCTTAATGATTTTTTAACTTACCCAAATTACCCTTGAGAATTTCGGTCCTCACTTGCTTAGTCTCCTTAGACTAATTCCGCTCTTTTCTTCATTTTTGTCTGGTATTTCTCGCCCTTCGCGACAAGTGCCAGACTCTAGGAAACGTCTCTCGAAGGTTTAAAGAACGAAGAATAAAGAAAGTTGAAGGAAAGAAGGTCAAGTCTTCTCAAAGATATTTCTTTTGTATTTTAGATTCACTACGCTTTGCAAGAACAAGGTTTCATTATTTTCGCTGCTTAACTCTATCATGTTGTTTTGAAACAGTTTAAGATGTAATGACAACATTTAAAGTCTCAAGGTTGAGCACCTTTTAATGTCATGTATTACCATTTAAATTCCGCATTTCTTTAAGTTTATTACCTTATAAAGTCTAGGGTGACTTTGGACGGTAAAGTCTGAGGTCACTGACGGTAATACCCATCGTTGCAAAATAGGGGTGTTAGACTGAATATCATTTAGGGTAAATTTCATAAAATCACCCTCTAAAATAGGCTTATGCACCAAGTCAACCTTTAAAATGAAATTTACTTACAACCACCCATAAATTTAAAATACTATCAATCAACCACCCAATTGCTACCCCCGTTTACTTTTCCGTTAAATATCTTCATTAAAAAAAACCTTTTCCATTAGAAAGCCCCAGAATAATCTAAATGAGAAATCTATTTTAACGTTGTCAAACCCACTGTACATCAACTCTCTCCATGGATGAACAACAACGTTAATTAGGATTTTAATGTGTGGTTTTATATTTTTAAATTAAGGAATTGTTGTTCAGTGATTCGGTGAAGCTGGTAGTTGTCGGGAGGTGTTGGGTACAACTCGCATACATGACCCCCGTTCCAAATTAGGGAACTGGTTAGCATGGCTTCGTTGGGGACAACTCAAATTAGTGAAATTGGTTGGCATAGGCTTCATTGGAGACTACTCGCATACATGAACCGCTCGAGAAGGAAAATAATCTTCCTCTTTTTCCTCGTAGAATCGGAAATTAGAAGGTTTTGGATTATTAATGGCGATTTTATGAGATCTTAAAATTGAATTTGGGAATGACAAGATTTTTCAAGGAGCAATAGGTGGAAATCGATCATTAATTTCTCCATCCTATTAATTTTAAATAAAATTAGGTGGATGGCCCGTGCTATCTCATTTATTATGTTTATATTATATAGGCGAAGTTATATTTTTCGTATATTATTCGTAAATTCCTTTCATATAATTTTTTTGTAATTTAGTGAGATTTATCATCCAAATATGAGCCTTGCATATATTAAAAAATATTTAGATAATTAAATAGACTGTTGAAATGTAGTTGATTAATTGAGTACAAAGATAATATAATGTTAACTATAGTATGTTATTGTTAAGTTAGAAGGAATAAAATTTTGAATGTAAAAATTAATGTATTTTCAAAATAAAATTGTAAATTCTCAACCATATGATTGTGCAATAATTTTCCATTTTGTATTATATATATTTAACGATAGATTTAAGCATCCATAAAAAACTAATATTAAAAAACATTGATATTGTACCTTGTTGTAAATAATCACTATCACTCTTTTTGCAGTATTCATCTCTTCTATATATTGGAGAAAATATAACCACAACACAAACATAAATATAGATACAAAAATAATAAAAGATGTAATTTGATTATATGTAAATATAGTACAATAAACAAAAAAAAGAAAAATATATATTGCTCAAGAATTTATAACTTTTCTATAAGTTTCTTATACATGCTCTTAAGCATTAGAGTTGTCCTAATGTATCTTCATATTTTCATACGGAGATAACGTACACTTACATCCATGCATTTTTGTGTTTACATCCACATATTCGCCTCTTCTCCACTGCCAACTTGGCTTCCTGTAAACTCTTTTTAAACTTTACTCTAATCTACAAGTTTTTTACTTATTTTGAATATGTATAGAGATAGGAGATATTGCATATGCATACTTAGGTGTCAATAATGCCCCTTGAGGACACGGAGAGTGTCGTCTTTCCTTCTATCAAAAAACATTTAGGTGCTAATATGAAGAGGATGAAGTGACTTTTTATATTAGAAAAGTTGGAGGTTTAGAAATGTGAAAAGTTGTTTTAAAATGTGAAAAGTTGGATGACTTAATTTGTATGCTACAATTGCGCTTTTTTAATTTGAATGTTTATTTTGACCATATTTATTTTCTTCTTATCTTTTGATATCTATTCATATGCAATATGTAATGCCAAAGCATATTTAAGGTGCAAATTGATGGTCTCATTATCATTGCAAGAGAAGAGGACTATTTTATGGATTGAATGAATGACTTACAATACCATTAGTTTAATTTGATATTTAGAATTGATTTTTCATTCTGTAAATGACCAAAATTTTCTTACTTATATGATATATAAATATAGATAAATAATAGATTTTAAAATTGTTAATGATATTTTATTTAATAGCACAATTATTACTAAAATATTAGGTCATTTTAATGAGGCATTGATTGCCCAAATTTTTCTATTTTATAGTATATATAGATAGATAGATTGATTAAACAAGAATTTAGAGGTGAGAGTGAGTTAGGGTTTATATTAAATTTGAGGGTTTTTAGATTTCTACATGATATTTCAACCAAAAAATTCTAGTGGAGTGATATTTCCTTATTTTTCTTTAATTTAACTGGGAAACAAACGACTTAGGTTAATTGGAGGGTGGTTGATTGATTACCGTTTTGCATTTGTGGGTGGTTTTGTGTAATTTCTGTTTTATGGGTGGTTTGGTGTATAATCCCATATTTAGAGGGTGGTTTCGTGAAATTTACCCTATCATTCATACAATCTTTGAAACCTCAAACTGCTTTCTTGAACACGGTCCATAAAAGTCCTTAAAATGAGATATAGTTTTGGATCAAATTTTGAAATGAAGTTAAATAGTTAATAATCGACAAACGGATAATTCTAAATTAAACAATATTGAAAAATATAACTCATCATCACTTTGTTCTTAAGGATTTACATAAATTGTATATCCTTATAACCCAAGTCAAGGAAGAGAATCATGCAACTCATTCCCATACTTTACACAATTTCTTGACATCTTATTATTATTACTATACTATTTTAACACGTCACTCAAATAACTTGGTATTACATTAGTACTTGTCAGGTGACGTCTTATTCCAAACCCACATAGCTCCCGCTTCCATCAGCATCGGCACAAGCTTCCCTTGGATTTGGAGGTTGATGATGTCATTTGCCCCGCCTACAAGCTTCTGGCCTATGAAAACCGCTGGAACACTGGGCTTCTGTCCCATACTAAGCAATGCCCTCTCAATTTCTCGTCCATTGAAAATTTCATCAAGCTCGTAAACTTTTGGACTCGCTCCATAGCTACTTATAAGTTGTTTTACCGAGTGGGAAACACAACATTCACTCTTGCTGAAGATCACCACCGGCTTCTCTTCCACCATGTTCCTTACAACTTCCATTACTAAGTGTTGTGATTTTTTCAAATGTAATGTTTTTCTTTGATTTGATGAAGTTGTGATATGGAAAGTGTTTATATAGTTGTGATGAGCATAGTTGTTTAGTGTATTACCTTAGCTTTCACTATTAGAATCTTGTATACAAAGAGAATCTGCCTAGGTGGTGCAAGAATAGGGAGTTTATCCACTTGGGGAGAATCATCTTCTTCTTCTTTTTTAAAATTTTTAAGATTCGCAACTATTTGGATTTGTATGAACCGAAAGGTTAAAGATAAAAAGCAGATGAAAAATGTGGGGAACGGAAGCTGAAGATGAATTTTGCAGATTTCACCTCCATGATAATGAAATGACTTCCCATGTGTCTTACGTGACCTTTTATTTATCAAGAGAAATATAAGAGTTTGACGTAATAAGTTCTTGTATAAAAACAAAAGAAAATGCTAGTGACATCCTTATTCCTCTATAATAACCAATTTTTTGGTCGCTCGCAAATCACCTATGTTACATAAAAACAGATACGTAAACAGAAAATGGATACAATACGAACACAGAAAACATTTTTGAGATAAATACACTAGAAATGGGTTTTCAACACGAAACGAAAACTCCATCATCATATGTAATAACAAGGTTAGAGCATCAATTAAAGAAACTTACACAAAAAATATCATCATCATACGCGTAGTATTCGCTATGATATGCATCATGATGAAACCTGGGAATCCTTATTTTCTTGTCATATTTATCATGACTTGTCTTCCATTCATCTAATGTGTGCCAATGCATCTCATTTTCTGCTTTATGTGTAGATAACCTCCAGATTTTTGCAAGATTCCAACAAGGAATTTCCATTGCATCCAGCTCAAAGAAAGGGAGAGTTCATGATATGAAGCTTTTCAGCGCCCTCTTATCGAACGAAGGGCCATTTTAATTAATTTTGCACCCATCAAATGGAAATTTTATAATTTATTGACAAAAAGTATAATTAGTAGTGAGTCACAACAAAATGTGATCTAGGGATAATGAAATACTTCAATTTTTTTTTGAATGAACGATAACTCATTCATTCAGAAATAATGGAAAACTTCGTGATCGAACAACTTATTAATCGACAAAAAGTATAGTCGGTATAATCAGTATAGTCGCAACAAAAATGTGTACCTATAATGAAATACTTCAAAACAATTTCAATGAACGATAACTCATTCATTAAGTAAATTAATAGAAAACTTCGTGATCGAACAACTTATTATTATTGAATGATCGTTCAAAGCATGTTTAATAAAACTAGATAAGTTCCCTTGTGAATTAATTCTTCATGTCACAAAGGAATCTCTATATCTAGGATATGTTGTTATCGTTGTTTATATGCATTCACATGTTCATTTGCTTTCATGTTTCATGTTGTGATAGAGCATCTTGTTCTCAAATATGTAATTAATTGTCATAGGCAGGAACTATATCATCACTACATTGATCACCTTTACTTGTATGATTTGTGATGCACTTAAAAGATTTGATTTTTTTTCTATTAGGTCATCATCATTAATCATGTCATCATTCTTCTTTAAAGATATCAAAATTACTCATCTTCACAACTAAAGTTACGTAATTGAACATCAAAAGTGCAAGCAGCATGTGCTTATATCGAACTAGACACATATTATCTATAGAAATATCTTTATCAAAGTTTATAGACCCTTTAAATTTAGCCTCTAGATTAATTGTAGCACATAATTGATTTTTAAAAGTGCTTAGAAATGCAAGTAAGCCAAAAGTTCAACATAAATACAATTGTTTCCTTGAAGTAGTCATTAAAGATGATATCAGGGTTTGGTTAAAAGCGGAAAAAAATCAAATTGAACCGAACTGAAACCAAGTTTAGACTATTCACCTTTCGGTTTTATTTTTTAGAAGTTCGGTTTTTTACTCATTTCGGTTCAATTTAAAGCGAACTTTATATAAAAAAGACTAAACCATATATTTATCCTACATACGCTACATCTCGAACCGAATAAGGAAATACCTAAACCTAATCCTTCTCTTTAACTCGGTCATTTTTTGGGCTTTTCATGATTTCGGTTTTTTCTGTTCAAAACCAAGCTGAACCAAATCCGAGCCAAGTTACTTCGGTTCGTTTTTCGGTTCACCAAAACTTGAAGTTCGATTTGTTATTCACTTTTTCATATTTCATGAGGGCTTCTCTCTTGTGCTTTTGGCTTAGTGAATATTTTCTTATAACATTTTCAAGTTTTGTTATCATTTGCTTGAAACTTGATTTAAAATAAATATTAAATTAGACTATTTTGGATTGAAAACTCCGGAATTTTTTTATAGGGTAAGGATTAAGATCGCCACAAGTACTACTTGGCCTCGCCAAGAGCATCCACTAGGACAAACCGCCGTCCGAGAGATTTGAAACGGTGACCTCGGGCGGCGTACTACCCTAAAGGTCAAATCGTTGAACCAAATGCCCGGAGGCGAAAACTCTGGAATTGTTAAAACAACTTCCATTGGATCTTGATAATTATTAATGTACTCTATTTTTTCTACCTCTTTTGATTACCTCCAACATGCCTAGTACTTTGACATTGCATGATACAAAAAGTTGAGATTATATATGAAATTAATTGATCATTACATGACTATTAAAACTGAGTGATTTAATCACCATTCAATTTTTTTTTCTCATTTTATGATGAAACCACCAAATTAACATGAAACAAAAGTCTTTATTGTAAAAATTAAGGACTGAAAAACTAGTCCTATTAAGGTAGTACAACTCACATAATAAGTATAACTAATTAATTCCTCTCTTAATCCGTGAACCTTGTGGTTCAATGATTAGCTTATCAAAATTCTTGCTAACCACACTCAATAGAGAAGAAGAAAAAAAAGATTTTTTTTCGAGGGCACTACCCATAAGAATTGAACCGGAGAACTCTGGATATTGCCTTTAAAAGTTTAACCGCTTGACTATCCCGATGGCTCCGGCGCTTATTCTTTATAAGTTTTTTTTTGTGAGATAATTGTAAGAATTAGTTAGTTCTATTCCAAACCCAGATGGCTCCAGCTTCCATCAACATAGGAACAAGTTTGCCTTGTACTTGTAGACTGATGACGTCATTCGCCCCGCCCACGAACCGTTGGCCGATGAAGACAGCTGGCACACTAGGCTGACAACCTAGCTTCTTGAGGGCCTTCTCGACGTCACGGCCGTTTGGGATCTCATCAAGCTCATAGAGTATTGGATTGGCTCCATAGCCACTTATGAGTTGTTTCATGGAGTGTGACATACAATATGTGGTCTTGCTAAATATCACAAGTGGCCTCTCATTCACCAATTGGCTCAAAGTCTCCATTTGGAATAGTTTTTGTTGGATGTTTTTTGTGAGTTTTGGAGTTGTGTGTTTTGGTTTTTGAGTTTGATTGTGTTGTGATGAATTGGAGTTATGGCATAGCTCTCTTTAAATAGATGATCATGATTTGTTGGGTAAGTGTCATTGTCTTGCATGGAGAAAAGAGAATAAAATGAGTGAGAAATGAGAATGGATGTATATATCTTTTACTCTAATTAATTTTCTTTATCAATCCACTGTTTGGCCTGAGTTATCCTTATTTTCTAGCTTGAACATTGTGTGGTAAATTGATACTCCCTCTGTTAAGCGCGGCTAAACTTGTCATTCTAGCCTGATTTTCTTATTCAATAAAAGTTATCATTTAACTTATTTTGACCCATTTTTTCCAATAATATCCCTATTAATTAAAAATATTCACATCAATCTACAAATTAAGGTAAAATATCTCAACAAGATTGAGGGTATTTGAGTAAAATCAAACAATTTCCTTAATTTTTAAGACTAACTCTAAAACGATAAATAATTATTGATAAGCATTAATTAGTAGTTTTACAATTAATAAATCCTAGAAAAAAATTAAACATATCCTAAATTAAAAGTTCACAAAAAAATTTAAATTAATTTTTTATGATGTATTTTTAGGGTATATATTATAAAAAAATATTTTAAAAAAATACCCAACTAGTTATGACTTATGATATGATTTGAGTAGACCTGGTCAAACGCGGGATCGGGTCGGGTAATTATGGTATAGTGATTTTAATTTAATTCACCTTATATGCATCAAATGAATCACATGGTTATTATTCTCTTCCACTCATATATATATTTTCTCTTAGGTGCCTACTATAATTAGTTAAGTTAATCTCAATTCACCTTATGCATATTTGGTATCTACAAAATCCTTACAAATAGAATATGAAAAAATAAAAACTCTTAGTATATAGTTGACTTTTGGTTATTTCACTACAAATAGAATAGAATAAATAAAAAATAAAAGCTTAGCCAAGTAGAATTGAGGATCGAATATATTCCTCCAAATTGCATGAATACCTCAAAAAGTTGTTCGATCGATCTGCATGGCACATCATCTCTCAACGATAAGGCATTTTCCTGCATTGTACGTACTTGCCCAAAAGTGCTACCAATTTTCTTAATTCTTCAAAATTTTCCAACACGTCTCAAGATTTCTATGTGATCTATGACGTCTCTACTTTTTTTTTCTTTCATTTTTCCATTTTGCCCTTTTTTTGTGGTCGCAAGTCGCAACGGGCCGACTAATTGGGTAGGTAACTATGAGCTAGTAAAAAATAACTATCATATTATTATTTTCGTTATCTTCATAAAGGTATTTTTAATTATTTTTTATTTATTATCTTTTATCTAGTTTTCTATTATATTAAATATGGTAGTTATGTAACTTAATGGGAAATTTTATCTTTCATTAAAGATAGAATTAAAGTTGGAGAAGGGGTAAAATATTCCTTGCTTGGGCCTTAAGGCAATTGGTCAGCCCTTGAAAGATAGAATTTTCGGTCATATAAATATAATTTTTGGCCCCCGGTCTCTCCTTCTACCATTATAAATACACGTTTTCGCAGTATAGGGAAAGCATATTGATTAATAGACTGATACTCGCTCAGGCTATTGAGCACACCTATTGAGAGCTTGAATAGGTTAATATTCACTTAGCTCGACTGTTCAAGGGGATTCATACTCCTTGGATCTTTAGCTTAATTTCTTGTTGTACCTCGATGTTCGATTCGACAACTGTCCTTTTGACTTAGGCATCGGAGGTGGATTAGGGGGTCCCCGCCCCTTGTGTCCATTGTTTTGTAGGTTACAGGTTTGAAGAATTAGTTGGGAAAGGAAGAGCAAGCAGCATACAATTAGTGCATTAAAGGTGAAATTTTTGTGCACTAACAGTAACATAGGATGGTCAGTATGGACCCACAAATATTAAACGACCAGTCTTATTTTGGTAGAGTTTATTAGAAACTCTATAGCCTATAGGTTGAGTTCTATGACTGATGCAACTGACTAAGTTCTACGCCAAAGGGGTCGTCATGGGTTAGGGAGTCTTGGGTTAGTCAGAATCGGATCCGAGACTAAGCAGGGTCGCATCAAAAACCCTATTATAAATTAGTGGAAGCCTAGGTAACATAGGAAGTCTCTACTTTTTTCTTTCATTTTTTTCCCTTTTTCTGCGATCGTAATGGGGTTGGCTAATTGGATAGGTAACATAGGTTGGTCGTCATGGACCTACGAATAATAAATGACTCATATTTTTTTTGGATTGTCCATTGGTTCACCAGAGTTTCGTCTTATCTATGTCCAGCTAGACTCGGGTCGCACACTTGGCTTTGGCAAGTGAGTCTTTCAAACAAAATTTTTTACATCCACTAGAGTTGAACCCCAAACCTCGTGGATGTGGACTAGATGCTTACCTTCCACTTAAACCAACTCCCTTTGGTAATAAAGGGCTCATATCGAGAGAAATAATAATTGCTTAATATATAGAAAAATATGTTCGTTAAAATAAAAAGGCTCATTTCAAATTTTATTCCCACCTTTCAAAAATATTTGCCGTTCTACCTTGATTGTTTTTGTCCAATAATACTTGTTATTTGACATATTTTACCGTACTTTTCTGATATTATCTTCATTAACTAAAAATAATTGCATAATTATATGATTGAAGGTGAAAGATCTTCATAAGATTGCGGATATTTAAGTAACATCATATGACCTCTAATTAATTTTCAAGACAAATCATAAAACAACATGCATGTATTTCTGAAGAGATGTATAATTTGTTGTTTCAAGGGATCTTTAATTTTATTTTGTCCTAGAACCCATAAAATACTAGAATCGAACACGGGTGCCAATTGCACAAAATGCAAATTGATAAAAAAATCCAAACTGTAAATTTCGACAAGAATGGATTCTCGTAAGACCCATAAATTTACGGACGGATCGGATTACGGGTCAAGTGGCTCGTTAGACATCCCCATCTAATTTTATTTCGTCTTAGGGCCTAAAATATACTAGAACCAGACATGGGTGCCAATTACACAAAATGCAGAATGACAAAATATTCCTTGCAATCTTAGATCATGTATTGTCATTAGACTTGTCAATCGGGTCGGGTCGGGCGGGTTCGGGTTCGATCATTTTGGGGTTTGGGTTGAGTCGTGTTCGGGTTCAGGTCGTTACGGGTTAAATCGGGTCGGGTCATTGCGGATTTTCGGACGGGTCGGGTTGACCAGACGGGTCGGGTTGACCAGCGGGTCAAAAACATAGAATATTGTATGATTATTAAAATAGATTTTAATTAAATAATAATATTTAATTATAATATATTATTTTTTAATATATTTCAATAGTAAAATATATTATATTTTTAAAATAAATTTTATACATTTTATAAATGTACTAAATCGGTCAACCCAACGGGTTTCGGGTTTCAACCCAATAGGTTGTGGGTCTATCGGGTTTCGGTTCACTCCGGGTTACGGGTTCAAATTTTCGGGTCTTGACCCTAAAATTTTCGGACGGTTCGGATCAGCTTTTGACAGCTCTAATTGTCATAGAAGAGGTGTACATGCAAATCGAATTGATGAGATCTGCCATTCGACACGTAAACAACTCATATAATTTATTACTTTTTAATACAAATTCTAAAACGGCATGTTGTGAAAGTCCGAGGGTCATAACAGGGGGTGGTCGTGCGCATACGTAAGCCGCTTGATAGGGTTACATCCTAAAACCAATTGACAATAAGAGGAGTAACCTAAGATATATATGTAGGCTAATTTAACTCTCAACTTTCGATATGAGAAGGAGAATTCTCAACAATTTCTAAACGAATATATATATTTTTAATTTTATTTCGCCCTAAGACCTATAAAATACCAGAATCGGACATGTGTTCCAATCGGACAAAATGCAGAATGACAAAATATTCCTTGCAATCTTAGATCATGTATAGAAAAGGTGTACTTGCAAATCGATCTACTGAGATCTGCCATTCGACACGTACGTAAACAACTCATTGTGAGGCCAAGGGCCAATTTTTGTTTATCTCTTCTATTACTTCACTTACATTCCAAGGGACATTTTTTATGAAACTCGAAGGCGTTTTTGCATATATTTTTTTAGTGGATTATTATCCCTTAAGATGATAAAAATATTCACCAGAGGTTCGGTAAAACTTTTTTATCCACTTGTTAATGATCTCTGATTAATTGAAAGTATATTCACCACAGGTTCGGTAAAACTTTTTTATCCACTTGTTAATGATCTCTGATTAATTGAAAGTATACGTATACATTGTTGCATATGTCTTGCACTTTAACCTATAGATTTGCTTTTAACAAGGAGAATATATGGTAATTAAGCTAGCATGTGGGTTTATCTAATCCTGAGATTTTCAAGAATCATATTTGAAGTGACATCATGCAATTGATTAAACAATCATAGGTTAAACAATCATAGTCTCATAGATTAAGAGTCTAGAAATATTACTCCATCCGTTTAGAAATACATGTCATTTTAGGATTTCTCTTAAAAATTACTCCATCTGTTCAGTAAATTATGATGTTTTAGAAAATTTCTCTTGTTAAAAAAAACATAATATTCTACGTATTTATACACATATATTTCCAACTTTAACCTTCTAACAAATCTTTACGTACATAAAGGAAACAATATAAACACGTACTCCGTATTTAAGAAAGAATTGGATACAATATATAAACTAGTTATACCTGTCGTGCCTTGCACGACTGCGTCAATTTAATACTTAATTTATTTAATGAATATGATTTTAATTCAATATAAAAAACTTATTTATTAGTAAAAAAATAAATAAATTTTACAATTAATGTCATGTGAAACGGGACCAAAATTATTAAGTTGAGCCCACTATAACTTTGATGGCTTAATGATAATTTATTTATGGATAAATATAAATAATAATTATTTGAATTAGAATCATTTAATTTTAAAATTCTTTTAAAAAAATATAAAAAAGGTAAAAATACTCTAAATTCTTGTAATTTTTCTTAAAAATATTTGAATAAAAATTAAAAGTATACTTAATAAGAAACAATGAAAAAATATTAATAAAGAATGAATTTTCTAATGATAAGAAAATCATTTATACTTACATAAATAATTCAAAAACAAAATCAAGGAAAAGATAACGTAATTTTTTATTATCAAAAGTCAAATTAGGCAAGTAATTATCTAGATTGAATGTTCTATTTTTTATCAAATTTTTTTTAGATAAATCTTTTACATAAATAGATAAAAAATAAAGATAAAATAATTTTCTTTAATTTTAAATAAAATTCGAATTTAAGTTTTTCATATAAATAGATAGAAATTTAATAATTGGAAAAACTAAATTAATATATCTATCTTAATATACAATATCTAATGTTCTATAATTTATTTTAATTTTAGATAAAAATCTTTTCGATCTATCTTAATTTCTAATATATAATAGATGAGTTTGGTTCCCATAAAACACTCCCTTAACATGAAACGGAAGGAGAATTTTGGGCCCTTGGATCAAGGAGATCCAAGGGCTGATTTTCTTTCCCCTTTTATTAAAGACGAAGACAATTATGTATTTTCCCTCTCTAATTAATAATCCTTTTTCTCTTTTTTGTTTTGTTTTTGGGGGTAAATTGAAGACTCAATCGATTGAATCGATTGTGCGATTATGCGATTATGCGATTGAGCGACTGAATCGATTGCAATCTCGTTGTTAAGGGAGTAGATTGTGCGATTCTAGGGTTCATTCAAACGAGATCGAAGATTGTGCCCTTCGATTGAAACGGAAGGAGATCGCACGGAAGGAGATCGCCATCGCCGAATCCGAAATCCAATGAGTTTAAATCTGCGAGTCTCGTTCCAACCATGGCAGAAAGTGGTAAGAGGAATTCACAAATCCATTGAACGAGATCGAACTGTTTGATTTTTCGGAATCGATTGAACTGGTCAATCGAACTCGTTGAACGAGATCGAATTGTGTGATTTTCGAAATCGATTGAACTAGTCAATCGAATTGTGTGAATCTAGTTGGATTTCGATTGAACTGTGTGAATCGAACTTATTACTAGGCCAATCTTGAACTGTGTGAATTGATTGAACTATGTGAATCGATTGAACTGTGTAAATTTTCCTGTAAACTAGGCCAATCTTGCAAAATTCGACGTTGCACTTTTCGGACTTAATACTGCACTTTTCGGACTTAAGAATGCACTTTTAGGACTTACTAGTGCATTTTTCATACTTAAATAACGCACTTTGAACAATGAATTCCTCTTCTCGTTGATACTTTGAACTAATCATAAAGAAGTAATATTAGCAAATGAGAATGCACTTTTAGGATTTAATGATGCACTTTTCATACTTACTAGTGCACTTTTCATACTTACTTGCACTTTTCATAAATGAGTATTACTAGTATATGACAATGCACTTTCCAGACTTACTAGTGCACTTTTTATACTTAACAATGCACTTTTCATTTTTGTTTAGAGAACATATATTTGACCGTATATCTAATTTCATTTGTTATAGAGAACATATTTTTACTGCACTTTTCATAGTTGATAATGCACTTTTTACACTTAAGAGTGCATTTTTTCTACTTAATAGCACTTTTATATCTTTTACTTTTCATTGATTTAGTTAGTAGTTTAGGTAATGCACAATTTTGATAGTATACAATGCACTTTATTATACTTTCAATGCACTTTTACTGATTTTCAACTAACACCTTTATATTTTTTTTTTATGTTGTTGTAGTGGGGACATCAAACTGTTCTTCAACTACTATTCTGAATGAGGAATCACCTAAAAACAGTGGTGAATATTTCATTGATCTATCTCAAGGGGGAACGACATACTATTTGCCCACATGTCCATCCGAGTTGAAACCATATGAAGGTCAAATTTTTGTTTTAGTACAAGTAGCCTATTAGCTCAAATGGTAGAGCGGTGTTCTTTGTGCACAAAGATGTAGGTTCGATTCCTACATGGGCTAATATGATTTCTTACACAAATTAATTCTTAACGCATTTATTCTCAACCAAACTAGCTATGTACTAAAAAGAAATTATATTTCATAGTGTTTGATGCACTTGATTGCCCTTTTCAAGCCAAGCCAATTCCCTGCCCTCAAAAGAGTGAAATCTTCATGAATGCCTCTAGAATGAAATTTAGGGATCATGATTCATAAGTCATGACACCCACAACCTGAACTGGTCACAAACCCTTAATGGTAAGAAACTAACATTCACCAAACAATCATATCCCACACAGAGACCTTGTGATTGTCAGAAAACACAAATTTCTCGCAAGTCAATCAAGCAATCGAATGTAACAACAGAGACACATCAGTCATCAATAGCAAACCACTGATTTCATAGCAAATTCCTAAGCTCGTCACAAATCAAAACAGAACACATCGATTAACATACAAAATTCATCGACAAATTTCCTTCTTCAATCGCATAAACAAAGAACAAAAAATATCAGAATCTGGCAAATTTCCTTCTTCAATCGCATAAGGTGAAAAGAATTAGGGCTTATACCTTTTCGATTTGTTTTTGGAGGCATCGTGATTCGTGGGAGAGATTGAAGGCGAAAGTGAGATCGTCCGTCGTCCTTCGTTTGCTTTGGAGACTTCGATCGATTGGAGACTTCGATCGTCCGTCGTCCTTCGTTTGCTTTGGGAGACTTCGATTGGGCTTATTTTTGATATTTGAGAGTGAAGTTAAGGGTATAGAAATTGGGTGTATTTACAAAATTGTCACCTTGTTGATTTGTTTTATTTTTTTCCTTTCAAAATTACAGGAGTAATCTGAGCCATTGGATCATGTGATCTGACGGATGACAACTCTCCTTCCGTTTCATGTTAAGGGTTGGTTTCATTTGAACCAAACTCTATAATAGATAACATCTTTATTTTAGATAGAATCTTTTCTAGATTAATTTATCCTATTTCTATATTATCCTAAAATAATATCAACATATATGAATTTCCAAAATAAAAAAATCCTATGTGACGAAATCTTAGGTGGCTTAACGTGAGAACGACACGTAGGAGAATCCTAGGCGGCGCAATGTGGTGGCTTTATTCCTTGCGTCTTTTATATGTATACATAGATTTGGAAAGAGACAAATCCTAAACTAAATAAGATCATGTAATTAAAATTTAAGTGAAAGCAAAAAAAAATTATAAAAGGGTATTTAAGTCAAATTGTGTAGTTTCTTAATTTTTAGATAAATCCTAAAACATCATGTTTTTTTATAAACGGGTGGAGTAAGAAATTAAATGGATTGACTTAAACACCTCAATCTTGTTGAGATCTTTACTCTTATATTACATATTTTGGTAATTATTTTTAATTAATGAGGATATTATTGGATTATAGTGTGATAAAATATGTCAAGTGACAAGTATTATTGAACAAAACAATCAAGCTAAAATGATATATAATTCTGAACAGAGGGTATATTAAAGTTTAATTATTTTTTTAATAGGGTTTATTAATTTTTTATTAGAATTTTAGTTCCCATAATTAGTATACTTATCCTATGTCCAAGGGATAGAAAAAACATTAATTAAAAACTAAAACTACATTCGATGAAATTTATTTGTCATTTTAGGAGGTGTTTTTCTTTTGAATGAGTGATAATTCATTCATTTTATTTAAGTGATAAAAATGCATTTCTAGAATTCTCATAGATATTACACTTGGAAATTTGTATTTGGAGATTCTATTTATTATGTATGTTATGCTAGAAATTCATGTACATTTAGAACCTATGAAATGGAGGTGTGTTTCGATCAAGTTTATATGTCGTTTTGGATTTTCGATGCAATTAATATGAGTGGGATGAAAATTTGTTATTTAAATTTGTTTTTATTAACTATTATTATATCAAAAACTCTTTTGTCCATGACAGAAAACCATATAATATTGAGTTCAATTAATATTATCCTTACATATTGTGTCAAAAAGTAAAACGATAAATAAATTTAATTAACTATTACTTCCTCCGTTCTATTCTACTTGTCTTTCTAGCCTCAAAACTTTGTTCTACAAAACTTGTCCATTTAGAATTTTTATTTAATTAATATATTGGAAAGGGTTCATATTGACTTTTTTCTCTCTATCTATTGGCTATAAAAGGTAGTTAGTAATTAACTTGTGATTACATTTAGAAAATTTTGGATTTTCAATAATATTTTCTACATTTTCAATAAGTTTCTTAATATATGTAAAATAATCTAAAAAAGACAAGTAAAATAGAACGGAGGGAGTAACAATTAGCAATGACATATTTAATTCAACTTGCGATCTTCTAGGAATTCATTTATTTATATATATGATGATCTTGAAGCTCACACTTATTTGATACTCCCTCCGTTCTATTTTACTTGTCTTTTTAGATTATTTTACATATATTAAGAAATTCATTGAAAATGTAGAAAATATCATTGAAAATCCAAAATTTTCTAAATGTAATCACAAATTAATTACTAACTACCCTTTATAGCCAATAGATAGAGAGAAAAAAGTCAATATGAACCCTTTCCAATATATTAATTAAATAAAAATTCTAAATGGACAAGTTTTGTTGAACAAAGTTTTGAGACTAGAAAGACAAGTAGAATAGAACGGAGGGAATAGTTGAAATTCTAAGTTTTTTTTATAGATTTTTTAGATTTTTGCATAAATATTTTTAAATTCATATAAGATTTACACTCTTTCAATGATCTTAACTCTAGTAAGTGTTGATAAGCTTTTATCAATTACATACATTAAAAGTTTATGTGAAAGTTGATTCATTTAAGTACTATTCTAAAGAATTGACTAGATGTGTGAAGTTTATGTGAAAGTTGATTCATTTAAGTATTACTAGTTGAATTCCCGTGTCATGCACGGGTTTTATTTAAAAATATACTGCATAAATAAACTATTTTTCAAGTTTACCTAATTTAAATAATATTTTAATGTTTAAATTTGAAATGCCTAGATATTAGGAAGTTTTAAGTATTTGTTATTCAATAATAACAAATACAATGGGGCCCAAATTATTTGTTATTTCAATCTATTTTTCAAATTTACCTAATTTTTTGTTATTTCAATTTCAACCAAAAAAAAATTATTTGTTATTTCAATAAATCTAAAAACTAATTATTTTAAATACAATGGGGCCCAAATTATTGATAAAAATAATAATTCAAAAACACCAAAAAATGACACATAGACGAATTGAATATTAGGTTGACATGTGGCCAAAATGCTTCTTCTTTAGTATATAGATAGATTTTAAAGCTGTCTAACTAGATGTCTGAAGCTTGTTAAATACAGAGTAATAACTTGTAGCTCAATTTTCATCAGAATGTTAGACATTATTGGTGCCAAATTATAGGCAATAAAATTTGACATCTCCTAGTGTGGACACAAGTAGAACATGGTGGATGGCATATGCTTGGAGAAATCAAAGTAAAGGTACAATTATACGGAAAGCAAGCTAAGTAAACTATTTTCTTATTAGAAAACAATTTTAAATTTATATAGTATTATATTGTTTCATTGGTGATGATATACTACACGTTAGAAAAACGCAGGCGATTCATGGCGTCTCATGACAACTTTGTGCAAGAAATCCAAAGTAGTTCAACTTTTAGCTTCCCTCCAATAGAAGATAACGAGGAATGAAATCAAATTTAATTAGCTATTGAGTATATTTATAGCTTTATTATTATTATTTTTTTTCAGATTCCAATTAGAGAGAAGATAGAGTAGACATATATTTAAGAAATTATAAAACTTTATATAGGTTCTCAATTAATTAAATAATTAATTAATTAATTTTTTTTGTTGCCAAAATTCCGTCTTGGCTACGTTTAACTCGACAACCTGATTTTGGCGGGTGAGCCAGCTTCCAAAGAGAAGTTTTTACATACAATGGAGTTGAACTTTAGACGCCGTGAATATAGAGTAGACCGCTTATTACATGAGTCAACTCTGTTTAATTTGGTCTCAATTAATTAATTTTGACGCAGCTTTTGTGGGATCTTGTTCCAATGGAGTTGGTAAAAAAACTCTATAGGTAGAGTTTTTACTATCATAGTCATTAAATGAAAATATATATTGTAGGTATTCTTCTTCCTTCTTCTAATATTATCCTTTTTCCCATTAATTATAATTTCTCTTTACATTGTACAAAATGTTTATTAATCTATGATTTATGCCTCTATGATCTTGCCGATATTTTGCTAATTGGGGCTTAAAGTATACATTATTGGATTAAAAACATAATTATTTGATCATCATTCTTGATGCATATTATGTTCTGAACTTACACAAGTTGGTGTAACTGCAAAGAAAAACATGCAAACCATAACTTGATAAAGGAATTTAATCTTGCTTTTTAACATGTAAATATATATGACCCATGAAAAATGATTTGACTTAATTATCATATAACATAAATTTTGAATTTAATTTATATATAAATGTAGAGTACATATTATCATCAACATTAAAAGATAGTGTGATGATTTATATGTTTTGGTAGCAAGTAACAACAAGTTTTCCATCCATTACATTATATCACATGCTAGCTTATTCAATATGAAAAGTTATATACCTTTATCCCTTATATTAATTAAAACACAACTTATTATAAAGCTAGCTAATTGATCCTTTTGACTAAATTATAGTAACTTAGCTCTCAAGTAATCCTTCTATAGTATGCATATATTAACTGCCCTAATCGGTTCCATTCCAAATCCATATGGCTCCCGCTTCCATCAGCAGAGGGACCAACTTGCTTTGAACTTGTAAGCTGATGATGTCACTCGCCCCACCTCGGAACTTCTGGCCTATGAAGACAGCTGGCACACTTGGCTTACAGCCGAGCCTCTTGAGCGCCTTCTCGATCTCTGAGCCATTGGAGATCTCGTCCAGCTCGTAGACTATTGGATTCGCTCCATAGCTACTTATCAATTGCTTCATGGAGTGCGAAATGCAACATGTGCTCTTGCTAAAGATCACAACTGGCTTGTCCTCGACCATTTGGTGAATAATCTCCATGAGGGTGATGGAAAAGAAAATGAGAACGTGTTTTGATATGAGTTGTTGGGTTGGATGAATTGAGATGTAGTAGTAGTATTTGTTGGATTTTGAGTTGAGGGAATTGAGCTATGATGAACTCTTATTTATAGAGGCAAGATTTGATAAGTTTGTTGCTATAGAGTAAAAAGTGTCTAAGGAATTGATTAAAGGGCTTTTGGTTTAGCAAATATTCCATGGTATAATAGTTGATATTGACCTTTTTGGGATTTTAATGCCTTCTTGTACGGTTGGCAAATGCTGCCCATTTCTATTTGGAATCCTACAACTAGCTATAAAGAATTTCTATCTATCTACACATGTTTCTCATTGTGTCCTCATTCTATTGTCTTAAGAGAATTTGTTAATATATCTTGAATCGGTTGTTAATAGGTTTTCGTCAAGGGTTTGGGGATAGAGCCCCCTAGAAGGAGGTTTAAGGGGCAACACCCTACAACATACGATCCATGATTTGATGGGTATTATGATCTGTTTTAGGCATATAGTTCATGATCTGATTAGGGTTTCGATCATGAGTCGCTATATATACATGATCACGAAACACAACATTATTGTAATCGGTTCTTTTCAGCCTCTATTATAAAGAATTTTGTTTCTCTGTCTATGGACGTAGCTAACGTATTGTTAGTCAACCACGTTAAATCTCTGTGTCTTTTCGATTTTATCATTTTCGTTATAGTATAATTTCTACTAAAAATATATATTTTAACACTATCTCCTAATTAGGAACACTAAACAATATTTTGACAGAAATTGTGTGTGGAAGCTTGGCACTGAGGGGGCGCCTAATGCCTAAGACGACAACCAAATAGATTTGTTGTGCAGTTACAAAAAAAAAATGTTCATCCCTGCCTTTAACCTGCCCACACAGGATAACCGTCTTGGCCTAGAACAGGATGGTCAATCCCTGCTTAGTGTTGTCTAGGCCGATTTTTAGAACACTAATGATTAGAAAATTGTTTTCAGATTAATACTTAGTAAAGTAATTAGGAACTATCAATGCCATGTGTGTTAATTACACAAAATGCATCATTTCTTGGATTTCTTTTTTACGGACTATTATTATTCTTCACATAAAATCCATGGATGATCTCTAGTGGAAGAAGATGATCTCTAGTGGAAGAAACGAATATACTTAATTTTGAAAGTGGGAAATCAAATATATATAGTGGTACAATTAAATTAAATGACCCTAAAATCAATTTTACTTGTCTTATTATACATGAATGAAAGATCAAGGTTGCCTCCTCGCATCACATATAGACATTATATGTAACGCCGACATAAATCTACAATATATATTGCCATGCAAATTGCAAAATCATATCACAAGGATCAACTTTATAGATTGTGTCCAAGGATTATATATAGAATTATTCTTAAAAAACACATGATAATAATACTAGACACGTACGTACGTACTTTCAATGAGATGCTAAAAAAATGTCGAGTCCTAGCATATATTAACATACGTACGTAGATTTCCTTAGAACCTTAGAAATATAACGGCTAGAAATTGATATAATGGTATCTATCTCACCTATCTTAATTTGAGCTTTATTTCTCTCTTCTTTTTTTTAACGAATGACCCACCTTTGGTGGTAAACTTCGAGCTCATGAACCATGGACAGATCTAGGGGGAGCGGACAGGGGCAGCCGCCCCCACATCCGGGTCGGAGGAGTGATTAGTTTACACAGGGGATTCGAAAACAAAGAAAATTTTGGAATTTCGCCCCATAGAGCGGCTCGGATGAGGCGAAGGTAGAGGCAAGTGAGGAAAGAAGGATTGGAGGAGGAATAAGTGGAGGGTTGTTTGTAAGTTTGTCGGTGATTCAATGAAGGAGGAAGACGAATCAGTGAAGATTGTGAGCGAAGATTGTGAGCGAAAATAACATGACGTCGTTTTAACCCTAATTTTTTAAAATGACTTTAGCCTAAAGTTTAGGCTTTTTCATTAAACCATTTGTACCCAATTCTCCATTGAGAATTGATAAGCAAGAGTACACAAGAGCTCGACAAAGTTGACAAACTGACAACTAGCGGAGGCTTTATTATTAAACTATTAATCTGTTCAAAAGTCCGTTCCCACTTCCTAACAATTCTTGATCTACCCCTGTCGTGAACTAGCCGACAAAGTGCACAACCAGATAAATCAGCTTGTGTCAACCGGCTCAACCTAATTATAGAAGAAAAAATGGTGAGACTTGAGTTTTTCTTTCTCTTTCGGAGTGACAATAAACTATTGAAAATTTGTAGACCTTTTTTTTAATGAACGGTAATTCATTAATTTATTAGAAGTTTGCGCAAAATTAATTTGAGTGGTCCTAGGTATTACAAGGTTTCGTCTAATATTTAGAGTGGAGAGTCCCCTCTTAGTTTCTCGATTTATTATCCTTCGTATCGATCCGACTCTTAACACTTTTTTTAATTATTACATATGTTCTCTAGCATAAAAACAATTTTTAACACAGACAAAGGTAGAAGTAAATAGCGAGCACAAATTATTGCGGAATATATTGGACTTATTGCACATGTGTGTGTATAGAGGGGAAAATCTCTTTTCAATTGGTCCACTAGACATTAACTTGTTACATTGTAACTTGTTCTTCCTCTTAATTCTTACTACTTGAAAAATAATTTAACAAAAAAAAATTCCTTACTAGTTTTTATATGATTTGTTGGAACACTGGTTGTTCCATGGTTTCTCTTAATTTTGATGATAACAAACTTAGTTGATATAACTTGCTTCTACGTGTAAGTGTTTCAGGAAAACAGGTACATGGTCACGAGTGACGGAACATTGTAAGGAACGATGGAGGGAATGAGTGACAGATTTAGGAAGCGCGTCTCAAACAGAACGCAGCTTTCTATTAATGGCAAGTTACCAGATCTTCTGTGAGCAATCTTCTACGAATATATGATAGTCGTAGGCGATTGCTTAAGGAGATCAAAGGAAGGATAAGATCAATCTTCACATTATCTTATCTAAGGAAATCTGAGATCATTCGGTTTTGGCAAAAATCGGCATGGTTGAGGATCCGAAATCACAAACAATACTTTCTCCTTATTTTGTGGGATTTGTTAAGTGGAATATCAACGTAATTAGGCAAGAATTACGTGTGAGATCAGACAACTTAACTTATAAATAGCTAGGTTTAGCTAGGGTTAAAGTGTGGTTGAAGACGACGAACTTGAAGAGTGAGCTTGTCAAGTGTATGAGTTTGTGGCTTTTTCCGGTGAAGAATCCACAAGTAAGTCAGTAGATTACTTTGTCTTAGGTTTACGCTTAGGGTTGTAGAAGTCTAGTTGGTTGAACTTTGGTTGGTGCCTTAGTTACCAGGGAACTTCACTTGCCTTGTAATCGTTGAAACTTAATAAAGGTATTCTATTGAAAATGCTCTGAGAAGGAGTCTCAGAGGTAGAGGTTTTTTCTTTCTACGACTTGTTGGTCGGACATAAAGTTTTCCTCTCTAAATTTTGTGTTCTTATTGTTTATTTCCGCTGCCCAGAGAACATTACTAGTTCCCTGACTTGTTACTAACGCGTCACGATCCAACATGATTGATTCCTCAAGATAATCTATGAAGGAGAGCATCTATCACTATGATCAATTTTGTGGGATGGATTCATTTTATATTTCTAGAATTTGCTTGATCAAGGATAAGTATTGCCACATTTTAAAGATGATAAATATGGTCATTTATAGTTGTTTAAAGTTTGCAAATTTATTCTAATTATTCATTCCACATTTATATCTTGTCAGATATCTAAGTTTTGCTTGTTACAGTAATTTATTGACTTCATACAATTTTAATGTATTCACTTTAATTGATGCTTTAGAGAGAATAAAGGGAATATCAATCTCCACTTGCAAAGTATACTAGTGATACTCCTGCTGTTTTTTTTTTCTCTCTTGAAAATCAAGTACAAACCAAAGTAACTAAGTTGATGTTGTATATCTTTAAACATATTAAAGATGTAAGCAATGCCTTTGTTAAGAAATTAAATGAATCACTTGGCTCATCCTGTTACTAATTAATACATGTACCAAGTACTTATCCAATTATTAACTTTTTCAAGATTTATAATATGTGAAAGGCTTCGTTCGATAACGATGTACTTATATGAATTGATGTTGATATTGTTGATGTTGAAATTAGTATCTAAATTTGTAATTAAAATTTTTAGATACTAATTTTTCAGATAAGCTAATATACGATTGATCAATGATAGTTGATGACTGCTGATCAGATTTAATGTTAAAAGATGTGTAGAATAGGATGAAAATTTTCAACTAAGGTCAAATAAACGCATATCAACTAGATAAGTATCCCTACTCCTACTTATTTTTTGTGCAAAAATATGAACTAGTATCAACTATATAAACGTATTTCAACTCCAACTACCGAATAGTCACGCTAGTTGAATTTTTTTAAGATCAACTACATAAACACATTTCATCAACTCCTCAAGTATGCATTTAATGGTAAGTTAACACTACAACAAAATATAAACTGGACATGATGAAATAGGTGAAACTTTCTTTGGGCTAACCATAATGCACTAGTTGATTATTACCAAAGTAAGTTAATGTACTATGTGTTGTGTTTGAGACTATCAAAATTTTTTGTGTACACACATCACCTATGTTACCCCAAAACTCTAATATTATAGCACTTTTCATTTCGTATCATAAACTCATTTTAGTATAAAATTTTGGAAACTATATGTTTTCTCGTTTTTGCATTTATTTTTGTTTAGGAAACTCATTTCTAGTGTAAAATTCCGATATCTTGACATTTCCTGTATTCATGTTGTTTTTATTTCCCGTTTCCATATAACATAAGACATCAATGTACTTGGAATGAACCATTATATTAAAGTATGATTCACATTTCATAGGTAATCATAGTGTGCAAAAACTATGACTGTAGGATCGTAACGGGTTAGCAAGAGCTTGGGAACAAGCGTTTAGGCTGTTCCCAAGGCAGCAGAAGAAGCAATATCGCAAGTATTAAAAGCTGTAAGAACACAGTTCCCTTATAGAGAAACCCCACGACAACCAACTAGTTGTGTGGGTAAACCTCTACCTCCGCTTGGAGGATTTTGAATGACTTACTTGTATTATTGCTTGTTCCTTAGTTACAAACAGCCAGATTCAAACTTCTCTGTTCCTACGAGTTCTACCTAACTCTAGTAACACTAGTGAATCTTCTCAACTGAGTTCCTAAGCGAACAACTCAACTAAAAACAAGAAAGTCAAACCTTACACCTTGACAGTTTCAGTTCCCTTGCTCTTGGGAACTTCACCTTCACCGTCGTCGAGATCAAACACTCGCCGTCGGGGACTTCTCTTCTTCTTTTTCTTTCTCTTTCTTTGTGGATGTAAGTGAGTTCTAGGAGAAGTGCTTGAACCTAGCACTATTCATTTGGCTTTATACTTGGTGGTACTTGGGCTTCAATCGCATCTTTCATGTTGTCCGAAATGCCCTTTGCTTGCAGCCCAAGTGTACAATCTTCACATGTGACTTCGATTTGAACTAGGTCAACTTCTCGAATCAACCGGACCGTTGGATCACTCGTGTCAGTCTATTCCTCAGACTGAGCCTTCGTTCTGTCCGAGACAGGATCCCGCGATTTGCGCTGAACGGTCTTTGTCTGCATATGTGAGTTCCCATGTGATGGGAACTTTCTTCTTCAGAGTTCCTTTGAGAGAAATTCTTCATCGGGTATGCCTGTGTTATATGGACGTTCATGGGAGTTCTTGACTAAACATGTGTTCCTTCGAAATACTTGGACAAAGAACATTAGTTCCCCTATGGTGTTTGTCATTACCAAAACTGGAGAGTTGTATCGTTGTTCTGATGTTTTAGAACCAGAGGTCCCAACACCGTCCCAACAATTTCCCCCTTTTTGATGATGACAAACCCATCACAAAATAAGCAAGTATTTCAAAGCATGATATGCAGATGAGTTCCTAAGCAAGGTCCTAGGGAGCCACTTCTAGTGAAGCACTGAGTTCTTACTTAGCTTTTTATGCAATTGTTCCCCCTTAGCCTAAGCATATTCTGTGATAGCTTTTCAACTTAACTAATCTCGCATTTTTTGTCTTTCCCCCTTTTGACATCATCGAAAACAAATAACACATAAAGAAGGAAGAAAGGAACACACATTCATACTAAAAACCATTTCATTACTTAAGCAAAAATATGTACATAGGAACACAAGAAATTTTGTGGGAACATTGAGGATAAGAGGAAGAAAAAGGGAGATCATAGGCTTGACGGGAGCAGGAGTTCACTCAGTCTGTTCAAGGCGTGGGTGATCTTTTCCTGGTTCCCTGCCATCCTATCAGTGTGTTGGCAATGTGTATCAACACATGTGTGTTCCCAACTTCTGGAATGTCACCAGAGGGAAGAGTCTCCTAGTCCTCATCTTGCTCTAAGTGACGCATCTTTTGGACTACAAAAAGGTCCAGTTCCCTTCCAATGGTCACTTCCTCCTTGTCAGCATCGTAGAGCCCCTCCTTGATCATCAGTTTCTTGATCAAGCCATAATAGGGAAGGGAATGAGAGGTCAAGGCCATGCACTTCTCCATGTGCCCTAAAATGATGCAGAGAAGGTTTATGGGCATCTTGTGGAGGAAGTGGTAGAGGAGGATGGCGTCCTGGATGTTGAGCTGGTGACACTTCTCCGGCCTTGGGACCACCACCGTGATGATGAATTGGTGGGCCAACTTAGCGACGAGGGACAGATTATGAGTGGGTGTTCCAGTCCTGGGAACACGGCCCTCATAGATGGCGTGGAAGATCACCTCGTTGTTGAACTCGCCCCAAGTCTTGAGAGGGACCTCGTTGAGGCCTTGGACAAGAACTTGAAGTTGGTGGCGAAGAGTAGATGCGGTGAAGACATAGTCGTCGCCCTGGAGGGAGAGAGTTCCCTTGGTGCCCTCTATGACGAAATGATTGTAGAAGAGGCGCACCTGAGCGGGGTCGACGCTCACAACAGCTTCGTAGACATGTTCCCATCCTTGGGTCGTAATGAGGTCCCAGAGTTCCCCAAGGCCCTTTTCCTGGAGTTGTTCTTCGTTGAGGACGAGGGGAGGAATGAGTTTGCGGTCCTCCTTGATAGGAACCCTCTTCGAAGCAGTTTTCTTCCCCTTCTTTTGCTTGTTCCCCCTGGAGACGATAGTCTTTCTTTTCAGCTAGGGGGATTTAGCTGCTTCAAGAATGAGTGGAGGGTCCCTTGTGTCTTGGACTCCCTCCGACACCACTAGTTGGTGTCCTGGAGTTTCTATGACGGCAGGCTCTTTCTCAGCATCAGCCTTGCCGTGTTCCTCAGCATCATCGCTTGAGGTCCCTTCTTCTTCGGAGGAGGTTAGGCCTGTTTTCTCCTCGTCATCTCCTGCATGACGGTTGCTTGACCCAACACCATCAGACGGTGCTAGGTTCCCATCGTTATGGGCCTTGCTCCCTTGCTCTTTAGGAGGCCTTGTGAGGGCGTCTCTGACCTCTTCCTCGAGGGCTTTGAGCTGGGCCTCTTCTTCGGCTGGGCCTCTTCTTCGGCAGTCCCCATTACTATGGGAGGCAGGTCCTTGGCGTTCTTGAGGGCAATTACTCCGATGGGCAGATTGTCCTCATCAGAGTCGAGGTCCTCGGTTTTCTGGGCCAGAGAGGGGGAAGGGAGTTTGACGGTGGAGGGAGAGTGTGGTGAAGAGGATGGATGGAGTGGGGAGCTTTGTGGTGTTGGGACCTTGGTGGTAGAGGGAGTAGTGGAGTGAGAGGTGTCAGGAGCCTTGGGACTAGAGTTCCTAGAGGCGAGGTTTGGATTGTGAGAGGGAGACTTGGCAGTGGGGTGTTTTGTGGTGTTGGGACCTTGGTGGTAGAGGGAGTAGTGGAGTGAGAGGTGTCAGGAGCCTTGGGACTAGAGTTCCTAGAGGCGAGGTTTGGATTTTGAGAGCGAGACTTGGCAATGGGGGAGGAGGGTGGTGGAGGAGTCTTCTGTTGTAAAAAAGATGGAGGGGGATTGGGAGTTCCCTCAATCATGGGAAGAGAGGGAGAAGAGGTTGTCGAATCTCTGGGACTAGAGGTCTCAGAGATGGGTTTAGGGTTGGAGGTTTGAATAGGCGGTGGTGGTGGAGGTTGATGCTGGGATTGGAGAAGAAAGATTAGAGGAGATTTGATGTTGTAGGAGTCGGGCTTGGAAAGAAAAAGGACTTCATTCATGGCGAGAAGAGATTTCTTCTTTGACATGGGAAGAAAGGGGGAGGAGGGAGTGGAGATCTATGAGTGTTTGCGTTTGGAGGAAGAATTTTTTGAGGATTTGGATTTAGAGGAAGAGTATTTGGATTTTTGGGGTTTGGATTTTTTCGTGTTTGGATGGGGGATCGGATCCGCAACTGTCAACGATGACAGTTCCGGATGAGGAGACGGAGGGAGGTTGAGTGATGGTGGATGACGGCGGCGCTAGGGTTTGCGCTGCCGAAGGAGGAGCAGGAAGAAAGGGACTACCATAGTTGTAGAGTCCCTCGATGAGGACGTCGCGAAGAACATGATCTTGCTCTTTCTCGATGTCGCTCATCATGGAGAGGAAGAGAGTTTTAGGATTTTTGTGGATCCACTCTCGAATTTGTTCGAAAGAGTGGGATGGAGCCATGGGAAGTCTTAGGAAGAAACGATTTTTGGAGGTTTTCTCGAAAGAGGGAGGAAGAGAAGTTGCAGAGAGAAAGAGTTGCAGGGAAGAATGAGGAAGAAGGGCCCAAAAATAGTAAAATAGGGCTTTTAAGAGGGAATAGGCAAAGGGTAGAAAGGGAAAGAAGCGTGTCCTCGATAACCGTTGGCCAATAGATGCGGAGGAGCGTTTCAACTTCCACAACACGCTTTGTGACACGCGTCACTTTCTTCCAAGGGAAGTCTTTTTGAATTTTCAAATGCTTGGCCCAAGACGCTTCAGAGTCTGACACAATTTTCCGTTTCCCAAGAGACGATTCGTCTTCTTCAGACAGTAGTGTTCCCTTGCTTGAGCACACCAATTCCCATGATCTTTCAAAAGGTCATATTGAGTGGAGAGGTTAAGGGAACTCACACTCAATTTCTTTGTGAGGCTAGGGAACTCAAAAAGGGAGCCAAACAATTACAACTCGATAAAAAGGGATAAAGAGTTTGGCTCATGAGAAGCGTTTGTTTGGTCCTTAGGTTAAGGGTTGGTTTTATGATCAACCATCATAGTGGCTTGTAGAGAGGGTTAAAGGGAAAATGAAATCATGTTCCATTGTACATAAGGGAGCTCTAGACTAGTAATGTGGCAAAATGAAAGCGATAAGTCCTAGTGTTCCTTATCATGCATTTCTAGTTAGACTAGTCAGGCATTGAGGGAGAGACAAAGCCAGGTTGACAACAAGGCACATGGAACTAAACAACGAGTGTACTCGAGGTCCAACCTAAAACTAAAACCGGCCGGTAAATTCAAATTATTTCTATGGAGTAGTCATATTGCATTTACAGGGTAGATGACACGCCTCGACTCTGTCGTCATCAGCCGAAGGACCTCATGTAGACTAGTATGTTATTTTGTTGACTTCAGTTAAAGATACTTTAAATAGTAAAACATCTGTTTACAAATGGCTCCAAAAACTAGAGTTGGAGTAACTAAAGCAGGAAGGAAAGGTTGTGGTAGAGGATGTGGTAGGGGCCGTGTTGGAAATAGAGAAGAGGCTCCTGCCGTGGGAGAGCCACACAACCTTCCTCCTCAAGAGGAGGTTGTTGAGAATGTTGGACTTGCAGTAAATGACCATCAAAGGGGAAATATTTCGGTTGTTGGAAACGGGCTCCCTGCTAATGGAGTCAATGATAGGGCAGATGGAGAAGTACGTGGGCCAGCTCAGGTGCCACCAGTTGAGTTACCACCCAAATCGAGTGTTGTTATCCGAGCTACAATTGCCAAGCTATTACAAAATCTAGTAGGTACTGGATTCTTGCCTAATCATAATGCAACCAATTTTGGCTATCAAGGGGCTGAGGTTAGGGCACCAAGACCAGTTTTTCCACTGCCGGTTCAGTCAGGGAGACCACCACATATTCCAAGGCTAGTAGAGGTCGATGGCGTGGCGGAGCAAGGAAGGGGATATCGCGAGCCTCTTCCTGATAAGTGGCTTGCAGAATTTAGGAAGACTGGGGTACCGAACTTTACTGGGGCTCAAGAAGCTGATGTTGAGCAGTGGTTAAGAAAAGTGGCATCTTCTCTCGACTCTATCCAGGCACCGGAGGAAAGAAGGATGTCTCAAGTATAGAGTTTGTTACAGGAGGAAGCATTTGATTGGTGAGAGTTGAGTCATGATCATCAGGTAAATGATACTTTTGAGGAATTTAAAGAGAGGATTCGAGATAAGTATTGTCCTGGGGTCGTGAGAATGGCTCGTGAGACTGCTTTTCAGGATGCAGGGCCCGAGAACATTCCCGTAGGTCAGACAATCCAAAAGTTTCAACGAGGTTTGGCAGTGGGGCCAAATGCCGCTCCTATAGAGAATCTGCGGATTGCAACCTTTCTTAAGCGGTTGCAACCCCAACTGCGTGCATACGTATTTGGACTTCGACTCAAGACTTTGAAGGAGGTTCAAGATTTTGTTTTTGCTTATTCTATGTCCACCTTGGGGTCGAAACAATTGAATGTACAAGCTAGTAGAAATAAGAAGCAGAGGTTGTTTGCTCCATCAGACTCTAGGAGAGATAATCGTTCGGGTGTGTCTCAACAAAACCGATCTGGATTTCAGTCACAAGGTCGTCAAGACCAACCTCAACAAAGTCAGTTTACTGGAGGGTTGATGGAGTGCTTCAACTGTGGAGAGACTAGTCATATGAGGAATCAGTGCCGGAAACCAGTTCGTAATTGTTTCATATGTGGGAAGCCAGGCCACTTATAAAAATATTGTAGAGTTGGAACACCCTCACAGGGATCTTTGCTGGGGTCGGTGAACCAAGGGATTCGTCGTCAGTTCCAACAGACTCAAAATGCACCAAGCCAAAGTAGAGGCCGTGGTGCGGGAGCTAGCACTACCAGGGGCAACCGGCCTCGGGTATTTGAGATGAGAAGACCTGATGCCTCGAATGCTTCGACTGCCACAGATACGATTTCGATTAATTCTAAACCTATGCATTTCTTGTTTGATACGGGTGCTATGCACTCTTTTGTGTCCTCTACATGCGTTGATAGACTAGGGTTGACTTGCTCGGAGGGTAGATCCTTTATGGTGGGAGTGCCCGATGGTAGTAAGGTGAGAGAAATAGAAAAAATACTTCATTGCCCTATTAGGATTGGGGGTAGGGATTGGTTTGCAGACTTCGTTGTGATACAATTATCGCTTAGTGATGATATTATTTTGGGGATGGACTGGATGAAACGTTATAAACCAGTATTAGATGCACATAAGGGTACAGTCACTGTGACTGCAGATGATGGGACAGTACATGTATGTCAAGATCTAGAGCAGGAGGGTCCAGGATCAGTGATTAGCATGGTGAAAGCCGCTAAGTTGCTTAATGATGGGTGTGTGGGTTATTGGTGTTGTGTTCTAGAAGGAGACAAGAAAGGACCGTGTATTCAAGATATACCAGTAGTTTGTGAGTTTGAAGACGTTTTTCTAGAGGAACTTCAAGGGTTGCCTCCTTAACGAGAGGAGGACTTTAATATTGAATTAGAGCCAAGAACAAGACCAATCTCAAAAGCCCCGTACCGTATGGCTCCAATGGAGATGCAAGAGTTGAAGGCTCAGTTGGAGGAGTTACTACAGAAGGGATATATACGTCCAAGTGCATCACCGTGGGGAGCTCCAGTTTTGTTTGTGAGAATGAAAGATGGTTCCCTACGTTTATGTATTGATTATCGGGAGCTAAACCGAGTTACTATTAAGAATAAGTACCATTTGCCTCGTATTGAGGACTTGTTAGACCAGTTGCAAGGGGCTATTGTGTTCTCAAAGCTGGACCTCAGATCGGGCTATCATCAATTGAGGATTCGGGAAGGGGATATTCCCAAGACGGCTTTCCGAACAAGATATGGGCACTACGAGTTTGTAGTAATGCCATTTGGATTGACTAATGCACCTGCGGTGTTCATGGAGTTAATGAACCGAGTGTTTATAGACTATTTCGATAAATTTGTGGTTGTCTTTATTGATGATATACTGATTTACTCTCAAAGCACTGAGCAACATGCAAAGCACCTTAGATTAGTTTTGGAAGTGCTAAGACACCACCGACTATTTGCTAAACTGTCCAAATGTGAGTTTTGGTTACCAGAAGTTACTTTCTTGGGTCATGTTGTATCCGCTAAGGGAGTCATGGTAGACCCCTTAAAGATTGAAGCTGTGAAGTTTTGGGAACCCCCGAAGAATGTAAAGGAGGTACAGAGTTTCTTAGGATTGGCAGGGTACTACAGGAGGTTTGTGGATGGGTTTTCCCAAATAGCCCAACCACTTAGCAACTTGCTGAAAAAGACCACTTGTTTTGACTGGAATGATGCTTGTCAAAGGGGCTTCGATGAGTTGAATGAGAAGTTGACTTCAGCTCCAATACTTGCTTTTCCTCAAGGGAATGAAGGCTTTGTAATTTACAATGATGCCTCAAAGGTAGGCTTAGGTTGTGTATTAATGTATAATGACAGGGTGATTGCATATGCTTCCAAACAATTGAAACCAAATGAGTTGAATTATCCAACACATGATTTAGAGCTGGAAGCAGTGATTCATGCTCTAAAGTTATGGCGTCATTACTTGTATGGAAGTACATGTAAAGTGATGACAGACCATAAGAGCCTTAAGTACATTTTTACTCAGAGAGAATTGAACATGAGACAACAGAGATGGATTGAATTACTGAAAGATTATGATTTACAGATCTTGTATCATCCCGGAAAGGCGAATCTAGTTGCTGATGCTCTTAGCAGAAAAACGCCGCAAGAGCATATGTTGTGTCACTTGACTGCCCAACTAGAGTTACAAAGAGAACTGATACGGTATGAGATTGAGGTAGAGATTCAGCGATATCAAGGTAGACTAGGCCGTATGGATTGTCAGCCAACCTTAATTGAGGAAATACGACATAAGCATGAGACTTGTTTGATGATTCAGGAGTTAAGGCAGAAAGTAAGCCATGGAGATACATCTACTCTTGTAGAACATGTTGATGGTACTTTGAGATTGAATGGTCGAATATGTGTACCTCGAGATGAGGAGTTAAGACAACAGATATTACAAGAGGCTCACGCTACTCCTTATTGATGTTCGCATTTTTAGTATAGTTTTTAGTAGGTTTTCTTTGCTTATTAGGTTTAGTTTTGTTAAGTTTAGGATTAGTTTTGAGTGTTTTTAGGTAGTTTTGCATATTTCTATGGAAAGAGTGGAAGCTACGCTATTTTGTGTATTTTGTAGGTTTTAACAAGGAAAGGAGCTATATGGAGCTGAATTTGGAGCATTACAGTGACAGACGGAGGAGTACAAGATTGAATAAGTCAGAGCTTAAGATTATGAGAGGAAGTGTGGAAGAAACAAAAGCCCAGGCTCGTTAACTAGGCTGTGAGGGCTCGTTAACGAGGCCACGAATTAGAAGAATTGAAGATTTATTTTATAATTCACCGATCCTGAGCGGGAATTTATTTCCGTGTCGGTTGAGTATCTTTTTAGAATCTTTTTGGGTTATTAGAATATGTATTTTAGGTCTTAATATCTTTTTATGGCTACTAAGATGTTTCAGTTCGCCAGGTTGTCTCTTGCCTGGCCATGGATTCAGCAGCAGTTCGAAAGGTTGACCTATTCGGGAATCTCCGGATCTATGCTATTTTATTTCTATCTTTTAGGGTTTGTTTCTATCTTTTTAGGAAAGTTTATATCTTTTAGCCATTTTTAGTTTTTAGCTTTTTAGTATAAATATCCTTCTATCTAGCATAGAAAGGAGGAGGCTTTTGGGAGGATGTTTGTAGAAGAGATTTTTTGAAGGGCCGAGAGAGGAGAAGTTGGATCGGAGTCGGATCGAAGAGGCTCGGTAGACGACAGTCACCGAGGTCGTTAGTTGTGATTTTGATTCGGTATTTTGATGTTTTCGGTTTCTTCTAAATCTCTGTAAGACGATATTTTCTTATTAATTTGAGTTTTGTTTTGTTTTCAATGTTTGTTTTGATTGAAGTTATTGGTTTCTTAGTTATGATTAGTGAGTAGTTTTCTTTTCTAGGATCGGGGTTAAGCCCGACATAGTTGAGCATGTTTGATGAGTAAGATTGTGTGTTGAATGCCTTTTATCTTTTATTGAGAATTGTTTGTTGTGCTTATACCGAAACGAAAGTTGAGGTAATTTAGGTTTTTAACTTGATTGAAAGAGAAAGTTAGTAACTTGAAGGTTGATATTGTTTGAATACGAAAGTTTCAAGCTTTAGATCCAAAACAAGCAATTAAGTGAATTAGGATGCGAAAGTTTGTTAATTTACTTGCTAATTCAATGAAAGTTGATGACTATATCTGTTTAAAGGCATGATCTTATCTTCTTACGAGTTTTTATGCTTGGCTATGTTGTGGTGTCCCTAAATCCTAGATCTTTGTTTTATTTGAATTATCTCTAGTGAATTTTCGTTGCTGAGTATTTCCCTCGATACCGAATTTAATTAGATTTTAATTAGGTCATTATTTGAAGTGTTCTTTGTTCGGTGGTTCGTTAACGACCCTGACAACGTCGTTAACGAGGCTGCTTGTGAGTGTTTTTATTTGTTTTTAGTAGATTGATAAACGAACAACCTTGCTTCCTGTGGAACGATCATGACTCTGCTATACTCAGCGGGGTCTTGACTTATAAATTTATTTGTTGTCAAGAAACCCTCATCAACACTTATTCAATCCACCCGGGAGCTAGTAAGATGTACAAGGACTTGAAGCAATATTACTGGTGGGATGGACTGAAGCCTGATGTAGGGAAATTTGTAGCAAAGTGTTAGGTGTGCCAGCAAGTAAAAATAGAGCACCAAAGACCAGGTGGAATGCTCGAACCACTTCCAGTTCCAGAATGGAAGTGGGAGGACATTTTCCATGGATTTTGTTACCGGACTGCGGATTAGTAGAGGACATGATACAATATGGGTTGTCGTGGATAGACTGACTAAGACTGCTCGTTTTCTGCCCATTAAAGAGACTTGGCTAATGAGTAAACTAGTAGAGGTGTTCATGAAACAAATAGTGAGATTACATGGAGTGCCCAAAACGATTGTTTTTTTATCGTGATGGGCGGTTTACCTCCAATATTTGGCAAAAAGTGAATAAAGCTTTAGGCACCAAGTTACATTTCACGACTGCTTACCACCCGCAATCAGATGGCCAATCTAAGAGGACAATTCAAACACTAGAAGATATGCTGAGATCATGTGTACTGGATTTAGGAGGAAACTGGTCTGATCACTTGGAGTTAGTTGAGTTTGCATATAATAATAGTTGGCACTCTTCGATTCAGATGGCACCATATGAGGCTTTATATGGGAGGAGATGTAGGACACCTCTATGTTGGGATGATCCATCAGATGTTGTAAATGGAATGCCTCAGATGATTCAGGAAACAGTTGAAAAGGTGGCATTGATTCAAGAACGTATGCCTTTTATCTTTTATTGAGAATTGTTTGTTGTGCTTATACCGAAACGAAAGTTGAGGTAATTTAGGTTCTTAACTTGATTGAAATAGAAAGTTAGTAACTTGAAGGTTGATATTGTTTGAATACAAAAGTTTCAAGCTTTAGATCCAAAACAAGCAATTAAGTGAATTAGGATGCGAAATTTTGTTAATTTACTTGCTAAGTCAACGAAAGTTGATGACTCTATCTGTTTAAAGGCATGATCTTATCTTCTTACGAGTTTTTATGCTTGGCTATGTTGTGGTGTCCCTAAATCCTAGATCTTTGTTTTATTTGAATTATCTCTAGTGAATTTTCGTTGCTGAGTATTTGCCTCGGTACCGAATTTAATTCGATTTTAATTAGGTCATTATTTGAAGTGTTCTTGTGTTCGGTGGTTCGTTAACGACCCTGACAACGTCGTTAACGAGGCTGCTTGTGAGTGTTTTTATTTGTTTTTAGTAGATTGATAAACGAACAACCTTGCTTCCTGTGGAACGATCATGACTCTGCTATACTCAGCGGGGTCTTGACTTATAAATTTATTTGTCGTCAAGAAACCCTCATTCAACAAATTGGCGCCGTTGCCGGGGAAGCAACGAGTTTGTTAGTTTATCTTTGGGTTCGGGAATAGCCCGACCCCGTTTTTGTTTTTAATTTGTGTTTTCTTTGTCTGTTTTCTCAGTGTATGCCGGTAGGACGACGAAGGCTTCAGTTTGATAACACCGGTTATTACTCAGAACCCGAACATTCCCTGCACCGTCGACTCCGAGAAAACCGAGCCATGGCCACATCAGAAGAGATGGCTCGCGAGTTAGAGATCCTCCGGACCCAAATGGAGGCACTGAAAGCCGAGAAGGATGGCGCAGACACCGAAGCTGAGCGTCAACGAGCTGACAAAGCTCGACTATAAGAAGAGCTTGATGCCTATCCAAGGAATGCCAAACAATACATGCATCCGGAACTGAGGGTGCCGGAATCTCCTATTGTGCTTCCAGCGATAGAGAAACCTTTTGAGATCAATTCTCAATTTATATCCTTAATCAAACGGGCTCAGTTTGAAGGGAAACCTGCTGGGTGCCCTATGGAGCATATTAGAAACTTTCTTGATTTATGTGATACCATAGCTGCTGAAGGTGTCTCATTAGAATATGTTCTGTTAAAAGCTTTTAGATGGTCTCTTACTGGAAAGGCCCTGAACTGGTTAGAGAGCCTACCTTCTAAATGTATCTGGACTTGGAAAGCTTTGTATGATCAATTTCTTACAAAGTTTTTCCCTCCTGCTAAGACAACAGAGTTGAGGAAACGCATCACCTCTTATCACCAGTTGCCTAATGAAACATTTGTTGAAACATGGGAAAGATTCAAAGAGATGCTTAGACAGTGCCCTACTCATGGGCAACTTTTATATGTTTTACAAGAAATCTTTTTCCAGGGTATCAACGCAGAGACCAAGAACCGCATCAACACGCATACTGCGTGCGGTTTTATAAAGATGAACCCGACAGAGGCGTGGGAACTGTTGGATAAGCTGGCGAATTACAATGCTATGTACGGAACCCAGCAGACTCCACAAACTCAAAAACGTCTTTACATACCTAACCGAGAAGAAGTTGACCCAGATGTTAAAAATCAATTCTTACAAGATGAGGTCAACCGTCTGAGGAAACAAGTAAGTTTTCTGAAATCCTCTCAATCATGTCAAGAATGTGGTTCTTCTGCACATAGTACTTCTGCTTGCACTAACATTGAGCAGGTTAGAACCGCTGAGACAATAGCTGAGATGAACTATATGAGATGACCATACAGGAACCAGCCTAATTATAATGACAGGTCGAACAACTATCAACCATGGGGCAATCAGAATACAAGTCAAAACTACGCAGGGCCCCCACCAGATAGACGACCTGCACCATATCGACCTCCAAGCCATCAGGAGACGCCATCATGGGTTCAGGAAATAAAGGAGAGCATTAACAGAGTGAACAACAAAGTTGATGAAGTTCAAGCCAAACTGAACCGACAAGATAGAAGATGGGGAGAGTTCGATGTTTGGAAGAGGAGTGTTGATTCCCAACTAGGGGACTTAGCTGCACGGATTCTAAGACCACAAGGGCAACTCCCGGGCCGCCCCGAGGAGAACCCTAGAGGCCAAATAGCAGCAGTGCACCTTAGAAGTGGGAAGACATTACCGGAGAGAGTTCAAGCTGAAGAGAAGGAGGAACAAGAACTCGCAAACTGGCTCGTTAACGAGCCAGCGAGAGAAAATACCGAGCCTACAAACTAGGATGACGAGGCTTCAAGGGTTCCTGACGACCCTACCACAGGTAAGTTCCCTAAACCGAGCCTCCCTCTCAATCCCAGGGTAGTTAACGACCCACCAGGGTCGGTAACGACCCGCCGAGGACATCAATCGACCCCAGTGTCGACCCGGTACTCTCACCTCTCGAGCCTAAGTTGGTTCCGAGAATGGTGAAATCTCTTCCATTTCCAACTAAGAAATCTATGGACTCTACTGAGAGTAAGTTCAAGCGTTTCTTTAAGATTCTTTAGGGCATTAATATTTCCATCCCATTCGCTGAGGCCCTAAGCGAAATGCCGGCTTACACAAAGTTTTTGAAAGATATTCTTAGCAGGAAAAGATCCATTACAGAGCTACAGGATGAAGTCAGATCGATAGCTCTACCGGAAAAGCTAGGAGATCCAGAAAGTTTTGCAATAACGATCGGCATAGGCAACCACAAGTTCAAGGCTTTATGCGATCTAGGTGCCAGTGCTAGTCTTGTTCCGCTCTCAATCTGGTCTAAAGCCAATATGGGACCACTAGAGCCCATCAACATGCGGCTTTATATGGCAGACGAATCTTGCATCAAACAAACAGGGCTGATAGAAGATTTCCCAATTCAAGTAGGCAATTTCTTTGTTCCTAACGACTTCATCGTTATGACAATGCCTGAAGATCCTGTGGTGCCTATTATTTTGGGAAGACCATTCCTTGCCACAGCAGGAGCCATAATCGATGTTAGGAGAGGACTCCTAACTTTCGAAATTGGAGACGAGGTGACGGAATTCCGATTCAAACAATCCAACAACGAGTCCGAAAAAGTCGAAGTCAAGATGCTCTACACTCACAAAGAGATCATTGAATGTGGAGACCCTATAGGAAGATCAGCATTAAGTGATGAAATTTCAGGGCAAAGATGGGCAGAAATAACCACTGCAGTTTCAGTAACGAGTCCTCCACAATCGTTACCGATTCTCCTGGCAGAAGATGCAGGCTCATTAACGACCACTCCAATGACCACTCCAGGTTCGTTAACGACCCTAGCCGAAGATAGCGAAATTTGAGCATTTGAATGCTTTGAGGAAGTGTTGAAGACAGAACCAGAAGAGCCGATTCTAATCCCTGCTGAACCGTCCCCAACACTTAAACCTCTGCCAGATTCCCTCAGGTATGAATTCCTCGGTCCTAATTCCACCTTACCTGTCATCATTAATGCTGAATTAAAAGATGAGGAAGTAGGAAAACTCCTGAATGTGCTTAGGATGCATAGAAAAGCCATAGGCTACTCCCTAGATGATATAACTGGAATATCCCCTTCTCTTTGCATGCATAGGATTTACATGGAGGACAATCATAAACCCACCATAGAGCATCAACGTAGATTAAATCCTAATATGAAGGATGTAGTTAAAAAAGAAATTATTAAATTACTTGATGCTGGGATCATATTTCCTATTTCGGACAGCCAATGGGTGAGTCCGGTCCATGTAGTCCCAAAGAAAGGAGGGATGATTGTGATAGAAAATGAAAAGGGAGAGCTTATTCCGACTAGAACCACCACTAGTTGGAGGATGTGCATTGATTATAGGAAGCTTAATAGTGCTACTAGAAAAGATCATTTTCTGCTTCCTTTCATAGATCATGTGTTAGAACGCTTAGCCCAACATGATTATTTCTGTTATCTAGATGGCTATAGCGGTTTTTAGCAGATTCCTATTCACCCTGATGATTAGGAGAAAACAACCTTTACATGTCCCTATGGAACCTTTGCTTATAAGAGAATGCCATTTGGGCTTTGCAATGCCCCTGCTACCTTTCAGAGATGTATGATGGCCATTTTTTCGGATATGATAGTGGATATTGTAGAGGTTTTCATGGATGACTTTTCTGTTTATGGTTCTTCATTTGATTCTTGTCTTGCTAACCTTGCACGAGTGCTTAAAAGATGTGAATAAACCAATCTTGTGCTAAACTGGGAAAAGTGTCATTTCATGGTTCAAGAGGGGATAGTACTAGGACACCTTATCTCTAAAAGAGGGATAGAAGTAGATAGAGCAAAAATTGAGCTTATTGAAAAACTACCTCCTCCTTCTTCTGTAAGAGACATTAGGAGTTTTTTAGGGCGTGTTGGCTTTTACAGACGATTTATTCAGGATTTTTCTAAGATAGCTAAACCTTTGACTAACCTACTAATGAAAGATGTAGTGTTTGAGCTGTCTCCAGAATGTCTTGAAGCATTTTACAGGTTAAGAGCTGCCCTCGTGTCTACCCCCATTATGCAGTCTCCAGATTGGACACTACCCTTTGATATTATGTGTGATGCCACTGACTATGCAGTTGGCGCAGTCTTAGGGCAACGGAAGGACAAAAAACTCCAAGCCATCTATTACGCCAGTAAGATGTTGGATGAGGCGCAAAGTAAGTATACCACAACGGAGAAGGAATTCCTTGCTATGGTATTTGCCTTTGAGAAATTTCGGTCCTACCTTGTTGGATCCAAAGTGATTGTTTATACTGACCATGAAGCTGTTAGATACTTAATGGCTAAAAAAGATGCCAAACCTAGATTGCTTCGTTGGATGCTCTTACTGCAGGAATTTGACCATGAAATAAGAGACAAAAAGAGAGCAGAAAATCTAGTGGCAGATCACTTGTCCAGGTTGCCAGTAGAGCATATCACCGAGTCTAACAATGAGGTGCCGATAAATGATTCCAGACCCGACGAACACCTCCTGCTGAACGAGGTCGAACTCAACAAGACCCGCGTCACCGACCCCTTCAGGGTCGTTAACGAGGTACCGAGGCTGGAAGACACAAATAACGAGGGAAAATGTTTTGATTGGGTCGGCATACCAGTCAATCAGGTCGTTACTGAGCCACAGGAGGTCGGTACCGAGGTCAAAATAATAATTCCTAGCTCGTTAACGACCCATCCAGGTAAGATTTCTAAAACTGAGCCTTCTCAAATCAATTTTACTCCTTCCCCTTCTTCCATTTCTTCTTCCTCAATATCAATCCATGCTATTAGAGGGTCAAAAGCCCCTTGGTTTGCGGATTTTGCTAACTATCTCGTAGGAGGCATAATTCCCGAGGGCGTTACCCCACAAAAGAAGAAGAAATTTCTCCATGATGTGAAACAATACTATTGGGATGACCCCTACTTGTTTAAACAAGGGAGAGATCAACTCTTTAGGTGTTGTGTTTCAGAAGAGGAGATTGAAAATGTGATCCGTCAATGTCACACACTTCCAACTGGAGGTCATGCAAAAGGATTCAAGACTACTGCGAAGATTCTTCAAAGTGGTCTCTATTGGCCAACCATGTTCAAAGATGTGCAAGCTTATGTGACAGCATGTGATGGATGTCAACGCTCGGGCAACATAACTTGGAGACATGAAAATCCACTAACTGGGATATTAGAAGTTGAGCTATTTGATGTGTGGGACATTGACTTCATGGGACCGTTTCCCGCCTCAGGACCCTACAAGTACATCCTAGTTGCGGTTGATTATGTCTCCAAGTGGGTGGAAGCTGTTGCTACAAGGACTAACGACGCCAAGACTGTGGCTAAATTCATCAAAACCAATATTTTCCCCAGGTTCGGCGTTCCAAGAGTCCTTATCAGCGATGGTGGTTCCCATTTCATTGAGCAGAGTTTTGAAGCACTGTTGGCTAAGTATGGGGTATCTCATCGGATGGCAACACCCTATCATCCCCAAACGAGTGGCCAGTGATGTCTCTTTATTTGGTGGTGTTTTCATATGTGATTTCCTTTGTAAATATGTTTGTTTTTCCCCTTTTCTTGCGTGTTTTGTTCCTTTTTAGCTTAGTTCCCGTATTTCTATGAGATTCGGAGACTATGCGCATTTTATGTGTTTTGTAGGTAATTTCGCATGAATCGAGGATCAATTTGAAGAAGGGTCGAGACATGGAGCAAAGGCCGAGCTAAAACGGGAAAGAGAGGAGCAAGCCATGGAGAAGAACAAGAGAGAAGCCAATAAGAAGAAGGTGGAACGAGGTCCGGACCGAGTTGCAACCACGCCGGGCCCGACTTGGGAGATTTCAACCTCGGACCGAGATGCACAGTACCTCGGGCCCGATGTCCTCCGTGTCGGTCCGAGTCGTTCACCGGACTACTTGGGCTCCAAGGTACGAATTTTTGGACTTCCACTTTTGCCCCTCATCTAATCTATAAAAGGCCCTCTTGTCTTCTAATTTGGGGTTCCCTCCCACACACACAAAAGGGTTCCCACACTTGAACCAAGAGGATACTTGGAGAGCAAGGAGAAAGGAGAGGAGGAGGAAGAGAGAGAGAATCGGCCAAGAGAGAGGAAGGCTTGATAGGTTTTGTTGATTGTTTAGCTTTGCTTTGTTTTGATCTTGTGGATTTGAAAACCCTTGATTGGAATTTGTGGATTGCTTTGGATTTGAATGAAACTTTGCTTTGTTTTGAGATTGATGATGTTGATTGCTTTCCCTTTTGATTTGTTTGCTTTCTTTGCTTGCCACATGGAGTAGATCTCCTTGATCTTGGGTTATGGGGGAAAACCCTAGCTAGGTTTGGGCTAGAAACCCCAATTCCATAGCCTTGAGTGTTTGATCTAAGGAAACCACTCTACATAGAGCTAGAACTCCTTGCGAAAGTTGGGAATCAAGGCTTGAGTTTGGCAAAGTAGCGAAAGTGAACATGTGTCAATCTCAAAGCCTTGCTTCGAAGGGGATTTCCCCAAGGATCGAGGTGTAGAAGTGGTTGGAACGAGGGCGAAAGCACTCGATCCTAGTCCGATCATCACTCATTGCTTGAATTGGGGTGGAAAAGCCTTAATCTACTAGGGAAGGAACCCAAAAGCCCAAGATCTACTTTTAATCCTTGAAAGTTCGACAACCCCAACTACCTCGGGCCCGACATACCCAGTGTCGGTCCCGACTTTCTCTTGTCGCCAACCTCTGGCCCGACGTGACCTCAGTGTCGGTCCCGACTGTTTTCTTTGTTTTTCTTTGTTTTACGCTCTCCTTTCTAGCTTTTTAGTATCTAGGCACATCGATCGAGTAGACTTCCCGAGTGTTCGACACCCACCACGTGCTACAACGGGGTCGGGTTATAAATTGTATCTCTAGACCCTCGCAACGAGAGACGATCAAAAGATTGGCGCCGTTGCCGGGGAAGTCTAAGTGCATTGAGTGCCAATTTGGTGAGTTTCTTGTGTTTTGGTAGTGATTTGGGTGAGGGAATAGCCCAAACCCTTTGTTTGTTTTTGATTTGTTTTGGTTTGTGTCTTTGTTTCGTAGGTGTATGCTAGCTCGTTCCTCCCGAGGAACACTTGAGCTTGAGTTTGTGAGTGATCCGGAAAGTATCCTCAAAGAAGCCCGAAGAAGGAAAAGGATGGCGAATCAAGCTCTCCATGTTGATGAGGAGTTGGCTCAACTTAGGGCCGAAATGGCTAGATTGCAACTTGAGAGGGACAATCAAGAGGAGGTGGCAAGAAGAGAACGGGAGCAACGGATGAGAGTCGAGGCTCAACTCAATGCTCTACCCCGGAATGCACGCCAATACATGCATCCGGAGTTGAGGGTACCCGAACCGGCTATTGTGCTGCCCGAGGTTGCCAAGAATTTTGAGATCAAGACGCAATTCATCACCCTCATCAAGTGTGATCAATTCGAGGGCCGTCCACATGAGTGTCCCATAGAGCACGTCAAACGCTTTGTGGACATGTGTGAGACGATCTCTACCGATGAGGAGACATTGGAGTATGTGCTTCTAAAGGCGTTCAAATGGTCACTTGGGGGCAAGGCCACACATTGGCTCGAGAGCCAAGCTCCTAGGTCAATCACAACTTGGAAGACACTCTATGATGCTTTCTTGATGAAGTTCTTCCCGCCCTAAAAAACAACCGAGCTAAGAAGGAAGATTGCAAGCTTTCAACAAGGTCCGAATGAGCCTCTCTTCGAAGCATGGGACCGTTTCAAGGAGATGTTGCGCCAATGTCCTACTCATGGACAACAACCATATGTGCTTCAAGACATCTTTTTCCAAGGCATCAATCCGGTAACGAAGGACAAGCTCAATCTCCACACCGATTGTGGGTTCATAGACTTGACACCGGATCAAGCTTGGGAGCTACTTGACAAGCTATCCGATTATGAGGCCATGTATGGGGTGAGTCAAGCTAGCAAAGAGGTGAAAGTTCAAGGTGAAGGTGCAAGGAAGTTATATGATCCAAAGGGAGAAGACATTGATAGGGATGTGAAGCTCCAATTCCTTGAAGGTGAAGTGAGCAAGCTTAAGAGGCAAGTCCACTACTACAAGCAAAATGCTAGAGCTTGTGAGGAGTGTGGATCCTTTGCACATGCTACACAAGTTTGTCTAAATGAGAGCCAAGTGCGCTTGGCCGAGCGAATTGAGGAGGCAAACTATGTTCGAGGAAATTTCGGTGGAAGAGGCAATTTCAACAATGGTGGTAATGGCCGGTGGAACAACGGTCAAGCTCAAGGTTACAACAACAACTTCAACCAAAACGAGCCAAGGGCGCCACCACCACCATATAGACCACCGGGATTCAATGAGCTACAATCATTTGCTCAAGAGATGAGAGACGGGTTCAAGGAGATGAGGACCCAATTCAATGAGTTTGGTGCATGGAGGAGGCAAGTTGACAATCAATTTGCTCAAATTGCAACTCAAACCCCGAGAGAGAATGGGAGACTTCCGGGCCGACCCGAGGAGAACCCTCGAGCTCAAAACAATCAAAATGAAGTCCGGGCCATTGGATTGAGAAGTGGCCGAAACCTACCCGAGCCACACATGCCTAAGAAGAATGAAGAGAGTCGGACCAACTTACCCAGCAAGTCGGGTCCGACGTTCCCCGAAGTCGACCCAGCAAGAAGATCGACTCCTCTGCCCCGGACCGAGGTTGAGAGCAACTCGGGCCCGACGTACCCATACGTCGATCCCACTCCTTTGCCTCGGACCGAGATCCACAACACCGGGCCCGGCATGGCGCCTAAGTCGGTCCTACCAGGAAATGTTGCAAGTGAAGTAGGGAAGTCCAAGGAGGTTGATCCGAGCAAGATTCAAGGTGCAACAATTCTTCCATATCCCTCGAAGAAGCCGGAAGATGTTGTTGAGAACAAGTTCAAGAGGTTTCTCAAACTCTTGCAAGGTTTGAACATCTCCATCCCGTTCACCGATGCATTGAGCCAGATGCCATCTTATGCCAAGTTTTTAAAGGAGATTTTGAGCAAGAAGAGGTCGATAGTTGAAATGCAAGGTGAGGTCAAGACCTTGGAGTTACCGCAAAAGCTAGGAGATCCCGGTCGCTTTGCTATAACTATTGGTGTGGGGTCTCAAAACTTCCAAGCCTTGTGTGATCTTGGAGCAAGCACGAGCATCATTCCTTACACCATATGGAAATCCACATCCATGGGTCTCATAGCTCCAGTCAACATGAGGTTAACGATAGCAGATGGGTCGTCCATCGAGCCAATTGGTATCGTCGAGGATTACCCCGTTTGCATCGAAGGCCACTATGTCCCAATCGACTTTGTTGTGGTAGACATGATAGAAGTGTCGGGTGAACCAATTATACTAGGGAGACCTTTCCTTGCTACGGTTGGGGCAATCATTGATGTAAAAAAGGGCCACTTGTCTCTTGACATTGGAGGAAGAGAGATTGAGTTTTTCTTTAGGCCAACTTCAAAAGGGGTCGTACATAAGGAAGCTAAGATGATCCAAGTTCCTCTTGGATTGCAATGGGAAGCCGTTTCTAAGAAGTCAAGGCCAAGGGAGCATAGGTTGAAAGCCACCCCACCACCTAGAGAAATTGAGATAGAGCGCCAAGGTCTAGCCCTCAATATGATTGAGCATGAGCAATTGGAGGAAAGGATGTCTTATTTGGAGGTGTTCAAGGCCGAGAAAGAAGAAGTTCAAGCACCACCGGAACCATCTCAAGAACTCAAGGAGCTTCCGAAAGATTTGAGGTACGCATTTCTTGGTCCCAACTCTTCTTTACCCATAATCATAAATGCCAACTTGAATGATGAGGAGGAGTCTAAGTTGTTAGAGGTTCTAAGAAAACATAGAGGAGCTTTAGGGTATTCACTAGAGGAACTAAAGGGAATCTCTCCCTCAATTTGCATGCATAGGATTTATATGGAGGATAACCATAAACCCACTATTGAACCACAAAGAAGATTAAATCCTAACATGAAATAAGTGGTAAAGAGTGAAATACTTAGGATGTTGGATGCGGGAATTATCTTCCCAATTTCCGATAGCAAGTATGTGAGTCCCGTGCATGTAGTTCCTAAGAAAGGAGGTCTCACCGTTGTGCAAAATGAAAAGGGAGAAATGATACCTATGAGAACCACAACAAAATGGCGTATGTGTATTGATTACCGTAAGCTTAATAGTGGCACTCGCAAAGACCATTTTCCTCTTCCTTTCATAGACCAAGTCCTAGAAAGATTAGCACAACATGAATATTTTTGCTACCTTGACGGGTATAGTGGGTTTTGGCAAATCCCTATCCATCCCGATGATCAAGAAAAGACGACATTCACATGTCCTTATGGGACTTTTGCCTATAGACGCATGCCTTTTGGTTTATGTAATGCGCCGACAACGTTTCAAAGATGCATGATGTCCATCTTCTCCGATATGGTTGAGGACATAATAGAAGTGTTTATGGATGATTTCTCCGTCTATGGTTCCTCATTTGATGTTTGCTTAGCTAACTTAGACAAGGTTTTGACTAGACGTGAGGAGACTAGCTTGGTGCTTAATTGGGAAAAATGCCACTTCATGGTGAAGGAGAGCATAGTACTAGGACACCTAGTTTCTAGTAGGGGGATAGAAGTAGATAAAGCTAAAGTTGAAATAATTGAAAAACTACCTCCTCCCTCTTGTGTTCGTGATGTTAGGAGTTTCTTAGGTCATGCGGGATTTTATAGACGGTTCATCAAGGATTTTTCTAAGATTGCAACACCATTGTCTAACCTCTTGATGAAGGATGTGCCCTTTGAATTTTCCGAGGATTGCATGAGTTCTTTTTGTAGGTTGAGAGATGCCTTGATTTCGGCTCCAATAATGGCGGCACCGGATTGGAATCTTCCATTCGAGGTGATGTATGATGCTAGTGATTTCGCCGTAGGGGCCGTCCTTGGGAAAAGGAAGGATGGAAGGTTGCATGCCATCTACTACGCAAGAAAAACTTTGGATGAAACTCGGTGCAATTACACAACGACGGAGAAAGAGTTTCTTGCGATAGTGTTTGCATTTGAGAAATTCCTTTCATATCTTGTGGGATCAAAGGTTGTAGTCTTCACAGACCATGCGGCAATCAAATACCTCATGAAGAAGAAAGATGCAAAGCCGAGGCTTCTAAGGTGGATGCTCCTTCTCCAAGAGTTTGACCATGAGATCAAGGACAAAACCGGTGTGGAAAATGTGGTAGCTGATCATCTATCCCGTTTACCCATCGAGTACATGTTGGAGATGGAGGATGGTTTGACTATAGATGATTCAAGAGCAGATGAAGTTCTCATGAGCGGAAAGGAGGAAAGGAAAGGTGGATCGACGAACCAAGTAAGTCGGGCCCAAGGTCCGGAACATCGGACCGAAGGCAGGGCAGGTACAAGTGAGTCGGGACCGAAGTCTTCAGAGTTGGGCCCGAGTGTCCTGTGTGTTTGCGAAGCTAGACCGGCATCCAACCATGTCGGGCCCGGTACACTTCAATGTCGATCCGTGGAAGAAAGTAAGTTTCCTAACTCTATTTCCATTCCTTCTCGTTCTCATTTGATTGATTCTTTCTCTCCCACTTGCCTTCTTTCTATTAGTGCCGTAAGACGAGGGGATTCCCCTTGGTTTGCTGACTTCGCTATCTTTGCCTTAGGGGGAGTGATCCCACCAAATTTGTCTTATCAAGCTAGGAAGAAGTTCTTACATGATGCTAGACAATATTTTTGGGATGATCCATGTCTCTACGAGGAAGGGCGTGATCAAATCTATAGACGGTGTGTGTCAAGTGAAGAGGTTGAGAGCATAATTCACCATTGCCATTCCTTGCCTACGGGGGGTCACGCTAAGAGTTCCAAAACCACTTCAAAAATTCTTCAATGTGGTTATTATTGGCCAACCATGTTCAAGGATGTGCATGATTATGTGAGGAAGTGTGAGGAGTGCCAAAGAGAGGGGAACCTATCAAGGAGGAATGAGACTCCTCAAACTGGCATTCTAGAAGTTGAGTTATTTGATGTATGGGGTATTGATTTCATGGGACCATTTCCCACATCGGGGCCTTACAAGTACATCTTGGTAGCCGTGGACTATGTCTCAAAATGGGTGGAGGCCATACCAACAAGAACCAATGATGCTAGGGTGGTGATTAAATTCTTGAAAAGCAACATTTTTGCAAGGTTTGGTGTGCCTAGGGTTCTCATAAGTGATGGCGGACCTCATTTCATTGAAAGGTGCTTCGAGAATGTGTTGATCAAGTATGGGGTGTCTCATCGAGTTGCTACTCCTTATCATCCTCAAACAAGCGGGCAAGTCGAGGTCTCAAACCGTCAAATCAAGGCTATCTTGGAGAAGACCGTATCTCGATCAAGGAAAGATTGGGCCTCTAAGCTCGATGATGCACTTTGGGCTTATAGAACCGCCTTCAAGACACCTTTGGGAACTACACCCTTCAATCTAGTTTATGGCAAGGCATGCCATCTTCCGGTAGAGCTTGAGCACAAGGCAAAATGGGCACTCAAAGAGATGAATTGGGATATTAACTTGGCCGGTGAGAAAAGGTTTCTAGAGCTTCATGAGTTGGGGGAATTAAGGTTGAAAGCCTATGAGAACTCCAAGTTGTACAAGGAGAAGACCAAGAAGTGGCATGATAGGAAGTTGATTCCAAAGACCTATCAAACCGGTGACAAGGTTCTCCTTTTCAATTCAAGGCTTAAACTTTTCCCGGGGAAGTTAAGGACTAGGTGGAGCGGACCATTTGTGGTCCACCATATCTATGCTCATGGTGCGGTAGACTTGATTGATGAACAAGGACATATTTTCAAAGTAAATGGTCATCGAGTGAAGAAGTTCTATGACAAGGCCGGTCCAAGCGAAGAAGTTAGAGCCTCATGGGCTCTCGTCCTCGCCAATTGATCCTATACATGCCATTGAAGAATAAGAAATTGTGAGCTCTTCATACTCTTCTCTCTTGCTTTTAAGTTTGAAGGGGACATCAAAATTTTAAGTATGGGGTGGGGGTAGGTGTGTTCATGATTTCACTTGTTTATGTCTGTTTGTTATTTTGAGGATATTTGTTATTTGTTTCTAGTTTGTGTTTGGGATGTTTGCTTCTTGGTTTGTGGTTTGATGAAAGACATGGATGATTAATTTGGTCTTGAATGGATGAGTTTTTGGTTTTAGAGAAGATTTTGCAAAAATCCATAAAATAAAATAAAAAAATTGAAAAATTGTGTTAAAAACAACAAAAAGATTTTGTGTTTTGTAGGTTTTGGACTAGAAATTCCCATCTTAGATTGCCAAAATAAAAGCTAATGATGATGTGAGCATGTAAATTCCTTTGCATATTTTTCGATAGTTTAGCCTCTAAAATGATGTTGCTTTTGATGTGATCATGATATCTTGCTTGTTTTATTGAACATGTGAGTTCTAGGATGAGTTCTTATGCAACTAAGTATGAGTGACCCTTGTGAGATTTATTTTTGGCCATTTTAGGGATGCTTGTTCATATTTGCATATCACTCATGTTTCTTGTGTGATTAGCTCATTCATGCTTAGTAAAACTTGCTATTGCGGTGTTTATCTATTTTCCAAGACCGTCATGAGATTTGTCCTAGCATTGTCACATTGATTTTGAACTTTATTCTTCTAGTCACATAAATGTTCCATATCCTACCAAGAAGTTAATCCTTTGTTTGTAGCCCCGTTCTAGCCTAAGCCTTTGTTTGAAACTCCTCAAAAATATTATTCCTAGCCTTATATGACTTGACCCTTATGGGATTGGACTTTAGAAGAGAAGTTTGGATTGTATTTGAAGAGTTGAGATTCTCTTGGGTTTAAGGGCAAAGAATGGTGTTATGAATCATGTGGGTAGTGCATCTTTGTTGTACAAAAATGAAAAAGAAAGAAAGAAAATGTTGGAAATGTAAAGTGGAATGAAAGCAAAGGGCCTAAGTGAAGAAAAATGGTCCGACCGAGTTACAAGCCACATCGGGCCCGATGTCATAAGAAAGTCGGTCCAAATGTAGAAAGTATGGAAAATCCAACAAAAAGCCTAAGAGCAAAGATGAAGTGGAATGTTAAGTGAAATTTTGGATTGAAAGGAAAAATGTTAAGTCTTTTGGGTGAGTGTGAAAGTAATTGTGGAATTTTGGTGAAGTTGGTGAGAGTTTAGGTTGTTCAATCCCCATTGTAAGCACCACAAGACCAAATAATTCCCACCTTGAGAAATACCAAAAGCCCCATTACAACCCGGCCGAATGGAACCTCTTTGAGGACCTCCAATGAGCCAAGTTCGAAATTCTTTGTGTACTTTGCATTAGGCATCTCTAGGTGGAGGAATTGGTGATATTAGCTTCAATAGTAAAGTCCTTACTTGCATGAATTTTGAGCTTGAGTGTTCATTGCTAAACCCAAACACATGATGAGTGATACACATTCACATATCCCTAAAGTGAGGCTTAGTTGCATTGACTTTATTCCTTGGAACACTTAATCATGTGTGATCATGTAATCTTGCTTGAATATCAATCACTTGTGCTTAAAATGTGTTTTCATACGAGGCTTTACTTGAAGATTATGTTTCGGTCTTGCTTACATTGTTATTGCTTGAGGACAACCAAGTTTAAGTATGGGGTATTTTGATGTCTCTTTATTTGGTGGTGTTTTCATATGTGATTTCCTTTGTAAATATGTTTCTTTTTCCCCTTTTCTTGCGTGTTTTGTTCCTTTTTAGCTTAGTTCCCGTATTTCTATGAGATTCGGAGACTATGCGCATTTTTATGTGTTTTGTAGGTAATTTCGCACGAATCGAGGATCAATTTGAAGGAGGGTCGAGACATGGAGCAAAGGCCGAGCTAAAGCGGGAAAGAGAGGAGCAAGCCATGGAGAAGAACAAGAGAGAAGCCAACAAGAAGAAGGTGGAACGAGGTCCGGACCGAGTTGTAACCACGCCGGGCCCCGACTTGGGAGATTTCAACCTCGGACCGAGATGCACAGTACCTCGGGCCCGATGTCCTCCATGTCGGTCCGAGTCGGTCACCGGACTACTTGGGCTCCAAGGCACGAATTTGTGGACTTCCACTTTTTCCCCTCATCTAATCTATAAAAGGCCCTCTTGTCTTCTAATTTGGGGTTCCCTCCCACACTTGGCAAGGAACCAAGAGGATACTTGGAGAGCAAGGAGAAAGGAGAGGAGGAGGAAGAGAGAGAGAATCGGCCAAGAGAGAGGAAGGCTTGATAGGTTTTGTTGATTGTTTAGCTTTGCTTTGTTTTGATCTTGTGGATTTGAAAACCCTTGATTGGAATTTGTGGATTGCTTTGGATTTGAATGAAACTTTGCTTTGTTTTGAGATTGATGATGTTGATTGCTTTCCCTTTTGATTTGTTTGCTTTCTTTGCTTGCCACATGGAGTAGATCTCCTTGATCTTGGGTTATGGGGGAAAACCCTAGCTAGGTTTGGGCTAGAAACCCCAATTCCATAGCCTTGAGTGTTTGATCTATGAAACCACTCTACATAGAGCTACAATTCCTTGCGAAAGTTGGGAATCAAGGCTTGAGTTTGGCAAAGTAGCGAAAGTGAACATGTGTCAATCTCAAGGCCTTGCTTCGAAGGGGATTTCCCCAAGGATCGAGGTGTAGAAGTGGTTGGAACGAGGGCGAAAGCACTCGTTCCTAGTCCGATCATCACTCATTGCTTGAATTGGGGTGGAAAAGCCTTATTCTACTAGGGAAGGAACCAAAAAGCCCAAGATCTACTTTTAATCCTTGAAAGTTCGACAACCCCAGCTACCTCGGGCCCGACTGCCAGGTTGAAGTTTCAAACAGGCAAATAAAGAGCATATTGGAGAAGACAGTTTCCCGTTCTAGAAAGGATTGGTCCTCCAAATTGGATGACGCTCTGTGGCCATATAGGACGCATACAAGACGCCTCTCCGCACCCCCCTATAATCTATTGTATGGCAAGGCATGTCATTTACCGGTCGAGATAGAGCATAAGGAATTATGGGCTCTCAAGGAGCTCAACATGAACCTCGACGCGGCAGGAGAAAAACGATTCATGGACTTGCAAGCATTAGAAGAATTGAGGCTGAAGGCGTACGAAAATGCTGAAATCTACAAGGAGCGCACCAAAAGGTGGAATGATCGAAAATTAGTGCCCAAAACTTACCACGTCGGCGATAAGGTACTTCTCTTCAATTCTAGACTCCTATTATTCCCAGGAAAGCTCAAGACACGATGGAGTGGGCCATTTGTGGTTCACCACATTTATCCTCACGGATCAGTAGAGTTGACCGATAACTGAGGCGTAATATTCAAGGTTAATGGACACCGGCTGAAGAAATTCCATGAGCAAACTGACCCGGACGAAGAGATAAGAGTCACCATGGCTCGCACATCATCAGACTAGCAAGGGAACTCGTCGGGCTAACGACGTTAAAAATAGCGCTTACGGGAGGCAACCCACTTTTAGAATAGGTTTAGCTTTTCTTTTCTTTTCTTTTTCTTTTTAGATTATTTCTTAGCTTTCTTTTGTTTTTCTTTTTAGTTTTAGTTAGGATAAAAATTAGAAGTTTTTGAGCTAACAAGATTTCAGGAGAAAGGGATCCAAAAATCACTCCAAGTGGCTACGGAAGCTCGTTAACGACCCACCCAGGGTCGTTAACGACCCGGTTCGAAGACCCGACTCGTCAAGAAACGGGGCAGGTAAGAATTTTAACCTAATCTATCCTATCTTTTACCCTAGCCGCCGCCCACCTCTACCCCTTCCCCTCCTATAAAAACCCTTTTACCCCCCCCCCCCCTCCACAAATCTACCACAACTCTCCCAATTTCATACTTCTCTCCCCTCAAGAAGCTCAAAAGCCCTCTCCCTTCTCTCCCACCGGTTCAGAATCCCCCACTCCATCGACCACCAAGAGGCCGTCGTTACCAGAGCCCGGAAACCGATCACCGACAAGACACAAGCTCGTTAACCACCCCGATTCCGACCCTTGATCTTCAATTTCTCGATGCTCCGGTATGATTTCTAAACCCTTGCTCGAAATTGCATGATTGATTATCTTTAGGGTCAAATTTTCATATCTTGAATCGTGTTCTTAGAAAGGTCGATTTGCATGCTTGGTTTTTGTTCATAAAAATTCTTGATTGTGCTTAGTTGTTCATGTTTTAAGAAGAATTATTCATGTTAGATTATCTAGTGCAACACTCTAGTTAGGAAAGCATGAATTCTTCTTGTTCTAAATGTTGAAGTTCGAACTTTGCATGTCAAAATTTTGGGTAATTTTAGCATGTTCGGGATGGGTAATCGAGCAAGTATGGGGTGCTTATACCCGATTAAGGGATCGATGGAAAAATATATAAGATTGCATGCTTGATTTGTGTTTTAATTTAAGGTAGATTAAAATCGGAAATTCTGGTTTTTGTTCTTGGCGGCTCGTTAACGACCCACCCAGGCTCGTTAACGACCCTGCAATGCTTCATAGATTAATCATGACTAAGAAACCATTAACTTCAATCAAAAGAAACATTGAAAACAAATCTTGATTATTGAGACCAAGTATGGGGTCTCTTACCTATCTATTTTTGAGTGGATCTTATCTTGGAAAAATCTTGATTATTTTGTAGGATTCATGGCTAGTTCAAGCAGATCCGCTACCCGAGCTCAGAAGAAGAGGAGGAACCATAGGTCCCCATCTCCACCTCGAGTGGATGATGTGATTTTGAGCACTCAAGGGCAAGTACGACGTTACCGTGATTTTCTGGAGAAGGACCACTACACCCGATGGTTCTCAAAGTCCAGCGCTGTCAACACGGGGATCTACACGGATGTCAAGGACGCTTTCATCATCCTTGGAGCCGCCCATCTTTTGAAGCAAGAGAGTTTGCCACACTATCCGGCCCTCACATCCGAGTTCTTGGCCACCTTGGAGACCAACTTATCGTCGAATAACTCGGCGGGACGGATCCGGTTTTGGCTCGGTAACGAGGACCGTGAGTTCACAATGGCGGAGTTCAACGCAATCTTAGAGCTCCCAAACCCATCGAGAGACTATAGCTTGAAGGATTACCGAGTGACCCGCACTTGGAGCTACATCATCGGGGAGGTTCAATCCTCCACCGCGGCACTATCCGGGGCAACCATCATCAACCCCATCTTCAGGATTATTCTTAGAGTCCTCGCCGCGACATTTTGGCCGAAGAGAGAGTTGAACCGGCCTACAAGGACAGAGGTTGCTTGCTTCCGCACCATCCTTTTTGAGGAGCCCGACCCTTTGAATTTGGGGTACGAATGGCTTTACTACATCGGAAAATCAACCATGTCCAAGGAGGTTTGGTGTGGCAATTTGGTTAGCCTCTTGGCTAAGAATCTTGGAGTCGATCTCACCCGCTACACACCGGCTCACGCCCAACTCCTCAACAAAAATTATTGGTATAGCTCCGGTGTCTTGATTCAAGCCGAGGGAGGATTCAAGATGAAGGTTCAAGATCGCATCGTTACACCTACCCTCGACAAATTCGAGCTTCTCTATGTACCGAATTGGTACGAGGCGTGGACGGGACATGCCTACCCATTGGAACCTAAACCGGAGGACGAGCTTTCGCTTAGGCCATGTGAATCCCGGTTTGAGCGAGAAGCCATGGATGAAGATGAAGTTGAAGATGAAGAAGAGAAAACCGAGGTAGTAGGCAACGACACTGAAGAGGCCGACACCGAGGGCGGCACTGAGGAGCTCAATTTCGAGGAAGAAGACATCGACACAGCGGTCTTAGGGAGCAACATCTTCGTTGACGAGCCCACCAGGCTCGTTAACGACCACTTCCAGCCCCATCTCAACACTGTTAACGAGGCACCCAGCTTCGTTAACGAGGTGTCGAGAGCTCCTGTTGACCCACCACCAGCTCCTGTCGACCCTCATGCCTATGGACTCATGCGTTACAACCCGATGATGTATCAAGACCACTTCCAGCCTCACTACCCACCACCTCCTCAGCCCGAGTACACAGGATCGAGTATACCACCACCATGGGCTGAGGATCTTTCTACACGGATGCAGCAACTTCACCTCCAGCAGGATCACATTCATAGGAGGATGGATAGATGAGAAACTGTCTATTCCGCTCGCATGTCGATGGAGGATCAGAGGCAGCGGCAGAGAGAGGCGGAGGATGCTGAGCGTTGGAGGACGATGTATGACTTCATGGGGAACTTCGAGCACTACTTTCCTCCACCGAACCGTTGATTTAGCCTGAAGATGAAGTTTTTCCTTGTTTCCACTTTTACAACTTTGTAAGTTTTTATGTCTTTCTTTTTCTTTTCAATCTTTTGTTTTTTTCTTTTCTATTTCTTTTCCTTCTTCTTATTTTTCTTACAGTGGGGACACTGTAATTTTAAGCATGGGGTGGGAGAAAGTAGAAAACTTATGTCCTAGGTGTTTATGTGTTGGTGTTTATGTGTTTCTATCACTTTATGTCGAAAAAAAAAATATAGAAAAAATCGAAAAAAAATGAAAATTTTTGAAAAATCAAAAAAAGAGTTTTAGAATTGATAGATATCCCTTCTTAAGTTCTATGATAACAATCGCTAACTTAATCATATAATTCCTTGCAAGCATGTCTTTAAAAGTATAGCCGGATTCTCAACTTGAAATTATTGGTTTTAGAAGAAGATAGCATTTGATGAAATTGAGCACATATACTTTATAGCATAGATGATGCAATCCAACAAAATCTACCTTGTGAGTATTTTTGGCCTTATAGGGAGAACATTTATAAATCCCTCTTCTTTTCTTGTGTGATTTACTCTCTATATGCATATTATCTCTTGGAATTGTGATGGTTATCTATTTCTTGAAGACCCTTATAAGATTTTTTAGTTCATTACTTGTAAAGATCATATGATGGAGAACTTATTTTCATAAGCCCTATTATTCCCTATCTACCTTTACATTATTCCTTCTTTTTGATAACCAATTCTAGCCTGAAACCTTTTATTTTTAGCTCCACAAAATTATTTCCTAGCCGAGATAGGCTTGACCCTATCCGGGAATTAGGACTTAGATTGGAGAGGTAAGTTTTGTGATGTGTTAAAAAGAGAGGAGTTGCTTATATTTTGCTTTAATTTGAAGGGTATTTGGGAAGGGTAGATTGGAAGTCTCTTGTTTTTTACATGTAATAAGAAAGGTCTCTTGATAAGGAAAAAATGCAGAAAATAAAGTTTTTGAAGGAAGTGAAAAGAAAAGCAAGAAAGTGTACGGGAGCTTGTTAACGACCCTGATATGGGTTCGTTAACGAGTCAGCAAGATAAATAAAAAAAAAGAGAAAAAAAAAAAGAAGAAAGAGAAGGAGAATGATAAAAAGAGGTGAAGAGTTGAAGTGCATTTGTATTTATAGATAATATCAGAGATTCTTTTGATTTGTTATGAGACTTTCTAGGATGATAAAGGGTGAGTGAAAATGAGTGTGCATAAGAAGAGTGAGTTTGGTTATCTTATATGAAAAGTTTTGGTGAGATGTGAGTTTTTAGGAGTCTTTTGATTCCCGGATATTATTAGCACCACATAGCCAAAATATTTCCACGCCTTATTGTTTTTACCAAGCCCCATTACAACCCGGCCTTATTGTTCTCTTGATGATTCTTTGCTTGTTTTGACAAATCTTGGGTGGAGAGTATTGGGGATATAAGTTCCAATTTCTATGAGTTTTTGTATATAAGATGAGTTGAGAGATTGAATTTATAAGCCTAACACTTGAGAGTAGAGTGAAACACAATATCCCGTGTAAGGTTGGATTGTATTATCTTATGTCTATTTAAGTGCATATATGTGTGAGGATGTTAATAGTCTTTTGCTATATTTTTCTCATATGTAGATTTTTTTTTTGAAGATGGCTATGTCTTGATGAGTATGTTTGTTTTGATTTTGGTTAGTGTCTTGTTTATTGCTTGAGGACAAGCAAGTCTAAGTATGGGGTATTTTGATGCTCGCATTTTTAGTATAGTTTTTAGTAGGTTTTCTTTGCTTATTAGGTTTAGTTTTGTTAAGTTTAGGATTAGTTTTGAGTGTTTTTAGGTAGTTTTGCATATTTCTATGGAAAGAGTGGAAGCTACGCTATTTTGTGTATTTTGTAGGTTTTAGCAAGGAAAGGAGCTATATGGAGCTGAATTTGGAGCATTACAGTGACAGACGGAGGAGTCCAAGATTGAAGAAGTCAGAGCTTAAGATTATGAGAGGAAGTGTGGAAGAAACAAAAGCCCAGGCTCGTTAACGAGGCTGTGAGGGCTCGTTAGCGAGGCCACGAAGGAGAAGAATTGAAGATTTATTTTATAATTCACCGATCCTGAGCGGGAATTTATTTCCGTGTCGGTTGAGTATCTTCTTAGAATCTTTTGGGGTTATTAGTATATGTAATTTAGGTCTTAATATCTTTTTAGATTTTATTTCTATCTTTTAGGGTTTGTTTCTATCTTTTTAGGAAAGTTTATATCTTTTAGCCTTTTTTAGTTTTTAGCTTTTTATTATAAATATCCTTCTATCTAGCATAGAAAGGAGGAGGCTTTTGGGAGGAAGTTTTTAGAAGAGATTTTTTGAAGGGCCGAGAGAGGAGAAGTCGGATCGGAGTCGGATCGAAGAGGCTCGGTAGACGACAGTCACCGAGGTCGTTAGTTGTGATTTTGATTCGGTATTTTGATGTTTTCGGTTTCATCTGAATCTCTGTAAGACGATATTTTCTTATTAATTTGAGTTTTGTTTTGTTTTCAATGTTTCTTTTGATTGAAGTTATTGGTTTCTTAGTTATGATTAGTGAGTAGTTTTCTTTTCTAGGATCGGGGTTAAGCCCGACATAGTTGAGCATGTTTGATGAGTAAGATTGTGTGTTGAATGCCTTTTATCTTTTATTGAGAATTGTTTGTTGTGCTTATACCGAATTTTTAACTTGATTGAAAGAGAAAGTTAGTAAGTTGAAGGTTGATATTGTTTGAATACGAAAGTTTCAAGGTTTAGATCCAAAACAAGCAATTAAGTGAATTAGGATGCGAAAGTTTGTTAATTTACTTGCTAAGTCAACGAAAGTTGATGACTCTATTTGTTTAAAGGCATGATCTTATCTTCTTACGAGTTTTTATGCTTGGCTATGTTGTGGTGTCCCTAAATCCTAGATCTTTGTTTTATTTGAATTATCTCTAGTGAATTTTCGTTGCTGAGTATTTGCCTCGGTACCGAATTTAATTAGATTTTAATTAGGTCATTATTTGAAGTGTTCTTTGTTCGGTGGTTCATTAATGACCCTGACAACGTCGTTAACGAGGCTGCTTGTGAGTGTTTTTATTTGTTTTTAGTAGATTGATAAACGAACAACCTTGCTTCCTGTGGAACGATCCTGACTCTGCTATACTCAGCGGGGTCTTGACTTATAAATTTATTTGTTGTCAAGAAACCCTCATCAACACTTATTCAATCCACCGGGGAGCTAGTAAGATGTACAAGGACTTGAAGCAATATTACTGGTGGGATGGACTGATGCTTGATGTAGGGAAATTTGTAGCAAAGTGTTAGGTGTTCCAGCAAGTAAAAATAGAGCACCAAAGACCAGGTGGAATGCTCGAACCACTTCCAGTTCCAAAATGGAAGTGGGAGGACATTTTCCATGGATTTTGTTACCGGATTGCGGATTAGTAGAGGACATGATACAATATGGGCTGTCGTGGATAGACTGACTAAGACTGCTCGTTTTCTTCCCATTAGAGAGACTTGGCTAATGAGTAAACTAGTAGAGGTGTTCATGAAACAGATAGTGAGATTACATGGAGTGCCCAAAACGATTGTTTTTTTATCGTGATGGGCGGTTTACCTCCAATATTTGGCAAAAAGTGCATAAAGCTTTAGGCACCAAGTTACATTTCACGACTGCTTACCACCCGCAATCAGATGACCAATCTAAGAGGACAATTCAAACACTAGAAGATATGCTGAGATCATGTGTACTGGATTGAGGAGGAAACTGGTCTGATCACTTGCAGTTAGTTGAGTTTGCATATAATAATAGTTGGCACTCTTCGATTCAGATGGCACCATATGAGGCTTTATATGGGAGGAGATGTACCTCTATGTTGGGATGATCCATCAGATGTTGTAAATGGAATGCCTCGGATGATTCTGGAAACAGTTGAAAAGGTGGCATTGATTCAAGAACATATGTTGACAGTACAGAGTCGTTAGAAATCTTATGCAGATAAGAGGCGACGACCATTGGAATTCGAGGTAGGAGAACATGTTTGGGTGAGAGTATCGCCGACTCGTGGGGTTAGAAGATTTGGAGTGAAAGGAAAGTTGAGTCCTCGGTACATCGGGCCATTTGAAATTCTTGAGAGGGTAGGCGAGGTAGCCTATAAGTTGGCACTACCACCAACTTTAGAAGGAGTTCATCCTGTCATTCATGTGTCGCAATTGAGGCAATATGTGCCTGATCCTAGTCATAGGCTCAACTATGAAGAGTTTGAGATTGAACCAGATCATACTTTTCAAGAACAACCGATAGCAATCTTAGGTAGACGAATGAAAAAGCTGTGAAATAAGGAGATATTGCTTCTGTTGATTCAATGGTCTCGACGAGGAGTTGAGGAGGCAACTTGGGAGAATGAGACGAGAATAAGTGAGAGCTATCCTGAGTTGTACCCGGTTTTAGTTGAGGCGTTTGAGAATAGGAGTTAGGGGGATCAAGGGTTATAGTTAAGGGTAGTAGTAAATATTGGTGTGCTTTGTTTGACTTCACCTTGTGTGCTTGACTTGTTTGATAGTTGTTGGTAGTGTATTGATGGTGTGAATTACATGATGTTTGACTTATATGGGTTTTGTTTATGGTATACTAAATGTATATGATCTGCGTGTTTTTTGGTTAGTTTCAAGGAAGTAAGTGTTATTAGATTGTTTTCATATATGTCTGGAAGTTTCGGGACGAAACTTTCTATAAGGGGGGTAGAATGTAATATTTAAGAATATCTCTATATTTTATCCTATTTTTACGCTCCTTGAATTTCGTGTTGGGATTACTTAACTTATAAGTAATAACTGTTAAATAATAAAATAATATTTTATTTTGAATTTTAGAAAATTATATTTTAAAAAGTTTTTAACTTAAAATTAATTAATTATTATTTCAGGGTAAAGTTTGTAGTAAAGGAAGTTTGTGGGTGGAAATCGTAAAATTTCAAAAATATTGCCGACTTTCTCTTATACGTATTTGTTGCTTTCCAATTTGTAGATTTAGGCTGAGAGTAGAAGAGAAGGAGAAGACACGAGAAAGAGAGGGGGGAGAGAGAGAGAGAGGGAGTTAGTTTTGGTGCGGGATTCATTCGTCGAGTTGGAATTTTGAGTTCAAGTGTTATTTGGTAAGTTTTAATAAATTAGTGATTTATTTGATTCGTTTTAATTTTTCCCGATCTGGCTTTACAATTGATTTGAAAATTAATCGATTTATAGTTCTCAAAAGATGTTTTCGATAGTGGATTTATATTCGGTAAAAGATTTCAGAGTAATTTTAGGGTTTTGCTTTGTAATGATATTATGGAGACCTTTGATCTAGTTTTTCAGAAAGGTTTGAACTAGAAAAATGTTCTTTTATATATCTAGTATATTCTTGTCAAGTTTTAAAGGATTTGGATTTATACAAAAGAAGTTATAAAGCATCCTGGCTTTTTGTTGTTTTTGGGGTTAGAGTTTGTAAAAGTTAAAAAGCTATTATTATTCATTGGGGTATATATATGTATATATGAGCGTGGTCTTAGGTCGTGACCAGAGACGAGGGGAAGAGACAAACTATATGTCTTAGTCAGGGGCCCACTTTGCGTGTTAGTTAGCCTCAAGAATTCGTCTTCAAAGTAAGTCGTTTTTGACTTGCTCGGTTTCCATTTCAATACTTGTTAGACTTCATGTGGTGCTTGTAGCATTGGTTTTGGGGAATTAGTCCCTAGATGATTGTTTTAAGAAAAACGCTTACTTGTATATGATATGTGTGAAAAGGAATTCATTGGGCTTTCATCAAATGTGAAGTTTTCGAATATCTACCCTAATACATTATAAAGCAGAAACCAAGTCTATATAAAAATTTGCGCCACGTGGCAAAATCTAAATAAAATAATAGACAATCTTTTTTCAACATAAAAAACTAAATAATAATTCTAGAAATCACGATTTATCTTAACCACTTCATAAAATAGATAATGGATAGATACCATATTATATGTGTAGATTGTTTCATATAGTATAACACATTAAAAAAATAAAAAAAATTAATATACACATATTTAATAAAAATTATTTAAACAAAATAATTACTAAATTTACTAAAATATTTTTATCATTAAGTTTTATATTAGAAAACAAAAAATGTGTTATATAGCATAATTTTTAAAACTACCCGTAAATTTACGGGAATTACACTAGTTTTCTCTATGTTGGTACCGTTCTCGACATGGCCATATGCGTAGTCCTCTAGGTTGAATTGAAAGCTACGTATGGTTATGTGACAGAGAATTGTACCCCTTCGGAAGAAAAGTTATCTGTGTTTTGGGCAAGTGCTCCCCAGGTGGCTTGACCCGGGGTTAGGAGGATGGAATTGTGCATGGTGGGAGGTCGCACCTCAGCACCTGGGGCGTATGGTTGATAGACGCCATGGAATGGAACGGTGAGAGAATGGTTGTATTGTTCTTCTTGAACTTGTATGTATGAATATGTATGGAAGTTTGATATGTGGTTTGTGTTTATTATCTATGTTTATGATCTATGGGAAGTGAAGTATGAATTTAGGCCTGATATGTGTTGTAATCATGCGAACCTTGCTTGTGTATATGTTAGACACTTGATAGGTTTTTAAACGTCTTACTAGTACCGTATGGATTCTAGCTTGTATTAGAAAGGTAGTTGACCCTTCGGGGATTTTTTTTTTTTAGTTTCAGGTAAAGACAAGGGACCCATGATGGAACCTCAGCTGAATGATGGAACAGGTCGTTGAAGGTTGTGTCATTAGGATGGGTTTAGTTGGGAGAAATGGTGGTTACTTTTTGGTATCTTTTGTATAATGTGTAGTTCTGATAAAGAAAAGGTAGTGGTATGTTAATGAAATGTTTCTAGGAGGTGCTGTAAGTTATGTTGTTTTGGGATTCATGCATGTTTTCTATACTTGGATTTTATAAATATCGTTTGGATGTTTTATTCATGTTTTCTCGTCGTGCCCAAGTTGCAAGATCCAAGTGAACTCGTTTTCAAACTAGCCTAAGTAGTACCTAGTGAGGTCTACTACCGAGTAGCGCCCGGTGTAAAGACGCGGTGTTACACTTATTGTGTGGGATTTGTTAAGTGGAATATCAGCGTAATTATGCAAGAATTACATGTGAGATCAGATTTAACTTATCTTATAAATAGCTAGGTTTAGCTAGGGTTAAAGTGTGGTTGAAGACGATGAACTTGAAGAGTGAGTTTTTCAAGTGTATGAGTTTGTGGCATTTTCTTGTGAAGAATCCACAAGTAAGTCAGTAGATTACTTTGTCTTAGGTTTACGCTTAGGGTTGTAGAAGTCTAGTTGGTTGAACATTGGTTGGTGCCTTAGTTACCAGGGAACTTGACTTGCCTTGTAATCGTTGAAACTTAATAAAAGTATTCTATTGAAAATTCTCTAAGAAGGAGTCTCAGAGGTAGAGATTTTTTCTTTCTACGACTTGTTGGTCGGACAGAAAGTTTTCCTCTCTAAATTCTGTGTTCTTATTGTTTATTTCCGCTGCCCAGGGAACATTACTAGTTCCCTGATTTGTTACAAACGCGTCACGATCCAACATGATTGATTCCTCAAGATAATCTATGAAGGAGAGCATCTATCACTTTGATCAATTTTCTGGGATTTTCTGGATTCATTTTATATTTCTATAATTTGCTTGATCAAGGATAAATATTGCCACATTTTAAAGATGATAAATATGGTCATTTATAGTTGTTTAAAGTCTGCAAATTTATTTTAATTTTTCATTCCACATTTATATCTTGTCATGTATCTGAGTTTTACTTGTTACGGTAATTTATTGACTTCACACAGTTTTAATGTATTCACTTTAATTGATGCTTTAGAGAGAGTAAAGGGAATAGCAATCTCCACTTGCAAAGTATACTAGTGATACCCTTGCTGTTTTTTTTTTCTCTCTTGAAAATCAAGTACAAACCAATGTAACTCAATTGATGTTGTAAATCTTTAAACATATTAAAGATGTAAGCAATGGTTTGTTAAGAAATTAAATGAATCACTTGGATCATCCTTGTACTAATTAATACATGTACCAAGTACTTATCCAATAATTAACTTTTTCAAGATTTATAATATGTGAAAGGTTCCGTTCGGTAACGATGTAATTATATGAATTGATGTTGATATTGTTGATGCTGAAATTAGTATCTGAAATTTGTAATTAAAATTTTTAGATACTAATTTTTAGGATAAGCTAATATATGTTTGATAAATGATAGTTAATGACTGCTGATCAGATTTAATGTTAAAAGATGTGTAGAATAGGATGAAAATTTTCAACTAAGGTCAAATAAACGCATATAAACTAGATAAGTATCCCTACTCCTACTTATTTTTTGTGCAAAAATATGAACTAGTATCAACTATATAAACGTGTTTCAACTCCAACTATCGAATAGTCACGCTAGTTGAATTTTTTAAGATCAACTACATAAACACATTTCATCAACTCCTCAAGTATGCATTTAATGGTAGGTTAACACTACAACAAAATATAAACTGGACATGATGAAATAGGTGAAACTTTCTTTGGGCTAACCATAATGCACTAGTTGATTATTACCAAAGTAAGTTAATGTACTATGTGTTGTGCTTGAGACTATCAAAATTTTTTGTGTACACTCATCACTTATGTTACCCCGAAACTCTAATATTATAGCGCTTTTCATTTCGTATCATAAACTCATTTTAGTATAAAATTTTGGAAACTATATATTTTCTCGTTTTCGTATTTATTTCTGTTTAGGAAACTTATTTCTAGTGTAAAAGTCCGATATCTTGACATTTCCTGTATTCATGTCATTTTTATTTCCCGTTTCCATATAACAAAAGACATCAATGTACTTGCAATGAACCATTATATTCAAGTATGATTCACATTTCATAGGTAATCACAGTGTGCAAAAACTATGACAAACAAGCAAACATACAAAAATCAAATGGCTCTATATTTTCCTTCATTCTTTCTATGAATTCTGTTCCAAATCTAAATAGCTCATGCCTCCATCAACATCGGAACAAGGTTGCCTTGCACTTGAAGACTAATGAGTTCATTAGCTCCACCAATAAACCGCCCGCCGATGAAGACAGCTGGCACACTTGGCTTGCACCCCATCATCTTTAACACATTCTCAATCTCTAGTCCATTTGGCATCTCATTAAGCTCATAGACTGTCGGATTCGCTCTGTAGCTACTTATGAGTTGTTTTATGGAGTGAGATATACAACATGAGTTGTTGCTAAAAATTGCCACCGGCTTCTCATGGACTATCTCTCTTACAACATCCATTTTTAGGGTTTTTCTTAGGGATTGAATTGGAAATTATGGGTTTTTTTTGTAAGAGGTTTGCAATGGAAATTTTATGAGATGACTTGTGAGTTTTTATGTGATTTTGGTTTGTGATTGAGAAGAAAAATGGCCTGCCTTATCCTCAATTTGTGAAGGCCATTCTGAAGGAAATAAAGGCTTACAAGCCTTCAAGTGAGGAGTTCTTTGGATTACCCCTGGATATGCGCAATATCTCGAGGATGAACTTTCAGGATGATTCAAAGGGAACAACTGCAAAGAAGACTGCCCAGATGGACGTTGGGAGTTCGTTGATGAGTGAAGGTGTTACTGCTAAGATGTTGTCTGACCTTCAAAAGATTTTCTCTCAGCTGAGTACCATTATTGGTTACTTGGCTAAGAGAGACACTGACATTGTTGCTGCTGATTCCACCTCCTCCAAACCATGATGTGGACCCTCTCTAGTTCCCTAGCCTATCTATCCCCAGTTTAAAGTTTTTTTCTTCTTGGATGTTAAGATTTTTTAATGTTTTTTTTTCTCTGGATGTGATCCCCGCGACAATTATCTATAATAATAACTATCTTTTACTTATGAATGATTTAAGTTTTAATTGAATTTATTCATTTGCTCTATGTTTTTGCTTGATGATTGTTGACCTTTTGATGATGTCAAAAAGGGAAGTTAGGAAAAATGCAGAGATGCGTTCTTGAGGAGCACTTTTATGTCGCTGTAAAAGCACTGTCAAAGAAATACCTAACTTCCTAACCTAAGTATAGTTAAAGCAAGGGTCGAACCCACAGGGACTCAAATTACTTATATTTAAATAATATTACTAAGTAAAAGTTTTTTTTTATAATTTTAAGCTATTAATCTAAGTAAATAAAGCAAAGCAGATAAAACGATTAAAGATCCAAATATAGAGAAAAGCATCCAACTAGTTTCGTATCCATTGCATACATGAGTTTTGATCCTTGTTTATTCTTATTTCAATTTCAATGACTAATCTATTGTGAATTTATGAAATTCAAGCTTAAGGTGGTTATTAATATACACCGTCTTTAACAACCTTTTAACCAATTAACCTAGAAAACCTTCTAGGTCAAATTGATCATGCAATTAAGTTCAAAGCATTCAATAGAAACATAATTCATGCATTCCACCGTATATTCATGAAGTTTTGTGATTAAATTATCCGTCTTTGATTAACCTTATTCCACTGTCTATAAGTTTAATCAAAGGATTCATCGATGAATAATCAAATTCCACCGTCTATTTAATTATTCTAGTTGTAACTCAACCAAGAAATATAATAAGTGATCAAGCTATTATAATCCTAAGTGAATTTAGTCAATCCAGCACGGAGAGATTCAATCTAGTCATGGCAAATAGAAATAATTCAAATCTCACAAACAATCATGCATACAACTTCATCTAACTGGTTGGACATGGGAAAATTAGCTAGAAATTGACATTAAAGAAGAATTAAACTTACAAGAGTTAAATTTCTATTCAATTGTGCAAAACTAGGGTTTGGTCTCCCACAAATCTCCAATCCAAGTTAACGTAAAACAAAGCAAGAACAATAGATAGCATAGCATAATCCCCCAAAAGAAACCCTAAGAAAAGTATTTATAATGTGGCTAGAAATATCCAGTAATACTAATAAAGTTGGCCCCAAAAGATAACACGGAGGCCCGAGTTATTTTCGTACAAACGCACCGAAGCTCGGTTGGGAACCCCCAAAGCGCAGTCGCAGAATGGCTTGTCTTGCCCGCGTTTTGCCTGCAGCAACCTCAATGACACTTCAAAGGCTGTTTTGACGCCCTTCGAGTTGGAATTTGGACTCGGAGTAAACATATGAATTGTAGTTCTTCGAGTCAGCTTTCTAGTGATACCAAATTCAGCTTCATCCGACCACTGTATCTCCCAAACCAAGCATTGCAAGATAGAGGTTTCAAAACAAGACTCTAATGCATGACCCGGATTTAAGCGTTCTTCTCACAAGCTCTTGGGCCTTAGCTCTTTCAATCTTCACTTGTATCACTCTAAGCTTCATCAAACTCCACCATAGTCCCCTATGCTCCGGTCCTTAGCTTCACATCAAACATGCTTCACCTTTCAACCTATAATAAGGCACACAAACGCGTAGATTCTGAACTAAACCGAAATAAAACCTAAAATTGCATAAAACGGGAATAAAAACATGCTCTAAGACCTATATCTATATGCTCTATCAAATTCCCCCATGCTTGAACCTTGCTTGTCCTCAAGCAAGACATAAATCCAAAACACACCACAGAAATGCAATCATACATCTATCTCAAATCAAACAAGCATTTCACATATAATCAAAAACCCGACCAAGACTTCCTAGCCATGCATTATAACAATCAAAAAGCAAAGACCATTCATCTATTCTAGACCTTACCAAGGTATACGTGTTTGCACTCAAACTCTCAAGTGTTTAAAAGGTATGTGTTTCACTCAAAATCTACCATGAGAACTAGACTACCATAAGCTTGCATCAGAGTTCTAAATCTCCACCGTTGGGAATCAAACACATAACAAAAATCAAGAGGCCTTTTTTAAGGGTTGTAATGGGGCCAAGGTAAAAAGAAATTTCGAAGGGATACATTTCTGGCTTGTGGTTCTAAATCCGAGATAAAAGACTAATCCTAAACCCAACTCAACACTTTCTTTTCTTACTTCTCCCAAACACTTTTCTTCTTCAACTCCATACACACATTTAAACTCTTTGTTTTTTTCTTTTTTTTTTCTTTGCCTCTTCTTTGCCTCTTTCTTTGCTTTATGAAGACTACTCACAATTGTACTCGACTTTTTCTTTTGCTTTGCACAAACGTTTCATCTTCATTTTTTTTTTCACTTTGCAGACAAGAGTTTTATTTCTCTTTTCCTCCTTTTCTTCCAACTCCCACAAAACAAAAACACAACCTAAGGTCCTAAATCCCGGATGGGTCAAGCTTAATAGGCTGGGAAAATTTTGTGGAGTTATCAAAAATAGGCTTAAAGCTCAAAAGAAATGGGGTATCAAGAACATGGATCTTGTAAGGTAGGAAGGGAAATAATAGGCTTATAAGAAACATTGCCTCAATCATTTTAAAGTCACGTATTCAATCATATAAAGCAGCCTTGACAAAGAGTCATAATGCAAGTTCTAGAGCTAGATAATCATGGTGATGCACTCAAGAAAAAAGAGAACAAATAATCATGAAAGGCCAAAAATCTCACAAGGCTAATTTTTGTCTAAAACTTCAAAATGAATCTAAAACTCAAGCTAAATACATGCTCAGTCCTGTAGTCAAAGTAATCAATCAATGATCATGCTCATAACATATAAACTTCAGCAAATCATGCAAATCATGGGTTAGGACTTATACTTAGCTTAGAAACACAAGAGGAATCAAACAACGGGGAAATAAGAACCTAAATGCAATATTTTTGTATTTTTTTTCAAATTTTTCTGATTTTTTTCATTTTTTTCCAGATTTTAATCAATGCATGACAATAAAATAAACATGCAAATGCAACTACATGAACTAACTACAACTAAGCACTTATGACAAAATAAAAAATTCCCTTCCCCCATGCTTAAACTTTACTTTGTCCCCAAAGTAAAAGAAAAGTTAAGAGAAAAAGAAAACTAACCTCATCACAAGAACTTGACACACTCTAGAATCTACTCCTTAGGCAGTGGTGGTGGTGGTTATCCCGGGTATGGATAAGCAGGCTCTAGGTATCCGGGAAATGAGCGCAAGGGCGTCTTGGCTTCCTCGGACCGCGTGTACCTATGTCCGGCTTTACCTATAACTAAAAACAAAAACAAACCAAAACAAAGCAAAAACCGAACAAAAACAAACCGAAAACAAAACTTATTCTAGAAAGAAACACTAAAACTACCTAAAAACACACACAAAAACTACCTAAAAAGCAAAAGATTATAACTGAAAAACAAAACTACTTTAAAACTTGGGTTGCCTCTCAAGAAACTCTTGTTTAATGTCATTAGCTTGACCCTTAGCATGATTTGACAAGATTAGACATTGTCAATGTCCTTAATAACCTGTCAAAGTTCTGTGCACACATCTCAGAAAAGCATAAGTAACACAATGATAAATTAAAAATGCATAATATAACTTTCAAAGACCGTTTTAATTTATCAAACTCGTGTGACCAATTTTCATGAGATGGCATTTGTTCAAATAAATTCAACAGAAGTGGTGGCTTTAGAAAATACTTACAGTATGAATCAAAGCACTTGTCAGCAATGCCACTTTTATCCAGGATGAACTCCATACATTCTCCATCTTCTACCTTGTGTTGTAGACTTGGCTCCTCAAATTGAAACTCCATAAGATGTGGATGTGAGAAGGTGGGGAAACTGAAGCATGGGATGTTAAGGCCTAACATAGGGTACCACATGACAACGGGAGAATTAATAGATGCATCGTGTTGATTTTCTCCCTCATGGTTGTCTACTTCATCAACAAAGAAGTCATCATGGTCGACAAAAGAGTTGCCTTCCAAAACCGTAAAACCCTCAAGCAATTTACTCCACATGGGTGAATATGACTTAGGCTCTCTAGGCTATGTAAGAATCTCTATGCCTGCACAGACTTCAGTAGGCTCTGTGGTGATCTGCTCAACTTGCCTTATAGGTGTGAATTCATGTTGGACATCAAATTCATCTTCATAACCCACATCAAGTGTAGTATATTGCTCCTCAACTTGAATACGAGTGTTTGAATCATGATCGTTTAACTCCAATGTGAATCCACCTCTCCTTTCACACAACTCAAAAGGGCATGAGATTGTGGAATGAAAACTTGAACAACATGACTCACAATGCTCCATGATTAAAGCATCTGCCCCTTTCGAGAGATCCCTGATTATTTCCTCAAGAGACTTATCAACCGGCTGGGGTGGTTGGGAAGATGACTCGACTAGAAAGCATTGACGGCTCATGAAACAAAAGAAATCCCAGTATTCCTCAGATCCCATATATAAAAGCCTCTCATTGCTCATGTAGTAGGCCAATCCCCTTGTCTCAAGATTCATACCATGGATAACTCCCATGTTTACCTCTCTATCACTGTATTGGAATCCCCAAGTACCATGTTTAAACACATGGTCTTGAAATCTTAAAAAATAGTCACGGAAGTGTTCATCCTGCAACTATCTACAATCGAAAAAAGCCATGGATTAGTAGCACGGGTGTTATGAACCGTAAGATAGGTTCACAACACCAAAAAAATAGTAATACTAAATAAACACAAATAAATAGCCGAGTCCCCGATAACGACGCCAAATTTGACGAGCACTTTTATGTTGCTGTAAAAGCACTGTCAAAGAAATACCTAACTTCCTAACCTAAGTATAGTGGAAGCAAGGTTCGAACCCACAGGGACTCAGATTACTTGTATTTAAATAATATTACTAAGTAAAAGGTTTTTTTTATGATTTCAAGCTATTAATCTAAGTAAATAAAGCATATCAAATAAAACAATTAAAGATTCAAATATAGAGAAAAGTGTCCAACTAGTTTCGTATCCATTGCATACATGAGTTTTGATCCTTGATTATTCTTATTTCAATTTCCCTTGACTAATCTATTGTGAATTTATGAAATTCAAGCTTAAAGTGGTTATTAATATACACCGTCTTTAACAACCTTTTAACCAATTAACCTAGAAAACCTTCTAGGTCAAATTGATCATGAAATTAAGTTCAAAGCATTCAATAGAAACATAATTCATGAATTCCATCATCTATTTATGAAGTTTTGTGATTAAATTCTCCGCCTTTGATTAACCTTATTCCACCGTCTATAAGTTTAATCAAAGGATTCATCCACGAATAATCAAATTCCACCGTCTATTTAATTATTCTAGTTGTAACTCAATCTAGAAATAGAATAGGTGATCAAGCTATTATAATCCTAAGTGAATTTAGTCAATCAAGCAAGGACAAATTCAATCTAGTCAAGGCAAATAGAAATAATTCAAATCTCACAAACAATCATGCATACAAGTTCAACTAACTAGTTGGAGATGGGAAAATTAGATAGGAATTTACATTAAAGAAGAATTAAACTTACAAGAGTTAAATTTCTCTTCAATTGTGCAAAACTAGGGTTTGGTCTCCCACAAATATCCAATCCAAATTAACGTAAACAAAGTAAGAACAATAGATAGCATAGCATAATCCCCCAAAATAAACCCTAAGAAGAGTATTTATAACGTGGCTAAAAATATCAAACAATACTAATAAAGTCGGCCCCAAAAGATAACACGGAGGCCCGAGTTAGTATCGTACAAACGCACCGAAGCGCGGTTTGGAACCCCCAAAGCGCGGTCGCGGAATGGCTTGTCTTGCCCGCGTTTTTCCTGCAGCAACTTCAATGACACTTCAAAGGCTGTTTTGACACCCTTCGAGTTGGAATTTGGACTTGGAGTACAAATATGAATTGTTTCTGTTCGAGTTAGCTTTCCAGTGATACCAAATTCAGCTTCATCCGACCACTGTATCTCCCAAACCAAGCATTGCAAGATAGAGGTATCAAAACAAGACTCCAATGCATGACCCGGATTTAAGCGTTTTTCTCACATAAGCTCTTGGGCCTTAGCTCTTTCAATCTTCACTTGTATCACTATAAGGTTCATCAAAATCCACCATAGTCCCCTAATCTCCGGTCCTTAGCTTCACATAAACCATGCTTCTGTAATACCTGTGGTTTTTGAGGATATTTTTGAATTTTTCTCGGATATCCTTTTTACCTTTTTGGTCTGTTTTAACTCTTAATCTAATATTTTTGTTGGAGATTAAATCCTACAAAATTGTTGGTGATGTCCTAAAATCACAAAGAAATTATTTTGTGGATCGGTGTGAATTCTAGGATTTTTCGGTGGAAAAAGAATATTTATTGGATATGCCGTCTTTTTAAATATGTATCGGAAATGATTTAAAATACGAAACGGAAGCCTTAAAAATTAAAGGTAACATGATAAAATCATTGAAAATTGATTTTATTGGTCTACATAATTTACGGGACGTTTTGTATTTAGTAAGTTTTTCCACTTGAGGTAAATAATTTTACCGCTTTAACTTGAGTCCCGTACCGAGACAGGTTTTATTTTTTAAACCGCCTTCTCTGCCTTGCTTAATAGGAAAGGAATTTGAGGATAGAATTCTAACACGACATATCTCTCTGCCTGGTCAAAGTTATCAACTCATTTACAAAAGAAAGGAAGGCAGAGAGTAAGGACGAGAACGACGACGCACCAGGGAGAAAGAATTCAGCTCCACCGCCGGCAACCTTCTCCGCCCCTTCCACCTCCATCCCCTCCACCACCTCTTCTTCTTCTTCCATCCTTATGGGCTCGTTGTGGTGCTGGAACCATGAGAGAAATCAGGCCGGAACGATGGACGGGGAGATAGGATTGGATTCGTCACCGCCGGCCTCTTCTTGGCCTCGTGTGGGACGTCGCCGGCGACCGTCAGCCTCTCCGACCACCACCCACAGCAAGGAGCTGCCGCCGGGCAATACTCGACCACCATCGAGCTCGGGGATCGAGCCTTTAACGAGTCATGGGCTCGAGTGAAGGTATATACGATCGAAATTAATTAGCGGGTTGATTACGAAGCCACCGTAAGGGCCGTTTGGTTCCACTTTGCTAATTAAATTTATGATTGTTATAATCTTGACATTGATACGATCCTATAGGTTCAAACCGCTCGAGAAACAGACGTTAGGATCTTCAGTTATAGCGAATACAAGTTTTGGATACCGATTGGCATGTAAAGGACTTCGGATAATTACTCGGGATTCGTTGTTAATCCGTTTGATCCAAGATTTGGCAACCTTTAAAAACTGTTACTGAGGAACACTTTTTGTTGAGAAAGTTGGTTCAAAAGTGAAGCGGATAATTAGTTAGAATTCAACCAAGACGGCTCCTTGAAGCATGATAACTAAGGATTTATTATATATCGATATTCGGAAATTAAATCGTTTATCGATTAGGAAGTTGTAGGAGTTGAGAATACAACTAAGAAGTGTTTCTGTGAGCTCGTTGCGGAGAAATCCTTTTGTTATATTTGTCAGAAGGATGATAAAGATTACTGTTGGAATTACTAAGGATGTTGAGCACGCCTTCTAAGGCAAGTGGACGGTTCTCTGTTGCATTATGGTTATTAAATGAGGAATTGAATTCCATTTAATATTTGTGTTGGGAACAACTTAATAAAATATGATAGGTTGTTATATTTGTTAGAAATAAAGACCATGTTGTTTATTCAGTTTCGCGTTAGAACTGGATTTAGGCCCGTTATGTGTGACCTTGTATGTTGTCTCATGCTGAGACATTATTGTGAAGTAAGTTATTTTTTCAGGGGTAGGAGCCTTGTCTCCGATGACCTCTTTATCACACAGTCTATGTTGGGAGGTTGAGCTCGTCGCTATCATATCCCAACATTCGGGTCACGACTCATACCTCACTCAACGCTGGAGGAGGTGTTTATGCACTCTAGCTAAGTGAAGATTGGTACTAGGTGTTCTTCAATGATCATGGATTTCATCCCTCTCATCTTGACGTCTCCATGTACATGTGGATCCTCAACGGTTTCAGTCGATTAAAAGTTCCCAACATGTTTGTAAAAAGTTAAGTAATATAAGATAAGTGCGTTAGGCACATTAATGTACCCGGAAGGTTATTCTATTCGATACCATTCTTGTTTCCGGTTATGAATGATTCATAATCAAACTTTAATTATATCAATCTGATTAGTCGATGGAGGCTTTCCAAAATGTTATGTGATTATTATGGGTTCCCAACAATTGTTTATGCTGCTTAAAAGAAACCACAAGTGGTGGTGTTCTCTTTCTTGATTATGCGAATCTCCTTCTTATTCTCTATAAGACTGCTAACTGTTGGATCATAATCTGAGTCTAATCGGATTTGGATACCAATATGTTTAGTTACAACCACAAGACCCAAGTTAGATTCTCCGCTTGCTAGACTATCATTAGACTAACCCGTCCATCTTCTTTTCTTTTATATGGTCGGCTGGTGTCCACCGTTGTATACGATACATCAGGTTCTTCTTGGAAGTTGATTCAAGAGGCAGATCCAGAGGTTTGAAGCTTCAGAAGTTGAAGAAAGGTTTTCAGTGGCTATACTTGAGTGAAGATCATGATTGAACTACTTCAAAGCGAAGCAGAGTTTCAGAAATAAGAACTCAAGGAAGACTTGATGAAGATTTTGTTTAAATAGAAGGTTGTTCTATTTATTAATTCTTTTTAAGTTAAGGCTTGTATAAGACCTTTTATTCTCTTTTCCGCTGTAAAGTTTTACTTAATTTTGTTAGATTTTAAATGATTTCATTTAACTTGTTTTTATTTTGTTAAGTCAGTTTCAAGCCTTGGGTAGCTTCGGTTTAGTCTTAATCGGGGTTACTGGCGGTAATACCTCCAGGGTAGGAAGGGGGTGTTACAACTTCACCTCTCAAACTGTAATAAGGCACACAAATGCGTAGATTCCGAACTAAACCGAAATAAAACCTAAACTACAACTTAAAGTGAAATTCTAGCTAAAAATGCGTAAAACGGGAATAAAAACATGCTCTAAGACCTATATCTATATGCTCTATCAGGTCTATCCAGAAATACAGAGGGAACTTTGGCTAAGGGGAATACGATGTTAACTCTGATCAGTAGGAACAACAGTGCATCTATTAAGGGGGAACCATACATGAATTTTTTTCTAATCTATATTTCTACTGGTTTCAAAGACATGCATTTCTCGATACGTTTGTCATCATCAAAAAGGGGGAAATTGTTGGAACAATGGTTGTGCCATGGTTTCTCTTAGTTTTGATGATAACAAACTTAGTTGATATAACTTGCTTCTACATGTAAGTGTTTCAGGAAAACAGGTACATGGTCACGAGTGACAAAACATTGTAAGGAACGATGGAGGGAACGAGTGACAGATTTAGGAAGCGCGTCTTTGACGGAACGTGACTTTCTATTAATGGCAAGTTACTAGATCTTCTGCGAGCAATCTTCTACGAAGATATGATAGATGTAGGCGGTTGCTTAAGGAGATCAAAGGAAGGATAAGATCAATCTTCACACGATCTTATCTACGGAAATCCGAGATCATTCGGTTTTGGCAAGAATCGGCATGGTTGAGGATCCGAAATCACAAACAATACTTTCTCCTTATTGTGTGGGATTTGTTAAGTGGAATATCAGCGTAATTAGGCAAGAATTACGTGTGAGATCAGACTTAACTTATCTTATAAATAGCTAGGTATAGCTAGGGTTAAAGTGTGGTTGAAGACGACGAACTTGAATAGTGAGCTTTTCAAGTGTATGAGTGTGTGGCTTTTTCTGGTGAAGAGTCCACAAGTAAGTCAGTAGATTACTTTGTCTTAGGTTTACGCTTAGGGCTGTAGAAGTCTAGTTGGTTGAACTTTGGTTGGTGCCTTAGTTGCCAGGGAACTTCACTTGCCTTGTAATCGTTGAAACTTAATAAAGGTATTCTATTGAAAATCCTCTCAGAAGGAGTCTCAGAGGTAAAGGTTTTTTCTTTCTACGACTTGTTGGTCGGACAGAAAGTTTTCCTCTCTAAATTCTGTGTTCTTATTGTTTATTTCCGCTGCCCAGAGAACATTACTAGTTCTCTGACTTGTTACTAACGCGTCACGATCCAAAATGATTGATTCCTCAAGATAATCTATGAAGGAGAGCATCTATCACTATGATCAATTTTGTGGGATTTTATGGATTCATTTTATATTTCTAGAATTTGCTTGTTCAAGGATAAGTATTGCCACATTTTAAAGATGATAAATATGGTTATTTATAGTTGTTTAAAGTCTGCAAATATATTCTAATCATTCATTCCACATTTATATCTTGTCAGGTATCAAAGTTTTTCTTGTTACGGTAATTTATTGACTTCACACAGTTTTAATGTATTCACTTTAATTGATACTTTAGAGAGAATAAAGGGAATATCAATCTCCACTTGCAAAGTATATTAGTGACTCCTGCTTTTTTGTTCTCTCTTGAAAATCAAGTACAAATAAAACTAACTCACTCGATGGTTTATATCTTTTAACATATAAAAGATGTAAGCAATGCCTCTGTTAAGAAATTAAATGAATCACTTGGCTCATCCTGGTAATAATTAATACATGTACCAAGTACTTATTCAATTATTAACTTTTTCAAGATTTGTAATATGTGAAAGACTCTGTTCGATAATGATGTACTTATATGAATTGATGTTAATATTGTTGGTGCTGAAATTAGTATCTGAAATTTGTAATTAAAATTTTTAGATACTAATTTTTCAGATAAGCTAATATATGTTTGATAAATGATAGTTGATGACTGCTGATCAGATTTAATGTTAAAAGATGTGTAGAAGAGGATGAAAAATTTCAACTAAGGTCAAATAAACGCATATCAACTAGATAAGTATCCCTACTCCTACTTATTTTTTGTGTAAAAATATGAACTATTATCAACTATATAAACGTGTTTCAACTCCAACTACCGAATAGTCATGCTAGTTGAATTTTTTTTAAGATCAACTACATAAACACATTTCATCAACTCCTCAAGTATGCATTTAATCGTAGGTTAACACTACAACAAAATATAAACTGGACATGATGAAATAGGTGAAACTTTCTTTGGGCTAACCATAATGCACTAGTTGATTATTACCAAAGTAAGTTAATGTACTATGTATTGTGTTTGAGACTATCAAAATTATTTGTGTACACAGATCACCTATGTTACCCCGATACTCTAATATTATAGCGTTTTTCATTTCGTATCATAAACTCATTTTAGTATAAAATTTTAAAAACTATATGTTTTCTCGTTTTCGTATTTATTTCTGTTTAGGAAACTAATTTCTAGTGTAAAATTCCGATATCTTGACATCTCCTGTATTCATGTCGTTTTTATTTCCCGTTTTCATATAACATAAGACATCAATGTACTTGTAATGAACCATTAAATTCAAGTATGATTCACATTACATAGGTAATCACAATGTGCAAAAACTATGACAAACAAGCAAACATACAAAAATCAAATGGCTCTATATTTTCCTTCATTCTTTCTAGTATATGACTTAGTCAAGATCTATGAATTCTGTTCCAAATCTAAATAGCTCATGCCTCGATCAACATTGGAACAAGGTTTCCTTGCACTTGAAGACTAATGACTTCATTAGCTCCACCAGTAAACCGCCCGCCGATGAAGACAGCTGGCACGCTTGGCTTGCACCCCATCATCTTCAACACCTTCTCAATCTCTAGTCCATTTGGCATCTCATCAAGTTCATAGACTGTTAGATTCGCTCCATAGCTACTTATGAGTTGTTTCATGGAGTGAGATATGCAACATGAGTTCTTGCTAAAGATTGCCACCGACTTCTCATGGACTATCTCTCTTACAACATCCATTTTTAGGGTTTTTCTTAGGGATTGAATTGGAAATTAGGGTTTTTTTTATGGGGTTTGCAATGGAAATTTTATGAGATGACTTGTGAGTTTTGATGTGATTTTTGTTTGTGATTGATAAGAAAAATGGTCTGCCTTATCCTCAATTTGTGAAGGCCATTCTGAAGGAGAGAAAGGCTTACAAGCCTTCAAGTGAGGAGTTCTTTGGATTACCCCTGGATATGCGCAATATCTCGAGGATGAACTTTCAGGGTGATTCAAAGGGAACAACTGCAGAGAAGACTGCCCAGATGGACATTCGGAGTTCTTCGATGAGTGAAGGTGTTAATGCCAAGATGTTGTCTGAGCTTCAAAAGATTTCCTCTCAACTGAGTACCATTATTGGTTACCTAGCTAAGAGAGACAATGACACTGTTGCTGCTGATTCCACCTCCTCCGAACCGTGATGTGGACCCTCTCTAGTTCCCTAGCCTATCTAGCCCCAGTTTAAAGTTTTTTTCTTCTTGGATGTTAAGACTTTTTAATGTTTTTTTTTCTCTGGTTGTGATCCCAGCAACAATTATCTATAATAATAACTATCTTTTGCTTATGAATGGTTTAAGTTTCAATTGAATTTGTTCATTTGCTCTATGTTTGCTTGATGATTGTTGACCTTTTGATGATGTCAAAAGGGGGAAGTTAGGAAAAATGCAGAGATGCGTTCTGATGAGAATCGGATCGTTGTCGAAGAAAGTTCCAACTCAATTGATCTTGGCCTTCCTTGCTTGTGGTATTTATTTTGAGATGAAAGCGAAAGCGATGACAAGTGATTCAAGCAAAAGGGAAAACTCACTTTAATTATAAATATAGGGATAAGCAATCGAAAGACCAAGGATATGACACACCAAGGTAATTCAAAAGAGGTATAAACAATCGAATCTTATATTGATATGACTCACCACAAGAGAATCGAAAGAGGGTTCGAATCTCATAGGATATAACTCACCTAAAGAGAAACGAAGGATTCGTTCGGATATAACTCACCGAACATGTTTGGAAATTACACACCAAACAAGGAAATCACTCCCAAGCACTCCCATTTGTTTTTTCCACAAATTCAACTTATCCCATTACAAGAGAAATAAGGAACTTTAAATAGGGTTACAAAACCCTTTGTTTTCATCTCACCTACCACCTCACCTACCACATATTTAAATGAACACAATTTATGGAGGACGCCCCTTTTAATTCCATGTAGGTGATGGAGTTGTTTTGGCTTCTTTTGACTTGAATATGATGAAAACCTTTCACGTTCAGATTCGAGCTTCTACAAATATTGATGATTTCGAGACTGTTCTTGGCTGATTTAGGAAAAACGTTAAACATAGAAATTGTAGAGAATCAAGTAAGATTTCCAACGGTTCTTCAATGGCCCCAATCAGAACACTACAACCTCCAAACGAGCCAAAATACTGAAGCATGGTCTAGGGATCCGAGAACGAGAAAATAACCTTTTCATTTGTCTTGAACTTTCCGATGCGAAATCCTGGGTCACATCATCCTCTCCACCTTTGAAAAGATTCGTCATCGAATCTTCATTGACATATAGCCGTGAGAAACTCTCTTCGACTTCTAGCTTTGATACCAAATAATGAGAGAATCGGATCGTTGTCGAAGAAAGTTCCAACTCAACTTGATCTTGGCCTTCCTTGCTTGTGGTATTTATTTTGAGATGAAAGCGAAAGGGATGACAAGTGATTCAAGAAAAAGGAAAAACTAACTTTAATTATAAATATAGGGATAAGCAATTGAAAGACCAAGGATATGACACACCAAGGTAATTCGAAAGAGGGATAAGCAATCGAATCTTATGTGGATATGACTCACCGCAAGAGAATCGAAAGAGGGTTCGAATCTCATAGGATATAACTCACCTAAAGAGAAACGAAGGATTCATTCGGGTATAACTCACCGAACATGTTTGGATATTACACACCAAACAAGGAAATCACTCCCAAACACTCCCATTGGGTTTTTTCACAAATTCAACTTATCCTATTACAAGAGAAATAAGAACCTTTAAATAGGGTTACAAAATTGGGTTACAAACCCCATCATTTTCATCTCACCTACCACCTCACCTACCACATATTTAAATGAATACAATTTATGGAGGACGCCCCTTTTAAGTCCATGTAGGTGATGGAGTTGTTTTGGCTTATTTGACTTGAATATGATAAAAACCTTCACGTCCAGATTCGAGCTTCTAGAAATATTGATGATTTCAAGACTGTTCTTGGCAGATTTAGGAAAAACGTTAAACATAGAAGTTGTAGAGCATCAAGTAATCTTTCCAACGGGTCTTTAATAGCCCCGATCAGACAACCACAGCCTCCAAACAAGCTAAAATACTGAAGCGTGTTCAATGGATCCGAGAAGCAGAAATAACCTTTTCATTGGTCTTGAGCTTTCGGATGCGGAATCCTGGGTCACATCACGTTCTATCTTGGAAATACAAAGGGAACTTTGGCTAAGGGGAATATATTGTTAACTCTGATGAGTAGGAATAACAGTGCATTTGTTAAGGGGGAACCATATTGGAATTTTTTTGATCTATATTTCTACTTGTTTCTAAGACATGCATTTTTCGAAACGTTTGTCATCATCAAAAAGGGGGAAATTGTTGGAACAATGGTTGTGCCATGGTTTCTCTTGGTTTTGATGATAACAAACTTAGTTGATATAACTTGCTTCTACATGTAAGTGCTTCAGGAAAACAGGTACATGGGCACGGGTGACAGAACATTGTAAGAAACGATGGAGGGAATGAGTGACAGATTTAGGAAGCGCGTCTCAGACGGAACGCGACTTTCTATTAATGGAAATTTACCAAATCTTTTGCGAGCAATCTTCTACGAAGATATGATAGTTGTAGGTGGTTGCTTAAGGAGATCAAAGGAAGGATAAGATCAATCTTCACACGATCTTATCTAAGGAAATCCAAGATCATTCGGTTTTGGCAAGAATCGGCATGGTTGAGGCTCCGAAATCACAAATAATACTTTCTCCTTATTTTGTGGGATTTGTTAAGTGGACGTGTGAGATCAGACTTAACTTATCTTATAATTAGCTAGGTGGTGGACTGCAAAACCGCAAAAGATGCATGGACGGCTATTGAGCAAATGCACATCGACAATACAGATCTGAAGGAAAGCCATGAAAAGGACGCCAAGAAGGAGTTTTACAACTTCCAAATGAAGGATGGTGAAACCATTGCCACCTACCAATCTCGGTTCAAGGCATTTGGTGAATCAAATTAACCATCTTTGTATTGGAAAGGACATAACTCAGTCGGAGAAAATCTCTACGATTGTTGATGGTCTTGGTCCCAAATATGCTGTGACCAGAGGCTTGCTAAGAGAAAATCCAACCACGAAGACTTGCACTCTTCATGAAATCTTTGGAAAGCTGACGGGCAATGAGCGATATGAGAAGATCAAAAGTAGTGCCTCAAGTTCTAACAAGGGTATTGCTCTCAAAGTGGAGAAGGCCATTGAGAACATTACTGCCGAAAGAGGTGTGTATACCACAGAGGAAGTCTATGATGTGGCTCTCATAACAAAAACAATGAGGGCTTTCTACAAGAGAGGCAAGAAGCAAGGAGCATGAAAAGAACCAGAGAAGGTCAACTCAGAAAAGAAGGATATCAAGGACGTTACCTGCTACAATTGTCAAGAAAAGGGTCACTATGCTAAGAGTTGTCCCAAAGGTAACGAGTTTGGGAACGAGAAGAAGAAGGCATATATCGCTGCATGGGATCTTGACTCAGATGATGAATCTGAATCAAAGGTTTGTGCCATGACTCTGAAGACTGAAGATGTTAACCAAGAGGTAACTCCTGAACAATTCCTTGCTAGTTTAGAAAATGCTGAACAATTTGATCTTGTTATCCTTGTTAAAAAGCTTTTTGAAGATAAATTAAAGATGCAAGATGAAATAGAAGCTTCTGATGAGAAATGTCTTAATCTTGAAGAAAAATTATCAAAATCTACTGTTTCTAGTGTTGTTCCTTGTTCAGAGTGTGAAGATCTAAAGAAAGATATTAAGACTCTCACTAAAACCAATAACGAGCTTAGGACGGATTTGCTTATCTATAAACTCAAAGGAGAGGAATTAGAAAATGAGCTTTATAATGAACTCAAATTGTATTTAATCCGGCTAGGTATGGTATTGGTTATGGTAAAGATAAATCCGAAAATCCTCCTGATGATCTTAGCTTTGAAGAAAAGATGGAAAGAAAAGCTAGGGAACTTCAATCTGCTAGAGATAAAGTTACTCATCTAGAGGGTAGGGTTAAAATTCTTGAGAGTAATTTAAATGATAACTCTGAGTGGTATTCTAGAAAAACGGCTCATAAGATATATCTTAAACAATCTCAAGGGAACCTGTATAGAGTTCCTTCCAAGGAACATGCTAAGGAACGTACCCTTCAGAAACCACATCCTAAACGCTCTTGGAGAATATTATAGGGTGTGCTATCACTGCGGTGAGGGAGGTCATGTTCAAAAAGATTATAAGGTAAGAGTAGAAGTGTCTAAAAAAAGGGTCTACAACCAGAATACAAGGAAAACCAAGAAACAGTGGTCTTGTAAGAAAAATCTAGGGTATGACAAATCTCATAAGAACAAAAGGAAACCAGCTCCACAACCACAAAAGAAGCAAGATTCTAAAATTGACAAAGGGAAAAACCATGTTGATCCCTCAAATATTGCTTCTTTAGTTCAATCTTAAATTTATCATTCTGTGAGCTATGCCAATCAACCCGAGAAAGCTAAGCAAGCATGGGTCGTTAAAACGTGATTTCTTTCTTGCAGGTTGAAGTTAGGGGGAACGAGAGTATTAAGGAGAAATCATCGGCTGGATCCTTGACATCGGGTGTTCATGTCACATGACAGGGAACGAGAGAATTTTGTCCTCACTTTAGATCAATGCTAGAGGAAACATTTCCTTTGGCAACAACAATTAAGGAGAAATCATTGGAACAAGTGAAGTTAAGCTAAATGATAAGACCAACGTTAAAGATGTGAGCTTGGTGAAAGGTCTTGGTTACAACCTGTTGAGTATTGCTCAGCTTTGTGACCAAGGGAACAACAAGGTATCCTTTACCTCAGATGGTTGTACGATCAAGAACATGAATTCAAATCTTTTGGTCCTGAAAGGAAAGAGACGCAACAATGTGTATTTTGTCGACTCATGTTTCCAACCACAAGAAGAACTATGATTTGTTACAATTGCTAACAATACCGATCTCTGGCATAGGAGGTTTGGTCATGCAAATCATCGAGGGATTCACAAACTCTACTCACAAAATATGGTGATAGGACTTCCCAAAGTTCTTACAGAAAATGAAAGCTTGTGTGAAGAGTGCGTGAAAGGGAAACAAAGCAAGTTATCTTTTCAGCCAAAGTTGTCAGTCAACACCTCTCATCCCCTTGAGATGGTACACATGGATTTGTGTGGTCCCATATGGGTGAGAAGTCATGGTGGTAGCAGGTACATTTTTATTATTGTTGATAATTTTACTAGATATACATGGACTCTCTTTCTAGGTTCCAAAGATGAGACGTTCATAGCATTAAAAAGCTGGACAAGAAGGTAGAAGCATCAACAGGGCAAAAATTGAAGGCTATCAGGTCGGACAATTAAATAGAGTTCAAGAATTCCATGTCCCATAGTTATTGTGATGAACATAGAGTATCTCAGAACTTTTCTGTGCCAAGGACTCCTCAACAAAATGGCGTAGAAGAGAGAAAAAATGGAACACTGCAAAACATGGCTCCTACTATGGTGTTGGCAAGTAACTTGCCTCGGTCCTTTTGGGCAAAGGCAGTCGGTACAGCTTGCTACATCATTAACTGAGTCACCATTCGTTCCAACTTCTCTAAAACTCCATATGAACTAATCAAGGGCAGAAAGCCAAATATTTCCCACTTGAAAGTCTTTGGATGTAGGTGCTTTATTCACAACAACGGAAAAGAGGAGCTAGGCAAGTTTGATCCAAGGAGTGTCGAAGGCATCTTCCTGGGGTATGCATCCAACTACAAGGCTTACCAGGTGTTCAATAAAAGGACTAAGAAGTTTGAAGAAAGCATTCATGTTGTCTTTGACGAGTCCAAAAATGGAGGGAACCTATCGAGTAACGAGGATGTACTGAAGGTTCTAAACTCATATTCAGATGATGAAGTCGAAGCTCCAAATGAAGATGTTACTCCTCCAAGTCCTGACTTGGATGAAGATGACACACAAAGCGCTCTGTTTCTTGAAGATGATTCTCCACAAAATGAAGATCATGAGGAAGAAGGAACACCCCATGGAACGACAAGCCAACAAGAACCAGAGGAGTCAAGAATAGATCCCACTCAGATTGAAGTCAGAAACTATCATCAAAAGAGGGATCATCCTTTTGACAACATCATCAATCCATACGATAAAGGTGTGCTTACTCGTTCCTCTATTAAGAATTTTTGTGCTTTGAATGCATTGATCTCTCTTACAGAGCCCAAGAATGTGAAGGAAGCATTAAAGAGGAACTACCCCAGTTTGAAAGGAACAAAGTATGTAAATTAGTTCCCAAGCCAAAGCACAAAATGGCTATAGGAACAAAGTGGGTATTCAGGAACAAACTTGATGACACTGGAGCTGTCACAAGGAACAAGGCGAGGCTTGTAGCAAAAGGGTACAATCAACAAGAAGGGATTGACTACGATGAGACGTACGCTCCTGTTGCAAGAATAGAAGCCATCCGTCTTCTAATCACCTATGCTGCTCACAAGGGATTCAAATTATATCAAATGGACGTGAAGACCACAAACCTGAATGGGTACCTACAAGAGGAGGTTTATGTGTTGCAACCTCCAGTATTTGAAGATGTTGATCACCCTAATCATGTCTACATACTGGATAAGGCTCTCTATGGTCTTAAACAGGCTCCTTGTGCTTGGTATGATATATTCGCTCAGTTTCTATTAGCCAATGGATATAGACGTGTTGTGATCGACAAGACTTTGTTCCTAAGGGAACAAGACGGTGAGGTTTTAGTAGTCCAGGTTTATGTCGATGATATTATATTTGGTTCTACTAATCCTAAACTTGTAGAATGTTTCAAGAATCTTATGATTAGTGAGTTTGAGATGAGCATGATCGGTGAACTTACTTTCTTTCTTGGTTTACAAGTGGTACAAAGTGATGAAAGAACAAAGGTACATCAACAAAAGTACATCAAGGAACTATTGAAGAAGTATGGTATGGATTCTACGAGAAGTTTGGATACTCCTATTTCTCCTAATACTTGTCTTGATATTGTTCTTAATTCTGTAGATGTTGATCAAACGATGTACCATGGAATGATTGGTTCCCTATTGTACCTAACGGCTAGTCGGCCAAATATTATGTTCAGTGTGTGTCTTTGTGCTAGATTTCAGGCTAATCCTAAAGAAACACATCTGAAAGAAGTGAAGAGAATTCTGGGCAGATTTTCAGATGCAGATTTTGCTGGTCACTTGGTAGATAGGAAGAGCACATCAGGCATGGCCAAATTTCTTGGTCCTTGCTTGGTGTCTTGGGGATCGAAGAAGTAAAATTCGGTTGCTCTTTCAACGGCTGAAGCAGAGTATGTCGTTGTAGCCGCCTGTTGTTCCCAGGTATTTCGGTTAAAACATCAACTGGTGGATTTCAGTATGTCACTTGGAACTATCCCTATCTTATGTGATAATACAAGTGCAATCAATTTCTCCAAGAATCCTGTGCATCATTCTAGAACCAAACATATAGATATTCGACATCATTTCTTAAGAGATAATGTTGAAAAAGGTTTCATCAAGATGCATCATTTTAGGACTGAAAATCAAATCGCAGATATTTTCACCAAGGCTTTGAACAGAAAACCCTATGAGCATATGAGGATGTTGCTAGGAATGATTTCCTTGCAGTAAACAAGTGTTGGTCCTCTATTCCCTCAGTGCTTGACTAAAGAGGTAACTTCTCAGGTAACTACGTATCATTTGACAAGTTTTCTAATGGCTTATATCTTTCCTCTATGCATAGATGTTGTATATATTAGAAATTGTTAAGTATTGCATGCTAAAAGGAACTAAAACTGAATTGTATACATCCAAGATTTTCTTTTGGCCTAAAATAACCAACTTGATCTATTCTATCCCTCACTTCAAGACGAAATGATGGTTGGTTATAAGTTGTCCCCCAGCATGGTCCAAACAAACGTTCCCTATGAACCCTCCTTGATTACTTTTGAACGGGGAATAATTGTTTGGATGTCAAAAATATTCCAAGCCCACAAAAAGTTTGAATGGAACGTCTCTTGTCCCTTATCTGTTCAAACATAGTCTTCTTATCCACTCATGGTAACGAGGTATGGAACTAGTGGTTGAGAATAGTGTCATATTAAAAGAACATCTTTGATTACAATTGAACATTTTTCTACAAAGGAACAAACATCAATCAATGCAGGGAACGTAGTATAGTTCTAGACATTGTGACTGCTCGTTTGAAAAATCCAACCGTTGCATAGTGCTTTTGCAGGGAAGGATAGGAGGTTTGGCGCAGTCGAGAATTAATGGCGGTGAAAATTCATCATTATGGAAACTCTTAGCCGTTAGGATTTGGATAGAAGATCTTGGGAAGATTATGATCTTTATCAACAAGGAAAGAGGTGTGCTCAATAATCTCTTGTCTCGATCATTTTTTTTTCACCGCATCTCTGTTTTACCTTTCAAAACCCTAATCTTCCTCAAGCTTCAACCTTTACTCTTTACTACTTCAATGGCTTCCTCTTCAAACACCCCTGTCCTCAACTTTGACGATCTCGATGCCTCTGAGATCGCAGCCCTTCAAGCCCAACTCAAATCTCTCAAAAAGGCCAAGCTTTCTTCTCCCTCTCCCATCTCAAAACTCGAAACCCATTTTGATGCTATTACTGATCGCTCGTGTGTGCGTGGGTCTAGAGATACAATTTATAACCCGACCCCGTTGTAGCACGTGGTGGGTGTCGAATGCTCGGGAAATCTACTCGATTGAGGTGCCTAGACACTAGAAAGCTGGAAAGGAGAACTTAAAACAAAGGAAAACAAAGAGAACAGTCGGGACCGACACAAGTGTCACGTCGGGACCGATGTTGGCGACAAGAGGGAAGTCGGGACTGACGTAGGGCAAGTCGGGCCCGATGTAGCTGGGTTTTGTCGAACTCAAAGATTGAAAGTAGATCTTAGGCTTTTGGGTTCCTTCTCTAGTAGATTAAGGCTTTTCCACCCCAATTCAAGAAATAAGTGATGATCGGAATAGGATCGAGTGCTTTCGCCCTCGTTCCAACCACTTCTACACATCGATCATTGGGGAAATCCCCTTCGAAGCAAGGTCTTGAGATGGACAAATGTTCACTTTCGCTACTTTGCCAATCACAAGCCTTGATTCCTTACTTTCGTAAGGAATTGTAGCTCTATGTAGAATGGGTTCCTAGATCAAGCACTCAAGGCTATGGAATTGGGGTTTCTAGCCCAACCTAGCTAGAGTTTTCCCCCATAACCCAAGATCAAGGAGATCTACTCCATATGGCAAACAAAGAAAGCAAACAAATCAAAAAGAAACATATTTACAAAGGAAATCATGCAAATCCACCATTGATGCTCAAGCTCTCAATCAACCATGGCATTACTCAATCTATGCAATGAAAGCACAAAATTTTCAAAGAAATAAGTAGAGATCGAGTAACACATACCGGATTCGAAGAGTATTGAACTTTTAAACAAATAAGCAACTTAGAACTCAAATTTCCTCAATCTAGATCTATATGGGGGATGAAGGACTATATTAAACTTGAAATTTCTACTCGGAATCGGGTTAGGTAGGCCTTTTTGTGGTTGGAATGAGATGAAGTAGGGAGGATGTGGATCGAGTATGATCGGGTTAGGGGGAAAGGGGCGGCCGACTTTGAGAGTTTTTGAGGGAGAGGGGTTGTATTTTTGGAATGGTGGTTGATATGAAGATGATAGGTAGGTGGGGGTGGTATTTAATGTGGGAAAGGGACAAATTAGGTCAAGGGCAAAATTGACATTCCAACTAGTCAATTCGGAACGGACCGACTTCATGGACCGACGTCCCTAAGTCGGGCCCGACTTACCTGGGCTCGATGTGGGAGTATTCGGGTCACCAATTTTACTCCATCCTCTTTGCAACTTCTTTCCCATATTTCCATTTAAATATTTCACCTCAAATCCTACACAACTTTGAAGAATGCACGACACCATAAATCCACAAAACACTAGATAGAGATTGGTTAGGGAAAAGCTAGGCTATACTAAGAAAAATCAAACTAAAATTACGAAAAGAAAGCTACTAGCTCGGGTTGCCTCCCGAGAAGCGCTCGTTTAGAGTCACTAGCTTGACTTCCTAACCTCAACCTTATGGCGGGTGAAACACGGTGAATTGCTCGCCATTGTTGTGCCCATTCCCATTGCCTTCATACCCATAAAACCACCAACGATGGTCTATATAGGCATGGCTCTCCGATCTCGGTCCTATCTCATCATACTCTTCCAACGGATGAGATTTCTCCTCCTTACTTGCTCCATCATATTTTTCTTTTTCTACACCAAGGTTATCCAAAGAATTCCTAGGAGATTCTACCAATTCATCTTTCAAATCACTAAGGCAAATGTAGGAGTCTCCTAAGTCATCGTTCAAATCACTTAAACAAATGTAGGAATCAAAAGTTTGGGAAGAATTGTGGTCTTCACGAACATTAAAAGGATATAAGTAAGGATACTCTTCATTTCTCCTTGGGCTAGCATTGATCCTTGACTCATTTTGATCCTTGAATTGCTCCAACAACTCCCTTACTTGTATTTGTTCATTGAAGCTTTCATCACTCCTTAACACAACGACCTCTCTAGCAACTTCCACTTCTTCACTTTCTCTCTTGGCACTCTCTTCAAGTTTAAGGATGGCCAAGGCGTCCGGCTCATTCAAAGCTTTGTTGATGTGAAAATCGACCTTCTCTTCCCCAATCTCAAAGGAAACCTTGCCATTCTTGACATCAAACCTTTCCCCCGCCGTAGCTAAGAATGGTCTTCCTAAGATTATTGGGACCAAGGGGTCCTCATGCATGTCCAAGATCACGAAATCATCGGGGACAAAGTACTTTCCAACTCGCACCGGAACGTCATCCAATATTCCCTTGGCCTTGATGATGGAACTGTCGGTCATAGTTAGGGACATATCGGCCGGCTCCATTTCACCCAAATTTGCTCTTCTCCAAATGCTAGCGAGCATCACCGAAACACTTGCCCCAAGGTCACATAAGGCTTGGAAGTTTTGAGACCCCACACCAATAGTTATAGCAAAGCGACCGGGATCTCCTAGCTTTTGCGGTAACTCCAAGGTCTTGACCTCATCTTGCATTTCAACTATGGACCTCTTCTTGCTCAAAATCTCCTTTAAAAACTTGGCATAAGATGGCATCTCACTCAATGCATCGGTGAACGGGATAGAGATGTTCAAGCCTTGCAAGAGTTTGAGAAACCTCTTGAACTTGTTCTCAACAACATCTTTCGGCTTCTTCGAGGGATATGGAAGAAGTGTTGCACCTTGAATCTTGCTTGGATCAAATTCTTTGGACTTCCCTACTTCATTTGCAACATTTCTTGGTTGGACCGACTTGGGCACCATGTCGGGCCCGATGTTGTGAATCTCGGTCCGAGGCAGAAGAGTTGGATCGAGGTTTGTGTACGTCGGTCCCGAGTTGCTCTCGACCTCGGTCCGTGGTGAAGGAGTCGATCTTCTTGCTGGGTCGACTTCTGGGAACGTCGGACCCGACTTGCTGGGTAAGTTGGTCCGACTCTCTTCATTCTTCTTAGGCATGTGTGGCTCGGGTAGGTTTCGGCCACTTCTCAATCCAATTGCCCGGACTTCATTTTGATTTTTTTGAGCTCGAGGGTTCCCCTCGGGTCGGCCCGGAAGTCTCCCATTCTCTATTGGGACTTGAGTTGCAATTTGGGCAAATTGATTGTCGAATTGCCTCCTCCATGCACCAAACTCATTAAATTGGGTCCTCATCTCCTTGAACCCATCTCTCATCTCTTGAGCAAATGATTGTAACTCATTGAATCCCGGTGGTCTATATGGTGGTGGTGGCGCCCTTGGCTCGTTTTGGTTGAAGTTGTTGTTGTAGCCTTGAGCTTGACCGTTGTTCCACCGGCCATTGCCACCATTGTTGAAATTGCCTCTTCCACCGAAATTTCCTCGAACATAGTTTGCCTCCTCAATTCGCTCGGCCAAGCGCACTTGGCTCTCATTCAGACAAACTTGTGTAGCATGTGCATAGGATCCACACTCCTCACAAGCTCTAGCATTTTGCTTGTAGTAGTGGACTTGCCTCTTAAGTTTACTCACTTCTCCTTCAAGGAATTGGAGCTTCACATCCCTATCAATGTCTTCTCCCTTTGGGTCATATAACTTCCTTGCACCTTCGCCTTGAACTTTCACCTCCTTGCTAGCTTGACTCACCCCATACATGGCCTCATAATCGGATAGCTTGTCAAGTAGCTCCCAAGCTTGATCCGGTGTCAAGTCTATGAACCCACAATCGGTGTGGAGATTAAGCTTGTCCTTCGTTACCGGATTGATGCCTTGGAAAAAGATGTCTTGAAGCACATATGGTTGTTGGCCATGAGTAGGACATTGGCGCAACATCTCCTTGAAACGGTCCCATGCTTCGAAGAGGGGCTCATTCGGACCTTGTTGAAAACTTGCAATCTTCCTTCTCAACTCGGTTGTCTTTGAGGGCGGGAAGAACTTCATCAAGAAGGCATCATAGAGTGTCTTCCAAGTTGTGATTGACCTAGGAGCTTGGCTCTCGAGCCAATGTGTGGCCTTGCCCCCAAGTGACCATTTGAACGCCTTTAGAAGCACATACTCCAGTGTCTCCTCATCGGTAGAGATCGTCTCACACATATCCACAAATCGTTTAACATGCTCTATGGGACACTCATGTGGATGGCCCTCGAATTGATCTCGCTTGATGAGGGAGATGAATTGCGTCTTGATCTCAAAATTCTTGGCAACCTTGGGAAGCACAATAGCCGGCTCGGGTACCCTCAACTTCGGATGCATGTATTGGCGTGCATTCCGGGGTAGAGCGTTGAGTTGAGCCTCGGCTCTCATCCGTTTCTCCCGTTCTCTTCTTGCAACCTCCTCTTGATTGTCCCTCTCAAGTTGCAATCTAGCCATTTCGGCCCTAAGTTAAGCCAACTCCTCATCAACATGGAGAGCTTGATTCGCCATCCTTTTCCTTCTTCGGGCTTCCTTGAGAATACTTTCCGGATCACTCACAAACTCAAGCTCAAGTGTTCCTCGGGAGGAACGAGCTAGCATACACCTATGAAGCAAAAACACAAACCAAAACATATCAAAAATAAACAAAGGGTTTGGGCTATTCCCTCACCCAAATCACTACCAAAACACAAGAAACTCACCAAATTGGCACTCAATGCACTTAGACTTCCCCGACAACGGCGCCAATCTTTTTGATCGCCTCTCGGATGCGAGGGTCTAGAGATACAATTTATAACCCGACCCCGTTGTAGTACGTGGTGGGTGTCGAACACTCGGGAAGTCTACTCGATCGATGTGCCTAGATACTAAGAAGCTAGAAAGGAGAGCATAAAACAAAGGAAAACAAAGAAAACAGTCGGGACCGACACTGAGGTCACGTCGGGCCCGAGGTTGGCGACAAGAGGAAGTCGGGACCGACACTGGGTAAGTCGGGCCCGAAGTAGCTGGGGATGTCGAACTCAAGCATTTAAAAGTAGATCTAGGGCTTTTGGGTTCCTTCCCTAGTAGATTAAGGCCTTTCCACCCCAATTCAAGCAAAGAGTGATGATCGGACTAGGATCGAGTGCTTTCGCCCTCGTTCCAACCACATCTACACCTCGATCCATGGGGAAATCCCCTTCGAAGCGAGGTCTTGAGATTGACACATGTTCACTTTCGCTACTTTGCCAATCTCAAGCCTTGATTCCTAACTTTCGCAAGGAATTGTAGCTCTATGTAGAGTGGGTTCCTTAGATCAAACACTCAAGGCTATGGAATTGGGGTTTCTAGCCTAAACCTAGCTAGGGTTTTCCCCCCATAACCCAAGATCAAGGAGATCTACTCCATGTAGCAAGCAAAGAAAGCAAACAAATCAAAAGGGAAAGCAATCAACATCATCAATCTCAAAACAAAGCAAAGTTTCATTCAAATCCAAAGCAATCCACAAATTCCAATCAAAGGTTTTCAAATCCACAAGATCAAACAAAGGAAAGCTAAACAATCAACAAAACCTATCAAACCTTCCTCTCTTGGCCGATTCTCTCTCTCTTCCTTCTCCTCTCCTTCCTCCTTGCTCTCCAAGAATCCTCTTGGCTCCCTTGGAACCCCCTTTTTGTGTGTGTGTGAGGGAACCCCTTCTTAGAAGACAAGAGGGCCTTTTATAGATTAGATGAGGGGTAAAAGTGGAAGTCCACAAATTCGTGCCTTGGAGACCAAGTAGTTCGGTGACCGACTCGGACCGACATGGAAGACCTCGGGCCCGAGTTACTGTGCAACTCGGTTCGAGGTTGGAGACTTCAAAGTCGGGCCCGACGTGGTTGCAACTCGGTCCTGACCTCGTTCCACCTTCTTCTTAGTTGGCTTCTCTTGTTCTTCTTCATGGCTTGCTTCTCTCCTTCCCGCTTTAGCTCGGCCTTTGCTCCATGTCTCGACCCTCCTTCAAATCGATCCTTGATTCATGCCAAATTACCTACAAAACACATAAAATGTGCGTAGTCTCCGAATCTCATAGAAATACGGGAACTAGGCTCAAAAGGAACAAAACGCACAAGAAAAGGGGAAAAAGAAACATATTTACAAAGAAAATCACATATGAAAACACCACAAAATAGAGAGACATCAGTTAGGGACATATCGGCCGGCTCAATTTCACCTAAATTTTCCCTTCTCCAAATGCTAGCGGGCATCACCGAAATACTTGCCCCAAGGTCACATAAGGCTTGGAAGTTTTGAGATCCCACACCAATGGTTATAGCAAAGCGACCGGGATCTCCTAGCTTTTGCGGTAATTCCAAGGTCTTGACCTCATCTTGCATTTCAACTATGGACCTCTTCTTGCTCAAAATCTCCTTTAAAAACTTGGCATAGGATGGCATCTCGCTCAATGCATCGGTGAACGGGATAGAGATGTTCAAACCTTGCAAGAGTTTGAGGAACCTCTTGAACTTGTTCTCAACAACATCTTTCGGCTTCTTTGAGGGATATGGAAGTGTTGTTGCACCTTGAATCTTGCTTGGATCAACCTCCTTGGACTTCCCCCTTTCACTTGCAACATTTCCTGGTTGGACTGACTTAGGCACCACGTCGGGCCCGATGTCGTGTGTCACGGTCCTGGGGCAGAGCTGAGCCAGAGTAGTCGGATCGACATCTGGGTACGTCGGGCCTGACTTACTCTCAACCTCGGTCCGGGGTAGAGTAGTTGATCTTCCTGCTGGATCGACTTCAGGGAACGTCAGACCCGACTTGCTGGGTAAGTCGGTCCGGCTCTCTTCGTTCTTCTTAGGCATGTGTGGCTCGGGTAGGTTTCGACCACTTCTCAATCCAATTGCCCGGACTTTATTTTGATTGTTTTGAGCTCGGGGGTTCTCCTCGGGTCGGCCCGGAAGTCTCCCATTCTCTCGGGGCTTGAGTTGCAATTTGGGCAAATTGATTGTCGACTTGCCTCCTCCATGCACCAAACTTATTGAATTGGGTCCTCATCTCCTTGAACCCATCTCTCATCTCTTGAGCAAATGATTGTAGATCATTGAATCTCGGTGGCCTATATGGTGGTGGTTGCGGCGCCCTTGGCTCGTTTTGGTTGAAGTTGTTGTTGTAGCCTTGAGCTTGACCGTTGTTCCACCGGCCATTACCACCATTGTTGAAGTTGCCTCTTCCACCGAAATTTCCTTTAACATAGTTTGCCTCCTCAATTTGCTCGGCCAAGCGCACTTGGCTCTCATTCGGACAAACTTGTGTAGCATGTGCAAAGGATCCACACTCCTCACAAGCTCTAGCATTTTGCTTGTAGTAGTGGACTTGCCTCTTAAGCTTGCTCACTTCACCTTCAAGGAATTGGAGCTTCACATCCTTGTCAATGTCTTCTCCCTTTGGATCATATAACTTCCTTGCACCTTCACCTTGAACTTTCACTTCTTTGCTAGCTTGACTCACCCCATACATGGCCTCATAATCGGATATCTTGTCAACTAGCTCCCAAGCTTGATCCGGTGTCAAGTCTATGAACCCACAATCGGTGTGGAGATTGAGCTTGTCCTTCATTGCCGGATTGATTCCTTGGAAAAAGATGTCTTGGAGCACATAAGGTTGTTGGCCATGAGTAGGACATTAGCGCAACATCTCCTTGAAACGGTCCCATGCTTCGAAGAGAGGCTCATTCGGACCTTGTTGAAAGCTTGCAATCTTCCTTCTTAGCTCGGTTGTCTTTGAGGGCGGGAAGAACATCATCAAGAAAGCATCATAGAGCGCCTTCCAAGTTGTGATTGACCTAGGGGCTTGGCTCTCGAGCCAATGTGTGGCCTTTCCCCCAAGTGACCACTTGAACGCCTTTAGAAGCACATACTCCAACGTCTCCTCATCGGTAGAGATCGTCTCACACATGTCCACAAAGCGTTTGACATGCTCTATGGGACACTCATGTGGACGGCCCTCGAATTGATCACGCTTGATGAGGGAAATGAATTGTGTCTTGATCTCAAAATTCTTGGTAACCTCGGGAAGCACAATAACCGGTTTGGGTACCCTCAACTCCGGATGCATGTATTGGCGTGCATTCTGGGGTAGAGCGTTGAGTTGAGCCTCGGCCCTCATCCGTTGCTCCCGTTCTCTTCTTGCCACCGCCTCTTGATTGTCCTTCTCAAGTTGCAATCTAGCCATTTCGGCCCTAAGTCGAGCCAACTCCTCATCACCATGGAGAGCTTGATTCTCCATCCTTTTCCTTCTTCGGGCTTCTTTGAGAATACTTTCCGGATCACTCACAAACTCAAGCTCAAGTGTTCCTCGGGAGGAACGAGCTCGCATAAACCAAATTGGCACTCAATGCACTTAGACTTCCCCGGCAACGGCGCCAATCTTTTGATCGCTCGTGTGTGCGAGGGTCTAGAGATACAATTTATAACCCGACCCCGTTGTAGCACGTGGTGGGTGTCGAACGCTCGGGAAATCTACTCGATTGAGGTGCCTAGACACTAGAAAGCTGTAAAGGAGAACTTAAAACAAAGGAAAACAAAGAGAACAGTCGGGACCGACACAAGTGTCACGTCGGGCCCGATGTTGGCGACAAGAGGGAAGTCGGGACCGACGTAGGGCAAGTCGGGCCCGATGTAGCTGGGTTTTGTCGAACTCAAAGATTGAAAGTAGATCTTGGGATTTTGGGTTCCTTCTCTAGTAGATTAATGCTTTTCCACCCCAATTTAAGCAATAAGTGATGATCGGAATAGGATCGAGTGCTTTCGCCCTCGTTCCAACCACTTCTACACATCGATCATTGGGGAAATCCCCTTCGAAGCAAGGTCTTGAGATGGACAAATGTTCACTTTCGCTACTTTGCCAATCACAAGCCTTGATTCCTTACTTTCGTAAGGAATTGTAGCTCTATGTAGAGTGGGTTCCTAGATCAAGCACTCAAGGCTATGGAATTGGGGTTTCTAGCCCAACCTAGCTAGAGTTTTCCCCCATAACCCAAGATCAAGGAGATCTACTCCATATGGCAAACAAAGAAAGCAAACAAATCAAAAAGCAAAGCAATCAACATCATCAATCTCAAACCAAAGCAAAGTTTCATTCACAAATCAAAAGCAATCCACAAACTCCAATCAAAGGTTTCCAAATCCACAAAATCAAAACAAGGCAAAGCTAATCTATCAACCAAACCTATCAAATCTCCCTCTCTATGGTCGATTCTCTCTCTTCTCCTTCTCCTCTCCTTCCTCCTTGCTCTCCAAGTATCCTCTTGAGAGTTTTTGAGGGTTGGTTCCTTGCTAAGTGTGGGAACCCCCCTAAATTAGAAGATAAGAGAGCCTTTATAGATGAGGGGCAAAAGTGGTAGTTTACTATTTCGTGCCTTGGAGCCCAAGCAGTCAGCGACCGACTCGGACCGACACGGAGCAACCTCGGGCCCGACTTACTGTGCAAGTCGGTCCGAGGTCGAAAACTCTTCTTCGGGCCCGACGTTGGTTCCAGCTCGGTCCGGACCTCGTTCCACGTTCTTCTTGTTGGCTTTTCTCTTGTTCTTCTTCATGGATTCTCCTCTCTTTCCCTCTTAAGCTCGGGCCTTGCTCCATGTTCCGATTCACCTTCAAAACGACCCTTAATCGATGCCAAAACACCTACAAAACACATAAAACGCGCATAGTCTCTGAATCTCATAGAAATACGGGAACTAAGCTAAAAAGGAACAAAACACACAAGAAAATGGGAAAAAGAAACATATTTACAAAGTACATCATATATAAAAACACCACCAAATAAAGAGACATCAATTACCGACATCGTTGTAGCAATCGTTGGTAAGGTCTCGTCAGAAAAGGAGACTCTGGCCAAGGAATCTGAGAAGGATCAATCAATGGTCCCTTCCGAAAACCCCTTTGACAAGCCTGCTGAAACAGGGGACGGGAAGGAAGGCAAGGGTGAGTCTGAAAAGGAAGAGGTGAACTCGCCTCCTAAGGAAACCATTCATCAAGAAAAGGTGGAAACTTTGCCCGTGCATATGCGACCAGGATGGGCAATCCAACAAGTCGTGGCAAGCGAAAGGCAAGTAAGCAGGTTCCTCCTCACCCCTATGAGATCTTTCATATCTCTGAGTCGGATGGAACCCCTTCGCCTGCATCCAAAAAGGCGAAGCCTGACCCCACAGGAACTAAGTACAACATTCTCTCCACCGTTTCAAAGAAACCGGTGACTCAGGAGTCATCTGAGGAAGAACATCCTGAAGAAGACGAGAAGGAGGTTGGTTTTGAGTCTAAAGAGGTCGAGGAAGAAGAAAAGAAGGAGTCTGGTGATGATGGAGATGAGGAAGTGGAGGAGTTGGAAGAAGAGGTTGGAACATACCTCAAGTCTGCCAAGGCAAAAGGGAAACTACCAATGGAACCTAAGCCCAGATCTAAAAAGGTTTCAAAGAAGGTCGTCGCTCCTCTGGTGATCAACGATGAATTCCTAAAAGGGCATGACTTGGAGGAATTCTGGGAACTTCTCAAATTTCAAGGATGGGAGACGATTTGTGCTTTTGGTGTCAAGGTAGATGTGTCTCTCCTTGCTCAATTCTTTGCTTCCTACCAACTTGTTGATCTTGTGACTGGTCCAATGGGATTTGCTACTATTTGTGGGAAGGAGATTTCCATTTCTCTAGGGTTTGTTGCCAAGATTCGGAATGCTCTTGCTGAGGGTTACAGTGATGTGTATACTTCGAGCACCTGGCCAATGAACAAAGCTCAACTTATTAAGTGTGTCATGGGAAAGGCGTCTGATGTTGGTCCTTAGTCCACAAATGATTTGAGCTACACTGCAACGATTGCGCATCAGTTTCTGATCAAGGTTATTGTTCCTAGGCTGGAGAAACGAACCACAGTCACTATCAATGACATGATTCTGCTGGACAAGTTTCTGAGGAGGGAACGAATCAGTCTTCCGAAGTTAGTGATAAGGCAAATGGCTAAGTGCACTGGGAAGAAACATGGCCTGCCTTATCCCCAATTTATAAAGGCCATTCAGAAGGAGAGAAAGGCTTACAAGCCTTCAAGTGAAGAGTTCTTTGGATTACCCTTGAATATGCGCAATATCTCGAGGATAAACTTTCAAGGTGATTCAAAGGGAACAACTGCAAAGAAGAGTGCCCAGATGGACGTTGGGAGTTCTTCGATGAGTGAAGATGTTACTGCTAAGATGTTGTCTGAGCTTCAAAAGATTTCCTCTCAGCTGAGTACCATTATTGTTTACCTGGCTAAGAGAGACACTGACACTGTTGTTGTTGTTTCCACCTCCTCCGAACCATGATGTGGACCCTCTCTAGTTCCTTAGCCTATCTATCCCTAGTTTAATGTTTTTTTCTTCTTGGATGTTAAGACTTTTTAATGTTTTTTTCTTTGGTTGTGATCCCCGCGACAATTATCTATAATAATAACTATCTTTTGCTTATGAATGGTTTAAGTTTCAATTGAATTTGTGCATTTGCTCTATGTTTTTGTTTGATGATTGTTGACCTTTTGATCATGTATAAAGGGGTAAGTTAGGAAAAATGCAGAGATGCGCTCTATCCAGGAAATACAGAAGGAACTTTGGCTAAGGGGAATATAAACCATCATCAATTAAGTTCTAACTAAACCTGAAAAATTGTTTTGCGATTTTGGTGAGTATCATACTCAGTGAATATAAACCATCATCAATTATTTCACACAGAGTCAAACATTTAGTCCACGTACATATAAATACATATTATACATATGTCATATAGGAATTTACTATGCAAATGAAAATGCCGATGTATCCGATTTATTATTCTGTAAACTGTTCAAGCCTGAATCTGCCTCGGGTTTACTGTATATGGACTCTTATGTTCACTTTAATTATGCCCCGCGGGTCTTGTATGATCTGTAGATCTTGTATTGATCCTAAGATCCTGTATAATCCGAATATCCTATATGACCCGTAGGTCCTGTAATACAAATTCAGGGCAAGACAATCACAAGTCCTTTTAATCTCATTGAAATATGCTATGCAATCAAATGCATCATGTGACCATATATCATATGCCATTTGTTAGCATACTTTATGTGCAAACAACTCTGGAAATTTCAGAGCTATCATATAAAACACATATATCCATATAATCCATATAACATATATATCCATATAGCTAATATAGCACATATATCCATATAGCTCATATAGAACATATGATTGAATCTCCAGTCTATACTCACCTGTTTAGGACAGATATATCTCTTCCCTTTCTCTTTGACCACGATCTATGACTTGTGCTCCTATATATAACCCAATACAAATTAGGCTAATTACTCTTATAAACTTTAACCCCAAATGCAATGAAATACCAGAATGCATTTTAACTTATTGCATATAATTCCAAATCCCTTAAAACTTGACAACAATAAACTATATATATAGAAGAACATTTTTCTAGTTCAAACCTTTATGTAAAACATGATCAAAAGTCCCCATGATATCATTACAAAGCAAAAAGATAAAATTACTCTGAAATCTTTTTCCTAATATAAATCCAATATCGAAAACACCCTCTAAGAACTATAAATCGACTGATTTTCTAATCAAAATCAACTGTAGATCTAGATCTGGAAAAATTAGAAAATCCAGATAAACCATTAACTAATTAAAACTTACCAAATCAAGCTTGTACTTCGAGATTAAAACCCAATAGAAGAGATTTTATACCAAATCCAACAAATAAACTCAAAACCAACAAACTTCTTCTTGTTTTTTTTTTGTTGCTCCATATTACAAAATAAAGAACATGGAGAATATATATATCCATTCAAGGAAGTCTTAGTCGGCAAGAATTGGAAAGTTGGCTAAAACTTTGTCAAAATCGCACTTTTTACCCTAAAATCTCGTTTACTATAAACTGTATCCTGAAATAATTAATAATTAACTTTTAATTAAAAACTTTTTTAAAATATAATAAGTTTAATTCGAAAATAAATATTACTTTTAAGAGCTCATTATATATCATGTCAATATGCTATGCATATGCTCTTAATATTATATGAATGCAGAATGACGTATGCACTTTGGTCGGGGATGTTACAATCCTCCCCGTCTATAAGTATTTTGTCCTCAAAATTTGCTATCTCTTCATATCACTTTCTCATCTTGACCTTAGTTTCACAAGTCGTTTCCTCTATACCATGATTCTTCTAAATTATTTTCAAAATCTCAATCTGTAACTGTTTGACACTTTCATCTGCTATCATGATCGATTCCTCTATGTATCTCAGATTTTTACAAGCTATACTTCTAAATCATTTAACATGTGATGGATCAGATCAATATTGTAGCAACATGATAACATGTAGAATATCATGAATCTGAGCTAATTCTGAAGATAATGCTATTCTGTATGCCAAACATCAATATGTCATCGTGAATAACAAGTGGCATATCTCTACCTTATCAAACAAGTTCTATAATTTCTATCAACTTTCCATCTCTTACTTGTGCATCTTTAGTTTTCTATCTTAGCACTGGCCAAATCTCAAAAATAGCAATCAATACTCGATCTATGTCAAACTGCAATCTATCATTTAGACCTCGCAAAGCAATCAAATTTAACACTGAAGTCATGTGTATATCTGTAACACCCCTATTTTACAACATTGGGTATTACCGTCAGTGACCTCGGACTTTACCGTCCAAAGTCACCCAAGGCTTTTAGAATGATATAGAACGTTATTAAATGCGGAAATAAATATAATTCATAAAATAAAAAGGGTGCTCTCGAAAGAGACTTGGTTTGTACAAAACATCTTATAGTGCTTTAAACATAATGTTGTTCGGAAATGAAACGCAAAACTAACTTGTCCTTCAAATATAGCGAAAGTAAAACAAAATGATATGAGAAGTACATCTTGAAAATCCTCGTCCTTCCTTCGTCTTCACTTCACGCCTTGAAGAGATTCCTAGATTCTAACATAATTCGCGAGGGGCGAGAGAATGCCAAGCAAACATGCAGAAAAGAAGAATTAGTCTAAGAGACTAAGCAAGCGGGAATGGAACTTCCCGAAGGTATTTTGGTAATTTCAAGTATTATCAAAAGAGATATTAGGGTTGTGTTTACGATGGGGCTATACGATAAGGCTTGTTTATGTGGAGCTTAATGGTTCAAATGAGAGTATATCTTAAACGAAGATAACTCGATAAGCGACAGAAGAGCTACTAGATTGTAGACTTCTTTGGAGTAGAAATTATGTTGGGAACTTCATTAATTAATACAAGTTCAAAACCCCTCGGGTCCTGAGCGGACCGAGAGCCGGATCGATCATTTGAGACTGGTCCGGTTTTGGTATCTTAGGGTGCATTGGGCACTTATCTTATATAGTGATGAAAAGTATTCGATTTCGTTAATGATTTTTTTAAGATAAAGTGGTGGGACACAGATAATCCAAGCCACCGAGGGAGAACTTCAGTTTCCCGGCACTTAGCTAGAGTGCGCACATCCCTCCTTGGAATCGGAGCGGATGGGATCGTGATCCCGAAAGTCGTATGGACATACGACTTAGTAAGGTGATATAGAGGCGTCGGCTATTCCGTGCCCCTCTCTAGTTCGTTCGACGTTGATCTCTGAGCGAGATCGCAAACAACAAAGATAACAATCACACTAGCATAATAATTCTAACATAGGAATGTAAAGCGTACTATGCTAACAATAGTCGTTATTTCTAGCAATCAATTTTTCCTAGGTTCATTTTTATTTAAGCATACATGAAGTTCCCAACATCGAGAATTTTCACGGAATGAAATATAAAGGTCACAAGGGGAAATTCCACTTGCCTTAGCTTTGGCGAGTTTTAACTATCGAGCTTTGACGGAATTATGTGATTCACGATTTCGAGCGAGAATACCTTCCTATCGACACGGAATTTACGAGAGAATTTTAATCATGACTTCCTCTTAATGTTTGGATTACCTCTTAATGTTGGAATTCTAAATTATTAAGATAATAATTTAGAATGTTATTTTCTTAAAATAATAATATTCCTTTATTATTATTTTGGTTTTGTAATATCCTTTTTATTCCATTAAAAAATTCTATTTAATAATATTAAAATAATCCTTTTTAACTTCACTTGTTAATTCCTTTTAATATAATTTAGGCAGGTATAATTTTACAAAAATATCATACTTTATCTAAAAAGTGTTTTTCCTTTAGAATGTACAATCCTTATTAAGCTTTTAAAGAATCTATTTTAACCTTTTGACATATTTAACTTAATTAAACTCTTATTTTTAAATTTCCAAAATATTCCTTAGTGAACTTTGTAATATTATTTCCTTCATCATAATACTTTATTAATAATGCCCCCTTTAATTGAATTTCATTTAATTGTATATTTCACTTTAAATAACGCTAATAGACTTATAACCTATTTTCTTTATAAAGTAACTTACTAAAATTACTATATATTACACTCCTTGTTTACACTATTCCTATAATCCTTTTTACATTATAAGACTTGAAAAATACTTATGATCATAGTCTATACCATCATCCTGACTTATAAGTATCCTACTTCATATTTATAGTCCAATATTATAACATTGTAGTTTATAAAATAATATCATTTCTATATTTAAATGATTTATTTCCAAACAAGTCAACTTTAGGCTATATAATGTCATAGACTCTTTATAAGATCATACTTCTTGTATATAACCTAGACTTATGTTTTGTAATAATTCTCTATACTTTAGTGATTAACAAATTAATATTCTTCTCCTATGGTGACTTTAATAATATAATTATTATCAATATTAGTCTTTTAAGAAAATCAATGTCTACTGTCAAGTATAGTCCATGACTACAATCTTTATAATAATAATATTTTTATAAGGGTTCTCTACAAGTATTTAGATTAGTTATATTTATACTATGTCATAAGTATTTTATCATCCCTACCATTATTATTAAATAAATCTTATGTCTAGGCCATTATGATATCTTAATTCAATTTATAACATCTTTCCCATATTTCTCCAATATCTTGTCATGCAAGTCAACTTTTATAACTTAGTAATATAATAACATATTATATATTAACTTATTGTCACAACTTATATATTTATAATTAAAGCTCATATCTTTTAGAAATATCTACACCTAGAGGTAGGTCAAACTAATATTTTTATTAAACAATAGATTCATTAACATATCTATCATCATTATAAAAATTCATATATCATTATATTCTTTACACTTAGTGATATGTACATTAATATCTGATATAAATATAAGTATTCTTCCAACAAAATATCTTTTAAATATAGAAACCTACAACTTTATAATAGTAACTTTATATAGAAATACTTTTACAAAAGTTCTTATTTTGTGGTAGCTTTACACTTAGGGGTATGCTACTTTATATTTTAGTAAATAATGAATTTATTTAATAAACCTATTCATTATTATTATTAAAATCATATAATAGGATATCATCTATAGTTTAAGACATGCAACAAATCATATCCTATAAAATTCTTATTTTCTCTTCTTAAAAGGATGATACTATTAACTACTAATTTTGTATGCTATATTTATTTTTTAAAAACTATTTATGTTATGTAAGTAGCATGATTTATAATAAGCACAATAATAATTTCCTATTTATAAGGTTAAGTTACCATGGAAATTCTAGTTTGTTTTTAATATTCAACTAACAAGATCTTTTACTTATTATTTTTTTTATTTCTTATATTCCTTATTTGATTTATTCTTTGACCCTACTAATACTACTACTAACATTAAAGGATTTAATTTTAATAAAACATAATTTAAATAAAAAGAGGGGAATTGGATTTTACTAGTTTCTATAATTACAAAATGCAGGGAAGAGGAGGCAGGGGAAGGGCGGCGGTGTTGGGGCGGCGCGGACCAGGGACGACGGCGAGGCTGCGGTGGTTCCGGCGTGCTCGGCGGCGCACTGGTGGTGCTCCGGTGGGCAGGGGCGGTCAGACGGGGCTCCAAGGGAGAGAAGGAGGGAATTTTGGTGTGTTTTTGATGGAAGAACAAGGATTGATTGTGGCTGATTTTTGAAGTACAAGAGAGCAATTTGTAAGAAGGAGAGGAGGAGGATGAATGGGTGTGTGTTAGGAGAAGATGAAGGCCCTTTTTATAGGCCAAGGGGAGGAAGCTTGTGATCCATGCCATGGGTGATGCACCAATGGAGAGGATGAGGATGATCCTCCATTGGTCACACTTGTGTTATTTTGAAGATGATGGAGGGTGATGCAAGAAGAGAAGTCTTGCAAGCAAGAGGAGAAGATGGAGAACATGCATTGCTCCCATGTCAAATCACTTTGACTTGTTTGGAGAAGAAGACTCAAAAATTGATATAAAATTAAAAGAGTGGGGTAAATGCCAAGAAAGTCACATTGGTCTAGCGGGAGAGGGGAGGGGCGTGTGAGGCGAAGTTGCAAGAGGGCTCGGGTTCAAATCCCGGCTCTTGCATTCCTTTTATTGAATTTTCATTGTATTTTTACTAGCTTGTTGTACCTCTTTTTGTTTATTAAAAACCGAAATTATGATGCATTTTTAAATGCTTTTACTTATTCCTAACCCTTATAATGCCCTCTTGCAATTTATTAAATTTTAATTTACGTACGAAACTCTTTTTAACGAGAAAAAAGGGTTATATATATAGAATATATTTAAAGTTTCTCCTTTATAAAAGAAAGAATTATAAAATTATATTATATTGGATTTAACGTCTTGGAATATTGCGGATATTACAATATCTTCCATCAAACCATTAGATATTTTACTCAAAGCATATGGTACAACATTGGCCTTTTTCGGATGATACTCGATCGTACAATCATAATTTTTCAGTAGTTCCATCCAGCGTCTCTGTCGCATGTTCAACTCCTTTTGGATAATCAAATACTTCAAACTCTTATGATCTGTAAAGATATAGAATGTTTCTCCATATAGAAAATGTCGCCAAATCTTTAGAGAAAATACTACTGCTGCCAACTCTAAACCATGTACAAGATAAGAACCTTCATGTAGTCGTAACTATCGTGATGCATAGGCAATTACTTTCCATCAAGCATAAAGACATAGCCATGACCCTGATATGAAACATCATTGTAAATACCAAATCCTCTTGTACTTATAAGAATTCTCAATATTGCTATTGTAGTCTGTCAGTGCTTTAACTCATTAAAGTCTTGTGGGCACGCAAAATACCAATGGAATTAAGCATTCTTTCATAGAAATTTAGTAAGTGGTGCAGCTATAATAGAGAATCCTTCCACTAATAGTTTGTAGTATCCAACCATACTAAGAAAGATACGAACTTCTGTAACTATAGTTGATTCTTTCCAGTTTACCACTACTACAAACTTTTTAGAATCAATCCCCTATACCTCTTCCAAATACTATATGTCCTAAAAATACCATATGATCCAACCAGAATTCACACTTTCTCAGTTTAGCGAACAACAATTTTTCCCTCAAGACTTGTAGCACAGTACGCAAATGATCAACATGCTCAGCTGTACTCCACGAATATACCAATATATCATTAATAAAGATGAACACAAATCTGTCTAGAAAATATTAAAATACCTTGTTCATCGAAGCCATAAATTATGTTGGTGCATTAGTCAAACCAAATAGAATTACCAGAAACTCATAATGCCCATATCGAGTTCTGAATATTGTCTTGATAATGTCATCTTTAGCTATCTTTAACTGATGATATCCTGATCGGATGTCTATCTTCGAAAATACCTTTGCACACTGAAGTTGATCAAATACATCATCTATTCTTGTCAATGGATATTTGTTCTTCATTGTCACCTGATTCAACTTTCTGTAATCTATGCACAGTCATAAGATACACTAGCCCTAATGTATACTTTTTCCAACAAATCCTGTAACTATTTCTTTAGCTCTTGTAACTCTAGAAGAGCCATCCAATATGGAGGAATAGAAATCGATGTAGTATCTGACATTAATTTCATAGTAAACTCTATCTCTCTATCAGTTGCAATACTGGAAGATCTTTTGGAAACACATCTAGAAAATCTCTAACAATTGAATATCTACAACCTCATCACATTCAACTGTACTGTCTATAACATGGGCTAGATATGCCTCACATACCTCTCTGGTCATACGAAAAGTCGCTAATGCAGATATTAGGCAAGTGGGTACCATTTGTCTATTACCATAGAAAATCACTCTAGATTTCCCAAGTGAGTCTATCAATACCTCTTTGTAAAACAATCCACTTTAGCATGGTATCTTGACAACCAATCATATCCAATATAATATCAAACTCGTGCAGGAATAGCAAGATCAAATCAACTAGTAACTCTACTATACAATTCCGATATATCATCGGTACCTTTACCATTTCCTCTGTACTTTCTCTTCTTATGGTTCATGCGTATGAAATGTATGCTCATGTAGTGTTGTATAAATTGCTCTTATAAACTGATGTGGCACGGCTGAACCTTCTTTCCTTTATGCATCATGCTCATGAATGCAATTCTAATGTCAATTACATATGCTTATGAATGCATGCCCTTAAAGAATCATATCCCTGCTCTGATACCAAAAACTAGGTGTGACACTCTTACACCCTATGACGTATACTCTGTAAAACTTATCTCTTATATAAGGAGATAATTAACATATAACAATTGTCCATGTAAACATATAGAAGACATTAACAACCATAAAAGGTTGCACACACACACACACACACACATCTATGTCCTTACTTTACATACTAAAACATCTATCACTCTAACTTATATTAAAAACTCATATGTATAAGATCCAAAATGAGGAGGAGAAGGTTGCATTGAGCTTCAGCCGGCCGGCCTGTATGAATGTGACCTGTAAAAGAGACACACATCAGTAAGTTCTACCTGAACCTGAAAAATTGTTTTGCGATTTACGTGAGTCGCATACTCAGTGAATATAACCCATCATCAATTATTTCACACAGAGTCAAACATTTAGTCCATGTACATATAAATACATATTATACATATGTCATATAGGAATTTACTATGCAAATTCAAATGCCGATGTATCCGATTTATTATTCTGTGAACTGTTCAAGCCTTAACCTACCTCGGGTTTACTGTATATGGACTCTTATGGTCACTTTAATTATGCCCCGTAGGTCTTGTATGATCCGTAGATCCTGTATTGATCTGAAGATCATGTATGATCCGAAGATCATGTATGACCCATAAGTCCTATAATACAAATTCAGGGCAAGACAATCACATGTCCTTTTAATCTCATTGCAATATTCTATGCAATCAAATGCATCATGTGACCATATATCATATGTCATTTGTTAACATACTTTATGTGCAAACAACTCTGGAAATTTCAGAGATATCATATAAAACACATATATCCATATAATCCATATAACATATATATCCATATAGCTAATATAGCACATATATCCATATAGCTAATATAGCACATAGGGTTGAATCTCCAGTCTATACTCACCTGTTTATGACAGATACTTTATCTCTTCCTTTTCTCTTTGACCACGATCTATGACTTGTGCTCCTATATATAACCCAATGAAAATTAGGGTATTTACTCTTATAAACTCTAACCCCAAATGCAATGAAATGCCAGAATACATTATAACTTCTTGCATATAATTCCAAATCCCTTAAAACATGACAACAATAAACTATATATATAGAAGAACATTTTTCTAGTTCAAGCCTTTATATAAAACTTGATCAAAAGTCCCCATGATATCATTACAAAGCAAAAACCTAAAATTACTCTGAAATCTTTTTCTGAATATAAATCCAATATCGAAAACACCCTCTGAGAACTATAAATCGACTGATATTAAAATCAAAATCAACTATACATCTAGATCTGGATAAATTAGAAAATCCAGATAAACCATTAACTAATTAAAACTTACGAAATCAAGCTTGTACTTCGAGATTAAAACCCGATAGAAGAGATCTTATACCAGATCCAACAAATAAACTCAAAACCAACAAACTTCCTCTTGTTTTTTTGTATCCACTATCAAACCTCCTCTATGTTTTTTTTTGTTGCTCCATATTAAAAAAGAAAGAACATGCAGAATATATATATATATATATATATCCATTCAAGGAAGTCTTAGTCGGCAAGAATTGCAAAGTCGGCTAAAACTTTGTCAAAATCCCACTTTATACTCGTTTACTATAAACTTTACCTTGAAATATTTAATAATTAACTTTTAATTAATTTTTTTTTAAAATATAATAAATTTAATTCGAAAATAAATATTACTTTTAAGAACTCACTATATATCATGTCAATATGTTATGCATATGCTCTTTATATTATATGAATGTAGAATGACGTATGCACTTTGGTCGGGGATGTTACAGTTTTGATGATAACAAACTTAGTTGATATAACTTGCTTCTAAATGTAAGTGTTTCAGGAAAACAGGTACATGGTCACGAGTGATGGAACATTGTAAGGAACGATGGAGGGAACGAGTGACAGATTTACGAAGCGCGTCTCAGACGGAACGCGGCTTTCAATTAATGGCATGTTACCAGATCTTCTGCGAGCAATCTTCTACGAAGATATGATAGTTGTAGGCGGTTGCTTAAGGAAATCAAAGGAAGGATAAGATCAATCTTCACACGATCTTATCTACGGAAATCCGAGATCATTCGGTTTTGGCAAGAATTGGCATGGTAGAGGATCCGAAATAACAAACAATACTTTCTCCTTATTGTGTGGGATTTGTTAAGTGGAATATCAACGTAATTAGGTAAGAATTACGTGTGAGATTAGCTTAACTTATCTTATAAATATCTAGGTTTAGCTAGGGTTAAAGTGTAGTTGAAGACGACGAACTTGAAGAGTCAGCTTTTTAAGTGTATGAGTGTGTGGCTTTTTCCGGTGAAGAATCCACAAGTAAGTCAGTAGATTACTTTGTCTTAGGTTTACACTTAGGGTTGTAGAAGTCTAGTTGGTTGCACTATGGTTGGTGTCTTAGTTACTAGGGAACTTGACTTGCCTTGTAATCGTTGAAACTTAATAAAGGTATTTTATTGAAAATCCTCTGAGAAGGAGTCTTAGAGGTAGAAGTTTTTTCTTTCTATGACTTGTTGGTCGGACAAAAAGTTTTTCTCTCTAAATTTTGTGTTCTTATTGTTAATTTCCGCTGCCGAGGGAACATTACTAGTTCCCTGACTTGTTATTGACGCGTCACGATCCAACATGATTGATTCCTCAAGATAATCTATGAAGGAGAGCATCTTTCACTATGATCAATTTTGTGGGATTTTATGGATTCATTTTATATTTCTAGAATTTGCTTGATCAAGGATAAGTATTGCCACATTTTAAAGATGATAAATATGGTCATTTATAGTTGTTTAAAGTCTGCAAATTTATTCTAATTATTCATTCCATATTTATATCTTGTTAGGTATCTAAGTTTTGCTTGTTACGGTAATTTATTGACTTCACACAGTTTTAATGTATTCACTTTAATTGATGCTTTAGAGAGAATAAAGGGAATATCAATCTCCACTTGCAAAGTATACTAGTGATTCTTGCTTCTTCTTTTTCTCTCTTGAAAATCAAGTACAAACCAAAGTAACTCAGTTGATGTTGTATATCTTTAAAAATATTAAAGATGTAAGCAATGCCTTTGTTAAGATATTAAATGAATCACTTGGCTCATCCTGGTACTAATTAATACATGTACCAAGTACTTACCCAATTATTAACTTCCAAGATTTATGATATGTGAATGGCTCCGTTCGATAACGATGTACTTATATGAATTGATGTTGATATTGTTGATGTTGAAATTAGTATGTGCAATTTGTAATTAAAATTTTTAGATACTAATTTTTTAGATAAGCTAATATATGTTTGATAAATGATAGTTGATGACTGTTGTTCAGATTTAATGTTAAAAGATGTGTAGAATAGGATGAAAATTTTCAACTAAGGTCAAATAAACGCATATCAACTAGATAAGTATCCCTACTCCTACTTATTTTTTGTGCAAAAAAATGAACTAGTATCAACTATAAAAATGTGTTTCAACTCCAACTACCGAATAGTCACGCTAGTTGAATTTTTTTAAGATCAACTACATAAACACATTTCATCAACTCCTCAAGTATGCATTTAATGATAGGTTAACACTACAACAAAATATAAACTGGACATGATGAAATAGGTGAAACTTTCTTTGGGCTAACCATAATGCACTAGTTGACTATTACCAAAGTAAGTTAATGTACTATGTGTTGTGTTTGAGACTATCAAAATTATTTGTGTACACACATCATCTATGTTACCATGAAACTCTAATATTATAGCGCTTTTCATTTCGTATCATAAACTCATTTTAGTATAAAAATTATGGAAACTATATGTTTTCTCGTTTTCGTATTTATTTTTGTTTAGGAAACTCATTTCTAGTGTAAAATTCCGATATCTTGACATTTCTTGTATTCATGTCGTTTTTATTTCCCGTTTCCATATAACATAAGACATCAATGTACTTGCAATGAACCATTATATTCAAGTATGATTCCCATTACATAGGTAATCACAGTGTGAAAAAAATATGACAAACAAGCAAACATACAAAAATCAAATGGCTCTATATTTTCCTTCATTCCTTCTAGTATATGACTTTGTCAAGATCGATCAAGTTCTGTTCCAAATATAAATAGCTCATGCCTCCATCAACATTGGAACAAGGTTGCCTTGCACTTGAAAAATAATGACTTCATTAGCTCCACCAATAAACCGCCTGCCGATGAAGACAGCTAGCACACTTGGCTTGCACCCCATCATCTTCAACACCTTCTCAATCTCTAGTCCATTTGGCATCTCATCAAGCTCATAGACCGTCGGATTCGCTCCATAGCTACTTATGAGTTGTTTCATGGAGTGAGATATGCAACATGAGTTCTTGCTAATGATTACCACCGGCTTGTCATGGACTATCTCTCTTACATCATCCATTTTTAGGGTTTTTCTTAGGGATTGAATTGGAAATTAGGGTTTTTTTTGTATGAGGTTTGCAATGGAAATTTTATGAGATGACTTGTGAGTTTTGATGTGATTTTGGTTTGTGATTGAGAAGTATATATAGGATACAAGGTGGGCTATCTTTGGAGATTTCCTTATGACTTGGGATTGAAAGGGTGATTCCTTTTGTACATATACTATATGGCCTTTTTTGTCAAAGTGGGAACTTTTATCATCTTTAATTCTATGGAAGTGAAATTTGGTTGTTATAAAATTGTAAAAAAATAACCCTCTTTATAAAATTAGTACATTTTTTTTAACGAAGGACTGACTTATGGTGGTAAATCTCGTGTTCGTGAACTAATTGTTATAAAGCGCACAAACCAGGTAAATTGATTTGCGCCGACCGGCTCGACCTAGTAGAATGAAGGATAGTGAGACTTGATTTTTCACCCAAGTAATGGATCGGATGCAAGAATCGAACCTGAGACCAACTTGTAACTTGATTCTTTTGTCCATATACTATATGGCCTTTTTTTGTCAAAGTGAGAACTTATCATCTTTACTTTTCTATATATAGAAAATTAACCTCTTTATTAAATTATTAGCATTTTGTTATTTGTGTACTTTCATTGTTCTTTAATCATCTATGATGGAAGGGTTCCACCCAACCCATAATCCGACCCATGACCAGCCTTATTAGAGAATCTTTTGAACTTGAGCTTATGAGTTACATCATATTTTGATTTTATTCAATTTCTTTGATTTCACGAGCTCATTTGAACTACAAACTTCATTGTTCATCATTAGCTAAATGTGAGGTCTCTGGCTTTCATTGAATTTGGTTAAAACAAGCAAAAATTTATTGAAAGACCCTATTCATCACTTAGTTAAGGATGTGTTCTTTGTTTGTTGTAGTTGTTCATTAATCATCAATATCAAAGAATCTGTTGAGCTAAAGCTTATAAGTTATCTTATTTGATCACATTTAACCTTACTCTAATTTTAAGTGTCTCTTTCAAGCTGATTAGCACTATAAACTACACGAGTTTGGTTCAAATGAAACGAACTCTTACCCTGAAACGAATGCACTTTTTCTAGTTCGTAGTGCACTTTTCCTATAGAGTGCAGTATTTCGGATTTGCAGTTTTCGTACTTTGCGGTGCACTTTTCTTACTTTTTGTAGTGTATTTTTTCAGGTTGTAGTTTTTGTATTTTGCAATGCACTTTTGTATGAAAAGTGCATTATGAACTAGAAAAAGTGCATTTGTTTCACGTTTTAGGATAACAGTTTGTTTCATTTGTACCAAACTCTAAACTACACTATTAAAGAATTTGTAGAAGGAAAGATTATTCCTTTACATGATTTTCTTACTTAATCTTAAATCAAATTTCATGCTATCAAAAGAATATCAAGAAAAAAACATACAACACTTATCAACTAACAAATTAAAGGTAAATGACCCATTGTAATTCAAAAGGCCATTTTTTTTCTTTTCCTTCTTCTCTTTCTTATTGACATTCTCAAGGAACAATTGGCCTCATCATATCTCAACTTACCGAGAAAATTCCAGACCAAACAAAAATGTATCGGTACGTGTATACGGAAAGTAAGTTGAGCTAAGTTAACACATATAAGATAAATATAACGATTACGGATCGATATCATAGCATCTCCATTTTAGCATATATCTCTTGTGCTAGAGAAAATGGCTACTTGAAGTATCCAACTTTGTCATCAAAACTTTAGTGGATTCTAAAACAGCTAGAGTGTTTGTTCTCTTCCTTAGTGATTAAATCTTGTACATGTAGAAATAGTGACATTAGATATCTTGGTGTCATAAAGTTAGAGGATAAGATTTCGGTATGGTTCTTAAAGATGGAGTTGAGAATCTTGTTCTTTACTTCTTCTTCTTTTCTTAAGTATAGTTTGTTCTGTTAATATGCCTTGAATTTGTTACAGTCTCGTCAGGGGTTCAGAGGCGGAGGCCTTGATAGTTGACAACACCGGTGATGTGAACCTACTCGTCTTCGATCCACGAAAGGCGGATCTAGGCTCGAAACGTCCGGATCTTCTCCGACAATAATAACCGGGATAAGTACGAGTCTAATGTTGTGGACTCGTGGGCCTCTAATTCTCATCGGAATGAGGGCGGGACGAGGCTAAGAGATGAGAGATGTCGTCCCAAGGGAGGACTGACGAGACGAAGGGGGTGTTGGCAGGATTTGGTGACGTCGGGCCAAACTAGGAGGAATCTCGACTCTACTATGAATTTGGATTAAACTTGACGTAAAAAAAACAATTGGGTGTCGCTCCTTTATATATAGGAGATCCACGAAACCCTAGTAGCTAGATGCAATGTTATTAGGATCGGGATTTTAGGATCGGATCACGAAATGATCCATGGATCGGATCGTAAAATCGTATCGTAGGATCGTAAGATCCTATAAAATCAATTAAGAAAATTAATATGAACACTTATTCCACTTAACTACTTAAGGCTTACTACACTTGTAAGAAATAAGCACTTTTTTCTAAAAAGCATTGCTTATTTATTTTGGAAAACGTAAAAGATAATTACTTTTTACATATTTCAAGGAAAATAAGCAATGCTTTTTAATAAAAAGTACTTATTTTTAAGAAGTGTAGCAAGCCCTTAATAATTATATTTGTTCATTAATTAATTTCTATCAACAAAATACAACTACAAAAATACAATGATATTGTATAACTGTATATAATATATACTAAATTAATTGCTATCAAGAGTCAAGGTTATAATAAATATATAACACCACCTCAAATTCCATTCACTCACCAAATATTTTTATTTGTACAAGAACCCCAAAAAAATTCCAATTATTTAATCTGTAAAAAAACTGTATATACTTAATATATATGAGAATGCCCATATTACCATTCAATTCATGTAATTATTTAGAGACTAGACTACTGAAGCTTGTAGTTGTAGAAAGCAACGAATCTACAAACCACCAGGGCCGCTACTCCCGCCACCACCACCACGACGTTATAGAACAACTAAGCCATCCGCACATGTACTAGAATGGAACTCGTTGAGCCGTCGAGGATCGAGGAGGTCGAACCGTTGTTGAAGCTTAAGGTGGTCGTCAGTAGGTCGAGCGCAATCGTTAAGCTTCTGCGTGAGGCTGCCTAGTTCTAGGGTTTTTGGTTGGGATTTGATTTAATCGTGAATTGGGGATATTCGGATAGTAAAGGGGACAAAAAAGACAAAGAAATTAATTTTAAAAGGTTAATATGTCTATTTTACAAAGAAGAGGAAGTTGGGCCACACATCTTTTACTATTAGTTGGGCCCATTGGGCTAAAATTAAAAAATTTAAATTGAAAGCATGGATCTTACGATTTTAAATGAATCTTAAGATCCAACGATTTTATCCGATTTTACCCGATTTTGATCCGATTTTGACACTTTTCGATTTTAAGCTACGATCCGGATCAGACTTTTATATGGGATCGTAGGATCTTACGATTTTACGATCCGGATCTCGATTTTAATAACATTGGCTAGATGGGAGTAGACTAGGGTTAGTAAGCATACTAGGCTGAACGTCCAAGCCCATAATACTAATACTACTAACTACTAAAGTGATGTCTCTCTATTTGGTGGTGTTTTCATATGTGATTTCCTTTGTAAATATGTTTCTTTTTCCCCTTTTCTTGTGCGTTTTGTTCCTTTTTAGCTTAGTTCCCGTATTTCTATGAGATTCGGAGACTACGCACCTTTTATGTGTTTTGTAGGTAATTTGGCATGAATCAAGGATCGATTTGATGGAGGGTCGAGACATGGAGCAAAGGCCGAGCTAAAGCGGGAAAGAGAGAAGCAAGCCATGAAGAAGAACAAGAGAAGCCAACTAAGAAGAAGGTGGAACGAGGTCAAGACCGAGTTGCAACCACATCGGGCTCGACTTTGAAGTCTCCAACCTCGGACCGAGTTGCACAGTACCTCGGGCCCGAGGTTCCTCCGTGTCGGTCCGAGTCGGTCACCGAACTACTTGGGCTCCAAGGCACGAATTTGTGGACTTCCACTTTTGCCCTTCATCTAATCTATAAAAGGCCCTCTTGTCTTCTAAGAAAGGGTTCCCTCACACACACACAAAAAGGGGGGTTCCAAGGGAGCCAAGAGGATACTTGGAGAGCAAGGAGTAAGGAGAAGAGGAGGAAGAGAGAGAGAATCGGCCAAGAGAGAGGAAGGCTTGATAGGTTTTGTTGATTGTTTATCTTTGATTTGCTTTGATCTTGTGGATTTGAAAACCCTTGATTTGAATTTGTGGATTGCTTTGGATTTGAATGAAGCCTTGCTTTGTTTTGAGATTGATTATGATGATTGCTTTCTCTTTTGATTTGATTGCTTTCTTTGCTTGTCACATGGAGTAGATCTCCTTGATCTTGGGTTATGGGGGAAAACCCTAGCTAGGTTTAGGCTAGAAACCCCAATTCCATAGCCTTGAGTGTTTGATCTAAGGAACCCACTCTACATAGAGCTACAATTCCTTGCGAAAGTTGGGAATCAAGGCTTGAGATTGGCAAAGTAGCGAAAGTGAACATGTGTCAATCTCAAGACCTTGCTTCGAAGGGGATTTCCCCATGGATCGAGGTGTAGATGTGGTTGGAACGAGGGCGAAAGCACTCGATCCTAGTCCGATCATCACTCATTGCCTGAATTGGGGTGGAAAAGCCTTAATCTACTAGGGAAGGAACCCAAAAGCCCAAGATCTACTTTTAAAATCTTTGAGTTCGACATCCCCAGCTACCTCGGGCCCGACTTACCCAGTGTCGGTCCCGACTTCCTCTTGTCGCCAACCTCGGGCCCGACGTGACCTCAGTGTCGGTCCCGACTGTTTTCTTTATTTTCCTTTATTTTATGCTCTCCTTTCTAGCTTCCTAGTATCTAGGCACATCGATCGAGTAGACTTCCCGAGTGTTCGACACCCACCACGTACTACAACGGGGTCGGGTTATAAATTGTATCTCTTGACCCTCGCATCCGAGAGCGATCAAAAAGATTGTCACCGTTGTCGGGGAAGTCTAAGTGCATTGAGTGCCAATTTGGTGAGTTTCTTGTGTTTTGGTAGTGATTTGGGTGAGGGAATAGCCCAAACCCTTTGTTTGTTTTTGATTTGTTTTGGTTTGTGTTTTTGTTTCATAGGTGTATGCTAGCTCGTTCCTCCCGAGGAACACTTGAGCTTGAGTTTGTGAGTGATCCGGAAAGTATTCTCAAGGAAGCCCGAAGAAGGAAAAGGATGGCGAATCAAGCTCTCCGTGTTGATGAGGAGTTGGCTCAACTTAGGGCCGAAATGGCTAGATTGCAACTTGAGAGGGACAATCAAGAGGAGTTGGCAAGAAGAGAACGGGCGCAACGGATGAGAGCCGAGGCTCAACTCAACGCTCTACCCCGGAATGCACGCCAATACATGCATCCGGAGTTGAGGGTCCCCGAGCCGGCTATTGTGCTTCACGAGGTTGCCAAGAATTTTGAGATCAAGACGCAATTCATCTCCCTCATCAAGCGTGATCAATTCGAGGGCCGTCCACATGAGTGTCCCATAGAGCATGTTAAACGTTTTGTGGACATGTGTGAGACGATCTCTACCGGCGAGGAGACATTGGAGTATGTGCTTCTAAAGGTGTTCAAATGGTCACTTGGGGGCAAGGCCGCACATTGGCTCGAGAGCCGAGCTCCTAGGTCAATCACAACTTGGAAGACACTCTATGATGCTTTCTTGATGAAGTTCTTCCCGCCCTCAAAGACAACCGAGTTAAGAAGGAAGATTGCAAGCTTTCAACAAGGTCCGAATGAGCCTCTCTTCGAAGCATGGGACCGTTTCAAGGAGATGTTGCGCCAATGTCCTACTCATGGCCAACAACCATATGTGCTTCAAGACATCTTTTTCCAAGGCATCAATCTGGTAACGAAGGACAAGCTCAATCTCCACACCGATTGTGGGTTCATAGACTTGACACCGGATCAAGCTTGGGAGCTACTTGACAAGCTATCCGATTATGAGGCCATGTATGGGGTGAGTCAAGCTAGCAAGGAGGTGAAGGTTCAAGTTGAAGGTGCAAGGAAGTTATATGATCCAAAGGGAGAAGACATTGATAGGGATGTGAAGCTCCAATTCCTTGAAGGTGAAGTGAGCAAGCTTAAGAGGCAAGTCCACTACTACAAGCAAAATGCTAGAGCTTATGAGGAGTGTGGATCCTTTGCACATGCTACACAAGTTTGTCCGAATGAGAGCCAAGTGCGCTTGGCCGAGCGAATTGAGGAGGCAAACTATGTTCGAGGAAATTTTGGTGGAAGAGGCAATTTCAACAATGGTGGCAATGGCCGGTGGAACAACGGTCAAGCTCAAAGCTACAACAACAACTTTAACCAAAACGAGCCGAGGGCGCCACCACCACCATATAGACCACCAGGATTCAATGAGTTACAAACATTTGCTCAAGAGATGAGAGATGGGTTCAAGGAGATGAGGACCCAATTCAATGAGTTTGGTGCATGGAGGAGGCAAGTCGACAATCAATTTGCTCAAATTGCGACTCAAGCCCCGAGAGAGAATGGGAGACTTCTGGGCCGACCCGAGGAGAATCCTCGAGCTCAAAACAATCAAAATGAAGTCCGGGCAATTGGATTGAGAAGTGGCCGAAACCTACCCGAGCCACACGTGCCTAAGAAGAGTGAAGAGAGTCGGACCAACTTACCCAGCAAGTCGGGTCCGACGTTCCCCGAAGTCGACCCAGCAAGAAGATCGACTCCTTCACCACGGACCGAGGTTGAGAGCAACTCGGGACCGACGTACACAGACCTCGATCCGACCCCTCTGCCCAGGACCGAGATTCACAACATCGGGCCCGACATGGTGCCCAAGTCGGTCCAACCAGGAAGTTTTGCAAATGAAGCGGGGAAGTCCAAAGAAGTTGATCCAAGCAAGATTCAAGGTGAAACAGTTCTTCCATATCCCTCGAAGAAGCCGAAAGATGTTGTTGAGAACAAGTTCAAGAGATTTCTCAAACTCTTGCAAGGCTTGAACATCTCCATCCCGTTCACCGACGCATTGAGTGAGATGCCATCTTATGCCAAGTTTTTAAAGGAGATTTTGAGCAAGAAGAGGTCCATAGTGGAAATGCAAGATGAAGTCAAGACCTTGGAGTTACTACAAAAGCTAGGAGATCCCGGTCGTTTTGCTATAACCATTGGTGTGGGGTCTCAAAATTTCCAAGCCTTATGTGACCTTGGGGCAAGTGTTTCGGTGATGCCCGCTAGCATTTGGAGAAGAGCAAATTTGGGTGAAATGGAGCCGGCCGATATGTCCCTAACCATGGCCGACGGTTCCATCATCAAGGCCAAAGGAATATTGGATGACGTTCCGGTGAGGGTTGGAAAGTACTTTGTCCCCGATGATTTCGTGATCTTGGACATGCATTAGGATCCCTTGGTTCCAATAATCTTAGGGAGACCATTCTTAGCTACGGCGGGGGCAAGGTTTGATGTCAAGAACGGGAAGGTTTCCTTTGAGATTGGGGAAGAGAAGGTCGATTTTCACTTCAACAAAGCTTTGAATGAGCCGGACGCCTTGGCCATTCTTAAACTTGAAGAGAGTGCCAAGAGAGAACGTGAAGAAGTGGAAGTTGCTAGGGAGGTTGTTTCTTTAAGGGGTGATGAAAGCTTCAATGAACAAATACAAGTGAGGGAGTTGTTGGAGCAACTTAAGGATCAAGATGAGTCAAGGAACAATGCTAGCTCAAGAAGAGATGAAGAGTATCCTTACTCATATCCTTTTAATGTTGGTGAAGATCACAATTCTTCCCAAAATTTTGATTCCTACATTTGCTTGAGTGATTTGAATGATGACTTAGGAGACTCCTATATTTGCCTTAGTGATTTAAAAGGTGAATTGGTAGAATCTCCTAGGAATACTTTGGATGACTATGGTGTAGGACAAGAAAAACATGATGGAGCAAGCAAGGAGGAGAAATCTCATCCGTTGGAGGAGTATGATGAGATAGGCCCGAGATCGGAGAGCCATGCCTATGTAGACCATCGTTGGTGGTTTTATTGGTATGAAGGCAATGGGAATGGGCATAACAATGGCGAGCAATTCACCGTGTTTCACCCGCCATAAGGTTGAGGTTAGGAAGTCAAGCTAGTGACTCTAAACGAGCGCTTCTCGGGAGGCAACTCGAGCTAGTAGCTTTCTTTTCGTAATTTTAGTTTGATTTTCTTAGTATAGCTTAGCTTTTCTCTAACCAATCCTTATCTAGTGTTTTGTGGATTTATGGTGTTGTGCATCCTTCAAAGTTGTGTAGGATTTGAGGTGAAATATTTAAATGGAAATATGGGAAAGAAGTTGCATGAGGATGGAGTAAAATTGGTAACCCGAATACTCCCACATCGAGCCCAGGTAAGTCGGGCCCGACATAGGGACGTCGGTCCATGAAGTCGGTCCAACTTGATCCGACTAGTTGGAATGCCAATTTTGCCCTTGACCTAATTTGTCCCCTTCCCCCATTAAATACCACCCCCCACCTACCTATCATCTTCATATCAACTACCATTCCCAAAATACAACCCCTCTTCCTCAAAAACTCTCAAAGTCGGCCGCCCCTACCCTCACCATACTCGATCCACACCCTCCCCACTTCGTCTCGTTCCAACCACAAAAAGACCTCCCTAACCCGATTCCGAGTAGAAATCTCGAGTTCAATATAGTCCTTCGTCCCCCATCTAGATCTAGATCTAGGAAATTTGAGTTCTAAGTTGCCTATTTGTTCAAAAGTTCAAATACTCTTCGAATCCGGTATGTGTTACTCGATCTCCACTTATTTCTTTGAAAATTTTGTGCTTTCATTGCGTAGATTGAGTAATGCCATGTTTGATTGAGAGTTTGAGCTTGAGCATCAATGGTGGATTTGCATGATTTGTGAAATTGAGCTTTAAAGTTGTTTATGCATGCTTAGATCCATTTAGAACTTCGATTAGGGATGTTTGATGGTTGAATTTGAAATTTAAGTGCACGATAGAGTGATTTGGGTTGATTTGAGGTTAGAATCGAAGCATGAACTAGGTCGAGATCGACGTGCCCAGGAGAGTCGGGCTCGAGTTGTGGAAGTCGGTCCAACAAGTCGGACCGAGGTTGAGTAAGTCGGGCCCGACATAGGTTGGAAGTCGATCCTTGTTGTTTTTTCTCTCTTCTTGTGATATCATGTGGATTCATGTGTTTAATTGTTGGCTATAGCCTAATCATGATGTAGAATGATCATTTGCTTAGCTATTGTTAGAAGATGTCCATGATGATTTATGTTGAATTGAGATGCATGTGAGTCTAGAGACTAAGTATGGGGTTCCCTTTGTGTTGGAATGTTGTTGTGTGTTGATAAGTGCTTTTGTTGGGTTGTATGGAGTTTATCTTGGATCCTTTTGTTTGGATGTGTGTAGGTACAATGGAGAAAAGAGCTTCATCATCTCATGCGGAAAGGCCAAGGAAGAAGTCCAAGAAGACGAGGAAAGAGCCGAAGTTGGACGATGTCTATTTGGAGGATGGTGAACAAGTGGAGAATTATGAAAGATATATGGCGCTTGAGAAACACAAGAGGTGGCTTGATTGGGAAGCCGTGAGGAAGATGGACATGGATCAAGCCCTTCCAAGATGCTACTCCCACATCGGTCTTAATGGAATGCTAAGGTGGGACAACACTCACTACCCCGCCCTCACCTCGGAATTTATGGCCACATTCGAGTGCACTTATGATAATGTGGAGGATGAGGAAGGGACGATCACTTTCCGATTGGGCAACGAGGACCACAATCTCACTCTTAGGGATTTGGCTACCTACTTCGGGTTCCCATGCCCAAGAGAAGAGGCTGGCGTCAACAATGAGAAGGTGAACCAAGTGTGGCGTCATGTGGCCGGGAAGAGTGAGATGGGAAAGGGCGCCTCCACAACCAAGATTGCTAGCCCTCTTTTTCGGGTCATGGTGCGAGTCTTGGGGTGTGCAATCTATGCTCGTCATGAGTTGAGCAAGCCGATGAAGGAGGAGATCATGTTGCTCCATGAGATGCTCTTCAACACCGAGAAGCCCATGAACCTTGCATGGGAGTGGGTCAAGATGGTGCGGGACTTCCAAAGTTCCTCTTGGATCTACTTCGGCGGGATGATAGCAAGGCTCGCCATGCGTCTAGGAGTTGATCTTGACAAGTATTCTCCGGCTCCGAATGGTGTTGAGTTCATGAACATGAAGTATTTCAAGAAGGCCAACATCATCAAGGAGAAGCTCTACATGATTTCCTTGGCCCCTCACTCGAACTATGATGGTGTGTCGATCCGGTTAGTGCACAACCTCTATGATCTTTCTCGGTATCAAAATTGGTACCAAGTGTGGGCCGGCAAGCCACACTCATTTGGTGACCCCGAAGGTGCAAGAGAGGGGCGGCGACAACAACCTCAACACATTCGGTTTACTTCCCCTCCATCTAACCGGATTCCGACCAAGACAACTTCGTGTTTGCACCTCGTGGGGAGGACATGGATGTCGATCAAGGGCAAAGTGAAGAAGATGAGCGCCTCCAAGGCTTGATGGCCGACCTCCGAGCCACGCACCATGCTCCAACACTGGAGGACCGAGGTACATACCAAGTCGGGCCCGACTTCCCTCAACGTCGGTCCACTTCATTCCATGGTGGTGAGGTCCCGAGGCATTATGAACGTGGAGAAGGGAGCGGTGCAAGGCGAGAGCAATTCCAAGGTGGCGGTTATGAAGGCTATGCCCAATGGTACGGTCCGGGAATGGTGTTTCCCGAGCAACAACAACCGGTGGACATGTCCTTCTTAGCCAACCAAATGGATCATCTACAACTTCAACAAGAGAATGTTCTCCAAGAGGTCCATCAAGTGAACCAACATCACCAACAAATGTACCAACAACAACAAAAAATGCTTCAACAACAAAGCTCTTTCCAAGCTAGCCAACAAGAGATGAACCGGGCCCTCGGCTACACTAGGCGAGAGGTGGAGGAGCTTAGAGAGGTGGAAGACCAAAGGTGGCGGGTCCAAGATAGCTACAACACGTGGATGAGCGGGAACTTCCCTTCCCGTGAGGACCAATGGACACGCCCGGAGCCTCAACTCCAACCACCACCACAAGACTTCTACCAAGAGCAAGTGTACGAGAGGGAGCGGCAAGCAAGGCTCCAAAGAGGACGTAGACGTGACAACCCCTTCGAGTGATCCTATACATGCCATTGAAGAATAATAAATTGTGAGCTTTTCATACTCTTCTCTCTTGCTTTTATGTTTTGATTTCCTTGTTTGATGGGGACACCAAAATTTTAAGTATGGGGTGGGGGTAGGTGTGTTCATGATTTCACTTGTTTATGTTTGTTTGTCATTTTGAGGATATTTAGTTTGTGTTTCTAGTTTGTATTTGGGATGTTTGGTTAGTGGTTTGAGGAAAGACGTGGATGATTAATTTGGTCTTGAATGGATTAGCTTTTGGTTTTAGAGAAATTTTTCATAAAAAAAAAAAATTGAAAAATTGTGTTAAAAACAACAAAAAGATTTTGTGTTTTGTAGGTTTTGGACTAGAAATTCCCATCTTAGATTGCCAAAATAAAAGCTAATGATGATGTGAGCATGTAAATTCCTTTGCATATTTTTGGATAGTTTAGCCTCTAAAATGATGTTGCTTTTGATATGATCATGATACCTTGCTTGTTTTATTGAGCATGTGAGTTCTAGGATGAGTTCTTATGCAACTAAGTATGAGTGACCCTTGTGAGATTGATTTTTGGCCATTTAAGGGATGCTTGATCATATTTGCATATCCCTCATTTTTCTTGTGTAATTAGCTCATTCATGCTTAGTAAAACTTGCTATTGCGGTGTTTATCTATTTTCCAAGACCGTCATGAGAATTGTCCTAGCATGGTCACATTGATTTTGAACTTTATTCTTCTAGTCACATAAATGTTCCATATCCTACCATGAAGTTAATCCTTTGATTGTAGCCCCATTCTAGCCTAAGCCTTTGTTTGAAACTCCTCAAAAATATTATTCCTAGCCTTATATGACTTGACCCTTATGGGATTGGACTTTAGAAGAGAGGTTTGGATTGTATTTGAAGAGTTGAGATTCTCTTTGGTTTAAGGGCAAAGAATGGTGTTATGAATCATGTGGGTAGTGCATCTTTGTTGTACAAAAATGAAAAAAAAAAGAAAGAAAAGGAAGAAAGAAAATGTTGGAAATATAAAGTGGAATAAAGCAAAGAGCTTAAGTGAAGAAAATGGTCCGACCGAGTTACAAGCAACATCGGGCCCGATGTCATAAGAAAGTCGGTCCAAATGTAGAAAGTGTTGAAAATCCAACAAAAAGCATAAGAGCAAAGATGAAGTGGAATGTTAAGTGAAATTTTGGGTTGAAAGGAAAATGTTAAGTCTTTTGGGTGAATGTGAAAGTAATTGTGGAATTTGGTGAATTGGTGAGAGTTTAGGTTGTTCAATCCCCATTATAAGCACCACAAGACCAAATAATTCCCACCTTGAAAAATACCAAAAGCCCCATTACAACCCGGCCGAATGGAACCTCTTTGAGGACCTCCATTGAGCCAAGTTCGAAATTCTTTGTGTACTTTGCATTAGGCATCTCTAGGTGGAGGAATTGGTGATATTAGCTTCAATAGTAAAGTCCTTACTTGCATGATTTTTGAGCTTGAGTGTTCATTGCTAAACCCAAACACATGATGAGTGATACACATTCACATATCCCTAAAGTGAGGCTTAGTTGCATTGACTTTATTCCTTGGAACACTTAATCACGTGTGATGATGTAATCTTGCTTGAATGTCTATCACTTGTGCTTAAAATGTGTTTTCATACGAGGCTTTACTTGAAGATTATGTTTCGGTCTTGCTTACATTGTTATTGCTTGAGGACAAGCAAGTTTAAGTATGGGGTATTTTGATGTCTCTCTATTTGGTGGTGTTTTCATATGTGATTTCCTTTGTAAATATGTTTCTTTTTCCCCTTTTCTTGTGCGTTTTGTTCCTTTTTAGCTTAGTTCTTGTATTTCTATGAGATTCGGAGACTACGCACCTTTTATGTGTTTTTTAGGTAATTTGGCATGAATCAAGGATCGATTTGAAGGAGGGTCGAGACATGGAGCAAAGGCCGAGCTAAAGCGAGAAAGAGAGAAGCAAGCCATGAAGAAGAACAAGAGAAGCCAACTAAGAAGAAGGTGGAACGAGGTCAGGACCGAGTTGCAACCACATCGGGCCCGACTTTGAAGTCTCCAACCACGGACCGAGTTGCACAGTACCTCGGGCCTGAGGTTCCTCCGTGTCGGTCCGAGTCGGTCACCGAACTACTTGGGCTCCAAGGCACGAATTTGTGGACTTCCACTTTTGCCCTTCATCTAATCTATAAAAGGCCCTCTTGTCTTCTAAGAAAGGGTTCCCTCACACACAAAAAAAAGGGGGGTTCCAAGGGAGCCAAGAGGATACTTGGAGAGCAAGGAGTAAGGAGAAGAGGAGGAAGAGAGAGAGAATCGGCCAAGAGAGAGGAAGGCTTGATAGGTTTTGTTGATTGTTTAGCTTTGATTTGCTTTGATCTTGTGGATTTGAAAACCCTTGATTTGAATTTGTGGATTGCTTTGGATTTGAATGAAACCTTGCTTTGTTTTGAGATTGATTATGATGATTGCTTTCTCTTTTGATTTGATTGCTTTCTTTGCTTGTCACATGGAGTAGATCTCCTTGATCTTGGGTTATGGGGGAAAACCCTAGCTAGGTTTAGGCTAGAAACCCCAATTCCATAGCCTTGAGTGTTTGATCTAAGGAACCCACTCTACATAGAGCTACAATTCCTTGCGAAAGTTGGGAATCAAGGCTTGAGATTGGCAAAGTAGTGAAAGTGAACATGTGTCAATCTCAAGACCTTGCTTCGAAGGGGATTTCCCCATGGATCGAGGTGTAGATGTGGTTGGAACGAGGGCGAAAGCACTCGATCCTAGTCCGATCATCACTCATTGCCTGAATTGGGGGGAAAAGCCTTAATCTACTAGGGAAGGAACCCAAAAGCCCAAGATCTACTTTTAAAATCTTTGAGTTCGACATCCCCAGCTACCTCGGGCCCGACTTACCCAGTGTCGGTCCCGACTTCCTCTTGTCGCCAACCTCGGGCCCGACGTGACCTCAGTGTCGGTCCCGACTGTTTTCTTTATTTTCCTTTGTTTTATGCTCTCCTTTCTAGCTTCCTAGTATCTAGGCACATCGATCGAGTAGACTTCCCGAGTGTTCGACACCCACCACGTACTACAACGGGGTCGGGTTATAAATTGTATCTCTTGACCCTCGCATCCGAGAGCGATCATAAAGCGGGAAAGGTGAAAGTAAAATCCTAATGGCCTAATGTGCCTTATGCTAGCTTGATGGGCCGATCTCTTAAGCATAAGAGAACACACACCCAAAAGACGGAAAATAAAAGACGGGAATATAAATAATAATATAAAGAATACATAAATGAGACTATGTCCTAAGCCAAGGTGGTCTCCAAGGTCTAAGCCGTCTCGGAATGGTAGCGGCTGGGTCCGAGCCAGGGCAGGGTTGCGTCAACCAAGGTCCCATGGGGCAGAGACCCCTAACAGGGGGTTTGCAGGTAGCGCCCCACGACGGTGGTCTCGTTGAGTCGCCATAAATACTCATGAAACAACTTATTCTTGTAATATGTTAGGTTTCACTCCATAACAATAATATGGTTCTGTGCCCATGGACGTATATAATACACTGTTACCGAACCACGTAAATCTCCGTGTCGATCTTTATTGTTTATCGTTCTCATTACAACATGTTCAATATTGCTTTGTTGTCTTCCATGGTTGATTGTTCAGTATTAAGAGAATAGCGGTCTACTTTTGTTATGTAAGAGAGCAACTATTACAATTAAGTTCATGAGGATACATAAATTTATCAAATTGGATAAATAAGTGGGTTAATGGCTTAAAGCCTATATAAAAAACAATTATACATTTGTCTAAACGGATTGAACTCTGACCGATTTTCAATAAATAAAATAAAATGCTAGTTTAGACTAGATCGGAAATCGATTTTCAAAATATTATTAGCCCACTACAAAAAAAGGTGAATTTAGCGACCATATTTCTGGTCGCTAAATGTAAAATATGGTCCCTAAATGCATTTAGCGACCATATCATGGTCACTAAATGTGGTCACTAAAAGGCCAGTCGCTAAACACTTGGCGACCATATGGTCACTAAAAATAGCGACCATGGAGACCATATGGTCATTGAATTTAGCGACCATATGTTCGCTATTTAGCGACGATGGTCGCCCATGGTCGCCACATTGTTGGCGACCATCTCACGACCACAACGACCAAGTGGTCGCCCGTATTAGCGACCATATGGTCGCTAATAGTGGCCAAAAGATGGTGACCATTCTCGACCATATGGTCGCTAAAAGCACAAAAAAAGGCACGATCATAGCCTTTCTCTGGTTTCAAAACGCACGATCGTGCGCCTATGAGTGCACAATCATGTTGTAAATAATTAATTTTATTATATTTAATAATAACGAATTAATATAAATGATTAATATTAAATATTTAATAACGAATTAATTAACATAAATTCATTAATTTACATAAATTTAAATAATTTACAAAATTTAATAATATAATAAAACTAAACTAATCTAGTCGGCTTCGCCGGAGTCGTCGGGACCGGGCTGGCTGGACCCTCTCTCATGCTGGTCATGTCGTCTCATTTGGTGCATCCACGCCTCGACCTCGCGCAGCCTACTCTGTAGGTCATCCACGGTTTCCCTAAGCACGACGTTTTCCTGCGTCAATGCCGCCACCCGAGGAGCTGGACGACGCGGTGTCATCAATCGCTCGCCGTAAAACTCGTGGGTGGTGTTTCCAAGGCCGAAGAGGGCACCTCCCGAGCCCACCCCCCATCGGCCGTCAGAAAGGCATCACACTCGTCCTGAAAGGACGGCGGGGTGCCCAATTCCGAGGACCTCTGGGTGAGGATCTTCTAGGTCCGAGCCTAACAAATATTGCAAATAATATAAATAAAAATAATAATATATGAGATTAAATATGAGGTAAAATAATTAAAACTTACAGCGATTAAGGCCGAACGCTCGTCTATAAAATGCCAATTAGCGCCCTGCGTGTACATCTCAATGAGAAGCTCGAGAGGCGTGATGCGTCGTTGCAGGTGTTGTTCCTATGAAATTCATTAAGGATGTTACGAACTATTAAGAATAATTAACTTAATTTATGTTTAATCAAGATAAAATACTTACTAAGCGATGCATGGTGTTGAGGTGGGACCTCGAACCACTATTGTGGTTCGTTGGATTGACATTTCGGATTAACTGTTGGCGCGCATACTAGGCTTTCAACGCCTCCGTGGACCAATGCATTGTCTACCAATTCTCCCAAGTGGCAGAGTCGATGAAATTCGGCTTCGTCCCGGCCCGACAGTGCTTCCCGATCAAGTCGTTGTATCTCTTCTCCCATAGCAACCGGACGGACTCGGTGTCCATACGCGGTTGGGATGGATCCCATCGAAAGTGCGTCTAATTAAATCCAACAAAACAATTATTTAAAAATAATAAATAATTAGTGCGGAATTTGTAAAAAGAAATGCAAATTAAATAAAATTTACCCTCCAAGACTCAAACCAACGAGTCTTCGATGCGGAGGAGGCATAGTGGAACTTCGATGCCTTATCGTCGGGTTGGCCTTGTATGATCTGTGTCGACCACCGCGACACCATGTTCGACGGCTGCAAGCTGCGAGATTTCAAAAAACATGTTATAACATATTTAAAAGTAAAAAAAGAATTTAATACAAGCAATGTCTTAGAAGAAATTATACGTACCACTCGCCGACAATGTAAAGATCCCAAATGCAATTGGGATCGAGCCCTTGACTCGATCCCGACGAGGACGCGTGTGTAGTGGCCCGGGACTCCTCCGCTTGGGTGCCCTGCTCCTCTGTACTAGGATGACGGACCCCGTCGTCCTTGAACAAGGGTGGTGTGTCCGTGTGGGTCGTCTCGAACGAGTTCTCCTCGTTCGGTATCCGGGACGAGCTCGGCTCGTCCGGACGAGGAGCTCGTGCATGTCGACGTGATCCGGCCATAATAACCCAACTAAAAACGACAATAACAAATGATGTTCGCATTTTTAGTATAGTTTTTAGTAAGTTTTCTTTGTTTATTAGGTTTAGTTTTGATAAGTTTAGGTTTAGTTTGTTGTGTTTTTGGATAGTTTTGCATATTTCTATGGAAAGTATGGAAGCTACTCTATTTTGTGTATTTTGTACGTTTTAGCAAGGAAAATGAGCTATATGGAGCTGAATTTGGAGTGCTACAGTGAAAGACGGAGGAATACGAGTTTGAAGAAGTCAGCGTTAAAGATTTACGAGATAAAGTGTGGAAGAAATCAAGGCCAGGCTCGGTAACGAGGTTGTGAGGGCTCGTTAACAAGGCCACGTGACAGAAATTTTGAGGGTTAAGTTTGTGACTCACCGATCTTGTGCGTGAAATTATTTCCGTGTCGGTAGAGTATCTTTTTGTGATTTTTAGGGTTATTATATTATGTATTTTAGGTCTTGTTATCTTCTTAGATTTTATTTCTATCTTTTTAGGAAAGTTTATATCTTTTAGCCTTTTTAGTATAAATACCCTTCTATCTAGCATAGAAAGGGGGAGACTTTTTAGAGATTTTGGAGAGGAGGAAGAACCGAAGAGGCGAGAGGATCGGAGTCAAGTTCGGAGGTCGGTGAACGAAAGTTACCGAGTTCGTTGATCGAGATTTTGGTTCGGTGTTTTGTTCTTTTTTCGGTTTCTTCTGAATTTCTATAAGATAGATTTTTCTATTTAATTTGAGTAGTAATTTGTTTTCAATGATTTCTTTTATTGAATTTATTTGTTTAGTAGTTATGATTAGTGAATAGTCTTCTTTTCTAGGATCGGGGTTAAGCCCGACATAGTTGAGCATGTTTGATAAGTGAGATTGTGTGTTGAATGACTTTTATCTAATATCGAGATTGTTTGTTGTGTTTATACCAAGATGAAAGTTGAGTTAATTTGAGTTTTTAACTTGATTGAAAGAGAAAGTTAGTAACTTAAAGGTTGATATTGTTTGAATACGAAAGTTTCAAGCTTTAGATCCAAAGCAAACAAATTAAGTGAATTACGATGCGAAAGCAGTTTAATTTACTTGATAGTTAACGAAAGTTGATGACTCTATCTATTTAAAGGCATGATCTTATCTTCTTACGAGTTTATATGCTTGGCTATGTTGTGGTGTCCCTAGTCCTAGATTTTTGTTTTTTATTTGAATTATCTTAAGTGAATTTTCGTTGCTGAGTTACTTGGCTCGGTACCGAATTTATTTAGGTCGTTAGTTGAGTCTATTTTGTGTACGGTGGTTCGTTAACGACCCTGACAATGTCGTTAACGAGGCTGCTTGTGAGTGTTTTTGCTTGATTTTATTTGCTTTTTAGTAGTTGATAAACGAACAACCTTGCTTCATGTGGAATGATCCTGACTCTGCTATACTCATCGGGGTCTTGAATTATAAATTTATTTGTTGTCAAGAATCCCTCTCAACAAATTGGCGCCGTTGCTGGGGAAGCAACGAGTTTGTTAGTTTATCTGTGGGTTCGGGAATAGCCCGACCCCGTTTTTATTTTTAATTTTTGTTTTCTTTGTCTGTTTTCTCAGCGTATCCCGGTAGGACGACGAAGGCTTTAGTTTGATAATACTGGTTATTACTCAGAACCCGAACGTTCCCTACACCGTAGACGCCGAGAGAACTGAGCCATGGCCACACCAGAAGAGATGGCTCGTCAAATGGAAGAACTCCGAAATCAGATGGAGGCGCTGAAGACTGAGAAAGAAGGCGTTGCTGCCGACACTGAGCGTCAACGAGCTGCTAATGCTCGTCTACAGGAGGAGCTTAATGCCTATCCGAGGAATGCCAAACAATACATGCATCCGGAACTGAGGGTGCCAGAGTCCCCAATCGTGCTTCCCGAGATAGAGAAACCCTTTGAGATCAAGTCTCAATTCATATCCTTGATTAAACGGGCTCAATTTGAAGGGAATCCTACTGAGTGCCCTATGGAGCATATTAAAAATTTTCTTAATTTATGTGACACCATAGCTGTTGAAGGTGTCTCACTTGAATATGTTCTGTTTAAAGCTTTTAGGTGGTCTCTTACTGGAAAGGCCCTGAGCTGGTTGGAGAGCCTACCTTCTAAGTCTATCAGGACTTGGAAAGCTTTGTACGATCAATTTCTTACAAAGTTCTTCCCTCCTTCTAAGACGACGAAGTTGAGGAAACGCATAACCTCCTATCACCAGCTGCCTAATGAAACATTTGTTGAAACATGGGAAAGATTTAAATGCTTAGACAATGCCCCACTCATGGGCAACCTTTATATGTTTTGCAAGAAATCTTTTTCTAGGGTATCAACGCAGAGACCAAGAACCGCATCAACACACATACTGCGTGCAGTTTTATAGAGATGAATCCGACGGAGGCATGGGAACTGTTGGATAAGCTTTCTAATTATGATACCATGTATGGAACCCAGCAGACTCCACAGCCTAACCGAGACGAAGTTGACCCGGATGTTAAAAATCAATTCTTACAAGACGAGGTCAACCGTCTGAAGAAGCAGGTAAGTTTTCTGAAATCCTCTCAATCATGTCAATAATGTGGTTCTTCTGCACATAGTACTTCTGCTTGCACTAACATAGAGCAGGTTAGAGCCGCTGAGACAATTGCTGAGATGAATTATATGAGAGGACCATACAGGAACCAGCCTAGTTATCATGACAGGTCAAACAACTATCAGGCATGGGGCAATCAGAATACAAGTCAAAACTATGCAGTGCCCCCACCAGATAGACGACCTGCACCCTATCGACCTCCAGGCCATCAGGAGCCGCCATCATGGGTTCAAGGATTATAGGAAAGCATTAACGGAGTAACCAACAAGGTTAATGAAGTGCAAGCCAACCTGAACCAACAAAATAAAAGTTGGGGAGAGTTCGATATATGGAAGAAGAGTGTTGATTCCCAACTAGGGAACCTCGCTGCCCAAATTTCGAGACCACAAGGGCAACTCCCGGGCCGCCCCGAGGAGAACCCTAGGGGACAAATAGCAGTGGTGCACCTTAGGAGCGGGAAGACATTGTCGGAGCGAGTTCAAGCTGAGGACAAGAAGGAAGAGGACGTCACCAAACGACTTGTTAACGAGCCAACGAGGGCAAATAACGATCCCATATACAAGGATGACGAGGTTCCGAGGGTTTCTCCCGACCCTACCACAGGTAAGTTTTCTAAACCGAGCCTTCCTCTCAACCCCAGGGTAGTTAACGACCCCACCAGGGTCGGTAATGACCCGCCGAGGCCAACAAACGACCCCAGTGTCGACTCGGTACTCTCACCTCTCGAGCCTAACTTGGTTCTGTGAATGGCGAAGTCTCTTCCATTTCCGACTAAGAAATCTATGGACTCTAATGAGAGTAAGTTCAAGCGTTTCGTAAAGATTCTTCAAGGCATTAATATTTCCATCCCATTCGTTGAGGCCCTAAGCGAAATGCCGGCTTACACAAAGTTTTTGAAAGATATTCTTAGCATGAAAAGATCCATTACAGAGCTGCAGGATGAAGTCAGATCAATAGCTCTACCGGAAAAGCTAGGAGACCCAAGGAGATTTGCAATAACGATCGGCATAGGCAACCACAAGTTCAAGGCTTTATGTTATCTGGGTGCCAGTGCTAGTTTAATCCATTGCTCAATCTGGTCTAAAGCTAATATGGGACCACTAGAGCCCATCAACATGCGGCTTTACATGGCAGACGGATCATGTATCAAACCAACAAGGGTAATAGACGATTTTCCAGTTTAAGTGGGCAAATTCTTTGTTCCTAGCGACTTCATCGTTATGACAATGCCCGAAGATCTGGTGGTGCCTATTATTTTGGGAAGACCGTTCCTCGCCACAGCTGGAGCCATAATCGATGTTAGGAGGGGACTCCTAACTTTCGAAATTGGGGAAGAGGTGACGGAATTCCGATTCAAACAATCAAATAAGGAGACCGAAAGAGCCGAAGTCAAGATGCTCTACACCCACAAAGAGATCATTGAATGTGGAGACCCTATAGGAAGATCAGCATCAAGTGATGAAATTTCAGGTCAAAGATGGGCAGAAATAACCACTGCAGTTTCAGTAACGAGCTCTCCAGCCACGTTACCGAATCTCGTGGCAGAAGAAGCAGGCTTGTTAACTATCCCACCAACATCGTTGACGACCTTGACAGATGACAATGAAATTTCAGCCTTTGAATATCTTGAGGAGGTGTTGAAGACGGAACCAGAAGAACCAATTCTAATCCGTGCTGAACCGTCCCTAACACTTACACCCCTGCCAGACTCCCTCAGGTATGAATTCCTTGGTCCTAATTCTACTTTGCATGTCATCATTAATGCTAAATTAACAGATGAGGAAGTAGAAAAACTCTTGAATGTGCTTAGGATGCATAGGAAAGCCATAGGCTACTCCCTAGATGATATATCTGGCATTTCCCCTTCCCTTTGCATGCATAGGATATACATGGAGGACAATCTTAAACCCACCATAGATTATCAACGTAGGTTAAATCCTAACATGAAGGATGTAGTTAAAAAGGAAATTATTAAATTACTTGATGCTGGGATCATATTTCCTATATCGGATAGCCAATGGGTGAGTCCGGTCCATGTAGTCCCAAAGAAAAGGGGGATGACTGTGCTAGAAAATGAGAAGGGATAGCTTATTCCGACTAGAACCACCACTAGTTGGAGGATGTGCATTGATTATAGGAAGCTTAATAGTGCTACTAGAAAAGATCATTTCCCGCTTCCTTTCATTGATCAGGTGTTAAGAACGCTTAGCCCAACATGATTATTTTTGTTATTTAGATGGTTATAGCAGTTTTTGGCAGATTCCTATTCACCTTGATGATCAGGAGAAAACAACCTTTACATGTCCCTATGGAACCTTTGCGTATAAAAGAATGCCATTTGGGCTTTGCAATGCCCCTGCTACCTTTCAAAGATGTATGATGGCTATTTTTTCGGATATGATAGAGGATATTGTAGAGGTTTTCATGGATGACTTTTCTGTTTATGGTTCTTCATTTGATTCTTGTCTTGCTAACCTTGCACGAGTGCTTAAAAGATGTGAAGAAACCAATCTTGTGCTAAATTGGGAAAAGTGTCATTTCATGGTTCAAGAGGGGATAGTACTAGGACACCTTGTCTATAAAAGAGGGATAGAAGTAGATAGAGCAAAAATTGAGCTTATTGAAAAACTACCTCCTTCTTCTATAAGAGACATTCGGAGTTTTCTAGGGCATGCTGACTTTTACAGACGATTTATTCAAGATTTTTCTAAGATAGCTAAACCTTTGACTAACCTACTAATGAAAGATGTAGTGTTTGAGCTGTCTCCAAAATGTCTTGAAGCATTTTACAGGTTAAGAGGTGCCCTTGTATCTTCCCTCATTATGCAGTCCCCAGATTGGACATTACCCTTTGAGATTATGTGCGATGCCAGTGACTATGCAGTTGGCGCTGTCTTAGGGCAAAGGAAGGACAAAAAACTCCACGCCATCTATTACGCCAGTAAGACGCTGGATGAGGCGCAAAATAAGTATACCACAACGGAGAAAGAGTTCCTTGTTGTGGTATTTGCCTTTGAAAAATTCCGGTCCTACCTTGTTGGATCCAAAGTGATTGTTTATAATGACCATGAGGCTGTTAGATACTTAATGGCTAAAAAGGTTGTCAAACCTAGATTGCTTCGTTGGATGCTCTTACTACAGGAATTTGACCATGAAATAAGAGACAAAAAGGGAGCAGAAAATCTAGTGGCGGGTCACTTATCCAGATTGCCAGTAGGGCATATCACCGAGTCCAACAATGAGGTGCCAATAAACGATTCCAGACCTGACGAACACCTCCTGCTGAACGAGGTCGAACTCCACAAGACCCTCATCACCGACCCCTTCAAGGTCCTTAACGAGGTGCCGAGGCTGGAAGGCACAAATTACAAGGATAAACTTTCAGAATGGGTCGGCATGACAGTCAATCAGGTCGTTACTGAGCCACGGGAGGTCGTTACTGAGGATAAAATAATGAATCCAAGCTCGTTAACGACCCATCCACGTAAGATTTCTGAAACCGAACTAGCTCAAATCAATTCCATTCCTTCTCCTACTTCTACTTCTTCCTCCTCAATATCAATCCATGCTGTTAGAGGGTCAAAAGTCCCTTGGTTTGCAGATTTGGCTAACTATCTTGTAGGAGGCGTGATTCCCGAGGGCCTTACCCCACAAAAAAAGAAGAAATTTCTCCATGATGTAAAACAGTTCTATTGGGATGATCCAACTTGTTTAAGAAAGGGAGCGATCACCTCTTTAGGCGTTGTGTTCCAGAAGAGGAGATCGAGAATGTGATCTGTCAATGTCACACACTTCCAACTGGAGGCCATGCAAAAGGATTCAAAACTACGGCGAAGATTCTTCAAAGTGGTCTCTATTGGCCAACCATGTTCAAGGATGTGCAAGCTTATGTGACAGCATGTGATGGATGTCAACGCTCAAGCAACATCACTTGGAGACATGAAAAGCGACTAATCGGGATATTAGAGGTTGAGCTATTTGATGTATGGGGCATTGACTTCATGGGACCGTTTCCTGCATCAAGCCCCTACAAGTACATCCTAGTTGCGGTCGACTATGTCTCTAAGTGGTTGGAAGTTGTTGCTACAAGGACTAACGACGCCAAGACTGTGGCTAAATTCATCAAGACCAACATTTTCCCCAGATTTGGCGTTCCAAGGGTCCTTATCAGTGATGGTGGTTCTCATTTCATTGAGCGGAGTTTTGAAGCACTTTTGGCTAAGTATGGGGTATCCTATCGGGTGGCAACACCCTATCATCCCCAAACTAGTGGCCAGGTTGAAGTTTCAAACAGGCAAATAAAGAGCATACTGGAGAAGACAGTTTCCCGTTCTAGGAAGGATTGGTCCTCCAAATTGGATGACGCTCTGTGGGCATATAGGACAGCATACAAGACACCTCTTCGCACCACTCTTTATAATCTAGTGTATGGCAAGGCATGTCATTTACTGGTCGAGATGGAGCATAAAACATTATGGGCTCTAAAGGAGCTCAACATGAACCTCCACGTGGCAAGAGCAAAAAGATTCATGAACTTGAAAGCATTAGAAGAACTGAGGTTGAAGGCGTATGAAAATGCTGAAATCTACAAGGAGTGCACTAAAAGGTGGCATGATCGGAAATTAGTGCCCAAAACTTATTTCGTCGGCACCAAGGTACTTCTTTTCAACTCTAGACTCCGATTATTCGTAAGGAAGCTAAGGACACGATGGAGTGGGCCATTCGTGGTTCATCACATTTATCCTCACGGAGCGGTAGAGTTGATCGATAACCGAGGCGTAATCTTCAAAGTTAATGGACACCGCTTGAAGAAGTTCCATGAGCAAACCGACCCGGACGAAGAGATTAGAGTTACCATGGCTCTCACATCATCAGACTAGTCAAAGGAGCACGTCGGGCTAACGATGTTAAAAATAGCACTTACGGGAGGCAACCCGCTTTTAGTATAGAATTAGATTCTTCTTTTTCTTTTCTTTTTTAGATTATTTCTTAGCTTTCTTTTGATTTCTTTTTAGTAATTTTTAGGATAGAAATTAGGATAAATTTTGAGTTAACAAGATGCAGAGAAGGGATCGAAAATCACTCCAAGAGGCTACGGTGGCTCGTTAACGACCCACCCAGGGTCGTTAACAACCCGGTTCGACAACCCGATTCGTCAAAACGGGCAGGTAAGTTTTTTTTAACCTAATCTATCTTTTTACCTACCCATTGCCGCCCCCCCCCCCCCTCTTCCTATTCCTATCCCTTCCCTCTCCTATAAAAACCTCTTACCCCTTCCAAAAATCCACCCTCAAATCCTCTCAATTCCAACCTTCTCAAAAACTCAACCAAAGATCTTGAAGACCCCCTCCCACCGATCAGAATCCTGCACTAACCACCACCGTGCAACCGTCGTTACCGAAGCCCGGAAACCCTTCCCTCCACCGTCGAAGAGCCGAGCTTTCGATAACCCTCACCGAGCTCGTTACTCACCTGATTTCACACCCCTTGTTCTTCAAATTTCTCGGTTCTCCGCTCGGTAACGACCCACCAGGCTCGTTAACGACCATTTCCAGCCTCCTTCCTTCACTGCTAACGAGGCACCCAGCTTCGTTAACGAGGCGCCGAGAGCTTCTGTCGACCCACCGCCAGCTCCTACCGACCTTCATTCCTATGGACTCATCCCTTACAACCCAGTGATGTACCAAGATCATTTCCAACCTCACTATCCACCACCTCCTCAGCCCGAGTACACAGGATCGAGTATGCCACCACCATGGGCCGAGGATCTTTCTGCACGGATGCAGCAGCTTCACCTCCAGCAGGACCATATTCATAGGAAGATGGATAGATGGCAATCCGTCTATTCTGCTCGCATGTCGATGGAGGATGAGAGGCATTGTCAGAGAGAGGCGGATGATGCTGAGCGTTGGAGGACGATGTACGACTTCATGGGGAACTTTGAGCACTACTTTCCTCCACCAAACCGTTGATTCAGCCTGAAGATGAAATTTTTCCTTATTTCCCACTTTTGAAACTTTGTAACTACGGTGGCTCAGTACCGAATTTCTATAAGACAGATTTTTCTATTTAATTTGAGTAGTAATTTGTTTTCAATGATTTCTTTTATTGAATTTATTTGTTTAGTAGTTATGATTAGTGAGTAGTCTTCTTTTCTAGGATCGAGGTTAAGCCCGGCATAGTTGAGCATGTTTGATAAGTGAGATTGTGTGTTGAATGCCTTTTATCTATTATCAAGATTGTTTGTTGTGCTTATACCAAGATGAAAGTTGAGGTAATTTGAGTTTTTAACTTGATTGAAAGAGAAAGTTAGTAACTTAAAGGTTGATATTGTTTGAATACGAAAGTTTCAAGCTTTGGATCCAAAGCAAACAAATTAAGTGAATTAGGATGCGAAAGCAGGTTAATTTACTTGATAGTTAACGAAAGTTGATGACTCCATCTATTTAAAGGCATGATCTTATCTTCTTACGAGTTTATATGCTTGACTATGTTGTGGTGTCCCTAGTCCTAGATTTTTGTTTTTTATTTGAATTATCTTAGGTGAATTTTCGTTGCTGAGTTAATTACTTGGCTCGGTATCGAATTTATTTAGGTCGTTAGTTGAGTCTGTTTTGTGTATAGTGGTTCGTTAACGACCCTGACAACGTCGTTAACGAGGCTGCTTGTGAGTGTTTTTGCTTGATTTTGTTTGCTTTTTAGTAGTTGATAAACGAACAACCTTGCTTCCTGTGGAATGATCCTGACTCTGCTATACTCAGCGGGCTCTTGACTTATAAATTTATTTGTTGTCAAGAAACCCTCTCAACAACAAACAACAACAACAACAAACAACAAACAACAACAACAAATCAACAACAACAACAACAAATCAACAATAACAAACAACAACAACAAACAACAACAACAACAACAATTCAACAACAACAAACAACAACAACAAATCAACAACAACAATACTCTAAACAACAATAACAAACAACAACAACAAATCAATAACAACAATACCCTAAACAACGACCAAATTTTATTCTATTTCAATCCAAATTTCTCAATCAATTTTTCCCAAATTTTTCAAATTTAACAACAAGAACAAGATCAACAACAACAACAACAACAACAACAACAACAACAACAACAACAACAAGTCCTTCAAACAACAACAATAACAACAACAACAACTCCAACAAATTTAAAAAAAACAATACCAATACCATCTACAATAACAACAACAAATTCAATTTCTAAAATTTCTCAAATCAATTTCTCAAATCAATTTCTAAAAATTCTCAATCAATCTAATTTTCTCAATCAATTTCATAAATTTCTCAAGCAACAACTAAACAATAACAACTAGACAATGCCATTTTCTCAAATTTTCTCAATCAAATCTATACCACTTACTACAAAAATCAACAACAACAACAAATAGTTTTTCAAATGGCGGGGAGGGCACTTACTACAAATGGCGGGGAGGGAAGAGAGGAGGCGACGCTCGCTCGAGGGAGAGGAGGAGGCGAGGAGGCAGAGAGGCAGAGGCACTCGCGGAGAGGTAAAGGCGCTCGCGGAAGCAGAGGATGGGAGAGACGAGCCGGCTTGCAGGCGGAGCTGGGAGAGTCGCGCATAGAAGAGGCGAAGGCGAGGCGGATGGTGCCGGTGACGGCGGACGGAAACGGCGAGGGAGGCGGAAGGCGGAAATAACGAGGGAGGGTGGGATTACGGTGAGGGCGAAGCGAATGGTGGAGGGCGGCGCGATGAAATTTGAGACGGCGAGGAAGGGTTTACGGAGAGAGTCGATGGATTTGTGATGGCGGATAGGAAGAAGGAGAACAAGTTCTTCTTATTTAGGATTAGCGACCATATGGTCGTTGACTTTAGCGACCATATGGTTGCTAAAATTAAATGATTACGAAGTGGGCCATGCCCCCTAATTAGCGACCATATGGTCGCCATTTATGTTAAACCCAAATATTTGGCTTAAGAGCCGAAATTTCAGATTTCCCCCAATATATTTCAGAATGGCGCCGTAAATTTCGTTTTGGCGACCATTTGGTCGCTATAAACGAAATAAAACCGAACTATGCGCTAAAAATTCCAATTTCGAGCTAAAATTTTAAAGGTAGCGACCATATGGTCGCTATATTGCTATAGTGGAGACATTATATGTAAACAAACACTTTCTACCAACAATATTTGGTTCAAGGACTCAAATGGGAGAAAACGAACGAGTTCAACTGGGACAACAACTACAATCCATCTCAGTAAATCGGAATAGTAAATGATAATAATGTTATCAGAAAAGTCAATGAAAATACAATAATAGTATACTGATTACATATCTTCCTCATCTGTATCTGTCTCGGTCTCAAACTCCCCCTCGGACGTTTCACTAGACGTATTTGCTTGTTCCTCAACAACAAGATCCTCTCCGTCTAGGTTATTTAGCGGACCAAGTGGATAATTATCTTGTGTGTCATCGATAACTCGTGGAAGGGAAGAATCATGTTGAAATGCCTCTTCAACGACAACGCCCCTAGAACCACTCTCATGAGGGTCTACGCACGTACCTTAATCGGGCCACACACGTGACTTCACATTACAGACCGCTCTCCATTCAGCATCTGCACGCCTCATCTTTGGGTAATCTAGGAAATAAACTTGAGTGGCTTGATGTGCTAATATGTAACGATCTTTTGTTCTCAACATTTTATGTCGATGAACATCGACAAGCTTTAGGTGAGGGTGAATGCGTGTTCCTCCACGACTTCTAGTGTCAAACCATGAACAATTAAAGACAATAGGGCGCTTTACTGTTGGAGATATGTAATTCAGCTCAATGATTTCCTCTAACACACCATAGAATTCCTCCTCGTCGGTGCCAAAGATTTGTCCTAGAACACAAACTCCACTACTGTCAGTGGCCCTGGTTGATGCGTGTGCCCTCCTGTGGAATCGGTAACCATTCACAAAATAACCAGTATATGTCCTCACTTTTTTAGAGGGTCCACGAGCAATTATTGCAATGTTAGGATCTGTAACTGCTGGACTGTCGGCCTGCAATTTTAAATCAACATACATATACAATTTGGGAATCAACATATCGCCCGGATCAACCCCAACTAGAAGTGTGCAATTGACGTTGCGGGCAATATCCATTTGATGACTCGTGACATGTGAGCTAAAATAATATGAGCAGAATGTGGACGTCTCCTTTACGAGATAGGCACTACAAATGGACCCCTCAACCTGGGCTTCGTTGCCAACTGAGGGCTTCAGTCTTTTTAAGAGCCTACATGATATACATTGAAAACCATTAATGTTTCTTATACAAGTTAATTATATAAATCCAAAATTGAACAACTGCATATAACTGTACGTACCTTTCTTCTGGATACATCCATCTATAGTTGACAAGGCCACAAAGTGAAGCTTCCCGTGGCAGATGAATAGGCAAGTGCTCCATTGAATCAAATAACGCAGGGGGAAAGATGGCCTCCAGCTTGCACAAAATTATTGGTATTTCCTTGTGCAATTGCATAACCACTTCAGGCTTCTGCTCGTAACACGTCAGGTCCCTGAAAAATGCACTTAGTTGAGCAATTGGCTCCCAGACTTTGTCATCAAGAAATGGACGAAAAGCAACAGGCATCAACCTTTTCATGAACACATGACAATCATGGCTCTTCATTCCAAAGAATCTAAGCTTGTGCAAGTCAATGCAGCGGCTCAAGTTGGACACGTAGCCATCCGGGAATTTTACGGATCTCAACCAATCTAGAAGCACTTGTTTTTCATGACGATCTACTGCATATCAAGCCTTTAGGTACCTATTGTCCTCCTCATCAGGTTCTAACTCTGGACGCTTGCACAATTTCTTTATATCCTTTCTGGCCGACCACTTGTCTTTCGACATTCCCGGAACATCGAGAATGGTGAAGAAAACATTATCGAAGACATTTTTTTCAATGTGCATGACATCTAAATTATGTTTACCAACAAACTAGGCCAGTAAAATAGGTCCCAGAAAATGCTTTTCTTCTTCCAACCCCGAAGCTCTACTGACCGCGGCATTGTGCTCCTCAGCTCCCACTTCAGTTATCTTCATCAACCCCATATTGTTTATCTGGTGTAATATCTTGTATCCGTCAAAGTACTGGGGGACCACGACGCTCCCATCGACCTTTCTTGAAATCAGTCTTATTGTTTCGGAAGCGATGATCAGGTTCTGTAAACCTCATGTGATAATCGAATCAGCACATTTTGTGTCCATGTGTTAGATAAAATGCATCGGTGTCCTCCATGCAATAAGGACACGTGTATTTCCCAGAAGTGTTCCAGCCTACGCAAACATATATTTTGTATCACACATTAAATTTCACAAATCAAATATATGCATTATTATTGTATATAATAGTTTCAAATTCGTTAGCATATGTTAAATTAACAACATACTTGACAACATCGAATATGTTGGGAAGTCACTAATAGTCTATTACAACTGCACGCAACACAAAATTCTGCTTCCTCCAAGAATCGTATGTGTACACCCCATTAAGCCACAGATCCTTTAGCTCGGCTATCAACGACTGCAAGTAGACATCCAACTTCTACTTCGGGCTCTTCGGTCCAAGTACAATCACCGTCAAAAACATAACCTCTTCTCACATGCACATCGACGACAGAAGGTTGTAGGGTGTCATAATCACAAGCCAAGATGAGTACTGGTGCCCGAACGCCCCGAACGGATTGAAATTGTCCGTGCACAAGCCTAGTCTCACATTTCGTGTTTCCGATGCAAAATCTGGCTACAAAGCATTGAAGTACCTCCATGGCTCTGCATCTTACGGATGTCTCATCACCCCATCTTGTACGTGCTCTGCATGCCATCTCATGTGTTCGGCAGTCACTACAGATGCGTACAACCTCTACAACCGTTGAGTTATTGGCAAGTAAAACATACGAGAATAGGGAATGAGCTTTGTCTTGCCTTGCTTCCATCTAGGGTAGTCACATATCCTGCATGGCGCGTATTATGCATCTGCACCCCAATATATCATGCAAGAGTTTGGAAAACAATCAATGGCCTCGTAAGGAAGACTGAGACCCTAAACTAGTTTTTTTGTGTCGTAAAACGTGGCTGGTAATGTCTTCTCCTGGTGAGAAATGCTTCGGCAAAAATCCTAGATCATGTCATATCCGTGCTCTGTCATCCTTAGATTAGACTTTAGGCTCAGTAGCTCGGTTGTAGCCTCCAACTGCGTTGTGAAATCTCGAAAAATAGTGTCGTTCATCATAAAAGTTTCGGGACGAAACTTTCTTAAGAAGGGTAGTATGTAATATTCGGGTACGTTTTTCCATCCTGTCAGAAAAACAAGTTTCTTGATCTACAAACCATCGAGTTTTCTTGACCCGCAAATAATCCGATTGGTTAATCCGGTTTGACCAATCACGTATATATATATATATATATGTGTGTGTGTGTGTGTGATTAAATTCCGTTCAAGTCTCCGGTTTGACAAAATCACGTATATATATTCATATGTGATAAATCCCGATCAAGTACAATGTAATAATTCTATTTTATATAACAGTAATCATATCTACCGTATCTGATCAAATCCCTATCTTTGACATAATCATATCTTTAATTGCTTTAACCCTAATTATAAAATCTGCCTTCCTTGTTTAAAGCTAATCCCTTGTTATCCTTAACCAAAACAAAACGTCCTTTCTTACTTCCTTGCGAACACGACCGATCGCAACCTGGACGACATTGATCCTTGGCTTCTTCGGCAAAGCTTAACGCGGACATCGATCTTATCCGACAAGCAGACCGGATCGCCGAACACCGACCCCGTCCGACGCGTTGAAAGCTCAATGCCCCGCAACTGGCGCACGGGACCAGTTGCGATCGGTCGATGCCCCTGTTATTCCCGGCGTAGCGAGGTAAAGGTCGATGCCCCTGTTATTCCTCTTTCTTTTTCTTTGAGAAGGGTTGGAATAGTTAAGGCGGGTTGTTCCTATGGAGAGTCCCGCAACTGGCGCACGGGACCCAGTTCAGACCGGTCATGGGCATGGGAATGGTGCGCAGTTGGGTCAGGAGGAGCGAGTTTCGTTTGGTTGTGCGGGTGAGACTCGTTCGGAGTTTGTATGGGGGGAGATTAAAATCTTGTTAGTAATTAACTAGTACATCATTAGCTATTGCTTTGGCCTTTGTTGGGTTTAAGTGTCATATACAAGTGGGGGTGTTGGGGGTGGAAGTCGTAGTGTGTGTCGCCGGGACGGGATCGACGACCGAGTTGATGTTGGTCGTAGAGGGAGATTGGAGCTAGATAGTGGGTTCCACGTGTTGTTGGGCGTTATCAACCTGTTCAAGAAGCTAAAGAATTTGGTAAATCTAACATTAATAATTTATGATAATTAATATGTATAAATTTAGTGTTGGAGATGTTCGTAGAGTAGATTAGTAATAGGTGCATTTGATTCTTGTAATTTAGTCATGTTAAAGGTGGGGTACATAAATTGATATAGTACAATTAATTAGAGTTGAGAGCTGTTGTAGTAATGAGTGTGATCGGTTAAATAATTAAGTGCTCTCGTTACTATGTTTAGGGAACTGCTTTTGCTCAAGATCTTAATTCCGTCTTTTTCAAAGGATCCTTCGTCTCGAGGTAACTAGTCTCAAATACCTTTTAAAATTGTTTTCAACTTCTTGAAGTGTTGTGTGCGTAAAATTGTTCTGAATGTATATTATCAAAAATATATTTTTTAAAAACGTTTTCTCTATGTTGGTATCGTTTCCGACGCGGCCCATCATAGCTGGTGTGGAGGAAGAGTTGGCTATGTATGACCCGTGTGACAGGGAAACCGTTCCCCTTCAAAAAGGAAAAATATTATCTATGTGTTTTGGCAAGTGCTCCAGTGGAGGCTTAGCCGGGGTTAGAAGGGAGATTGTGAAGTGGAGTGAGAGGGCCTGCCTCTGCACTCGGCGCGGCGATGAGCGCCTTGGAGGTCGGATTGTGAGATGGAGGAAATGCGTTGTTACAAGGTTGTATTTGTTAATGTGTGTGTGGCTATGTGTGACTGATTATAACTAATTTAGATATTGGCCTTTAGAGTTATGATTGCGATTGTGGATTTGTATGCTGACTTTAGAAATGCTTTCAAAACGTTCTGCAATTTCCGTATTCTCTCTAACTTGATAGATTAGAAGCTGACCCTTCGGGGAATATTTTTCAGTTTCAGGTATGAATCAGGGAACCGTGCAGGAACCAAGGCCAGGGGCGGAGCGGTGAAGAGCGCGTGTCATAGTGGGGACGGGTTTACGTTAGTTTATTTATGTTTTTCTAGGATGTTGGTTATACTATTATGATGGAGTTAGTATTATTACTTGTCTTTGTTTCCTCGAATAATTTATTGTTAGCAATGATTCGTCGGTTTTGAATATCTTTCGGGAACGCATGCATGACTATGTTTTCTAAGTTTTAATAAATAAAAGGTTGGATGTTTTCATGTTTTCTTGTCATGCCCGCGTTGCAAGATCCTAAAGTGTAGTTGTCAACCTAATTAAATAGTACCTAGTAAGGTCTATTACTAAGTAGCGTCCCGTCGGAAGTCGGGGTGTTACATGCGTCATATCTCATCCAGGCCACAAAGGCCTATTTGCGGCCGACAACATGTCGTACGTACGCTGTGCATCGGGATTGGGCGCTTCATTATAATATTGCTCCCCTTGCTCATGCCTTATATTCGCATTCTGCACGGGATCCTCAGTAGTGTAATCACTTTGGGCATTAAAACCATCATACACCATCTGTTCCATTCGATTATCATGTCCACCATTTACTGGTGGTGCAAGATCAGAACGACTACAGCCTTCATGTTGTCTAGACTTGGCCAACAATGCAGCGAACCATTCATCTGTCTCCCGTGCGAAACCCAATGGTAATAGTTAGGAACAAAACCTTCCTTAACAAGGTGAAAATGCACATCATGTATAGATTTCAGTTTCTTATTCTTGCACCTCCGACACGGACACCTTAATTCAGATGGGTTATAGAACGACATAGATTTGCAGAATTCGAGAAATTGCTCAATGCCAGCTAAAAAATCATGGTTTAAAAAACCATCTATATTACGCACATACATCCACTCACGCATTTTCTCCTTCCTGCATTTTAATATAAGAGTATAATTATATTAATTCAAGTACATATTATCTTGAATGTGGCGACCATCTGGTCACTAATTAGCGACCATATGGACACTACTATGTATTTCGTGACCATATGGTCGCTAATTAGTGACCATATGGTCACCACATTCAGTATATCAGAACACATATTTATAACATAACCAATTGTTATATGCTATATGTGGTTAAATTCTGTAAAACAATCTCTTATAATTATATAAACGAAAACTTTCTACCGACAATATTTGTCTAAAACAATATAATGACGGAATGAAATATTATGGATAAGAATTAAATACATATCTTTAGTGAGGTTGTTGGTAAAAATTGACCGAATTTCTTCCTAGAATCAATTCATAGTTGTGGTTGATTGTTTCTTTCTTTTGTGAATATTTTGGAAGAGAGATATGTATGTATGAGGTTGTGTTGAAGCGGAATGAGAGTGAAGTTTTTACAACCTAGGTATATATGCTAAAATGGCGTCAATTTTACTAATTATTGTTTTTAACGACCAGGTGGTCGCAAAAAAAGAGGGAAATTACCCGCCAAAATTGATGACGCCGGCCAAAATATCTGATGCATGTTAGCGACCATTGGTCGCTATATGTTGCGACCACGTGGTTGTTGTATTGGTGGAGACCATATGGTCGCTGAATGTAGCGACCATATGATCGCGGTAATGGGTTCCCAATGTAGCGACCAAATGGTCGCTACATGCTGACAGGAAATTTCCCCGTGCACTTATTGCAACTATAAAGGCCCGGCGACCACGTGGCCGCCCTAGTTAGCAACCACGTGGTTGCTAATTTGGTTTTATTTTTTTTCCCGTTTTGACGTCCAAATTAGCGACCATTGGCGTCTATATGGTCGCTAAAATATGGTTGTTATATCTGAAGAATGTTTTAGTGGTTGAGGACCAGAATAATATTCCCTCGGTCCGGTTCAATTCAATCTAAAATACAGTCGGGGCCGATTTGACCGTCCTACTTGTGAATGCAAAGCATAACAATATCAAAGATGGTAACTTAAACCATATTTTCTTGTGGAAGTTTGAGCAATTTCAAGAGTAAAGCAAAAGGCCCAAATAGTAGATAAAAAACCAACTCAAAATTGGTGCATAATAAAGCAAAAATACCCAATTCTATAAATCTTCTTCTTTACATTTTGGGCACCATACCTTATGAGCCAATGAAATTGATAAAGAAAAGAAGCTCTTTAAACATTTCCTTCACTTTTTTTTATCAAATAAACTATTTGTAAGAGTCAAAATGAAGATCTTATGATACTTCCTTGTGTTATTTTAATTATTTTCTAGCAAATAAGTAAATATTTTTCCTTGTCATAAGTTGGTTTGGTCTTGCCCATTGATTTTAAAAAATCTTTTATATTAATTGTTAGTAAGCCCATCTAAATAAACTCAAATCCAACATGATAATTTTGCTATACTACTTATTTGTGAGCCCATCTAAATGGATCCAAACCCAATATGCAACTTCTGTCTATACTATCTATTAGTGAGCCCATCTAAATGGACCCAAACTCAACATGCAATTTTTTGTCTCCTTTCTTGAAATAGAAGACATGCAATCTTTCAATTTCTTTACTTCTTGAAAATTAACTAGAAGTTTTTTTTAAAAAAACATGGATTTGTAATGACTTTTTTAAAAATTTGATACTCAAACATACTTAGTAAATCTGGAGGACGCACGACGTGGCACTGAAAATCGATAAGATAGAGCACTGACTAAAACAAGCTAAAAGATCGAGTATGAAGAAAACTGATATTCATATCTTTTCAAAGAACTTTCAAATAAATCAAAACTTCAAGAAAGATTGTTATTTAAATTATTTTGACAAATAAATAAACATTTTTCCTTGTTATGAGTTGGTTTGGTCTTGATCATTGATTTTAAATGAGGCCTTCTATATTACTTATTAGTGAGCCTATCCAAATGGACTCAAATCCAATATGCATTTTTTCTCCATACTAATTAATGAGCCCATCTAAATGGACCCAAACTTAATATGCAATTTTCTTTCTTGAATTAGAATTCATGCCAATTTTACAAATTTTTTTAATTCTTGTAAAATTTTCAGGAAAAAAAACTTAGATTTGTAATGTATTTTTTAAAAGTAACTAGAAAATATTTTATAAATTCAAAGGATATTTTCATGTTTTTATTTTTATTTTTAACGGGGAAGGTAATGGAAGGTGACATTGAGATATATAACAAAGAGTGTTTTACGGGTGGTTAAAAATAAATAGTTATATTTGGTGTGGTTATTTGGAAAATGGTATTTTACGGGTGGTTTTAGGTGGCGACTCAACATACAAGTACAAAAACTATATAAAGGATTAGTCTTAGATCTATTAAACCGGTTAGTTCGATCGGGTTCAGATTGGGATAGAGTACGAGTTTGGGTCAATTGTACTACAAGTCTAGTTGGGTCGGATTATAGCAAATTATCATGTGGATTCATGTCAAGCCAGTAGGCCAAGACTTAAGAGCACAAATATTTTATGACCATTTAAAATATTATTTTAATTAAATCATATTTAATAATAAAATATATTTGTTAAATAATAATAATAATGTATACTATTAGAGGGAACTCAAACCCTATTAGAATTTAATTAATGAACCCTTTTAGAAAAACTAATTAATCAAAAATAAATGCAAATTTATAAAATCGTTCATGTCATTTAGGGCATATGTTATGAAAATCGTGTTATAATATGTCAATATCGATTTTTCAAGACGATTTTTCTAACCTATACAAAAATGACAATATTTTACGAGTTTGTATTCAATTAAGACTAATTAATTTTCTTAAATTTTTTGTATTATTTTTGAAATAGAGTTTTAGTTCCCTTAAATAGTACAAAAACAGTATTCTTCGGATCCTTGTCCATTTTGTATCCAAGTACTCAAGAACATGTTTATATTCGGACTCCATCTTAGAGCTAGACCCATAATTGCGTACGATTGATCAAGAAAAGTAAGAAACTTATCGCGATCTGTTGTACAAAAAGTGCAGATCTATCTACTCTAGATGAACCCTAGAATCTTCAACATGAATTACACAAAAACAAGAAATACGCGTCAAAACTCTGTCCTCTTAAAATGCCTACTTAGAATCTAGGGAGGAATTGATCAACAAAGTATAGCTTTGAAAATGACAAGTTAAAAAAATTTCTATGAACCATAGAAATTCAAACAAGCCCTTCTTCAATTGAACAAAGATTTTTCTTGGCCATACTTTAACCATCTATGTTCGATAAAATAAGGTTTTTGAGAATTCAGAGGTTGAATATACTCTCTTCTTGAACAAAGGTTTTTGAGAATTCTGTTAGTGCACAAAAATTCGTCTTCAATGTACTGGTTGAATATACTCTCTTCTTCACCTTCCGCTCCATTCAACTCATCAACCTAGAACCTGCAAAACATTGGAAATAGGGGGCGGAGACCCCTAATCCACCTTATGTCTAAGTCGGAAGAACAATTTTTGATTGAACATTGAGGAAGAGCAATTAATTATCGGTTGAACATCAAGGTAAAGGACAAGGTTTGCATGCGAGCACAACGAATATGAGGTGTTCATCATACATGACGATCATATGTATTTATAATGGATGAGAGGGAGAGAGAAGGTCGAAAACTCTATGGCGGGTCGATAATGCTCCACGCTCAACAAGGGATTTCTTGCTTCTCAATCCAAGTGGAAATTCTATCTTTCGACTAAGATAGAATTCTCCATCATAACGAATAACCGTCATATTTAATTTCATAATAAAATAATAATAGATAGAAAAACATAATAAATAAAAGTACCTTTATGGCGGATAATATCGAAGATAATTATGACAATTAATTTTACCTGCTCACATTTTATATCCCAAAGTTTCCGTTTTCTCAATTTCAAACCTTCTCAACTATGTTATTTTGAGTAGGTTTTGAATTTAAAAACCATGAAAAAACCTCTTACATGTAATTTATATCAAACAGACGCTTATAGTAATATAAAATCATTAGAACCCCATGTTTTATTCGAGCTAAAATAATAATCAGCACCCGAGCTTATTAAACTTATCGAACTATAACTTATCGATTTTTAGATTTTTTTTAAGTGTTGGGGTATTTTATTTTTATCTTTAATTTGTTAATATTTCATGTCCTTTTTAGTCATTTTCTCAAGAAAATAAACTAAATAACAATTAGCAAGTCTTTGTCGAACACCTCCTAGCTTATCTTAAAAATACACTCAATTTCAACATCAACACCAAAATATTTCAACACCATAAACTTCAGCATCGAAAAACCCTCAATTGTTGAATGAAGTCTTAATTAATGTAATGTTTTTTCAAGCATTAATTATTTGTTACGTAAAAGGTAGTTCAAATTTTGCCAAAAAAGTAAACAATGTACCCAAGCATACATGAGCTCATGCAAGTTTATGAAAAAATGGAAAAATGACTTATAATAATATCAAGTATTCACTTTGAACAAATAACAATACGGAATTTAAAAATCACTAACCAATATACGAACTATTGCGATATTAACTCAAAATAATATGGAGTTTATAAATGACTTATAATAATACCAAGTGTCACTTTGAACCAATAATAATACGAACTATATACAAATCTCAATATGTGATACTACCATGGATAGATTTCGAATGAAATTTCAAAAACTAAATATTCACAATTCAACACAAACTCTAACTCGATAATTAGAAACCATGGATAGATTTCAAATGAATTCCTAAAATCAACATAAACACTCACAAAACAATATAAATTCTCAAAATCTCAATCGAAAATTAGAATTTGTGGTTGGATTTAGAGCACTTAACTTTGGCAAAATGGATCGAATTCGAACACTAGTGGGCAACATCGTTTCTGAATACATTGGTTTTGGGGATTTGGTTGGAGATCAATGAGGGGTGCGACGATCTCAGATCTGAGTTCACTTGGTGATAGTGAACTTAATAAAAAATTGAGTTTTCTTCTTCATTAGAGTATTTAAAGTTCGTATTATTATTGGTTTAAAGTGATACTTGGTATTATTATATGTAATTTTTAAACTTCGTATTATTTTGGGTTAATAATAGTTTGTATTTTGTTTAGTGATTTTTAAAGTTCGTATTATTATTGGTTCAAAGTGTATACTTGATATTATTACGAGTCATTTTTCCAAAAAAAAAAATCTAGCACATTTTTTTTAAATTAAAATTTCTGATGTTATGTTGGTTATAAAATCAGTTGAATAAATTTAAAAAATTATGTATGAATGCTTGCAATTTTACATTCAAATTTAAATACCTCAAATGTAATTGTGTATTGTATCAAAATTTCAACTGTGTCATTATAAAATCAATTTCAATCAACTTTGCGTATGAAATATACGAAAAAATTATTTAAAAATTAATTTTTTAATTTAAGTTCTGAGGTTCAATTCTATTAAAATAAGTATCAGGTTCATCTTTACTTCATATTAACTTCAGCTTCAACTCATCAAGTTCGACTTATATTACATTCTTTGTTACTTCATATTAACTTCAGCTTTGATTAGGATGAACCTGACCCAAAATGAATCGATCCGATAATGAGCAGAATCGAAAATAAATACTCAAAAATGACTCGAGCAAACCCGATTGATAATGTAATAATGCTGTCTGTTTATTCTTTTTTGAAGAGAGTCTATCTTGGTCAAGGGAAAAATCATTGGCTGTTGAATGGAAAATTCAAACTGAAGCTCCAAGGGTCAAGTGAGATATTAGGTTCAATGGTTGGTGAATGGGTAACTAAGGTGACAACTGAGTGTATCTCAGTAATATCTCCTTCCAAGTTTTGTTGTTGTTGTTGAATGCTATCAATGGTCTCCATCTTGAACGGAGGCATTGTGAAGAAACTAGAACCTGAAGTTGACGGTGGAATAAGTGACGGCGAAAAACTTCCATTGAAGTTGTTTGTGAAGTTGATAGATGGCGGGATAGTCAGGGTTTCACCATTAAAGCAAGAAAATGGGAAACCATGCACATCAGAAGCCATCCCATTTTGGAAGGTTAATATGATGTCAAAATCTTGTTAGTATCCCGTAATTGGAAGGTCATCTGATTTGAGTTCTTGTTTTCCTGGTGATGTCGGTGTAGACTTCGACTAACGGGTCACATCACATGTGTGCTTTCCCTTGTATGTGACATGCAATATTGTGGGGTCATCATCTGATCTTTGCACCTGTTTTGTGGCCCAGCAATCTTGGGCACTTCGGTAAGTGCACCTATAGTAGCTTCTGCAGAACAATGGACAAATTTCGGTTACAAAATATTTATATGGTTAGATTTATACTCCTCTTAAAATATTTATAAAATAAAACAAATGCAATTACTACAATGGAGTATAAAACCAATGAATTGGCACTTTTTTTGCAAACAAAAGCAAGAACTTGCTGACCTTTAAATGCTTGGCATTAAGGATATCTTTCTGGCCATACTTTCTCCATCTATAACCATCAGCAGGGGGACTTCATCGCTACTGCCACATTTCACGCTCCCTTGCTTAGTCCATATAGATGCTGCTTTTCTACAATGTTTTGTCTTTCTCATTAAGATCTCACGTACAATCATTGTACTTGAAAAAGCAATAAAAATCATAGCATAATCATTAGCATGCAAATTTATATACCTCTTCATTGAATACTCTTTGGCATCCTAATGATTGCTCAATGCAGTGGCGGAGGGATGGTGGGGGCGGCTGCCCCCACCAGCGACCAGAGGAGCCGCACAATAGAGAGAGCCGCTCCCAGGATGGGGCAAGGGCATGGGAGGAGAAGATAGGTGGAGGGAGGGGGCGGAAATATGTAGGCGACTAGGCGTTTGGGTTGAAGGCTGAAGTCGGAATCGAAGATTGGGAGATCTGTAGATGGGTCGTCAATCTCGGGAAATTGCTGCTCTCTGTAAACCGGAAATTGGGGAGAAGAGTGTAAATTAAAAAAATCAGAAATAAAAAAATGTATTGGGGCAAATTGGGCTACTGAAATTAAATTGGGCTTCGTTGGGTGCTTGGGTCTAGGCCAATTATTGCTAATTAGAGCATTGGGCCTTTTATTTAAAAAAATCAAAAAATAATACATGTTTAATAACAATTATAGAAACCCTTAGAAAGTCCTTTTGGATTCACCAACGTCTAGCGGCGCGACTGGGTCGAGCAACCAAGAACAACGGTCAGTGGGTGCAATTGGGCGTCCCAGCCTTGGACTAGGTCGAGGAAGTGTCGAAGTGAGAAACCCTAGGTCGCTGGGCGAAGCTGCGAAGGTGGAGGTCGCCGGGCACCACAGGGTTTCTGATCGCCTCTCGGATTGCGAGGGTCTAGAGATACAATTTATAACCCGACCCCGTTGTAGTACGTGGTGGGTGTCGAACACTCGGGAAGTCTACTCGATCGATGTGCCTAGATACTAGGAGGCTAGAAAGGAGAGCATAAAACAAAGAAAAACAAAGAAATCATTCGGGACCGACACTGAGGTCACGTCGGGCCCCAGGTTGGCGACAAGAGGAAGTCGGGACCGACTCTGTGTAAGTCGGGCCCGAGGTATCTGGGGATGTCGAACTCAAAGTTTTAAAAGTAGATCTTGGGCTTTTGGGTTCCTTCCCTAGTAGATTAAGGCTTTTCCACCCCAATTCAGGCAATGAGTGATGATCGGACTAGGATCGAGTGCTTTCGCCCTCGTTCCAACCACTTCTACACCTCGATCATTGGGGAAATCCCCTTCGAAGCAAGGTCTTGAGATTGACACATGTTCACTTTCGCTACTTTGCCAATCTCAAGCCTTGATTCCCAACTTTCGCAAGGAATTGTAGCTCTATGTAGAGTGGGTTCCTTAGATCAAACACTCAAGGCTATGGAATTGGGGTTTCTAGCCTAAACCTAGCTAGGGTTTTCCCCCATAACCCAAGATCAAGGAGATCTACTCCATGAGACAAGCAAAGAAAGCAATCAAATCAAAAGGGAAAGCAATTATCATAATCAATCTCAAAACAAAGCAAAGTTTCATTCAAATCCAAAGCAATCCACAAATTCCAATCAAGGGTTTTCAAATCCACAAGAACAAAGCAAATCAAAGCAAATCTACCAACAAAACCTATCAAGACTTCCTCCCTTGGCCGATTCTCTCTCTCTTCCTTCTCCTCTCCTTCCTCCTTGCTCTCCCAGAATCCCCTTGGTTCCCTTGGAACCCCCTTTTTGTGTGTGTGTGAGGGAACCCTTTCTTAGAAGACAAGAGGGCCTTTTATAGATTAGGTGAGGGGCAAAAGTGGAAGTCCACAAATTCGTGCCTTGGTGCCCAAGTAGTTCGGTGACCGACTCAGACCGACACGGAGGACCTTGGGGCCGAGTTACTGTGCAACTCGGTCCGCGGTTGGAGACTTCATCCTCGGGCCCGACGTGGTTGCAACTCGGTCCTGACCTCGTTCCACCTTCTTCTTTGTTGGCTTCTCTTGTTCTTCTTCATGGCTTGCTTCTCTCTTTCCCGCTTTAGCTCAGCCTTTGCTCCATGTCTTGACCCTCCTTCAAATCGATCCTCGATTCATGCCAAATTACCTACAAAACACATAAAATGTGCGTAGTCTCCGAGTCTCATAGAAATACGGGAACTAGGCTAAAAAGGAACAAAACGCACAAGAAAAGGGGAAAAAGAAACATATTTACAAAGGAAATCACATATGAAAACACCACCAAATAGAGAGACATCAAAATACCCCATACTTAAACTTGCTTGTCCTCAAGCAATAACAATGTAAGCAAGACCGAAACATAATCTTCAAGTAAAGCCTCGTATGAAAACACATTTAAGCACAAGTGATTGATATTCAAGCAATATTACATCGTCACATAAGATTAAGTGTTCCAAGGAATAAAGTCAATGCAACTAAGCCTCACTTTAGGGATATGTGAATGTGTATCACTCATCAAGTGTTTGGGTTTAGCAATGAACACTCAAGCTCAAGAATCATGCAAGTAAGGACTTTACTATTGAAGCTAATATCACCAATTTCTCCACCTAGAGATGCCTAATACAAAGTACACAAAGAATTTCGAACTTGGCTCAATGGAGGTCCTCAAAGAGGTTCCATTCGGCCGGGTTGTAATGGGGCTTTTGGTATTTCTCAAGGTGGGAATTATTTGGTCTTGTGGTGCTTACAATGGGGATTGAACAACCTAAACTCTCACCAACTTCACCAAAATTCCACAATTACTTTCACACTCACCCAAAAGACTTAACATTTCCCTTTCAACCCAAAATTTCACTTAACATTGCACTTCATCTTTGCTCTTATGCTTTTTGTTGGATTTTCAACACTTTCTATATTTGGACCGACTTTCTTATGACATCGGGCCCGATGTTGCTTGTAACTCGGTCGGAACATTTTCTTCACTTAAGCTCTTTGCTTTATTCCACTTTACATTTCCAACATTTTCTTTCTTTCTTTTCTTTCTTTTTTTCCATTTTTGTACAACAAAGATGCACTACCCACATGATTCATAACACCATTCTTTGCCCTTAAACCCAAGAGAATCTCAACTCTTCAAATACAATCCCAACCTCTCTTCTAAAGTCCAATCCCATAAGGGTCAAGTCATATAAGGCTAGGAATAATATTTTTCAGGAGTTTCAAACAAAGGCTTAGGCTAGAATGGGGCTTCAAACAAAGGATTATCTTCATGGTAGGATATGGAACATTTATGTGACTAGAAGAATAAAGTTCAAAATCAATGTGACCATGCTAGGACAATTCTCATGACGGTCTTGGAAAATAGATAAACACCGCAATAGCAAGTTTTACTAAGCATGAATGAGCTAATCACACAAGAAAAATGAGGGATATGCAAATATGAACAAGCATCCCTAAAATGGCCAAAAATCAATCTCACAAGGGTCACTCATACTTAGTTGCATAAGAACTCATCCTAGAACTCACATGTTCAATAAAACAAGCAAGATATCATGATCACATCAAAAGCAACATCATTTTAGAGGCTAAACCATCCGAAAATATGCAAAGGAATTTACATGCTCACATCATCATCATTAGCTTTTATTTTGGCAATCTAAGATGGGAATTTCTAGTCCAAAACCTACAAAACACAAAATCTTTTTGTTGTTTTTAACACAATTTTTTCAATTTTTTTTTTTATGGATTTTTGCAAAAATTTCTCTAAAACCAAAAACTCATCCATTCAAGACCAAATCAATCATCCATGTCTTTTATCAACCACAAACCAATAAGCAAACATCCCAAATACAAACTAGAAACACAAACTAAATATCCTCAAAATACCAAACAAACATAAACAAGTGAAATCATGAACACACTTACCCTCACCCCATACTTAAAATTTTGATGTCCCCATCAAACAAGGAAATCAAAACTTAAAAGCAAGAGAGAAGAGTATGAAAAGCTCACAATTTCTTATTCTTCAATGGCATGTATAGGATCAATCGAAGGGGTTGTCACGTCTACGTCCTCTTTGGAGCCTTGCTTGCCGCTCCCTCTCGTACACTTGCTCTTGGTAGAAGTCTTGTGGTGGTGGTTGGAGTTGAGGCTCCGGGCGTGTCCATTGGTCCTCACGGGAAGGGAAGTTCCCGCTCATCCACGTGTTGTAGCTATCTTGGACCCGCCACCTTTGGTCTTCCACCTCCCTAAGCTCCTCTACCTCTCGTCTAGTGTAGCCGAGGGCTCGGTTCATCTCTTTTTGGCTAGCTTGGAAAGAACTTTGTTATTGAAGCATTTGTTGTTGTTGTTGGTACATTTGTTGTTGATGTTGGTACATTTGTTGTTGTTGGAGATTCACTTGATGGACCTCTTGGAGAACATTTTCTTGTTGAAGTTGGAGATGAGCCATTTGGTTGGCTAAGAAGGACATGTCCACCGGTTGTTGTTGCTCGGGAAACACCATTCCCGGACCGTACCATTGGGCATAGCCTTCATAACCGCCACCTTGGGATTGCTCTCGCCTTGCACCGCTCCCTTCTCCACGTTCATAATGCCTCGGGACCTCACCACCATGGAATGAACTGGACCGACGTTGAGGGAAGTCGGGCCCGACTTGGTGTGTACCTCGGTCCGCCAGTGTTGGAGCATGGTGCGTGGCTCGGAGGTCGGCCATCAAGCCTTGGAGGCGCTCATCTTCTTCACTTTGCCTTTGATCGACATCCATGTCCTCCCCACGAGGTGCAAACACGAAGTTGTCTTGGTCGGAATCCGGTGTAGATGGAGGGCAGGTAAACCGAATGTGTTGAGATTGTTGTCGCCGCCCTTCTCTTGCACCTTCGGGGTCACCAAATGAGTGTGGCTTGCCGGCCCACACTTGGTACCAATTTTGATACCGAGAAAGATTATAGAGGTTGTGCACTAACCGGATCGACACACCATCGTAGTTTGAGTGAGGGGCCAAGGAAATCATGTAGAGCTTCTCCTTGATGATGTTGGCCTTCTTGAAATACTTCATGTTCATGAGTCAACACCATTCGGAGCCGGAGAATACTTGTCAAGATCAACTCCTAGACGCATGGCGAGTCTTGCTATCATCCCACCGAAGTAGATACAAGAGGAGCTTTGGAAGTCTCGCACCATTTTGACCCACTCCCATGCAAGGTTCATGGGCTTCTCGGTGTTGAAGAGCATCTCATGGAGCAACATGATCTCCTCCTTCATCGGTTTGCTCAACTCATGACGAGCATAGATTGCACACCCCAAGACTCGCACCATGACTCGAAAAAGAGGGCTAGCAATCTCGGTTGTGGAGGCGCCCTTTCTCATCTCACTCTTCCCGGCCACATGACGCCACACTTGGTTCACCTTCTCATTGTTGACGCCGGCCTCTTCTCTTGGGCATGGAAACCCGAAGTAGGTAGCCAAATCCCTAAGAGTGAGATTGTGGTCCTCGTTGCCCAATCGGAAAGTGAGCCCCTTCCTCATCCTCCACATTATCATAAGTGCACTCGAATGTGGCCATGAATTCCGAGGTGAGGGCGGGGTAGTGAGTGTTGTCCCACCTTAGCATTCCATTAAGACCGATGTGGGAGTAGCATCATGGAAGGGCTTGATCCATGTCCATCTTCCTCACGGCTTCCCAATCAAGCCACCTCGTGTGATGCTCAAGCGCCATATATCTTTCATAATTCTCCACTTGCTCATCATCCTCTAAATAGACATCATCCAACTTCGGCTCTTTCCTTGACTTCTTGGACTTCTTCCTTGGCCTTTCCACATGAGAGGATGAAGCTCTTGTCTCCATGGTACCTACACACATCCAACCAAACAAAAGGATCCAAGATAAACTCCATACAACTCAACAAAAGCACTCATCAACACACAACAACATTTCAACACAAAGGGAACCCCATACTTAGTCTCTAGACACACATGCATCTCAATCCAACATAAATCATCATGGACATCTTCTAACAATGGCTAAGCAAATGATCATTCTACATCATGATTAGGCTATAGCCAACAATTAAACACATGAATCCACAGGATATCACAAGAGGAGAGCAAAAACAACAAGGATCGACTTCCAACCTATGTCGGGCCCGACTTACTCATCCTCGGTCCGACTTGTTGGACCGACTTCCTCAACTTGGGCCCGACTCTCCTGGGCACGTCAATCTCGACCTAGTTCATGCTTCGACTCTAACCTCAAATCAACCCAAATCATTCCATCATGCACTTAAATTTCAAATTCAACCACCAAACATCCCTAATCGAAGTTCTAAATGGATCTAAGCATGCATAAACAACTTTAAAGCTCAATTTCACAAATCATGCAAATCCACCATTGATGCTCAAGCTCAAGCTCTCAATCAAACATGGCATTACTCAATCTACGCAATGAAAGCACAAAATTTTCAAAGAAATAAGTAGAGATCGAGTAACACATACCGGATTCGAAGAGTATTTGAACTTTTGAACAAATAAGCAACTTAGAACTCAAATTTCCTAGATCTAGATCTAGATGGGGGACGAAGGACTATATTGAACTCGAGATTTCTACTTGGATTCGGGTTTGGGAGGCCTTTTTGTGGTTGGAACGAGATGAAGTAGGGAGGATGTGGATCGAGTATGGTGAGGGTAGGGGCGGCCGACTTTGAGAATTTTTGAGGGAGAGGGGTTGTATTTTGGGAATGGTAGATGATAATGAAGATGGTAGGTAGGTGGGGGATAATATTTAATGGGGGAAAGGGACAAATTAGGTCAAGGGCAAAATTGGCATTCTAACTAGTCGAATCAAGTTGGACCGACTTCATGGACCGACGTCCCTATGTCGGGCCCGACTTACCTGGGCTCGATGTGGGAGTATTCGGGTCACCAATTTTACTCCATCCTCATGCAACTTCTTTCCCATATTTCCATTTAAATATTTCACCTCAAATCCTACACAACTTTGAAGGATGCACAACACCATAAATCCACAAAACACTAGATAGGGATCGGTTAGAGAAAAGCTAAGCTAAACAAAGAAAATCAAACTAAAATTACGAAAAGAAAGCTACTAGCTCGGGTTGCCTCCCGAGAAGCGCTCGTTTAGAGTCACTAGCTTGACTTCCTCCTCCAACGAATGAGATTTTTCCTTCTTACTTGCTCCATCATGTTTTTCTTGTCCTACACCATAGTTATCCAAAGTATTCCTAGGAGATTCTACCAAATCATCTTTTAAATCACTAAGGCAAATGTAGGAGTCTCCTAAGTCATTGTTCAAATCACTCAAGCAAATGTAGGAATCAAAATTTTGGGGAGAATTGTGGTCTTCACCAACATTAAAAGGATATAAGTAAGGATACTCTTTATCTCTTCTTGAGCTAGCATTGATTGTTGACTCATTTGGATCCTTGAATTACTCCAACAACTCCCTTACTTGTATTTGTTCATTGAAGCTTTCATCACCCCTTAATGCACCGACCTCTCTAGCTACTTCCACTTCTTCACTTTCTCTCTTGGCACTCTCTTCAAGTTTAAGGATGGCCAAGGCGTCCGACTCATTCAAAGCTTTGTTGAAGTGAAAATCGACCTTCTCTTCCCCAATCTCAAAGGAAACCTTGCCGTTCTTGACATCAAACCTTGCCCCCGCCGTAGCTAAGAATGGTCTTCCTAAGATTATTGGGACCAAGGGATCCTCATGCATGTCCAAGATCACGAAATCATCGGGGACAAAGTACTTTCCAACTCGCACCGGAACGTCATCCAATATTCCCTTAGCCTTGATGATGGAACCGTCGGCCATAGTTAGGGACATATCGGCCGGCTCCATTTCACCCAAATTTGCTCTTCTCCAAATGCTAGCGGGCATCACCGAAACACTTGCCCCAAGGTCACATAAGGCTTGGAAATTTTGAGACCCCACACCAATGGTTATAGCAAAACGACTGGGATCTCCTAGCTTTTGTGGTAACTCCAAGGTCTTGACCTCATCTTGCATTTCCACTATGGACCTCTTCTTGCTCAAAATCTCCTTTAAGAACTTGGCATAAGATGGCATTTCGCTCAATGCATCGGTGAACGGGATAGAGATGTTCAAGCCTTGCAAGAGTTTGAGAAACCTCTTGAACTTGTTCTCAACAACATCTTTCGGCTTCTTCGAGGGATATGGAAGAATTGTTGCACCTTGAATCTTGCTTGGATCAACTTCTTTGGACTTCCCTACTTCATTTGCAACATTTTCTGAATGGACCGACTTGGGCACCATGTTGGGCCCGATGTTGTAAATCTCGGTCCGAGGCAAAGGAGTCGGATCGAGGTCTGTGTACGTCGGTCCGAGTTGCTCTCAACCTCGGTCCGTGATGAAGGAGTCGGTCTTCTTGCTGGGTCGACTTCGGGGAACGTCGGACCCGACTTGCTGGGTAAGTTGGTCCGACTCTCTTCATTCTTCTTAGGCACGTGTGGCTCGGGTAGGTTTCGGCCACTTCTCAATCCAATAGCCCAAACTTCATTTTGATTGTTTTGAGCTTGAGGATTCTCCTCGGGTCGGCCTGGAAGTCTTCCATTCTCCCTCGGGGCTTGAGTCGCAGTTTGAGCAAATTGATTGTCGACTTGCCTCCTCCATGCACCAAACTCATTGAATTGGGTCCTCATCTCCTTGAACCCGTCTCTCATCTCTTGAGAAAATGTTTGTAACTCATTTAATCCCGGTGGTCTATATGGTGGTGGTGGCGCCCTTGGCTCGTTTTGGTTGAAGTTGTTGTTGTAGCCTTGAGCTTGACCGTTGTTCCACCGGCCATTGCCACCATTGTTGAAATTGCCTCTTCCACCGAAATTTCCCCGAACATAGTTTGCCTCCTCAATTCGCTCGGCCAAGCGCACTTGGCTCTCATTAGGACAAACTTGTGTAGCATGTGCAAAGGATCCACACTCCTCACAAGCTCTAGCATTTTGCTTGTAGTAGTGGACTTGCCTCTTAAGCTTGCTCACTTCACCTTCAAGGAATTGGAGCTTCACATCCCTATCAATGTCTTCTCCCTTTGGATCATATAACTTCCTTGTACCTTCGCCTTGAACTTTCACCTCCTTGCTAGCTTGACTCACCCCATACATGGCCTCATAATCGGATAGCTTGTCAAGTAGCTCCCAAGCTTGATCCGGTGTCAAGTCTATGAACCCACAATCGGTGTGGAGATTGATCTTGTCCTTCGTTACCGGATTTATGCCTTGGAAAAAGATGTCTTGAAGCACATATGGTTGTTGGCCATGAGTAGGACATTGGCGCAACATCTCCTTGAAACGGTCCCATGCTTCGAAAAGAGGCTCATTCGGACCTTGTTGAAAGCTTGCAATCTTCCTTCTTAGCTCGGTTGTCTTTGAGGGCGGGAAGAACTTCATCAAGAACGCATCATAGAGTGTCTTCCAAGTTGTGATTGACCTAGGAGCTTGGCTCTCGAGCCAATGTGCGGCCTTGCCCCCAAGTGACCATTTAAACGCCTTTAGAAGCACATACTCCAATGTCTCCTCGTCGGTAGAGATCGTCTCACACATATCCACGAAACGTTTGACATGCTCTATGGGACACTCATGTGGACGGCCCTCGAATTGATCCCGCTTGATGAGGGAGATGAATTGCGTCTTGATCTCAAAATTCTTGGCAACCTCGGGAAGCACAATAGCCGGCTCGGGTACCCTCAACTCCGGATGCATGTATTGGCGTGCATTCCGGGGTAGAGAGTTGATTTGAGCCTCGGCTCTCATCCGTTGCTCCCGTTCTCTTCTTGCTACCTCCTCTTGATTATCCCTCTCAAGTTGCAATCTAGCCATTTCGGCCCTAAGTTGAGCCAACTCCTCATCAACATGGAGAGCTTGATTCGCCATCTTTTTCCTTCTTCGGGCTTCCTTGAGAATACCTTCCGGATCACTCACAAACTCAAGCTCAAGTGTTCCTCGGGAGGAACGAGCTAGCATACACCTATGAAACAAAAACACAAACCAAAACAAATCAAAAACAAACAAAGGGTTTGGGCTATTCCCTCACCCAAATCACTACCAAAACACAAGAAACTCACCAAATTGGCACTCAATGCACTTAGACTTCCCCGGCAACGGCGCCAATCTTTTGATCGCCTCTCGGATTGCGAGGGTCTAGAGATACAATTTATAACCCGACCCCGTTGTAGTACGTGGTGGGTGTCGAACACTCGGGAAGTCTACTCGATCGATGTGCCTAGATACTAGGAGGCTAAAAAGGAGAGCATAAAACAAAGGAAAACAAAGAAATCATTCGGGACCGACACTGAGGTCACGTCGGGCCCCAGGTTGGCGACAAGAGGAAGTCGGGACCGACTCTGTGTAAGTCGGGCCCGAGGTATCTGGGGATGTCGAACTCAAAGTATTAAAAGTAGATCTTGGGCTTTTGGGTTCCTTCCCTAGTAGATTAAGGCTTTTCCACCCCAATTCAGGCAATGAGTGATGATCGGACTAGGATCGAGTGCTTTCGCCCTCGTTCCAACCACTTCTACACCTCGATCATTGGGGAAATCCCCTTCGAAGCAAGGTCTTGAGATTGACACATGTTCACTTTCGCTACTTTGCCAATCTCAAGCCTTGATTCCCAACTTTCGCAAGGAATTGTAGCTCTATGTAGAGTGGGTTCCTTAGATCAAACACTCAAGGCTATGGAATTGGGGTTTCTAGCCTAAAGCTAGCTAGGGTTTTTCCCCATAACCTAAGATCAAGGAGATCTACTCCATGAGACAAGCAAAGAAAGCAATCAAATCAAAAGGGAAAGCAATCGTCATAATCAATCTCAAAACAAAGCAAAGTTTCATTCAAATCCAAAGCAATCCACAAATTCCAATCAAGGGTTTTCAAATCTACAAGAACAAAGCAAATCAAAGCAAATCTACCAACAAAACCTATCAAGACTTCCTCCCTTGGCCGATTCTCTCTCTCTTCCTTCTCCTCTCCTTCCTCCTTGCTCTCCAAGAATCCCCTTGGTTCCCTTGGAACCCCCTTTTTGTGTGTGTGTGAGGGAACCCTTTCTTAGAAGACAAGAGGGCCTTTTATAGATTAGGTGAGGGGCAAAAGTGGAAGTCCACAAATTCGTGCCTTGGAGCCCAAGTAGTTCGGTGACCGACTCGGATCGACACGGAGGACCTCGGGCCCGAGTTACTGTGCAACTCGGTCCGCGGTTGGAGACTTCATCCTCGGGCCCGACGTGGTTGCAACTCGGTCCTGACCTCGTTCCACCTTCTTCTTTGTTGGCTTCTCTTGTTCTTCTTCATGGCTTGCTTCTCTCTTTCCTGCTTTAGCTCGGACTTTGCTCCATGTCTTTACCCTCCTTCAAATCGATCCTTGATTCATGCCAAATTACATACAAAACACATAAAATGTGCGTAGTCTCCGAATCTCATAGAAATACGGGAACTAGGCTAAAAAGGAACAAAACGCACAAGAAAAGGGGAAAAAGAAACATATTTACAAAGGAAATCACATATGAAAACACCACCAAATAGAGAGACATAAGTTTCTCACTTTGACAAACTTCCCTGTTGGAGGTTTCTGAGATTCGGAGGGTTTCTCACTTCAACAAACTTCTAATTCGGAGGCGTGACTGCTGCCGCCTGTTGGACTGCTGCCTGTTGGAGGCGTGACCGGTGAAGAATTCGAAAATTGAGTGAGGAAATCTAATCTTTCTATTTTCTAATTTGGAACTTTCAACATTTTTCCCATTTAATTCCATTTTCAAGACTTGAGTTGCTGATGTGGTAAACTTTCAATTTGTGTGCTCTATTGTGAATATCTGATTTGAATTTGTGAATAATTGCCTAATTGTTAGTTGGTATGTAGATTTTATAATGAATTCATTGAATTGTGAATAATTTGTATATAAATTGTGATTTGTGAATTGGTTATTTAGTGATTGGTTGGCTACTGAGTGTGCGATTGTTGGTCTGCTGAGTAACATGAGTTGTCTGTTGAGTGTAAATTGCTAAATTTGTGAATCTGTGCTATTGATACATTGCTATTATTGTCTGTTGAGTTTCTAAAATGGAGAAATTTTTTTCCAAAAGATTAAAAACATCATCTCAATTTTAGTTTGATTTTGACACATAGTAATGAGCAACTGCCACAAACTTCGAATGTGAATGCTTTGAATACGAGCGTTGAGCGTGAATTGGAAGTTAATCTGAATGAGGCTGAAGTTGATGAGGATGATATTGTTGTCGATTCGGGATTGTGCAAGCCTATTGATAGCTTTGATGCTAATGTTAGAGATCGTATTGTAATATTTGGGTTATGTTTTTCCGTATAGATCGAAAAAACAAGCATCTCAATTTACTAGTAGTCGAAATCTTGACCCGCAAGTAACTCGATATATTAATCTCGTTTTAATAAGTCCCATAGTATATATATACCCAAGAACCCTATCAAATCCTCAACTAATTTCGTCAGTTCAAGACTAGTATAATCCTATAAGTTCGGTTAAGCAAAATCCTAACCAACACAAATAAAATTATCATCTTTAACCACATAGTATAATCTTTTAGCCTTATATATATTTCAACACCGCCTCCTCCATTAAATCATCTTCGGATTCCAGAGAATCAGACCTCACCTAGCCTCCTTCTTGGTTCGCTCCATCACCTCCGACTTCTTCGTTCCTTCTCCGGCGGTCAAGCGCGAGGCACAAGGACACTTTTCCATCCACCAGTCCTATCTTCTAATCCGACAAAGCTACGCTTTTCATCTTCTCCGGTGGATTTGAGGTGAGCGCTTGTCATCCCTGTCGATGCTTCGATTGCCGGTAAACCTCGTTTCCCTTGTCTCCTTTCCACTACCTCTTTAGACTCTAATCGTATCACTCTTTCCTTCAAGATCATCGATCTTCCCAAGTTCGTGTCCTCTGACGTCTACGGAATCGTCGGGCTGTTTGTTGTCGTTGCCTTTCTTACGTACGGGTAAAAGTCAATCCTTTTCTTTCTAAATTTCCCGCCTTGTGTTTGTTGTCGATCGAATCTAGCCTTGTAAGAATTTGTCTTGATCACAACTTTAATGTATCCCTTGCCTCTATCTTTTATGCGTATAGTAAGAAGTTAGTTTATCTAGATAGTCAACTTGTTGCTTTAGGTTGCTATAATAAAAACACGTATTTGGGGAATTAATGAGAAGCTTAATTATTGGAATTTGAATGGTATTCACACGTTAAGGATAAGGAGTATTTAATGAATTTGTATGTTGTTTTTGTTAGGTTAAATCAGTTAATTAATTAGTAGTTAAGGTTAGTCAAGTGAAACATTTCAAATAAGTGGGTATATTAGTTGGAAGGTTAGTTTGGATTAAGCTAGTTGGTATAGTTAATCGGTTCATCGTATGCTTTAGTACTAGTGAGGTTGGGGATAGTTAAGAGTTACCAAGTTTTAATTTTGATCGAGACAGCCAGAGTACTAAGTGTTACCACCAAATATGTTTAGGGTCACCTACGCGGATTCTCGACGCTTCTCCATTTTCATTAGGAACTCATCTATCAAGGTAAGTCATTTTAGACTTGCTCGGTTCTTTTCTATCTTGTTAGATTTTGTACCGTTGTTATAGGATTGGTTTTGGGATCTAGTCTTGATTATCTTTTGAAATGTTTTGGACTTGCTTGTTTGTTGTGTGCAAATTGGTTTTAAATGGGTTTTATCGGAAATAAGTTTTTGAATGTTTTCTCTGTGTTGGTACCTTTTCCGGCACGGCCATCGTACCTGGCAAAGAGGAAGGGTTGCCTATGTATGGTCCCTTTGACAGAGAAACCGTGCCCCTTCAAAAAAAAATGCTATCCGTGTGTTTTGGCAAGTGCTCCAGTGGAGGCTTAGTCGGGGTTAGAAGGAAGAAGTAATGTGAGGAGTGGGAGGGCCTGCATCTGTACTGTGGTTTGGAAGACGAGATGGAGAAAGAGTTACGTTGTTTTAATTGCGCGATTGTGTGTATGTGTGTTTCGTTTATGTGTGACTAACCGTCTAATTTAGGTATTGGCCTTTAGAGTTGTGGTTGCGATTGTGGATTCTGGTTGCTGACTATAGAAAATTATTTTTAAACGTCTTATAATTCCCGCATATTATCTAGCTTCTTAGATTAGTAGATGACCCTTCGGGGATTATTTTTCCAGTTATAGGTATGTCTAAGGAAACCGTGCAGGAGCCTTGGTCGGATGATGGAGTGGATCGTTGATGCATGTGTCATTAGTTTGGGTTTTTTCGGGTGTACTTCAGGAGGATTTATTATTATTAGTTCAGTTGAATTATTTTATTTGTAATTTTTAAAGTGTTTTTTTGGAATACTTTGAGGAAAATTCGGGAAGGGTTACTTGGTAATTTTGTTTACGCATTCGGGCATTCAAACATGTTTTATATTCAGTTTTATAAATCTGAAAGTTGGATGTTTTACTTGTTTTCTCGTCGAGCCCGCGTTGTAAGATCCTATAGTGTTGTTGTCAACCCACCTCAGAAGTACATGGTAAGGTCTACTACCCAGTAGCGCCCTATGGTAAGGATAGCATATGTGGCTAAAGGTCCTTGTCAACCTAAATGGCATGATTTTCTGAAAACGAAGTATGGAAAAGATAATAGAGGTTTTAGAGATGCTTGGTATGTTGATTTTAATTGGTTGGAATATAGTGGTGTGAATGATGTTGCATATTGCTTTTGTTGTTTTCTTTTCAAGTCTAATGATACCAACATTGATGAAGCATTTACAAAATAATGGATTTTCGAATTGGAGAAAGGCAATGGAGAGATTCAAAGAGCATGTTGGTTTAGTTGGTAGTGCACATAACAAAGCAAGAATTGCTCTTGAGAATTTCAAAAATCAAAAACAGAGTGTGTGTTATATTGTCAAAGGAAGAGATTTGAGAAGAGAAGAAGCTTACCGCATTCACTTGACAACAACTCTAGATGTCGTTCGATTCATTTTAAGTCAAGGTTTGCCTATGAGGGGACACGATGAATCCTCTACTTCTTTGAATAGAGGTATGTTTTTGGAGTTGTTAAAGTGGTACAACCTACGAAATCAGGACGTTGGCAATGTTGTTTTGCATAATGCACCCGAGACTAACCAAATGACATCCCCACGGTACAAAAAGATATGGTTCATTCGTGTGCAGTTGAGACGACACTTAAGATATTAGCTGACCTTGGTGATAGGTTGTTTTCTATTCTGGTTGATGAGGCTCGTGATGTCTCTATAAAGGAGCAAATGGTGGTTCTTATTAGATATGTAAACAAGCATGGGCAAGTGGTAGAACGATTTTTAGGTTTGGTTCTTGTGAGAGAGACATCTGCAATATGTTTGAGGAAGGTATTGATTCTTTGTTTGCCAAATACGGGTTGTCTTTATTTAGATTGAGAGGTCAAGGCTTTGATGGTGCATCAAACATGAGAGGGGTGTTTAATGGCTTGAACGCACATATTTTGAGAGAAAATCCTAGTGCTTGGTATGAGCATTGCTTGCTCATCGACTTTAAGTGGTAGTTGTTGTCGTATGCAAGGTGACTCGATACACTTGTGACTTTTTTACTTACCTTAAAATGATTGTGAATATATGTGGATCTTCTTGCAAAAGAGCAGATAGCTTTCAACGATTGGAGCATGCTAGCTTTAAAGTGGTGAAATTAGTTCTGACATTGGAAAAAATCAAGAAACCTCTTTGAAAAGGTCGGGTGATACTCGATGGGGATCACACTATCTAACCATAGTTTTCTTGAAAGATATATGGTCTTTAGTTATAGAAGTTCTTGAAAATGTGTTTACAGATGGCACTCAGCTTGAATCACGGGCCCAAGTTAGAGGTGTACTTCGCCAAATGGAGAGCTATGAGTTTGTCTTTCCCATGTTGTTAATGAAGCATTTGTTGCGTTTGACAAATGCTTTATCTATGGCTTTTCAAGAAGGAGATCAGAACATTCAAAATGGCATCAATTAGATTAGAACTTTGAAGGATCAGTTGCAACATTATAGAGATTCTGGATGGGATAGTAGAAGAAGTGGAGACATTTTGTCAAGCTAATAATATTCCAATAATTCACATGGAAGATGTAGTTCAAAGGGTGGTTCCAAGGGTGGAAGATCTTCACGGTTCATTGAGCCTCAATGAACCGTGCAGATCATTTCTTTTGGGGCTTTCCATGGCGGAAAGTGGTGTGGTTGGCAAAAGTTGAAGTGGCTGCTCAAAGGTAACGCCACATCCTAGGATGAAAAGGGCTTTGTCATATGATGTTTCTATTTGTTGCAAAAGCATTTCTTTTATTTCAATAGAATAAGCGGGACCCACTTGTGCCCCCAACTGTTTTGCCAGCTCTTCCCCTCGGGATAGCTCGAAGATCACTGCTCAATGTTGTTATAAGCATTGAAATCCATTGATGACGGGGGTGATGGTAGTTTCTAAAGCTGAACATAGGGTCAAGTATGTGGAGTGATTGTAAAGCTGAACATAGAGGAAATCCTAACCCTATCTATAAGCTATAACCATGGTGGTCGGCCTGTTGCAAGTCTTTATATATACCAATTACTCGATTAGATCCACTAATCTTGAAATGTCCATTCTTTCACTCTCCTTCTCAACCTTTTATTCAATTCAATCCATTTTTTCTCTCAATTTGATTTCAACTTCGAATTTTATGGTCAATTTCTTCAATTTCGACTGGATTGCGAATTTTATGAGGGAAAGCAATGATGCTTTGAAACTACCTATTTTATGAGAGAGGAAAAATTCCCCCCGTCTGATTATAAAATTATTAATGGATCTGAGCTAATCCCTCTTTGATCTTTCTTTCAATTTTATAATTTGTTTGAATTTTGTTCTTCGAAATTGAACCAAAAGAGAGCATCGATGTGAAGAGTTTTGTAGACGGAAATGAATTTTGTTTATAGTGTTGACTTGAACAAACCCAGACTACAATTATCTGATCGATGCTCTTCTTTCTTCAATGTTTTAGATTAAGGGGAAAAAGGTAGTGATGATTTGAAACTACCTATTTTATGAGAGGAGTTTTCCCACTAATTATGAACTTACCAATGGATCCTTCTGGACTTAATCTCCATTTTCTGTTCTTCTTTAAGCATTCTATTTCAAAGATCTGAAATTTAATGCATGCAGCTATGTGAATTCGTGTATTTGAGATTGAATTCAGTGTGGTCTTGCTTGAAGCCTGAAAGTGTCTTGTCAGATGATAGTCAATGGATTACAAAGACTTGGATTGAAGAAGGATTATAGACTGTTGCATAAAATCTGAAAAGTTTATGAGGACAATGGTTAAATTATACAGACCATTTTGGAATTGATAATTTAAAGGGGCAAAAAAATAAATTCAGACCCAGATTGGATTATGATTTTGTGAATCACATTGTTTGAGACAGATGGCATTTTGGCAATTGATGATGAAGATAAATGCTTTACATAGACTGATAGATAGACATGATCGAAGAAGGGCATTACCTGAATAAAATTAAAAACCTTTATCATATGTTCATGTGCAAAAATTGATTAAAAAAACTACAATTTTTTTTAAAAAAAACTACCAAAAAAAAATTCCGACCTGCCGGAATCGAACAAGCGACCTAAAGATGCTTGTTGAAACCAACTACATTCTTCCGCTCTACCAACTGAGCTAAGGTCGGTTGATGCTTAATCTTACATTTAAAATTACAAATTTATACACTGATTACGTCTCATTCAGCCTCATTTTTCTTGTCTATTGAGTCTCAATTCTCGAAGAGAAAAAAGAGAGCTACTTCGATACCCTATATACGATAAGGTATTTACATCCATGAATTGACAAAGCTGTTAGGTTATCTCCTCCTCAACTCTGTTTTCCTTCTTTCAAATCCAGCGGAAGCATTCTAGCTCGTTCATCATATGAAGCAATTGAGGTAGTTTTTGATCTTCAAGTTTGTATTTGTTTTAGGGTATTGATTAATTCGCTTGAATTTTCAGCTTCATGGCTATATCGCCCCCTTTTTAGGGATATCTGTGGTTCTCTGAGTGGTGTGTTAATTGTGTGAACTGTGTCGAATTGTTATGTGACTTAGTTAGAATTTGAGAACCCTTCAATTCGCGGGTTGGATAGTTTTTGGAATTCTGGAATCTGTGCTGTAATTGGTTGCTAAATCCTAGCGAATTAGGGCTTAGTTATAAATTCTTCATATTTTGAGAATGGATGAGAAATTAGGAAATTGTATTGGTGATGTTTAACAAATTGCTCTGAACTTTTGTATTATTTGTGGTTGATAGTTTGCTTAATCTTTAATGGTTATGGAAATCATGCTCTGCAGTTTGTTGACATAGTACATTGCATTTGTGTTTTGCTTTGAATTTTGTTGGCTACCTTTCTTTTTGAACTTAATTGACGATGGATTAACAACTAGACCCATCAAAGATAATGAAAGTAACTGGTTTGCATTAAAGCCGATTAAGTGAAGCTTTCTTGATGTTTGAAGTGGATCTTTGTTGATATCGGTCAAACAACAGTATATGGCTTGTTTTTTCTACTCCGAGAACGCGTTCTTTGATGGCATTTTGTTACAATGTTTCTATGTATTACTCTTTCAAGATTATTCACTGTCTTGTAGCTAGGATTGTGAGTGTAGTTGGTGCTGTTATTGATACAATATATGATTATAACACTTGGGATTTTTATTTTTATGGGAATGAGGAAGAAGAGTTCAAGACTGGATCCCTCTCGGTTCTTATGAGGATTGTTAAAACAACACAGGTGTGTAAATTTAACATCTTCTCTTTGATGTTAGCCTGGAAAAAGGGTCTTTTAAGGATTTTACCTTGAGTCTTTACCCTTTATATGTATGATTCTTTTTCTAATCATGCTAGAAAGACATGCTTATTTTCAATTCTTTTGTTGATTTCTCTTTCAATAATATTTAATTTTGTAATAAGCATAATGTAACTTTTAGATTCCTTCTGTAGGTGTGTAGGTAGTTGTTATATCACCCTTTCCCCATAGGATGCTTGCATTACATAGCAATATTATGTCTTTTGTCTCAAAAAGGTTGGTTGATTGGAAGACAATTAATATATTCTCTTCTCCAAAATTACATGAAAGAATCAAACTTAAATTTTTAATCACATATGGCATTACATGTCAAATCAAATTCTATGCTACTCTTGCTCTTCCTACATCCATGCCATTAACAAAGAATCTAGAATGCCGACCATTGTTATTAAAATCGAGATCCGCATCTTAAAATCGTGAGATCCTACGATCCCAAATGGGATTTTGATCCGGATCGTACATTAAAATCGAAATTTGTTAAAATCATTATAGAATCGTGTTAGAATTGTATAGAATCGTGTAGAATCGTATAGAATCGTATAGGATCTCATGAGATCCCGTATAAAATTGTAAGATCCTACCCATTTTTTACTTTGAGCTTATAAATTTTATTTTAGCACCAATTAACTTAATTATTAGTGAAATTACATCACTTAAATTCTCATATTGTATCTCTTAACCTCATTTACCTCCCAATTTTCATCTTTCCGACTCTCAATTGTTGAATTTACAATATTTTTCCCCTAATAAAGCCCCATAATCTTTCCTCGATTCTTATTATGTGAGCATATATATTTTTAAATGTGCTTCTTGTGCATATATAAGTTTGCAATGTCAATTTTTCGGCATTATGATCATTAAATTTTAATAAAATTATATATTTTTTGGTTTTAGTGCCTATATTTTTTGTATCATATCCATAATATATTAGTTTTAGTGATATTATAGGATCTTACGATCCTACAATCCGATTTTACGATCCGATCCACAAGACCTTCCGTGATCCGATCCTAGAATCTCGATTTTAATAACATTGATGCCAACCATTGGAGGAAAAATGGATAATCACTTGTATATTGACATGCCACACCTCGCCTTAGGAAGTCAGAAAGGAAGCCATATCCTACACCTATGAATGTTCTAATAAAGAGAGCCAAGGAGGAGAGTCAACTACGAAAAGCCAATCCTTGTCGGGTTCTTGAGAACCTGCCAGATAATGGCTTGCTTGTTTCGGAACTCATTGACGTCACTCGTCAAGTTTACTACGCCCGGGATTCCTTGCTCAATGGAATCTCCAAGCTCATTCAATCCATCCTCGTTCAAAGATGCAAGTTCATAGTCTTCCTTTTCTTTTTCCTAAATTATAAATGCTTTAATGTCAGAGCTTGTTTTTTATTTGTTCGTATTCTGAATTTTTGCATGATGTGTAGCTAAAGTTGTGTGTGGATTACACAATAATGCATTATCGAAGTGTAATCTAAACCAACTTGAATTAGTTTCACCAGATTCTTGCTATGTGCTTCTCATTCGGCATGTTGCTATCATCCATTTCGCTATTTTCTGAGATATAGTTAAAGAGTATATGTGGCTAATGCTTAGATGAGAACTAAGTTTCCTCTGAAGCGGAAAAAGAAGCATTTCTTAACAATTTAAGGGTGTGTTTGGATCACTCTAATTCAAATGCACTCTAAGACAACCTGTTTATAACTATATCTCTAAGAAAAGAGAAGATAGATTATAGTGAATTGACATGAAAGTTGTTGTGCTATTTTGTTTTCAGATATTGCTTTGAGGTTCATGTAGGCCCGGTTGGTCATGAAATACGGACTTGTACTGGTCCAAGCAGCGGCTCTTGTAGCTCCACTCATGTTTGGAGAAAAGGAAGCGTACACGACGTGGTTTATTTTCCTAAATGCTACCACCTTTTTGAGCGAGCTGTGAAGCCAAGAGTCATCCATAATGAGAGAAAAAGCGTTCCACGCGTCCTTGCCATTCTAGAATTGTGCATCCAAGCCGGAATGGACCTTAAAGAGTACCCAACCAAACGAAGAATAAAACCCGTGTATTGCATTGAAGGAAGGATCGTGGACTTTGACTCATCAAAAGCCACGAACTCTCTAGAAAATGTTCTTGTGATTTCAAGCATTGATGAAGGAGAGACATTGAAGGATATAAACAACATGACATTAGAATCCTAGTTTGAGATGATTCACGGGACGATGAAGATGATGGAGAAGTATAGCGTGTGGACGTGCGGATACTGTCCCGAGATCCAGGTGGGTCCGAAAGGGCATAAGGTGAGGATGTGTAAGGTTTCAAAGCACCAGACGAGAGGCGGGATGCACGCCAGGCAAGAGGCGATAGTGGAGGATCTCGTGGGCCCCAACTATGTTTGGCATGTAAGAGACCCTTGTGGGCTACCTTTGGTTAATGAGTTGAAGAGGTTCTATGGAAAGGCTCCTGCTTTGGTGGAGATGTGTGTGCAAGGAGGTGTTGATGTGCCTGAAGAGTATAGTAGTATGATGAGATTGGATGTTATTCCTCCTGATTGTGATGAAGTGGATCTTATTGCTTGATAAGTTCATTAATTGCAATTCTTTTCTTATCTAGTATATATCTGATTTCAGTTTTGAGAATAGCATTTGGAAGTTACACTATCTTATGCTTAATAGATATCATAGAAGTAATGGAACTGACATGTAAAACCTGATATTAAACTTGATGATTTATTAAATACTACAACAACAACATTGACCCAGTGTAATTCCGTTTCAGCGGAATCTGGGGAGGCAACATAGGTGCATCGGGTGAGCATGAAAGACCCGAAAAAACCCACCAAACAGGCACCTAGTAAGTCAAGTAAATGATCCAAAACACATAACCGAGCACAAAAACCACAAAACCAAAAAAACACAAAACAATTTGCCCAAACCACAATGACCCAATGGAATCGTTTGTCATGATGTGTAGTTGTCCACTACCCTGATCGTCTGTCATGATGTCTAGTTACCAGTTCAACTCTCTTCTCTCTTAATATAATAGTATGAGCAACTCCTACAAGATAAAAAAAATAACCATTTATTTGCGTAGAAGGAAAGATAATATTCTATATCTTTATTAAAAATCAAGGAAGGGTTAAATAGTAAGAAAATAAAGGGATAGCCTGACCTTAAAATCATTGCTAATATAAGCTCTAACACCTTTCGACGGGTTAATCAATACACGAACTCCTAAGCAAAAAAAAAAAGATAATTCGCTACATTATTCCCTCCCGATAAAAAATTTTAAATAAGGGAAATATGTGATCATCCTTGATAAAAAAAGAATAGCTTCACAAGCCTTTGCACTTCAACAAGGAGTTAATGAGGCCATTCGACGTGAAGTTCTCCATATCCAGATTGAAGGCAACAACCTTGTTAATGCCGTGCAAGGCGATTGACTGGATTTGTCCATGTGAGATTGAGCCTGTTCAAACGGATATTCAGAGTCTTCTAGGCCCGCTTTCAAAGTTGGAGTATTTCTCACGTCTTTCGAGAAACCAATTCTGTTGCTGACTACATTACTGGATCGTTTCATCATGTCTCCTCAGTCCCCCTTCAGATTGGCTCCGACCTGATCTACCTCATTCGTAAAAATACTCTAGAATTTGTTTTGATTAGGTAAAGATTAGGATGCTCTCCTTTACGGGGGCGCCCTAGAGTATCCTTTCGGGTGAGAACTAGAAGTTCTGGATGAGACTTGATACACTCAATAGGGAGACTATGGCCCAAATTAGAAATTTTGTCGGCCAAAACGTTACATTCCCTAAAGACATGGTTAATCACTAGTTTCTGGTTTCCATAAATGGAAACAAGGATGTCAACGATAATGAGTTCGATCTCCCAGGGGCTATGTGTATTCCCTTTAACCGCATTAATGACCTGAAGATTATCCCCTTCAATTTCCAATTTTTCCAAAGCTCACTATCATAATATCCGTTACCAGGGCAAGGTGGTTTCGGAAAACAATTCCACCAGTACTATTTTTATTGGACAATTTTGAGGCATGGAAGTTTACTTTAGTAAAAATACTCTAGAATAATTCATCTCTTTTTAAGGTGGATTCTCCTAATTCTTTTCCTTGAAAAAAAAATAGCTTCACAAAGGTACTACAAGGGAAGATATGTGTTTTATACTAGGCCGAGGTAATGTGATGCCCATTTTGACACAAAAATTCAGGTTTAGGCCCAATACTCGCAAGATGCAAAAGCTTGAAGTTTGTGGAGTGATTGTAAAGCTGAACATAAAGGAAACCCTAACCCTATCTATAAGCTATAACCATGGTTGTCGGCCTGTTGCAAGTCTTTATATATACCAATTACTCGATTAGAGCCACTAAAGCTTGGAATGTCCGTTCTTTGATTCTCCTTTTCTCAACCTTTCATTCAATTCAATCCATTTTTGCACTCAAATCTGATTTTAACTTCGAATTTTATGGTCAATTTTTTCAATTTCGATTGCGAATTTTAGGAGGGAAAGCAATGAAGCTTTGAAACTACCTATTTTATGAATGAGGGAATTTCCCAGTCTGATTATAAATTTAGCAATTTATCTGAGCTAATCCCTCTTTGATCTTTCTTTTCAATTTTCTGATTTGTTGAATTTTGTTCTTCAAAATTGAACCAGAAGAGCATTGATGTGAACAGCTTTGTAGATGGAAACGAATTTTTGTTTATAGTGTCGACTTGAACGGGTTTGTACACGGAGCTTTCCCTCTGATTGTACACTTACCAATGATCCTTATGGGCTTGATCCCCCATTTACTCTCTTTCTTTCTACAACTTGAATGTATGTAGCAATGTGAATTCGTGAATTTGAGATTGAATTCAGTGTGCTCTGGATTGAGAGTGTATTGCCAGATGATATGCAATGGATTACAGAGACATGTATTGAAGAAGGATTACATACTGCTGCATAAAATGCACAAAATCTAGAAAGTGTTATCAGGACAATGGTTAAATTACACAGAACATTTTGGAATTGACAATTTAAATGGGCAAAAAAGTACATTTAGACCCACATTGGATCATGATTTTGTGAATCACATTGTTTGAAACAGATGGCATTTTGACATGATTTTGTGAATGACATTGTTTTATGGCACTATGACAATGGATGATGAAGATAAATGCATTAAATAGACTGATAGATAGACACGATTGAAGAAGGGTATTAGTTGAGTAAAATTTAAAATTTTCATCATGTATTCATGTGGAAAAAAAGTAACTTAAATAAACAATAAAAAAGTCCTACCTGCCGGAATTGAACCAGCGACCTAAAGATGCATGTTGAAACCAACTACAGTCTTCCGCTCTACCAACTAAGCTAAGGTCGGTTGTTGCATTATGTATCAAAACATATTATTTATAATAAAAAATCAAACCTCCTCTCATTTACGCCGACTCTCTCGATCAACGTCTAGTCTTTGAGAGCTTTGCTTCGCTCAAAATTTGAACAAGGTACAGGCTCCAAAAACTCTCTCGAAGTTACAAATTGAGTCTCAATTCTTCTCTTAATCTTATATTTAAAATTACAACAAATTGTAAATACTGATTACGGCTCATTCAACCTCATCTCTCGTCTATTGAGTCTCAATTATCAAAGAGCAAAAAGAGAGCTACTTTGTTACCTTATATACAACAAGGGTATTTACCTCCTTGAATCACCGAAGCTATTAGCTTCTCTCCCCCTTCTCACCTCTCTTTGCCTTCTTTCAAATCCATCGCCAGGTGAAAGGGTTCTAGCTCATTCGTCATATGAAGAAATTGAGGTGACCCTTTTAGCTTCTCATTTTCAATTTTTTATTTGTTTTAGGGTATCGATTAATTCGCTTGAATTTTCATCTTCATGACTAAGTATATCGTCCCCATTTTTAGGGATGTATGTGGTTCCCTATGTTGTGTGACTTGTGTCGAATTGGTCTGTGACTTGATGAGAAATTGAGAACCCTTCAATTTATGCGTTGGATTCTTTTTGGAATTGTGGAATCTGTGTTGTAATGGGAATCTCGGCTAATTAGGATTTAATTGTAAAGTCTTCATCTTTTGAGAATGGCAGAGAAATCAAGAACTTGTATTAATGATGTTTAACAAATTGCTCTATACTTTTGTATTATTTGTGGTTGATAGTTTGCTTATATTTATTGGTTATGGAAATCATGCTCTGCAATTTGTTGACATAGTACATTGCATTTGTGTTTGACTTTGAATTTTTGTTGGTTAGTTTTCGTTTTGAATTTTTGTCAAAAAAATTGACGATGGATTAACAATTGGAGCCATCAAAGATAATGAAAGTAACTCGTTTGCATAATTGTATTAAGCTGATTAAGCGAAGCTTTCTTGATGCTTGAAGTGGTTCTTTGTTGATATCGGTCAAACAGCAGTATATGGCTCATTTCTACTCCAAGAACGTGTTCTTTGATGACATTTTGTTGCAATGTTTCTATGTATTAGCTATGATTATGGGCGTATTTGGTATTGTTATTGATCTGTATTAATATATGATTATAACATGGGATTTTTATTTTTAAGGGAATGAGGAGGAAGATTTCAAGACTGGATCCCTCTCAGTTCTTATGAGGATTGTTAAAACAACACATGTGTGTTAATTTAACTTCTTCTCTTTGATGTTAGCCTGGAAAAAGGGTCTTTTGAGGATTTTACCTTGAGTCTTTATATGTATGATTCTTTTTCTAAACCATGCTAGAAAGACAGGCTTATTTTCATTTCTTTTGTTGATTTCTCTGTCAATAATGTTTAAACTTGTAATAAGCATAATGTAACTTTCAGATTTCTTTTGTCACCCAAATGTTTGGTTCAAATATCACTCATTTTCATTTTTTCTTTTTAATTTGAACTCTTTACTTTCTTGATATAATAGTTTTTTACTTCACATCCTAAAATAATATAAACTCGAACTCGTTTCCATAATATTATAAAGCCTAATAATCCTTGGATGAGTAGGTGGATATATTCGATAATTTTTTTAAATCCCGATCCTCATCCGATTTGATAATGGTCAGATATCCGCTAAGAAATATTTGTTTGGATTGGATATCCGCTACTGGATATCCGAACTAGCTGTTTTGAAAAAAATAACTATTTTGGATTTAGGCCCATATCCGCTCCGATCCTGTTAAATTGTAAGAGAAAGCTTACATTATTGGGGGAATCCACCATTTGATGGGTTGAAATTTTACAAAAATACCCCCCTAAAACATCTATGTTGTTTAATATTTATGTGCAGTTTCCAAAATCATATACAGTAACAAATATGTCAAATATCCAGTTGTCTCAAAAACTCGATCTGTATCCGATAATCTGGTAAATTTTCCTGGATTAAATTGGATAAGAATTTTTTTTGTGACCCATTTGAATTCGGACTTTATTGGATCAGATCGGACTTTGTTCACCCAATCACCCCTAGAATGATATCATGTAAAAATTACTCCCTCCGCCCCTTTTTGTTTGTCAAAAAGTACAACATTTTGTTCCAAATTGTTTGTCAAAATTATCCTAAATTCCAATACAATCTTCCTCTCCTCTCTCTCTCCTCTCTTATTTTCTATTAGCTACTTTCATTACAAAATTAATTTAATTTTCTCTTTCTCCCAAGTTATTATTCACTCAATACAATTTCACACTTTCCCAATGCAATTATACACTTTCTTAGAACGCATGTTTTTTTTTGTACAATTTGACAAACAATAGGCACGGAGGGAAAAATCTTTGGCGACACCTACTGTTTGAGGTGTCGCCGAGGACTAGAGTAAGACAAACAACTTTTTGGAAAAAGTGGATCTCTTTAGTTGCACGCAATTGCAGGTGGGCTTAGGCGTCTACGTTTTACTTTATCCAATTTCCAATGTAACCTGCAATATTTTAAGAGTTTTAATTTTCAACTTTTGGATTTATTTAATTGGAAAGAGAGAAGTAAATGTTTGTAATTTATGATTATTGTTAGTCAGGAAAAGTAACGTTAGTAATCGAACGTTAATTAACGCATACGCCACTAATTACTAACTCAAACTTAACGTTTGGGAATTTATTTTTATGTCTATATTTCCATATTTTAAGAGGAAACTAACTTAGTGGTTTAAAAAAAACTATTGTTGCTACCAATAATACGGAGTATAAATTAACTAACGGTAAGATATAGCTTGTTCTCTCTTTAAAATCGACTAATGAATTTTTTTATTTTCAATTTACCCCCTAATTCACTAATTTACAAGGGAGGATTGGGTATATACCCATTGAAACTTAACTAATCATAAATCTACCCATCAAAATATTTGAATTGGATATATATCCATCAAATCCTAACAATATTGTATAAATCTCTTTGATACGGAGTATTACCAAAATTTCATTGATAAAAAGATTTATCAATTAATTTCCTTAATTAATCTCCCTAATGAATTTATGTATGTACCTTGCAATCTCTTCCCCTAGTACAGTCTTTAAGCAGTTACCCAAAGTTAAACTTAAAAGCATTCAATATATAAAGCTAAATGTTCCCAAATTCAATTACCACCAATTTCAAGGAATATTAATTATTGAGATAATATACCGAAGATTATCTAGGTGATCATACATCTAATCAATAATTCTTACAAAAATGCATAAAAAGCTAGTCAATAATCATTATAGCACAACATTGTGAATTACATAATGCAAGAATATATTGTAGCAAACGATTATGTGAACCATGAAATACTTTAGAGAGAATTAGATTCTTCGGAGAGCCTTTGGGACGAGAAAATACTCATTTGATTTAATTCAATTTGATATGTACCTTTTTAGATGTTGAATTCTGATATAATTATTGTATTACTTTCAATTAATTTACTCGAAAAAAAAGAGGGACGAGGAAAAAGAATTTATTCATCCATTCAGGGGTCTCCGGGCTTGCATAGCCCAGTAGATGTGTATATGGCCCAATAGTCATAACGTTGGTTCACATATATGTCCAATTTGGGCCTATGTTTTCTGAAAGATCAGGCCATGTATTTAGGTACGAACAATTTCGGGAATTTATTCAGTGATTTATGGCTACAAATGAAAAATGAAATTATTGTACATATTGCTTAATATTATTGGTATAATTGGCATTGTTTTTGTTATAATTAATTAACACTCCCTCCGTTTAGTTCTACTTTACAGGTCAATGCACATATATTAAGACATCCTATTCTTACTAAATTACCTCTATTAAATTCATATTGGTAATAGGTGGAATGGTGAATGCATTTAATGTGTCTTGCTTAAGCATATTGGAATTAAAGCATTCTTGAGTCTTTTTTGATAAAAAACGTGTTATGACTGGCCTATTTTTCCCTACAGTTCAACCAAAAAAAAAACGTCCCATGGGGACTGGCCTATTTTTCGAATAGCATTCAGGATTGTCAAGTTGTCTCCTTCTATATTGGGCCCGCTTGTTCAAAATATTAGGCCCATGTATCCAGATAAAGTTCCATACCTTTATTGAATTGGACCTTAAGAATATGTTGGACGTTATATCTCCTCAAGGGGGCTAGGAATAATAAAATATTGGGGAGGCGGCGGAGTTGGCGGCAGCGGAGGTGGTGATGGTGTTTAGCGGGTTAGGTGGTGATGATCAATATGTGTTAGGTTGTATTAGCGGTGGGGTGATGTCATTGGTCATGTTGATCACGTTGGTTCATCGAAATTGAAATCGATTCCGATGACGGTGATGGATGGTTGGGCCGGTGGCGGTTTGGTTGGTGATGATCAATGGTGGCATGGGTGGTTTAGTGGTGGTGGCGATGGATGAGGTGGTGGTGTGGTGGCGATGGAGGAGGTGGTGGTATGGTGGTTGGGCATGTTGATCATTGTGGTTCATCGAAACTCAAACCGTAAAATCGAATCTGATGACGGTGATGGATGATCGGGGTGGGGTCGGATTGGGTGGTGATGATCAATAGGTGGCTTGGGTAGTTTAGTGGTGGAGGTGGTGGTATGGTGTTTGGGCATGTTGATCATTGTGGTTCATCGAAAATCAAACCGTAAAATCGAATCCAATGACGACGATGGATGATCGGGGTGGGGGCGGATTGGGTGGTGATGATCAATAGGTGGCTTGGGTTTTTTAGTGCTAGTGGCGATGGAGGAGGTTGTGGTGTGGTGGCATTGGTCATTTTGATCATGGCGGCTCATTGAAACTCAAACCGTAAACCCCAAACCCCAAACCCTAAACCCTAAACCCTAAACCCTAAAACCCGAAAGTCAAAACCGTAAAATCGAATCCGATAACGGCGATGGATAATCGGGGTGGGGGCGGTTTGGTGGTGATGATCAATAGGTGGATTGGGTGGTTTAGTGGTGGTGGCGGTGGAGGAGGTGGTGGTGTGGTGGCAGTGGTCATGTTGATCATGGCGCCTCATCGAAACTCAAACCGTAAAATCGAATTCGATGACGACAATGGATGATCGGGGTAGGGGCGGTTTGGTGGTGATGATCAATAGGTGGCTTGGGTGGTTTAGTGTTGGTGGCGGTGGAGGAGGTGGTTGTGTGGTGGAAGTGGTCATGTTGATCATGGCGGCTCATCGAAACTCAAACCGTAAAATTGAATCCGATGACGACGATGGATGATCGGGGTGATGCGTCCCTCGTATGGGATGCAACGGATCTTTGCGGTGTTTGAGTAGTAGGTCTCAAAGAGTGCGGCGGAAGGCTTTGAATGATTCGAAGATGGCACGAACAAGTGTGAGCAATGCGAAAATTGTGAGCTTTGATCGATTGAGTATGGCGGCGCTATTGGCACGAGGGAAGAATTAGGAGCAAAACCTCAACTATATTAATCCCAAGTGTGCGCTCATTGAAAGTAACAACCTAAACCACCTTATATAGAGGCGGCACAAAAGAAAAGCTAGAAAGAAACCCTAAAACATGCGGCGTGCCTAGGGCTAGTACGCAGACTAAGGCCCAACGGCGCGAGTCCATTATTCATCGGCACAAGGCACATTAAATGCTTTCTAAAACTATAAAACCACTAATAATAATGTTCTAAAGTGGAAAACAATGCCAAAATACTATAAAAAGGATAGGTCGTCCGTGACCATGCTCGCAGTGTCGCGACAAGGCTGGTGCGGCGCTGGCGAGGCTAAGACACGGCGCTGGCGAGGCTGGCGAGTGTCACGGAGCGGGCACGGGCGCTAGCATGGGTGCTGGCGCAAGGGGCACGAGAACCTCAAGTTGCGATCCATGGCACGGTGCTAGGCTCGAGTCCGATGGTGCCAAGGGGTTGGAAATTGGCATCGTTGGCTCAAGTAGAGGTTCCTCGACGCCGAGGACACACAAGGTAGTGTGAGTCGGCGCGGCGAGGGGTGCGTCATGGCCTGCGGTAAGGCGCGCCACAAGTGATTGTGTCGCGGCCTGGATTGCTGGAGTCTTGGCACGAGTGACGGGGCCATCCGAGCGAAGTGAGAATGCGTCGTCCTCCTGGCTAGCATCCATGACGGGGGTCGCATCACCCTCCCCCACATGGGTAGGAAACGTCCCCGTTTCCTCATAAGCTGGCTCAACACAGGGGGAGAGTTCGACAACGTTAAAAGTTGAATGCACCGAGTACTTGCCTGGGAGGTCGATCTTATATGCGTTGTCCCCGATCCACTCCAAGACTTTGAAAGGGACGTTGATGTCTCTCTATTTGGTGGTGTTTTCATATGTGATTTCCTTTGTAAATATGTTTCTTTTTCCCCTTTTCGTGTGCGTTTTGTTCCTTTTTAGCTTAGTTCCCGTATTTCTATGAGATTCGGAGACTACGCACCTTTTATGTGTTTTGTAGGTAATTTGACATGAATCAAGGATCGATTTGAAGGAGGGTCGAGACATGGAGCAAAGGCCGAGCTAAAGCGGGAAAGAGAGAAGCAAGCCATGAAGAACAACAAGAGAAGCAACCTAAGAAGAAGGTGGAACGAAGTCAGGATCGAGTTGCAACCACATCTGGCCCGACTTTGAAGTCTCCAACCTCGGACCGAGTTGCAAAGTACCTCGGGCCCGAGGTTCCTCCGTGTCGGTCCGAGTCGGTCACCGAACTACTTGGGCTCCAAGGCACGAATTTGTGGACTTCCACTTTTGCCCTTCATCTAATCTATAAAAGGCCCTCTTGTCTTCTAAGAAAGGGTTCCCTCACACACACAAAAAAAGGGGGGTTCCAAGGGAGCCAAGAGGATACTTGGAGAGCAAGGAGGAAGGAGAAGAGGTGGAAGAGAGAGAGAATCGGCCAAGAGAGAGGAAGGCTTGATAGGTTTTGTTGATTGTTTAGCTTTGATTTGCTTTGATCTTGTGGATTTGAAAACCCTTGATTTGAATTTATGGATTGCTTTGGATTTGAATGAAACCTTGCTTTGTTTTGAGATTGATTATGATGATTGCTTTCTCTTTTGATTTGATTGCTTTCTTTGCTTGTCACATGGAGTAGATCTCCTTGATCTTGGGTTATGGGGGAAAACCCTAGCTAGGTTTAGGCTAGAAACCCCAATTCCATAGCCTTGAGTGTTTGATCTAAGGAACCCACTCTACATAGAGCTACAAAATAAAAGCTAATGATGATGTGAGCATGTAAATTCCTTTGCATATTTTTGGATAGTTTAGCCTCTAAAATGATGTTGCTTTTGATATGATCATGATACCTTGCTTGTTTTATTGAGAATGTGAGTTCTAGGATGAGTTCTTATGCAACTAAGTATGAGTGACCCTTGTGAGATTGATTTTTGGCCATTTTAGGGATGCTTGATCATATTTGCATATCCCTCATGTTTCTTGTGTAATTAGCTCATTCATGCTTAGTAAAACTTGCTATTGCGGTGTTTATCTATTTTCCAAGACCGTCATGAGAATTGTCCTAGCATGGTCACATTGATTTTGAACTTTATTCTTCTAGTCACATAAATGTTCCATATCCTACCATGAAGTTAACCCTTTGATTGTAGCCCCGTTCTAGCCTAAGCCTTTGTTTGAAACTCCTCAAAAATATTATTCCTAGCCTTATATGACTTGACCCTTATGGGATTGGACTTTAGAAGAGAGGTTTGGATTGTATTTGAAGAGTTGGGATTCTCTTGGGTTTAAGGGCAAAGAATGGTGTTATGAATCATGTGGGTAGTGCATCTTTGTTGTACAAAAATGAAAAAAAAAAGAAAGAAAAGGAAGAAAGAAAGAAAATGTTGGAAATATAAAGTGGAATAAGGCAAAGAGCTTAAGTGAAGAAAATGGTCCGACCGAGTTACAAGCAACATCGGGCCCGATGTCATAAGAAAGTCGGTCCAAATGTAGAAAGTGTTGAAAATCCAACAAAAAGCATAAGAGCAAAGATGAAGTGGAATGTTAAGTGAAATTTTGGGTTGAAAGGAAAATGTTAAGTCTTTTGGGTGGGTGTGAAAGTAATTGTGGGATTTGGTGAAGTTGGTGAGAGTTTAGGTTGTTCAATCCCCATTATAAGCACCACAGGACCAAATAATTCCCACCTTGAAAAATACCAAAAGCCCCATTACAACCCGGCCGAATGGAACCTCTTTGAGGACCTCCATTGAGCCTAGTTCGAAATTCTTTGTGTACTTTGCATTAGGCATCTCTAGGTGGAGGAATTGGTGATATTAGCTTCAATAGTAAAGTCCTTACTTGCATGATTTTTGAGCTTGAGTGTTCATTGCTAAACCCAAACACATGATGAGTGATACACATTCACATATCCCTAAAGTGAGGCTTAGTTGCATTGACTTTATTCCTTGGAACACTTAATCACGTGTGATGATGTAATCTTGCTTGAATGTCTATCACTTGTGCTTAAAATGTGTTTTCATACGAGGCTTTACTTGAAGATTATGTTTCGGTCTTGCTCACATTGTTATTGCTTGAGGACAAGCAAGTTTAAGTATGGGGTATTTTGATGTCTCTCTATTTGGTGGTGTTTTCATATGTGATTTCCTTTGTAAATATGTTTCTTTTTCCCCTTTTCGTGTGCGTTTTGTTCCTTTTTAGCTTAGTTCCCGTATTTCTATGAGATTCGGAGACTACGCACCTTTTATGTGTTTTGTAGGTAATTTGGCATGAATCAAGGATCGATTTGAAGGAGGGTCGAGACATGGAGCAAAGGCCGAGCTAAAGCGGGAAAGAGAGAAGCAAGCCATGAAGAAGAACAAGAGAAGCCAACTAAGAAGAAGGTGGAACGAAGTCAGGACCGAGTTGCAACCACATCGGGCCCGACTTTGAAGTCTCCAACCTCGGACCGAGTTGCACAGTACCTCGGGCCCAAGGTTCCTCCGTGTCGGTCCGAGTCGGTCACCGAACTACTTGGGCTCCAAGGCACGAATTTGTGGACTTCCACTTTTGCCCTTCATCTAATCTATAAAAGGCCCTCTTGTCTTCTAAGAAAGGGTTCCCTCACACACACACAAAAAGGGGGGTTCCAAGGGAGCCAAGAGGATACTTGGAGAGCAAGGAGGAAGGAGAAGAGGAGGAAGAGAGAGAGAATCGGCCAAGAGAGAGGAAGGCTTGATAGGTTTTGTTGATTGTTTAGCTTTGATTTGCTTTGATCTTGTGGATTTGAAAACCCTTGATTTGAATTTGTGGATTGCTTTGGATTTGAATGAAACCTTGCTTTGTTTTGAGATTGATTATGATGATTGCTTTCTCCCTGAATTTGATTGCTTTCTTTGCTTGTCACATGGAGTAGATCTCCTTGATCTTGGGTTATGGGGGAAAACCCTAGCTAGGTTTAGGCTAGAAACCCCAATTCCATAGCCTTGAGTGTTTGATCTAAGGAACCCACTCTACATAGAGCTACAATTCGTTACGAAAGTTGGGAATCAAGGCTTGAGATTGGAAAAGTAGAGAAAGTGAACATGTGTCAATCTCAAGACCTTGCTTCGAAGGGGATTTCCCCATGGATCGAGGTGTAGATGTGATTGGAACGAGGGCGAAAGCACTCGATCCTAGTCCGATCATCACTCATTGCCTGAATTGGGGTGGAAAAGCCTTAATCTACTAGGGAAGGAACCCAAAAGCCCAAGATCTACTTTTAAAATCTTTGAGTTCGACATCCCCAGCTACCTCGGGCCCTACTTACCCAGTGTCGGTCCCGACATCCTCTTGTCGCCAACCTCGGGCCCGACGTGACCTCAGTGTCGGTCCCGACTGTTTTCTTTGTTTTCCTTTGTTTTATGCTCTCCTTTCTAGCTTCCTAGTATCTAGGCACATCGATCGAGTAAACTTCCCGAGTGTTCGACACCCACCACGTACTACAACGGGGTCGGGTTATAAATTGTATCTCTTGACCCTCGCATCCGAGACCGATCAAACGTCTCCTCGTTGATGAAGTTTTGTCTTCCTAGATTCCGGGAAACGGTCCTTGCGAAGATGTAACAACACGAGATCCCCTGGGTTGAAAACGAGCCACTTTCGACCCTTGTTATGCTGCGCCTCGTATTGCATAGCCCGTCGCTCCAATTGTAACTTTGTCCTCTCATGTAGCTTTCGGATAGCATCAGCGCGGTTGGCCGCGTCGATGTGCTCTCCACGGTGTAAGGGCTGAGGGACTAAATCCATCAGGGAGTGCGAGTTGAGGCGGTAGACGATCTCAAATGGTGTCTTCTTCGTCGTCGAGTATTTGGAGCTGTTGTAAGCAAACTCAACAAATGGTACTAGATCCTCCCACCGGCGTGGGTTATGTTTGAGGACCGTCCGAAGAAGGGTGCCCAGGGTCCGATTGGTCACCTCAGTTTGATCATCGGTTTGGGGATGATATGAGGTTTAAAAGAGCAATTGTGTCCCTAGCTTTCCCCAAAGCGTTCTCCAGAAATGGCTACAAAATTTTGTGTCTTGATCACTAACAATAGTGCGAGGCACACCATGAAGCTTCACGACATGCTCAAAAAACAAGTTTGCAATTTCAGTCGCATTGTTGTTTCCCTCGCATGGAACGAAGTGAGCCATTTTGGAGAAGCGGTCCACAATGAAGAAGATCGAATCTTTACCGTGCCTTGTCATTGGAAGGCCCGTGATGAAATCCATGGAAAGATCTTCTCACGAGGTATCTGGAATTGGCAAGGGCGTGTATAGGCCATGAGGTTGGGACCTCGATTTAGCGGTTTGGCACGGCACGCAACCGCGGCAATACTTGTGAACACCTGATGCCATGTGCGGCCAGAAAAAATGTTCACGAAGTGCTAGTAGGGTCTTGGCTATGCCAAAATGGCCTCGGCCGTCATGAGCCTCTTTGAGCAATAGATGCCTCTAGGACGAGGTCGGAATGCAAAGCTTTCCGGCTCAGTAGAGGTATCCATTGTCCAAAAAATAGGACTCATGGATTCGACTTTGCTCATGATCGGTTTAAAAAATTGATCATGCATATATAATTCCTTAATCAAGGAGAACCCGAGCAAATTGGCCTGAAGTTGAGTTAAGAGAATATACCTGCGGGAGAGAGCGTCGGCCATGACGTTCTCCTTACCTTTTTTGTGGGCAATGATGTACGGAATTGTTTCCATAAACTCCACCCATCGTGCATGGCATCTATTGAGAGTCGTTTGACTCTTAACATACGCTAAGGCGGCGTGGTCAGTGTGAATCACAAACTCCCTAGGCCATAGATAATGCTGCCATGTCTTAAGAACCCGAATAAGTGCGTACAACTCCTTGTCATACGTCGGGTAATTAAAAGTAGCCCCCGTAAGTTTTTCACTAAAGTATGCAATGGGGCGTCTATCTTGGAGGAGTACGCCGCCTATGCCATAGTCTGAGGAGTCACAATCGACCTCGAAGCGCTTAGTGAAGTTTGGCAATTGCAAGACTGGAGCGCTACACAAAGAAGATTTTAAGGCCTGAAAGGCAGCCTCATGGTGTGGCAACCACTTGATTGTAGTGGACTTCTTGGTGAGATTGTGGAGTGGCCCGGTGATGGAACTAAAGTCCTTGATGAAACACCGATAGAACCCTGAGAGCCCCAAGAAGGAGCGAACCATCGTCGAGGTCGTAGGGGTGGGCCACTCTCGGATGGCGCGGATCTTGTCGTCATCCACTTTTAGCCCATCCTTGGACACGACGAACCCAATAAAATTCGTCGTGTCCGTGCAAAACGAACACTTGTCCAAATTTACAAACAAAGAATGTTCGCGTAGGCAATCTAACACCATCCTAAGGTGCCTCGCGTGGGACTCTAAGTCCTTAGAAAAAAACAAAATGTCGTCAAAATACACAACGACAAAACGTCCTAAAAATTTTCTAAAAACAAAATTCATGAACCGCATAAAAGTACTAGGGGCGTTTGTCAAGCCAAAAGGCATGACAAGCCATTCGTACAAACCAAGCTTGGTTTTGAAAGAGGACTTTCACTCGTCGCCTTCATTCATCCGGATTTGATGGTAGCCGCTCCGGAGATCAATCTTGGAGAACAAGGCGGCACCGTGGAGCTCGTCAAGCATGTCGTCGAGCCTTGGAATTGGATGCATGTACTTCACTGTGATTTGATTAATGGCTTGGCAGTCGACGCACATACGCCACGAACCATCTTTTTTCGGCACAAGGATCACCGGCACGGCGCAGGGGCTCAAAGACTCGCGGACATAGCCCTTGTCCAAAAGTTCTTGAACCTGTCGTTGTAGCTCCTCGGTTTCCAGTGGTGAAGTCCTATAGGCTGCTCGCTTCGGGAGAGATGCGCCAAGCATGAGATCGATCTTGTGCTCGATCCCACGGATTGGAGGTAAACCCTTCGGAAGCTCATCCGGCATGACGTCTTCGTATTCCTTCAAAAGAGAAACAATACAAGACGGAAGTGTATCATCCACAGATTTAGAAATAGAAAGTAAATGGTAAAGGATGAAACAAGAAAAACTCGCCTGGATAGATTTTTCAACGTCGCGACGCCGGGCTAAGAGAAGACGATCTTGGCATGTTCCGAGCAAAGGTGGCTCGGCGTCTTCACTGGTGCGGGGCTATTCTGGGGCGTCCTTTTGGTGAGACGTAGCTCCTGGATTATGAGTGAAGTTGGCCTTGGATACGTCGTTGAATTCATCCCGTAGCTCCTGTCGCCTAGTTTTCTCGCTGCAACGGCGTGTTGCACGACGCTAGGGGATACTGGCGGCAGCCCTTTGCTTAAATTCACATCTCCGGGACGTTTTTCTTCAATTCTGTTGGAAACTCAATTTTAAGAGGTTTTCCACATGAAGCGCATGTAGAATTGGCAGAAAACTGTTGGAGTCCTTGTTTATAGAAGTTTGCGGCGTTCGGCGCGTTGCCGAGGCCTCGAGAAGGAAACTGTCGACTCGGCTCCATTTTTTGTCGGCGTTGTACATCTGAATCGTCTTGAATACTGGTTTTAAGAGGTTTGGCACCAGGAACGCCGCTGGAAGTGGCATTCGTCGTTGGCGACGCCGAAGGCGTCGTGCTCGGCACCGTGATGCCGCTATCGCTAGCCTTTTGCCGTTGCCTCTCAGCTTCTTCCTGTAGAGCTTCACTAGGCGACATTGGTAAGAGGGTCACATGCTTCCCGTGGTAATTGAACATGTAAGTGTTCAAATACCCATCGTGAAGCACGCGACAGTCGTATTGCCATGGGCGCCCCAACAAGAAGTGTGTGGCGTCCATTGGCGTTATGTGACAAAGAATGGAATCCGAATAAGAACCAATCGAAAAGGAAAAGATAACTTGCCTGTCAACCCAATCGCCGTCGTCGTTTGAGAACCATTTAAGCTTGAATGGCTGCGGATGTGGCATCATTGGCAAGTTGAAATGATCGACCACTTTTTTGGACACAAAATTCAAGCAACTTCCTGAGTCGATAATCACGCTTAAAGACACGTTGTTGACCAAACAACAGGTATGGAAAAGTTGTTCTCGTTGATCGGTTTTAGGTGCCTTTTGCATGCTAAGGGCTCGGCGAGTCACTAGATGTAGCTTGGACACGCCGATTGCCTCCGATGGATTACATTCCAACTCGGTGGTGCCGACACTTGGTGGTTCGATTTCCTCTTCATCTTCACTCTCATATGGCTCACCTTGAGCCGTAAATAGCACCTTTTTCTGATTTGGACAGTTCCTTTGAATATGACCACGGCCTCCGCACTTGTAGCAAGCCATGTCACGGGCACGATCGAAACTAGGCTCGGCGCTACGTGGCGCAGCGGTTGCCTTGGAAGGCACGACTTCGGCCTTTGTCTTGGAACCTATCGTAGTACTTAGCAAAGAAGGAGAAACCCGATTAGTAGAAAAACCAGATTGACTAGGGTTAGAGGCATATCTTTGATTCGACCAACAAGATTTGGACCGCATTTCTTGTTTATGGATTTGCATGGCAGTGTGAACCAAGTTGTTGAGATCTTTGATTGGTAGAATTTCTAATCGATCTTAAATGGACTACCTTAATCCCGAAATGAACCTCGTTCTCATAACCGAGGGGGAGACACTCATGCCAGCCTTGAAGAACATGTCTTCGAGTTTGGCAAAGTACTCCTCCGGCGTCATGGAACCATGCTTGATGCGCATAATTTCTATTTGCATCTTGTCCTTCTAATCCGTCGGGATGTACCTTTTCTTCAAAATGTAGACGAGTTGATGCCACTCTCGGATAAGGGGCTTGCCTTGTCGAATCCTTTCGGACTCGAAACGGTTCCACCAGGTCCGAGCAGCACCATGGAAGTGCAATGTCACAACTTCCACTTTCTCGTCATCTTAATAACCTAAATGACGGAGTGTGTGCTCCGTTCCCTGTAACCACTCGATAAACACATCAGGATCATAAGAACCGTAAAAAGGTTTGAATTTTACCATTATATCGCGGCGGTTGTGGCGTGGATCCCGAGCATCCCGACGATTGTTGTCGCATCGCGGACTGCGATGCCAAGGCGAGCGCGCACGACGAGCGCGCCGGTGCCGAGGCGGGCCTCGATGCGGATCGTTGTCCCCATCGTCAGGGTTGTCACCATCATCAGGTCCTCGAGGACGCCGAGCATCGCGGTCCCTGTTGCGCCGTCCCTTCGAGCCATGCTTGCGTCCCGAACCATAGACTCGGTCATACTCCCTTCGGTTCTTGGCTAGGAGCGGCGGTGGGATCCAATCCGAAGGCCGATTGTCTAGTTCTTCAGGATCCTGCACATGCGGATGCTCAAAGGAAGACTCGTTAGAATAATCACTAAAATCTTCATAATCATTTCCAAAATCCGAGTACATACTCCGAGCAATTTGATGCTCGAGGTCATCCTCAACTATCTATGCGTCGGCGTCGTAGTACTTGGCCCCGTGCTTCCGCTTTGGGGTTTTGTAAACATACGCCGACGACTTCTTCTTTTTGTTCTTGTTCTTAGGATCCCCACTCGTGTGTTGGCGTCTATACTCCTCGGAGTCATACTCCTCACCGGAATATACATCGTACACTTGTGTGTTCCGATAATCTCGCACCATTTGATAGCGATTTGCGGTCCAGGGACCACCATCGTGCTTATCATAGTGGCGACTTTCCTTAATCGACTCCATTCGGTTTATTGTACCGAATTGAGGCGAAGGCTAAGCATGTTGCTTCCCCTTGGCACGAGCCTTGGCGATGTTGTCCGTGGACAACCCCGGGTTAGCGTGGATCTCTGAGGCAAGGACATGAGCCCCCGGCATGGTGTGCTTCGATTGGGCCTAGCTCTCAGCCAACTGCATTTCGAGCTCTTGAATTCGCGCCAAAGCTTCCGGCGAGAAGTTTTGATTTGGGTTCGGCAACTCGGGGTTATTATTGTTATTGTTGTTGTGGTCACCATCACCCAAGTCCGAAACGGTACCTATTGTAACACCAGTCATCGCAGTAAGAAGTTCACAAGCAAAAGACAACGAGTTGACGATTCGCTTAATTCAAGCCGACCCTATAGTTCAAACCACATGAACAAGGATTAGCTAGGCTAAGGTCACTCAACTCAATCTACCAATAAAGGCTACGAAAATCACAATGTATGCAAAGCAAGACACAAATTTAGGCAAGTCAAAACTGAAAACCACATGCAATGGAATAGCGATTAGGGTTGCCGAAAATTTAGAACCACAAGTTGGATCGATCTTGCCTTATTTTGGCTTGTGATCGTCCAAATAATTTTTTTTTGGCAATCGACTACCTTACCTTATTTTGGCTATGATAGTCGAAGCAATTTTTTTTTTACACAAGTCGAATCTAGGCTTTCTCCTCTAAAGCAAACAACCAACAATAATTCAACACAAGCAACACGCTAGAGCAAGAGAGAAATCGGCAAAACAAATCCTAATGTGCATGCAACTAGCAAGACAATGAGTTATTGTCACCAAAATCAATAGATCTAGCGAGTTTAGGGCAAGGCTGGATTTTTTTTTATCAATTTACGAGTGCAAGAAAAAAAATTTGGGACCCTAGATGGCAGTTTGCAAAGTGGAGGATGAGATCTAGGGTTAGATGCAACGGAACGATCGTGTGTGAATGAATGAAAGAGGGTTAAACGAGACTTACTCAAACCTTGGCTTTGATACAAGTTGATGCGTCCCTCGTATGGGATGCGACGGATCTTTGCGGTGTTTGAGTAGTAGGTCTCAAAGAGTGCGGCGGAAGGGTTTGAATGATTCGAAGATGGCACGAACAAGTGTGAGTAATGCGAAAATCGAGAGCTTTGATCGATTGAGTGTGGCGATGCAATTGGTACGAGGGAAGAATTAGGAGCAAAACCTCAATTATATTAATCCCAAGTGTGCTCTCATTGAAAATAAAAACCTAAACCACCTTATATAGAGGCGGCACAAAAGAAAAGCTAGAAAGAAACCCTAAAACATGCGGCGCGCCTAGGGCTAGTACGCAGACTAAGGCCCAGCGGCGCGAGTCCATTATTCATCGTCACAAGGCCTATTAAATGCTTTCTAAAACTATAAAACCACTAATAGTAATGTTCTAAAGTTGAAAACAATGCAAAAATACTATAAAAAGGATAGGTCATCCGTGACAGTGCTCGCAGTGTCGCGACAAGGCTGGTGCGGCGCTGGCGAGGCTAAGACACGGCGCAGGCGAGGCTGGCGAGTATCACAGCGCGGGCACAGGCGCTGGCGTGGGTGCTGGTGCAATGGGCACGAAAACCTCAAGTTGCAATCCATGGCACGGTGTTAGGCTCGAGTCCGATGGTGCCAAGGGGTTGGAGGTTGGCATCGTTGGCTCGAGTTGAGGTTCCTCGACGCCGAGGACACACAAGGCAGTGTGCGTTGGCACGGCGAGGGGCGCGCCGTGGCCTGCGGTAAGGCGCGCCACAAGTGATTTTGTCGCGGCCTGGATTGGTTGAGTCCTGGCACGAGTGACGGGGCCATCCGAGCAAAGTGTGAATGCGTCGTCCTCTTGGCTAGCATCCATGACGGGGTCGCATCACGGGGTGGGGGCGGTTTGGTGGTTATGATCAATAGGTGGATTGGGTGGTTTAGTGGTGGTGGCGGAGGAGGAGGTGGTGGTGGTGTGGTGGCAGTGGTCATGTTGATCATGGTGGCTCATCGAAACTCAAACCGTAAAATCGAATCCGATGACGACGATGGATGATCGGTGTGGGGGCAGTTTGGTAGTGATGATCAATAGGTGGCTTGGGTGGTATAGTGGTGGTGGCGGTGGAGGAGGTGGTGGTGATGTAGTGGCATTGGTCATGGTGATCATGGTGGCTCGTCGAAACTCAAACCGTAAAATTGAATCCGATGACTTTGACTTTGATCGAGGTGGGGGAGGTTTGGTGGTGATGATCAATAGGTGGCTTGGGTTGTTTAGTGGTGGTGGCGGTGGACTAGGTGGTGGTGTGGTGGCATTGGTCATGGTGATCATGGCGTCTCATCGAAACTCAAACTGTAAAATCGAATCCGATGACGGCGATGGATGATCGGGGTGGGGGCGGTTTGGGTGGTCCCGTCGTCGACACATACACAGGTTCCACGCGCACTCACGATGCCACCACTTCCTTTGGCGTCTCCGGCAACCGGCGGCGGCGCCGGGCAACAATTTCACCACCGGAACAGTGGCGGCCACAAGTGGCACTCCCCCAGCCACCAGAGCAACGGCGTCGACACCATCACCCGCCGCCTCCGTGACAACCACGGCCACGCGCCTCCATTGGCCCGCCGTCAACGCATACGCAGGTGCCACAGGTGGCACTCCCCCAGCCACTAGAGCGACGACTTCATCACCGTAAAGCGCCGCCACGGGAACAACCACGCTCACGCGCCGCCACTGGCAGAGCCACGTTCACGCACCGCCGCCGGTAGAACCACTTTCACCCGCTGCCGCCGGCAGAACCACGTTCACGCGCGACCGTCAGCACAACCACGTTCACGTGCTTCTGTGGCACCGTCGTCGACGCATAGACAGGTGTCACGAGCACTCATAACACCACGGTGCCACCACTGCCTTTGGCGTCTCCGGCAACGGCCGCCTCTTCCGGTACAACCGCCCTATTGTGTCAATCATTTTGCGGGAATTTGTTTCACTTGGCGCCTTGGCGGGTAAATCAAATGTTTTGGCGGGCCCATATTCAATATTTGAGCGGTTTCATTTTTCCAAAATTTTTGGTTGCATTTTTTTGCCACCCAATTCCCCCCAAAATTGTACTCATTTTTAGTGCATCTATTTAAACCTATTGGTGACCCGTACGTGCACCTAATTTCTAAAGACAAAATCCTCTTCATTTTTTTTTGGCCATTCCTTCTAGTATAAACGAAAACTCCCTATCTGCCCTGCAAAACTGCAAAAGCTCGAATTGGTAAGGAATAAGTAAGCCACGGACCACCACACCAAACAAGCATTCGTCGATAATGGATCTGACACAAGTAAAACATGTACGCTTGCACCTTTTGAGTAATTTTGACATTTCCTGTTCTCCCTTCGACCTAAAAGAACGTTTGTTTGCAGGTGCATCTCGGGAAAAACTGCATAGTCTTCTTGAGAGGGCACTTGGAATGCAAAGAAGAGGGTTGAACTAACTGGCACTGGCATGCAATGGTGGGAGGATAGGCGTACATTAGAGACGTTGGACAAGGTACAAATATTTTAAATAACCACTCGCCTTTTACTTGAATTTAATGATTCATATGTTTTGTTTTATGTTGGATTAACGTAAAACAAATTATCAGTTGCAAAAGGAGAACCATTTGTTGTATTGGGAGGCATACCGTGCTTTTGCCGACGACGAAGAGGTATAAAGGTCTAAACTGTAGTTTACACTCCGTACTTATATTCGGACTCATGCATGCTGAATGTTTACCTGATTCCTATTGAATAAACTAAAGTCATTTGGTGCTTTCAAGAGTTAGGGAAATTCAAAGAAGCGACTTCGGGATATGACTGGCTTGAGTCCGAAGACAGGACACCGCGTAATGGATACTGTGTTTGGAATTTCGGAAATGTTTGTTTGAACTCATTCCTAGAATAAAGACTTTCACGGTGGAAGTTTGTGTACCTATAAATGAATGTTTGTTTACTTAATTTATTGACTGTGTAGCATGTTTATCAATGGAAAAAGAGTATCTCTGTCTTTTAGGATAATGCCTTTTTAGTTTCTACACTTTTTTACTCTATTTTTCTTCAATAGAGAGACTCTTACAACTTGATAAATCATAAATTACAAATAAATGTATATTTAATTGCTTATTCTAGTTATCCATTGGCTTTTTCTTGAGATGCTAGAACAAGATATTAATAAAATAATAAGAGAAAGGTAAAAAAAAAAAGAGCATCTCATATGAAAGGGATGCTCTTTTATAAGAAAAAGAGCATCTCAAATAGAAGAGATGCTAGAAAACAAGCATCTCCAATAGAGAAATATTAAAAAATAATGAAAAAGAGAATTTTTTAGGGATGCTCTTTTTTCATGGATAAACATGCTAGTGTGTCATACATTATTGAAATTTCTTGACCGAAAACAACAACACAACAGGGCCAAGGTCACAATCTTATTCCCCAATTTGCCATAAGGTAAGCGCTACTATTTAACTCCTCCATCTATAATCAATTTGCAAAAAAAAAAATTTCCATTTCAAAAGTCCAACAGGCACAACCATATAATCACGTAGTCCCTCCGTTCTATTGTACGAAGTATTTAACTAAAGTTTTTCATCTGAAAAGTGTTCATATTGACTTTTTTTCTCTCTATGTATTGGCTTTAATATGTGTGAATTTTTGCTTACATTTACAAAACTTTGGATTTCCAATGATATCCATAAAAAAGGACGTTGCACAAAACATATGCGTATATAGTGTAGTTCTATTTTAATATCATGGGCCCACACTATTTTGACGGAATAAATGCTCTTCCAATTAACAATACAATGTTTATCCATGAAAAAGCATCCAAAAGAATTATGTTTTTCATTAAGGAGTATTTTATAATATTTTTCCATTTGAGATGCTCTTTTTTCTAGTAAAAGAGACTTGATTTATTTTGTACCTTTCTTTTAGTATTTTATTAATATATTATTCTAGCATCTAAAAATAGTTAAATTCATAAAAATCCTAAGTCAATTATAACTTTTGAAATAAAAAACAAAAATAAGTTTTGACACAAGTGAAAGCGCTCGTTTGTTCCTAAACACATACAGATTAACGCAATATGGGACAACAGTTTTAAGAAAGAATACATTTGCCCCTCTTTTTGTACCATACAAATTAAAATCAGTGAGTAAATGAAGTCAAGAATGCTAAATTATTCTTCCTAGTAGATATCAACATTCAGTGTCCAGTTTATAGTGCTTTATGTTTAAGAGGTGGGGACTCCAGCGGAGTTCATTTAACATGGTAGGTGGTTGGTAAACTTCATATCAAATTTAATGATGAGTCTTAGGGTTTGCACTTAGTGGTGCATTGTAAATACAAACTCTCCTTCATTTCGCCTAGGTACTTCAGTAAACCTCAACTTCAACTTTGTTTACACACGCTTTATTTCTCCCCCTTCAGAAGAAAATGTCAGCTGACAGGTTTAACGATCTTTGGGAATTTCTTAGGGAGAAGGAAAACCAAGAATCGCAATATGAGGGCGGTAATACATGCACTTTTCTTTGCTTTTATGGCCTATGTGTATTTCTTCCCGACTTTTACACTTTGTGATTATGTATTTCAAAGCGGCTTACGAATTATCTACGGTGGCTGTATCGTAGAAGATACATGAGATTACTCTTGTAGGATGTTGACCGGTATGTCTGACAGACCCGCGAAAGCCTCGTCGTTCAGAGCAAGGAAATTTTCGCCACTTCCACTGCTACGGCTGAGGAGAGCTGTCATGTTTTGGATATGATTGCTGAGGTAGTGTGTATATAATCTCAATACGACTTTTTTTAACGTTATGAATCAGATCCATGTGCACCTTCGCGAGCTTCAAAAACATGAGGATTTCATATTCGAAATCAGATGCAAGACTAGGGACTATTTAATTACGTATTCTTTTTAAGGTAAGGACCAGCGTGTAACTGTCCTCCGTTCCCTCTCCACTGTGTTGGCATATGTTTGTGTTTGCATGTTTATGTCTACCTTTAATTCGATTTAGTATTGATACTTCGTTTTACTATGGTGTGTTATGGATGGCCTAAATATAGGTACTTGTAATATGGAGGTGAGTTACACTATAACTAGTGTGCTGGTGGTGAGAGTCCCTGTTGGTGGGTTTAAAAGTGGTTTAGTATGGGAAGGTAGTTTATTTATATGTAGTGAAAAAATATTGTTACTTAAGACCACTAACTGATTGTTGTGATCATGGCCCAAATAATAAAAACATTATTTGAAATTTGACACGTGGCTCAATTTTTTACAAAGACTTGGGTTTTGCTTTAGTATTGTCCTAGGTAGATTTTAGTGACTTTATTTGTTGGGTAGACAAAATATAGGAGAAATGGAAAGAATGTCGAGTAAATAGGAAGAAAACAACAAGAGAAACGGAGATATAAGGAGTTGTAGTTTTTTGACAAAGTTTATAAAAACAAGGAATTTTCAATGTATGCTGACAAAGTTTATAAAAACAAGGAATTTTCAATGTGTGCCCATGGGCACACATTAAGAATACTATGTATGGGAAATAAGACTATGGAACATGATGATTGGGAAGAACCGAGTAATCGGCCATGAAGAAGGTACAATCGAGTTTTGTAGAGGTCCTAGTCTCCTACATCCTTAAGGCGGATGATACCATATAAGACTATATATGGATGATAATTAAGACTTGTATTACTCATGAATGAGTCTATTTTTTTTTCATTCAAACATCAATCGAGTATTACTCATGAATCGAGTTTTGTGTAGATATCATGTTTGTTAATTTTTTTAATAAGGTTCAGCAGTCCAATACGACCAAGTCACGACTCTTTTTAGTTTTTTTTCCCTTTCTTCACATCTCTACCCTTTATTACCGTAAGAACAATATGTAGTGATATAAAAAATGTTAAAATGATTTGCACGCTTTGTTTACTACTGACAGTGCCATTCCTTGAGTTTGAAGTGAAAGATCGAGTGATTGGATTACAAGTTTAGTTTAGTGCCGCGATTAAAATATATATATATATATTTGGTAGAAACGATTTTGATTTTTGGTGTGTATGGTTTATTGTTTGGTACTTATTGTGTTTCAGTCCCCACTTGAACGCTTTATTTTGCCGATCATAATCTTCACATTACTTTACCAAAATACAGAATCAGGGGTGAGGATTCTTCAAACAACAACAACAAAAACTTCCTTAAAAAAAAAACAACAAACATACCGAAAACCTTAAAAAACACGCCCCCTCCATCGCCCAGTCGCCCCTCCCACCTACTAGTTACACAGTTGACGAGTCTCAACAGCCATCAAGTCTCTAAGCTGATGGTACGATAAGTTCTTCTTGTCAGCTGGATCATTCATCAGGTTGAGGAACTTGGTCCTCTTCTACGACTTCCTCTTGTCCTCCGACGGGTCAGACCGGATGTCATCCGGGCGCACATCGAGAGTGTACCTCTCGTGTAGCATCATGAGGTCCACGAGGGGCGTCTCCCTCGCTACATTGATCCATAGAGGGATCTATCGAGCCACCCTACGTGACCGTTCAAGATGCCACGGTCAATGAACGCATAAAACTCAAACTCCAAGCATTCCTTCTTGTGCAAGAGGGCGTTGTAGCGGTAGGAGATCTCCTCCGGCAGGGGTATCAAGATGTCTTCCGGATATTCGACGTCGTCGGCCTTGCATTTTCGGGTGTAGCTGGAGGAAGGTGTTTTAGTGTTGTCAACGTTTTTGCACAGTGGGTGTGTTTTGGCGCCCTTATCCATTTTGTTGTTGGTGCTTTGTGCTAAGTGTGCAACTCCAAGAGTGGATAAGAATGGTTGTGCAATTTTGTTTTGGGTGTGAGTATACTTATATAGTGGGATCAGAGATGGCCTATAAACAGTTGTGTATTTGGGTCCGTTTAATACAACCAATAAGAAATTTCTTTTTTTACGTTAGTTGGTGATTTTTCCGCCTTATTCCTTTGGGCTCGCGGGTAGATTATGCAGACTCCGTCGTCCCATTAAGGCCCACTACGAGGGCATTAAATGCGAGTGCGTTAGTTACTGACGCATGACTCATGACTAGACTTTGACGGCGAGTTGCCTAACAGCTCATTGCCATCATTACGTCGAATTTTTTGGATAAAACCTGCATGCTTAAAATTAAGACTTCTTTGTACCAAAAAAAAACTAAATACCCAATGGTGAGCGTCGAATTATTTTGTTATTTTTTCTGTTCCACATCATTCATAATCTTTCATTCTTTTTTCCACAATCAACTCTTTTTTATGTAAAATCTTTTTCTTCCCATTAAACATAATTGTAAAATCTCACTAAATCTATACTACCCAAGATACACTTACCTTATACTCCAATTTTGATTAAAAAATAATATTTTCCTCTTATCTCTTTTTAGTGGTTGAAGGTTTTCTTTTCCCATTTCTTCATTGATTCTTCCCTATTTGTAAGGACCTCTGATGATTTAATCTTATTAATTTACTTTTCTTCTCAATTTCTACAATTTCATTTAATATACTTTGTTTATTAAAATCGCATTTTAATTGGTAAATAATTTTAATTATATACAACAATATGATGGAAAATATGGTCTGGGGGTGGAGGTATGTATATGATTGCAATTAATTAAATACCATGGACAAATTACCTTTAGTACCTTTAAAGCTTTTTTAAATACAACTTAGGTTTTATAAATTTAGTGAGTTTTTTAATTATATTTAATAGTGTAAAAAGGAAAAAGGATAACAAACATACAATATTATAATTTGATGGATAAATAGCTAGTTTTAAAATTTTAAAGGATATATACTTGATTTTGAATGATTTGAAGGACATATGTACAAGTTTCCCTTAATTTAAAGAGATTAATTAACCCCACCATGTAAAAATAGACCCCACCAATATACCATGCATTTTCAGGGGGGAAATTATCATGGAAATTGATAAATTTTAAAGTTCATGGGAATTTTATTTTCATGAAAATTGATAAATTATGTTTGGTTAAACTCTATGTAATTCACATGAATTAATGGGGAAAATTATCTTACCTAGACCCCTCTAGGTAATTTGAATTTCTTTAAAATGGACGAAATAGAAAATCACATGAAATGGAAAATCGTTCATGAGATGAATTCTCTCAAGGAATGATTATAGTTGACATTAATTTAGAGAGGTTCTACTCTAGGTAGATCGATGTATTGCCAAATGCGGTTACCCTAAACAATTTCCAATGCAACTCATCTTTAATTTTTCATAGCTAGAGAGTTTATGTGTCTAAACACACCCAAACTTTGCTTCAACGGAAATAAAACGAATCAAAATAAAGGGATTTAGTGATTAACTTATCACAACAGCATGACAACTTCGATCTAAAGAAAACATAAATACACGCCGCCGACCTTCATAAACAACCAGGCAAAATCGGAGATCCCACAATGCATGGGCTGCAATCTAGGTTGTAGAACACGTAAATGAATTGAGACAATAAAAACATTAAGCACGAGTTATTGAGTTTTGTTTCTGAAAGAAGTTTAGGGTCTACTGTTTCAATCCTCTTCGAGGGCTGAGACACGAAATGACAAATCCGTTGAATTTGATGGTTTTGTGCTAGCCAGTAATTGTACATTTTTCCGCACAATGGCAAGCTGGTCATCCAGATTGTCGAGCATATGTTGCCTGAGTTCCCACTTACGTATCGCCCTTTCTCGAACTGCCTTCATATCTTCCTCCAGCCCTGTTAGCAACAACATTAGAGCCGTCGTACCACTAATTTATATTGTGCAATGGGTATACATTAATAATGAATACATGTTCGTTAACCTTGAATGAATGATTCGTAGGAAGACGCGAGGGACTGGAATGTGTTGGCCACCACCATGTTTAGTTCTAATGGCAGCGAGAAAGAATGAAATTTCCTATTGGGTTATGCTTGTTTCTTACGGAGTAGTATAGTGCAAGCCAAAGATTTATTATACTATTACCCATTTTTGGGGTGCGTGGGAAGAGAGCAATTCAAAAACTTGAATGCGTAAATCTTCCTAGTACACATCAATATAATACTACTACAAAGGCCAATCTCTATATCCTACGTGGCATCGTCTTTACTCTGGCACCTAGTCGTTGATTTAATTCCATTTAAAACTTTTGCCTCTCGTTTATCTACCCTAATCTACCCTAATACATTATAAAGCAGAACCCAAAACTGTTGTGAAATTTGCGCCACGTGGCATTTTTTAATAAATTAATGTGAAATTATATTTTAATAAATTTTGTAACAACTTATAGTATTCTTGCTATATATACTAAATAGATAACATGTTTATATAATTTTTATGTATATAATTTTCTATTTATGGATTATGTATCATAACTATAACCTAAAGTAGAGGTTAAAAAATTTATTAAACGACACATGTCACTTTTAGATTGGACAACATCACCCTTTTTTTTTTAAATAATCTTTTATTTTTGGATATGATAAATTCTTAACCATGTTTTTAGAATATAGGATAGAAAATCCCATTATTAAACAATCTTTTATTTTTGGATATGATAGATAGGAAGATCATTAGGATATTTTCTTATGCTATCATACAAATTCTAGAATATTTATTTTATGGGAGACCAATGTATAAATATATTATTTATATCTTAAAAAAATTATTTATATTGATTTGTTAAACAAAATAAAAAACCTGATTCACATAGTTTATTTAAGATAACTTGATTTTATTTATTTTTTAAGTATTATTCAAGTTGAATATTAATAATAATAATAATAAGTCCAATATTCTAGAAAAACTTTAATGATAATTTTATTAAAATAAATTGATTTAAGATAAATTGCTTTTTATTTATCCGCAAATGTGGGTATGTCTTTATTTGCGAATGTTGAATTTTTATTAACAAGTTATGGATGACTTGATGACTTCAATTGAACATTTATAATTAAACAAAATGTGATTTGGGTATTATTTCTTACTTAGACATGGAAAAAAAATTATTGTAACAAACACGAGTTTTGCGCAAGCAAATCTTTTTTTTTCCAATCAAATACTACTTTAATAACCGATGTTTTTTCCGTTATGGGCAAGTTTGTTTTTTTAATACCCAAATGTCCAAATTGGAATTTCAGACTCTGATATGCTTACTTTAGTATAGGTTAACTCTTGTATTTTAGGCATGATTTGAGTATGTTTAGGTTAGTTTTGAGCATAATTGTCATATGAAAACCGAAGACACGATTTGAAGAATTGCAAGAGTTTTGAAGACAAGTGTTGATTTGGAGTTGTTTTGACACCATTTTCTTGTGACGCATCGTTCGGGAGTTACGGTGGTCAGATGATGATGAATTTGGTATCATTGGAAAGCTAACTCGAAGAGCTACAATTCATATTTTTACTCCGAGTCAAAATTCCCACTCTAAAGTGGTCAAAACATCTTCCAAAACGCTGTTGGAATTTTGTCACGATCAGGTCCGCTATCGCGGAGAGTGTTCACCGCGCCCGCAGAAGTCCACGTCAGCAAAATTTCGAGAGCCGACTTTCCTTTTGTTTATTCTATCTTATATCTATTATTATATCTTTTAGGTTTCGGTTGTTATTTCGACTACTTAAGCTTAGTTTCGTTTTCAGTTTCATAGTTCCAGACACATTCTAGCATACTTTCAGAGATTATTTTAGTTTTTAGTTTTATTATGGAGAACTAATTTACTTTTGGAGTTTGTTTGATCAAGGAAGACTTTTTATGTAATTCGTGAGATTCTGGTAACTTTTCTATCCCTTGGTTAATATCAAAACTCTTGTTTTTATTTATATGATTATCAATTGATTTCTCTTGGTGCGCAACTTGTTGAATTTGATTGATATTCTACTGTTTTGATTAGTTTGATTGTTGTTTGTGCAATCTTAATTATCCTTGAAACAACTCTTTTCTAGGACCGTGGAATACAATTGAAAAAGAGTGTTTGATTGTTATTTTATGCATGAGACTCGTAGCTTGATTGCATGATTTAATATCATTCTATCCTTAATACTTTCCAGGATTTGAATTAAGCGTTCTTGTTCATATCATCTTTTTGCTTGGACCATGGACAATCGAAAATCTTTTATAAGGATTGGAATTAACCTAGGAATTAATAGAAAAGTGGATGAATTGATGATCGAATGATTAATAAGGTGGAATTAATTAAATGAACTCTGCTTTCCTTCCATTGATTTAATCCCAAATATTATTTGTTTGTTTGTTTGCTTGCTTAAACTTCCAAAAACCCTGTCTTGTTTCCTGCTGATTATTCAGAATCCCGATTCTCTTCGGTTCGACCCCTTGCTTGCTTACTATACTAGTTAGTAGAATAGGGTTATTTATTTTTGATCTTGACAACAACGACTTTAGCCGAGTCAAATTTGGCGCCGTTGCCGGGGAATCGGCGTTTCTGACGAAACCGCGCCCTCGGATTTTTTTCGAGCCCGCGGATCGGTTCGTCCAGATCCCCCGAATTGGTAAGAACCAATCTTATTGTTCTTACCCGTTCTACTGATAATTCGCCTGTTGTTCCGTTTGATCTAGAAAATAATAGGACTCTGAGACAGTTGAGACGTCAAGTTCAGGCTCAAGTGCTAGGCATACAGTTTGATCCAGTTTCATGTTCTTCTTCTTCATCTGATTCAGAGGTTGAAGAGCAGCTAGTAACCATGGAAGATCGCACTATTAGGCAACTAACTACGCCTAATTTAGAGCAGCAACAACTTGGTCTTCAGTTTCCCGCCCTAGGGGAAGGAGTGAAATTTGAGCTTAAATCCGGTCTTCTCCATTATTTGCCTAAGTTCCATGGACTGAGTGGGGAGGATCCGAATAAACACCTTGCAGAGTTCCATTCTGTCTGCTTGGGAATGAAGCCAACTAATGTGACTGAAGATCAGCTTATGTTGAGGGGTTTTCAATTTTCCTTGGCTGATGCAGTTAAGGAATGGTATCTGTACATAAAACCTGAGACGATCACTACTTGGGCTCAGATGAAGGGAGCTTTTCTGGAGAAATATTTCCCTGCTGCCAAGCAAACATCTATCAAAAAGCAGTTGAGCAATCTGGAGCAAGGAGATGATGAGACTCTATATGAGTGTTATGAGCGTTACAAGAGGCTCATAGCCAGTTGTCCCTACCATGGCTATTCTGATAAAGACCTGATTTGCTATATTATTGAAGGTCTCTGTGATGCTGATAGGCGCCTGATGAATGCGTCTTGTGGAGGTTCTTATGAGAATCACACTCCTAGGCAGACGTTTGAGAAGTTGGAGACTCTAGTAGAGCAAAGCAGAAATCAGAGAAAGAGATCCAACAGTAGGTTTGTCAATTCTGTCAATGATTCCCTGAATGTTGAAGTAAGGGAGTTGAAAGCTATGATGAAGCAACTATTGGTGAGTAATGGAGCTTCAAGTTCAAGGGCTTGTGGAATCCGTGGTGAATCGAGCCATCCTTCTGATGCATGCCCTATCATGCAAGAGCCAACAGCTGATGTGAATGCAATTGGGAACTATGAACAAAGGCCCCGGAATGATCCATATTCGAATACCTTCAACCCGGGGTGGGCAAACCATCCTAACTTTAGGTGGAATCAACAATCTCAACAACCTTTTCCACCACAGGGAGGTCAACCCGACTATGTTCACAGGCCTAACTATGTGCCAAGGCCCCAGGCTCCGCATGAAAATCCATCCATTATTAATCAGCTTATGAAGGAGAATCAAGAGACTAAGGCTGCAGTGAAAAGCCTGAAGAATCAATTAAGTCAGATTGCAACCATTCTAAACCGTCTAAAAGCTAAGGACTCGGGAAAACTGTCATCTCAAACCATTAACCCGAGAGAGAATGTGAGTGCAATTTCATTAAGAAGTGGAAGAGAGTTGAATAGAGACATGGGGGTGAATGAATATCCACGAACTGAAAAATTCAAAATTCTGGAGAACGCCTCCGCGCCCGCAGTGAACAACTGCCGCGATTGCAGAACGTCAATTGAGAGCTCAGATATTCTGATCAAACGCACCGCGACCGCGGTGACCAGTGGCCGCGACCGCGGAGGCGATGAAAATTCGGATTCCGAAAAATTCGAATTTCCACGACCACAGGACCCTCTCCGTGCCCGCGGTACTAAAACTGAACCCGAGGATTCTTAGGTTCGACCTTAGATTCCCCCCATGGCTTCTCAAAAGCCCGCTCCACCATTTCCTGAGGCACTGAAGGACACCAAGAGGCCTGCCAATGACAAAGAAATTTTTGAAACCTTCTCCAAGTGTGAGGTAAATGTCCCTTTATAAACTTGTTCAAAGTATTCCTCGTTTTGCTAAATTTTTGAAAGAATTATGTACTATAAAGAGGAAACAAAAAGAGAAAGGGAAGGTTACAAAAGTTAATCTTGTTGAAAATACTGAAAATGTATCTTCCATGCTTCAAAGGCAATTGCCTAAGAAGTATGGAGATCCAAGGAGGTTTACTGTTCCCGTTACAATTGGTGAGGCTAAAATTGAGCATTCTATGCTTGTTTTAGGTGCATCCATTAATGTCATGCCACTTAGCATCTATGAGAGGTTAGGTCTAGGGCCGTTACAGGATTCTAATATTACTATTGAACTGGCTGACCACTCTAATATGAGTCCGAAAGGATTTGTGGAAGATGTTTTAGTGCAGGTGGATGGCTTAATATTTCCAACGGACTTTTATGTCCTAGAGATCGGTAAGGGGAGATACGACCCAGTTTTGTTGTTGGGTCGTCCATTTATGAAGACGGTGAGCGCCATAATTGATGTTTCAAAGGGCCTATTATCTATGGCACATGAAGGGAAAAAGGTCCAGTTTCAGATAGATGATGATCCATTCTGAGCATAAAGGACGTCGGGCCAAACGACGTTAAACAAAGGCGCTACTCGGGAGGCAACCCGAGGTAAGTTTTTCTTTTATTTTATTTTTGTCTTTTTAGTTTAATTTTAGTTTAGTTTTTCGTTTTGGTTTTGTCGGACTAACTTTTAGGTACAATTTTTTCCATGAAAAAGAAGCAGACCCGAGGCGAGGACGAGCCCGCGGTTCGGCCAAGCGGAATTAAAACTTTGGTTTTTTTCGGAAAAATTTAAAAAAATACAAAAAAAAACAAAAATAAAAGGCTTTCAGGTGAAACCCCTGAAATAAAAGGTTTTCGGGTAAAACCCCCGAGATAAATCAGGAAATAAGAAGAGAGAGAAAAAAAGAGTGTTCTTCCATATTCTACCATCATCCACCAATCCATTTTTCTATATCTTTCCATGTCTAGTTCCTTGGAATTGTTCAAGTATGGGGGTGCTACCGTCGTCAGAGTTTTTATTATTTTGAGGAGTCTAGTTCATTCTCATTGGAGACGTTCTATGGTGTGGATCTGGTTGCTGAGTTGTGAAGATGGCGCTCGCGGTTCGTCCCTAGATAGATCAGTTTGTTCCAGAGATTGGTGCTTATAATTCCTGGAGTTTATTCTTCTCTTCTTTCGTATGTGAGTATTCTGATTTTCCTCTTCTATGCTTAATTCCTTTCTCTTTACTTCATTGAGGATAATGAAGGATTTAAGTATGGGGGGAGGAAGTACTCACTACACCTATCATAGTTAGTTGCTTTTCAGTTTATTTTTCGTTATTTTTTTTGGGATTTTTGTTCCATGTTTTGTATAGAGAAATTTTAAAAAAAAAAGAGAGAAAAAAAATGAAAAAAGCCATATAAAATCTTGGGATGAGCTGAAAACCCGAAAGGGCGGCTCAGGTAATAAGCAGGTAACCCGGACCAGCATTAGGCTGGGGTAATATGAAGTTTATGAGAGATGTGAGTATTTGTGAGCACACCTAAGAAAAATGAAAAGAGTGATTAGGTGAAAACCCGAAAGGGCGCCTAAGTAGAATGAGTGGTAAAATCAGAGTGTTTAGGATTCATATTCTACTTTGGGGTCTGGGGATTACACTTTAGATGTTGGGTAGATCCTAGGTTGATCTACACTTTTTAGAGCTTGAGAGCTTATTGACTATGTATCTATGTGAGGTGTGTGCTTGAGCTATCATGTTGTTGCTCATTATTTCTCTATTTTGAGTTCGGGTTAGTGAGGTGAGTGATTTTTGTCTGCCCTTGTACTATGCTGTAAACCTTGATACGATTTCTTGTTAGATTTATTTTGAGCTTACTCGAGGACGAGCAAGGTTTAAGTATGGGGGAATGTGATATGCTTACTTTAGTATAGCTTAACTCTTGTATTTTAGGCAAGATTTGAGTGTGTTTAGGTTAGTTTTGAGCATAATTATCATATGAAGACCGAAGACACGATTTGAAGAATTGCAAGAGTTTTGAAGACAAGTGTTGATTTGGAGTTGTTTTGACGCTATTTTCTTGTGACGCATCGTTTGCGAGATACGGTGGTCGGATGAAGATGAATTTGGTATCATTGGAAAGCTGACTCGAAGAGCTACAATTCATATTTTTACTTCGAGTCGAAATTCCCACTCTATGGTGGTCAAACATCTTCCGAAAACACTGCAAGAATTTTGTCACGATCAGGTCCGCGATCACGGAGAGTGTTCACCGCACCCGCGAAAGTCCACGTCAGCAAAAATCCGAGAGCCGACTTTCCTTTTGTTTATTCTATCTTATATCTATTATTATATATTTTAGGTTTCGGTTGTTATTTCGACTACTTAAGCTTAGTTTCGTTTTCAGTTTGATAGTTCCAGACACATTCTAGCATACTTTCATAGATTATTTTAGTTTTTAGTTTTATTATGGAGAACTAATTTACTTTTAGAGTTTGTTTGATCAAGGAAGCCTTTTTATGTAATTCGTGAAATTCTGGTAACTTTTCATGATTTGAATTAAGCGTTCTTGTTCATATCATCCTTTCGCTTGGACCGTGGACAAGCAGAAATCTTTTATAAGGATTGGAATTAACCTTGGAATTAATAGAAAAGTAGATGAATTGATGATCGAATGATTAAAAATGTGGAATTGATTGAATGAACTCAGCTTTCCTTCCATTGATTTAATCCCAAATATTATTTGTTTGTTTGTTTGTTTGCTTAAACTTCCTAAAACCCATGTCTTGTTTCCTGCGGATTATTCAGAATCCCGATTCTCTTGGGTTCGACCCCTTGCTTGATTACTATACTAGTCAGTAGAATAAGGTTATTTATTTTTGATCTTGGCAACAACGACTTTAGCCGAGTCAGACTCCCGATATGCAATTATGAAATACGTTTTCAAAATATTAGTATATTACAAATATACAATTATTTATAGATCTCCTTTGAAGAAGCTTGTCATGCAAGCCTGTCCCTGCTGATACTTCCATTTTCCGAGAGCCACTGTCGTCTGCGCGGATTTGATGGGTGGCAAGATTTTCCAAAGTAGCACTCGAGCACCTTACATATATAGCCTTTTTAGGCTACAGGTTGTATTTATTTATGTTGTTTATTCATGCTAATCTAAAAACTCTCTCCCTGTGGAGTATTATCAGCGCATTCCCAATGGTGAACCTAGTAATTTTTATAAGCCTCTCAGACACAATTATTTTAATATTTTTTCTTCTTCCACATCATTCATAATCTCTCATTCTTATTAACACAATTAACTCTTCCCATCCATGAGCCCATATTTTTCACAAGCAACACCATTATTTTATATTATTTAAATATATATAAAATTGGTCTCTATGAGTAAATAAAAAAAAATGAATTTTGGTATAAATGTTTTTTTAAATTTAACATAATAATAGCTCAAATATGACATTTAAACTAAACCACAAACTCTAAAAAATACAAACCAATAATAATATGTCACATGGCACTTAACCCTATGTATTAATTTCTCTCTCCTAAAATGAGAGATCATATTTCCATCTTAATTTTCTTGATCCAAACAAATGTCTATTATTGTATTGTTTTTTAGCATGAGCCCCCAATGATCTTTGGTTTTTATATTATAATCCAAGGAAATGATCATTGGTTATTATATTGTAATCCATTCATTGATTTATATGTGAAATACTTTTACCCTTTTAAAAATATGATTATTTTTTTTAATTGTAATGTTTATTTAAAAGGGTTCAAATGAAAATTAAACTTTTGTACATATGTACAAAATTTTGTGACACTTGTCACCAATTTAAAATGTTATAATTAGTTTTTTTAAAATTTGGACAAAAAAATTACCCACTTCCTCCTCTCTATAGGAAACCATGCTTTATTAGTCTAAATTTGATATATCATAACTACCATAACTATATACTAAACCGGAGGCTAAAAAAATTATTAAATGAAACATGTCGCTTTTAGATTGGACCACATCTCCCCTTTTATTAAAACCAATCTTTGGCAAAAAATCCCATTCTTACAAAAAAAAACTTATTTTTGGATATAATACTCTATTAGGATATTTATTTTATTTTTAGATAGAATGCATATGCTATGTATAGATAATTATGTTTAATAGTACAAAGATAATGTAATGTATACATACAATCTTATATCACTACAATTAAGTTTTTTTTTGAGAGGAATCAATACACTTAAGTTTATTTTGAACTGTCCCATGTATATATATATATATATATAATAAATTGATAAGTATTTGTCTTATCTATATCTATATCTATATACTTCTATATACTCCTATATACTCTTACTAAACTCGAACCTCTCTATCCTATTTGTCACTCATCTAACTATGCCACATAACCATCTTAATTTTTAAATTTACTTCTTTACCCTTCTTCTTTTTAGTATTGGTCATCACTATGTTAATATGTTATCGCATGAAAATCCAAACGAGTAGTACTATCATTTACTACGGTAATTCTTTATTGTGTGCCCATAGAAATTAGAAATGCCCTTTTCATTGACCTCTTTGTGTGCCCATCGCTACAATAACTGCAGCAGTTATTTTATTTTTCAAAAATAACGAAACCTTCTTCGAAATCTACTTTATAAAAGGGGGCGACACATAGTTACTTGTCGTGAACTAAAATCTTCTCCTTAGTTCTTTTCATTCACTCCCCGGCCCCACTACCAAACCCTAATAAAAAACCCCACCAAGAAAAAGCAACTATGGAGCCAACAGGAGAATCATCCAACCCCCCATGTCACCGGCGAGTCATCAAACCCACGTCCCCTGGTGCAAGAACCATCAAACCTCCTTCCCATCAGGGAACATGCATTCACTGAATGTTTCCTGTTGTGGGACTGGAAGGTCAAACTGGGGGAGGAAACTTGTGCAATAAAGGGGGCGTTGGAAATGTTTGAAGAAGCTGATCGGCTGAAAGGAGAGGTCTTGAGGATGCCATGGGGCAGGGATGGCATAGAAGAGGAAAGAAAGAGGATCGATCTAATGAAAAAGGTATCTGTTTTATTTTTACAAAATCACCCAAAGTGGTACAGCTCGCCGTAGTAACATGGGTATAAAAGTGAATTGTCATATGTGTAATTTTTTACAAGCTTCTGAGTTGCACAAAAAAGTTGTGGATGAGACCAACCACATCGCCGCGGAGGAAAGGCAAGAGCAAGAGGATGACGACAATTACTTGGTTTGATATATTGTAATTTCGTCATGTAAACTGTATCTCTTGCACTTGCTTTAATGAACAAATGAATGTTGGTTGGACTTTGCTTCTACTTTGGTGCATGCAACGCTATTAAATGCATAATCCACGTAAATATTGATTCATCCACACGTTGAACTTCACCGAAAAGATAAATAAACTCCAACTGAGAAATACCCCAACAAAGAGAAGTAACTGAGATCATTATGATATGTGAAAATGCATGCGTGACGCGTTTAATTGTCACTTAAATGGTTGGGATTCCTGGAAATGATCACATGATCAATTAAATGTTGCGTTTATGATTGTTTCAACAACAAATCTTCCAAATATGCTTGGAAGATTATCGATCTATAACAAATATTTAATGTTTCTACATCGTTCGACTTTATATTAGGGTTTAGGGTCTTATACTCCATAGTAGATTAAAATGGATCCACGTTATTGTTACAGAATATATTAACATGAATTAATGCTACGTGTAAGTTTAAAGAGAGAGAACGTGCAAATTTTGCAATTATACCATACGATGTGTTTATCAAAAATTATGAATTAAATCTTTAGTAAATATTTAAGGAATGGATAATCTTTAAATATAATCTTCTAGAAATATTTAAGGAATGGATAATCCACAATTTGTGTAGATTTTAGTTTGCTAATATCTTCTCCATAACTAAATTATCTTTTTTTTTATATATTTTTGGTTAAGATTTGTGTCGATTTAATCCACGATCTTAGTTTCGTACTCTTGAATTAAATACTAACATTCTAGGAATATTTAAGGTTTTAAGGAATTGATAATCTTCAAAGTGTAAAATACCAAGGAAAATAACGGATAATCTTTGGTCATTATCGGATAACCTTAACCCTCAATGGTTGTCCAAAGTCTTGGGCATCAAAGAGAGAGACAATAAAAAAAATAATAAATGGAAGAAAGAGAGTGATGACCAAATCAAAATTGGGCATGGTGATAACCAAAACTTGTTTTTGGCAATTCATTGACATAATGACAAGTGGCATTAGGGTACACATGTGGCGTGATATATAGTAACGTTTAATCTTTCCAAGATTATACTGGAGTATTAACTTTGGAAACAAAATAGAAGTAAAGTAAATGGACATGCATTATATTTTGTTTTGTTTTTATTGGGCAAAGAAACGGCCTGCGTTATATTCTTTTGGTGGTACAGGTCAAAGTCTTCCCATGCATTACATTTACTGCGCCACCGATGGACGCTCTATCACGGGGGTAATAGTGCATGTATTCCTTCTATAAATACAGAACGATGGACACCCAAACCATACAATGAAAGTGAACCCTACAAAGCCACTCATATCATCTTTCTCATTTCTCCAGCCAGAAAACTCCTCTCGTCGGTCTCTTCATGCCTTGGAGGATGCACAAGGGATAGACATGGGCGGTGGATTATGTGCGCGAATGGATATAACCTCTATCGGTCCGGTATGCTCCTAACATTCTGAATTATCTAAACAAGATTCTTTGTCAATGCATATGACGAAGTTTTGGTATTATTTTCCCGGCACTTCCAACATACCCCTCCATATTTTTGTTTACGGCGAATGGACGATGGATTATCTGCATGTGCATCGCTCCTATCGGACCGGTATGTTCCCTCCTTGCTTAAATTCCAATGAAATAAGGCTAAAATGTCAGTGCATCCAACGTTTGCTTTTTTTTCCATGCAAGTGCTTCCAACGGGCGGCGCGATTTTTGCTTAAGTCATCCGGTATCCCTTCCTCTACCTCTTGGATGGATCGGAGTCGGACTCGGAAAGGAGGGGACACCGGAGGACTAGATGATGTGCAAGGGACCGAACGCGTTACGACTTTCCTCTACCAGAGACCAAACGTCGCCAGTCGGAAGAAAACGAGTTTATGAAGTCTATTAAGGGTGTGTTTGGAAACCGAAGGTAATACATTATCTTGCATTAATGCAAACCTGGTCATGGCTTAGTCCGTCCAGCCTTTTTGAGATTCTCCCGAGTGAACACAACGCAAATTGAAATGCTCTTTCAATCTGAAGAACAGGAAGACTTGGTGGCTCGGTACAAGGAGACATGGTTAGATGAGATCTCGGCCGGCCAGTACAAGCTTCATCAACACGAGACGTGTGCATCATCCATTCGAAGTGCTATGGATGTGGCAAGAATGAAGATTCGATAGGCTTATAAGATCGATATCTTTTACCAATTCAATAAGTACCTAGGAAGCAAACAATAACATATGTAAGGGACCCTTTGTAAAATGAACTATGGTTTTGAAATGCTTACACCAAGAAATTACCTATGGGTTTTTAGTCCAAATTCTTTCCCACAATATATGGGGTTTTAGTTTTTCCATACTCTAAAATGAACTATGGTTTTGAAATGTTTACACCAAGTCTAATGTAATCACATTTGGATATCATTCAATTCATCGTCTCCTAGATGGGTTTTAATTTATATTTAAGTAATTACATGTTTATTTTTCTCGGATAATAAATACTTGGAGAGGTCATGTATGATATATATATATATATGCTTGGGAGAGGTGAATGATAATGTGTTTGTTGAAGTCCAATTTGGATGAAGTCTTTGGCAATTTGGCTTGAAGGCAAATGAATAAAATATATATGGACGATGATGAATTGGTGATGATACTGATACACCTACTTATACAATTGAATAATGTGACAATGGTAGGAGAATCTTTACGAAACAACAGTGTGTTTGTTCAAGTTAGATTTGACTGAGATCGATACCTATCGTTTATCAATTTAGGTAGAAAGCAAACAATGATATATTTAAACACTTTACTTAGCCCATTTTTATTATTATTAATAAAATGCCCCCTTGAGAGGTCGGAGAGTGTCACCTCTCCTTCTACAAAAAAACACTTTATATAATGCTCTATGGTTTTAGTCGAACTCTGTCCCACAATATATGTGGTCTATGTTTTTCCATATTCACATTTAATACTTTGTCATGCATCCTCTCCAATATGAATATGAAAAGGCAAATTACAAGGTGTAAGTGCAGACCCTAAGATTGAGCATTAAATTTGATATGAGGTTTACCAACCACCTACCGTGTTAAATTTGATATGAGGTTTACCAACCACCTACCGTTTTAAATTTGATATGAGGTTTACCAAAAACTTAAAAATTTTCTTTTTTGTTTTATCGGGCAAAGAAACGGCTTGCATTATCTTCTGTTGACCCATATTGGTCAAAGAAACAGTAGGCATTACGTTTACTACGCCACTAGTGCACGCTCTATCATGGGTGTAATAGTGCACGAATTCCTTCATTAAAAACATAACGATGGACATTCAAGCCCTACAATGAAAATGAACCCTACAAAGCCACTCATACCATCTTTCTCATTTCTCTAGCCAGAAAACTTGAACCCCCTATTTGTCAATGCGCATGACCAAGTTTTGGTACGCTTCCAACATACCCGCCATATTGTTCTTCACGGCGAATTGACGATGGATTCTCTGCATGTGCATCGCTCCCACCTGACCGGTACGTTTCCTCCTGGCTTAAATTCCAATCAAATAAGGCTAAAATGTGAGTGCATCCAACGCTTGCTTTAATTTTGGCATACAAGTGCTTCCAACGGAGAATGCGATCTTTGCTTATATGATACTGGTGCATTATCCAGTTGAGGTTTACCAGGATCTTCTTACACCCCAACTGGATGGGTTTGGTCTGCCCAGTCTTGACCCATCGCCCGCCCTTCTCGTCTTTGATCATCCGTATCTTTCTTGTTGTAATAGATGATGATGAATGTGCCTTCTTTTGTTTTCAAAGATTTTTTCTTGAGATTGGAAGAGCATATCAAAATTGCCTTGTGATGAACTCGTAACTCGAGGTTGCGCGGAGGATAGAGTTGTACAAAGAGCGAAATCCTATCAAAGTGTAAAGCCTTTCTTCACTGCTCATACCAAGAAAGGAAATCGCAATTGCAATATTGTCCTCCTGTGTGAACGGGAGAAACTGGACTGTAAATTGTCATTTTCCAAAGACGCAACGACATTGCATGTCATTGGCATCTGGGAGAATCTTCACACGGGTTACACGATCTTTGCTTACTAGTCCGGTGCCCTTGGAAAATGCAGAAGAAGATGACTTAAAGTGCATTGTCCATGGGCATAGTAGTATACATTATTTTTGCCACTACTATGTATTGATATTGATATATATACTTTGAGAGGTGAATGATAATGTGTTTCTTCAAGTCCGATTCGAATAAGATGTATTTGGCTATTTGGTTAGAAAGCAAATGAATAAAATATATGGAAGATGGTGATGATATTGATTCACCTCTACTTTTAGAATTGAATAATGTGACAATGGCAGGAGAATCGTACAAAACAGCAGTGTGTTTGTTCAAGTTCGAATTGACTAAGATTGATATCTTTTACCAATTTAGCTAGGAAGAAAATAATGACATATTATACACATTGTAAAATGAAATATGGTTTTACGTTAAAATGTTTGGATTAAGTTTATAAAAATTACCTATATTTGGGGTTTTAGTTTTTCCAACCTCACATTTAATACTTTGTCACTCTTGGTATTTGGATATCATTCAATTCATCCTCTCAAATATGAAAATGAAAAGGCACATTACTAGGTGAAAGTCTGATAAATCAACTTTAATTAAGGAATGATTGATATCATTTGCTTTGTGTAAACAACTCAATCACAAATTACAGTAAGCTGGGGAAATTAAGAAATCAAAAGTGTACTTTCAATGGAGAATCATGTATGTATGAGTCTAGGGGAGACACTTACAAATTAAATTTTCAATTTCAATTTTCCATTGATTATATTCTCTGCGCCCCCTAGTGTACCGGTATTCGCTATTGCACGTTGTATCACGGGGGTAATAGTGGTTGCTTTATTTCTGCTTTTTTAGTATAAACTATTAAGTATCACGGACGTAATCGTGAACGCTTTCCTTTTATTTTTTCTTTGGGAAATTTCATTTGGTGCCCCTAAGTTTTTGCCTTTTCCTTTTGGTGCCCAAGAAAAAAACTTATTCTTCTTGGTACCCTTGAGGTTTTGACTTTTCCCGTTGACGCCCCTCCCCGGTTCAAATTATAACCAGACTACATCAATTTAAATTGCTAAACCCTAATGGTGTAAACAACCCCTTAAATAGAGGATTGTTTAAAAGGAAAAGGCAAAACCTTAGGGGCACCAAAAGGAATTTCCCTTTTTCTTTTGGTACAAGCAGAAGCACGTATTCCTTCTATAAATACAAAATGATGGACTTCCAAACCATACCATGAAATGAACCCTACAAAGCCACTCATATCATCTTTCACATTTCTCAAGCCAAAAAACTTGAATCCCCTAGCCGGTCTCTTCACGCCTTGGAGAATACACAGGGGATCTACATGGGCGTTGGCCTATGTGCGAGTATGGATCTAACCTCTGCAAGTCCGGTATGCTCCTAACTTTCTGAAATACTTCAACAGGGTTCATTGTCAATGCATATGACCGACGGTTACATTGTTTTGGTTTACAGGTTGTCCCAACGGGCGACACAATCTTTGCTTATTAGTTCGGTGCCCTTAGGAAACGCTCAAGAAGAAGATCACAGTCCTTAAAGTGTGGAAAAACAAAAAGATCTTCTATTTGAACATTTTCTTAGGGTTTATTACTTTCTTGTTGCACGCCTTTGAAAAGGAGGAGCGGAAATACCGGACACGTACACCACCACCAGACGTCCGCGTCCTCTATATTCTGTTTAGGGACTCCGCAACCTAATGGTGGCAGGTCGGTTCGTGCTTTCGGGTTTGGAGTTGGAGATTCATCAAGTGGGCTGGAGAAGGGGACTACTACTTTGATGATCAGAAATCTCCCGAGCAAAATGAAAAGAACACAAGCGTCCTCCTGTAATACAAGGGTTTTAACGATAGACGGGTTGAGCATGTGTCACATCATACCCATCATCTCCTTTTTCAGCGGTAGAAAAAAGATTTCAATATAAACACGAGGCACACAGTTTGGAACCCAGATACATGTAAACCATGTAAATTTGGTTGGGAACATTGTGCCCTATGATTAAATTGAAATCTTTATTTCTCCCGTTGAAAAAGGGGATATGGGGATGATGTTACACATGCTCAACCCGTCTATCGTTGAAACCCTTGTATTAAAGGAGGACGCTTGTGTCTTACGTAGAGCAATCGACCGAAAAAAAACGTCGAGCATTGGGGAAATTGTATATCATGTTTTTGGTCGTCATATATATATATATATATATATATATATAGAGAGAGAGAGAGAGAGAGAGAGAGAGAGAGAGGTGAGTTCAAGTGAGAAGAGTTCTTAGAGTGTGAACGTGTGCACAGTTTGTATTCATGATTTTAAGTTATATATGCATGATTTTGTATGGCTGTATTCATAAATTTGAGTTGCATATTCATTCTTTCCATACTACACTGTATTCATGATTATAAGTCGCATATTCATATTTTTATATAATTGTATTTTTGAAGTTTTTTTCATATTACATCTCTTTATTATGCTTAAAGAGTTACATAATCATATTTTTAAGTTGTATATTCATAAAAAGCGAGTAGCTCAACATAATGAATATGCAACTTAAAATCATGAATATAGTCATACAAAATCATGCATACAAACTGTGCACACGTTCACTCTAAGAACTCTTCTCACTTGAACTTAAATCTATATATATATATATATATATATATATGAGTATACTTTCCATGACTATGTATGCTAATTGGAAGGTCAATGATAACGTGTTTGTTGATGTCCGATTTGATTGGGAAGGGAACTAAATACATTAAGGATTTTTCTAATGTGAATGTATGGGATGTATGAAAATAGTTTAAAAACCAGTCTTCCATCCAAGAAAACAACCAACAAAGTCTAAAAATGAATCTTGAAACATATTAACAAAGAAAAACAAAAAACCGACAGAGATCCAAACCAAGCACAAACACCCTACCATTTCTTCTTAGACATCTTCTTCTTCTTTGTGGCATCCTCAAGTTGTGTCACTTCGTCCCTCATGTAGGCCCTCATGTACTTATCCAATGCCCGATGATTTGCCTTCCCTTTCTCCGTTACCTTCCTTCCGGTCTTGGAGATTTGGGAAGTGTGTTGAAGGAGCTCTCGGAGGTTGTAAGATTGCTTCTTCCTCCCCAGACAGTAGGGACATTGGAGCGAGCCATCTTTCCTCCTGAGTTGTGTCTTGCCTTGAACAAGCTTGTCGTAGGGCCCATCGGGCTTGTCCACATAGTCATCAATCTCCGAGTCGTCTATGTCCGTTGATTCAGACTGAACATCGACGAGGTCCTCATCGGCCTTGGACGAGACTTCTGTATGGGACATCTCCTCTTGTGCTTGGGCCAGCTTCTCTTGTGCCTTGGATATCTCAACAACAAACATGTATATCAAATTAGTAAAGAAGGGACTATAACAAAAGAAATGGAAAGAATGTCAAATTAGTAAAGCACGACCGGATCTTGATTATTTTAATATTTACAAAAAAATACCTTTCTATGAATTTATAGAAACAATTGACCCATATTTTCCTTATGTACAAAAAAAAACACCTTTCTATGAATTTATAGCAACAATTGACCCATACTTTCCCTATTTACATGACAATTGACCCATATTTTCCACATTCGATTTGAGAACTGATTATAATCGCCCATGCTTTAATTGATTTCAAATTTAGACAACAAACATTGAGGATGTAACCAATGTAAAGTAAATGAAGAAACCATATCCACATCCACAAACCTCAAACGACAAAGAGTTTAGCCCTAGATCACAGAGAACCATCATGCGAAGGAAGGACATTCTCAATCGAATTAGATTTCACCCTAATCGACCTTAATCGAGTACAAAAATAGTGGTTGTCACCGTTAACAAATTCAAGAATTGAAGAATTTCACATCCAAAAGCCTAATGCAAAGGAAGGACCATGCCAAGGTTAGACAAAGACCCAAACCCTAATCGAAATCATTCATCTATAACAATAGATTCGAATTACACAACAGGGAAGAGGAAGAGGCGAAAGACCATGCCAAGAATGGTTGTTAGCGAGAGTACCTTAATTTTTGTAAAGTATGGGTGGGTTGAAGAGATTTGCACTTGCTCCTGGACTCTTGGTATCGTCTCCAAACTTGAATCAATTACACAACAGGAAAGAGGAAGAAGCGGAAGAAGTTGAAGAAGTTGAAGAAGTTGAAGAAGTTGAAGAAGTTGAAGAAGTTGAAGAAGTTGAAATGACAAGTGTGACGAGTTATATTCCCTATCTATCATCTACCGCAATTAAATTGTCTTTTAGAAATGTATTTAATTTCAATAGTAACCGATTCCAATTATCATGTATGAGGACTCCACAATTTTGGGTTGGTCCCCGTATATACTAAAGCCCCAATTATACGGGTGGGTGTGCGAAATCGGGTTCGAATTAGGTTACATTACTTCGAACCCGATTTACCAGCATGGAGCAAATTAATTGACAAAAAGCAATTCACAAAATACTCTTATCCTGTGCATATATTATATTATTATTTCAAATATGGAACTATTGATTTTTTGTCAATTCTTAAGTAAAGCCTTGTTTTAATGAAGTTCGTCCGTAGCCCCCAAGGCACTAGGGTTTACAAAAATATGCACAGTATGAGATGGATAATATATTAATAAAATAATAAAATAAAGGTACAAAAAAGAGCATCTCAAAAAAGTTATATGAAAAATAATATCCTTTGATGAAATGTGCTCCAGTAGAGGTGCAATTTAATTCTATGGTTGAGACGTAGAGTTAGAAAGATCAGTGTTTAAGATAAGATTTTTATCTCTCAATATTTACTTTTAATTTGTTTATCTTGAATAATTTTCTTAGGGTTCACCAAATTACTACGGAAATCGAACCGACCAACAACTAAACATGCTTATTCGACCCTAAATAAAAAAACAAACAAACATGCTTATGGTCTACATTGAGTCCCTCTTTATCCATGAAAAAAGAGCATTCCTAAAGAATTCTCTTTTTCAATATTTTATACTAATATTTTTCTATTGGAGATTCTTCTTTTCTAGCATCTCTCCCATTTGAGATACTCTTTTTCTTATAAAAGAGCATCTCTTTGATATGAGAGAAGCTCTTTTTTTTTACCTTTCTTTTACTATTTTATTAATATCTTTGTTCTAACATCTCAAGAAAAAGCCAATGGATAATGCCGAAAGATAAGAGCGAAATTTATAATAGAAGGGGAATACAAGAGAACTCCTACATAGACCACTTAACCCAAGAGGTAACAACTCCCAAATTGTACATTCCACTCATCATCTCCTTCTACAGATCATCCATTTCAATGTTAATATGGACCATCGCTTTGATCTTACCCATGTATGCATCAGGCGATGAATCATCCAACTTTGATCTCCTCCAACATGGCACGTAAGGAGTGAAACTTGTCGTTAAGTTGTTGGTGCTTCTCCTCCCATTTCAGAAGCCTCTCTTGCATGGGTCGATCTCTTTCTTGTTGATTTTTCTCCAACCCTTCATACGATTAACAAACAAAAGCAATCAAAAATTTCGTAAATATTGGAAAATTCAAATCATTTTTAAAGAGTTCTTACCCTCGAGATACCGGTCATCAAAGGCTTTCTCCTTGGCAAAGAGTTCATTCATCTTCACAAAGAATGATGGGGATCGGTCGCCGTTGGAGTTACCTACCATCTTAAATCAGTTTGGAGTAGATTAGGGTCCAGAAAGGTGCTGGAGAAGAGAGCTCAAGGGGTAGGGCAACATGTAAGGGTCTTGATACTATTTATATTGTTGATAGAATGCAAAGGGTCTTCATACCATTTTTTTGGAGGAAAAAGGCTCTTCATACTTCAATACAGCGTGTACGTGTTCCGGGCATAAATTAAATGCGCACCAACCCCATCGTTGACAGCTTAACACGCGAGAATTAATAATCAATGCCAAATCAAATAAGTTCAGGAATTTGGATATGACCAAAGAAGAAGATTCACGATGTTTAATTAAATGCCAACTACTACCACCACCGGGTTGAGTTCTACTGCAGTTATTTATTGCTTGAAGATTTCTATCTCACCAAATATGCTTTTTATTTCATACGGGCCTAGTGGGCTCCCACACACGATCCTCATATTATAAAAAGGAAATATAACAAAAATAACTGGTCCTTTTGTTTCTTCGTCCAGGCCCACAGAATTAGGGTTTGCTCTACTTGAGATAGCGATATTATATATATTCCCCAATTCATCCCTTTTGTCCCCCTCAGCCTCATCAAAGCTCCTCTTGTCAATCCCTTCTCTCACGATTGTTGACCAATTCTGTCCTCATCCTCGTTCAATCACCAAACGCCAATTTTACTCAGTCATGTCGTCGTCCGATTCGTTAGTGTCACTGTCGTCAGACATGACGGATGCAAGCTCCACCGATCGGGATTCCCCAAACCGGGAAATAATCCATCCCACGTTCTTCACCTCTGAATTTTGGCCCTATTCGGAGGATGCAGATGTTCATTCGGCCTTCGCCATGCTCCAGGCGCAAAGGTGGGGCCATCTTAATGCAGACTTTGAGATTGTCTGCGAACACTCCATGAATTGGTTTTATAACCGATTCTCGCTTAGGGAATTTACGCCTTTAGATAGAGCAGTCCCCCTCTGGAATTTGCAAGTAGATCCCAACACACAGTATTGTATGGGTTCTGGCTCAGTTGCAGACACGCTAGATGTTCCGAATGATGATGAGTTCAAGTGGGTATCTGATGATGATTACTTTCCCGGATATGAGGGTATGGTCGAACGCATATATGGAGTAACTGTGGGCCATGACCGGATTATGGACTCTTCAAATCTGTTCAGGCCAATGAAGATCCTACACACCTTCATCATCGACAACCTTTTGCCCCAACATGACAACAAGGATTATGTCACGAGGCAGGACGTTTGGATCTTGGATTTTCTGGGGAGGAGGGAGTTGATCAATCTCCCCTACTTGATCGTATACCACATTTGGGCCAACAAGCTACGCATCGACACGCCCCTTCCTTACCCTGGTTTGGTGAAGCAACTACTCGAAAGGTTTGGACTGTACGGTCGGGGAAACACGCCGATTTTGGAGAAGACATTTGGGAAGCCGTTCGTTCTTGATTTTTAGGGTTTTCTTATATATGCCTAATCGAGTGCATATTTGTTTATTTTGTTGTTTTCTTTTGCAATTTCAGCACGGAATCGCGTTTCCGTTTCAACATTGTGATCTTCAGTTATTGCGAATGAATATGCAACCCTTTAAGTTTATGTTATGAAAGAACTGTCATTATCATATATAACCCAGTAATGAATAATCTATATCGCTTTCAGTATATTTCCTTTACAAAAAATTCATTTATTACCAAACACATAGTTTGACAATGCATATATGGAAAATTAATTTTAAACTTATTTAATAGAGTAAAGAAGAATGAGTAATGAAATTTATTGTAAATATACAAGTAAGTTTATTGAAAATGGAAAATTCATTTATTGAAAATAAATTCCTGCAAAATTAATTTGCCCTCCAACAACCAAAAAGTCATTACAAACTACTCCCTCCGTTTGAAAATACTACGTACTACGGAGTATAAGATTTTCTAGTAAATTTGACTAAAACTAAGAAGGCCTATAAAAGCCCCAAATTATCCTTAATCCTTTAAAAGATTTAGCATAGTTAATTAATCTTTTAGATTTGGTATAATTATTTTCTATAAAAAAAAGATTTGGTAGTTAACACAATTTAGTAAATTATTGAAATAACACATTGTATCATAGTTAAACAAGGAAGCACAGTGTACTATAGGAGTTTAGGAGGGAGGACATAAAAAGGAGTACAAGATTTGGACCGCTATTCATTATGAGGACCTTTGATCTCAATCTCCAATTTGGGAATATTTCCTTTTTGTTTTTGCTATTATTGTCATTTTATCAATAAAATGACACTCCAATTTAAATTTCAAATACATAACACACAAGATTATGTATAGAAGAAATGAATGTGTCCTACTTACTGGTAGAAAAATACTACTCTAAAGTATGTTAAATTAAAACTCGACATATGCATGGCAATATAAAATGTTGTATAGTAAATAACATATTCATAGATAGATGATGTGTAAAAAACAAATGTAGTATCAGTTACGTATTCATTAAATAAATATCATTTAGATGTAGTTGGCTATGATTTTAAATGTTTTATGAGTTGAATCCTTCTAATTTAAGGCGATACCGAAATGAAATGGCAATATTTAAAGGCCCAGATAAAAAACAGGCCCAACTTTAGGTATTACTCATAATGGAACCCACATAGACGAGCTATGGGGGCAACTGGTTCATAGTTTCAAAAGCAGCACTAAGCAAAATCAATATGAAAAACAACGAACACATTCGTAGTACAAAGAGATGCAAGGAAGTGAAGGAAAAAATTTCATATGTTGGCTTTTACAAATTAGTGCCAGCCAAACGAGGAGGTATTGGATAATCAACATCCAGTTTCGGCTTCTCCACATCAACATTAGGCGAACTGTGCTCCTCCAGTATCTCCACACGTCCCAACCTTCTTTAGTAATCTTTAACCTTCAATCGTGAAGATTCCACATCCCTCAATCTCGCCTTCGCTTCTGCAATTCTACTCTCTGTTCTCGTCAATTGACATTGCAGATCCAATTCCCTTTGTGATGATATCTCATATCGCTGAAGTAGGTCTTCGTACTTTGCTTTGCACTCATCTATGCACTCATCTATGCCATCAGAGCCAAACACAATCTCCTCTAGTCTGGCTATCCGAGCAGCCAAATCCTTTCCAGGCTTCGCCACTTCGCCCATTGCATGTGGCCGTTCAATTTCATGTTCAACATCCGAATCACTGGATATATCAATACATTCCACCACCTTTGCACCGACTGATTCATTACAAAGGTCGTGGACAAATTCATTATATAAAGGTAAATTAAAAACAAGGAAAGGAACAACCCCTAATTCGGAAAATAACATAAACATAACCCTAAATTTTTTTCAATTGACGCCAAAAAATTGACCAGATGAACCAACAGAGTCTTCCTTCTCCGCAACAAAAGGGAAACACAATTCATGGAGGGCCTCCACGTGTCCTAAACTTTTGTACACAGTTCTTAGTTTGGACTCTTCTTCCTTTAACTGTTGTAATTTCGCTTGCACGCGATCAAATCTCACTTGTGATAACAACAATTTCGTCTACAGCTCGGCTCCCTTTTTCAAAGACGCCTCATAAGTGGCTTTGGTATCAACGCAATCCCTTCTCCAATAGGCCGAATTTTCATGTCCCTCTCCGCTGGATTCAGATCCACTCCCTAAATCCATATCCAAATGGAAAGAAATTGCAGTGACAAGTTCACTTGGAAAGAAATTGCAGCGACAAGTTAACCAAGCCCTCAAATAGCTCTAGAATGAAAACTATTCCTCATCCGCGGTCTTTTTTAGCAAAGAAGTTCTGAATCGACGTTTTCCTCTTTGTGTACCTTTTTTTTTGGAACGCACAAGGAAGTGGCCTATTGGGCCGGTAACAAATTCGGCCATTTAATCCACTGCCATCTCCGCGATTCTCCAAATTCGTTACATAAAACCGCTTTTAGAACTGAAGCTGGCATATCCCTGCATATTGCACACACAAATGGTTACTCAAAACAGTTTCGCAGTAATTGTGTTCTTTATTTTTAGAGCACTAATCGTATTTACGTACGTGATTAGGAAATTGATAATAAGCTGGCCCCTGCGACAATTGCCTTAAAATGTCGTCGTACTCCTATCCGAAGAGTGACCGATTGGCCGGTTCCCCTACCACAATAAATACATAAGATTAACACTAGACAAAACATAGGGAATACATTCCATAACAACTCAATTTCTTACCCGTTGATTAACATGACTGTATGGTTGATGGGATGGCATGTATGTTGGCTGGGATGACATATGTAGATGTGGGTGGTTCCACGCATGGCCTGTATTTGCAAATGAGTAAGCTAATGGTGATGGTGATGGAGGTTCGGGTTCCTTATTAGCCGCTTGGTTTCGATTATTCTTATCCTGTTCATAACCCAACTTGTGTCTGCGTATCCTGCCCTTTCTTCTTTTATCAACTGGGTCCAAAATGGGATCTCCATCCCCAGTCGAGGCAGCTTCGTCGTTATCTTCCACTACAAGGCGAGGGCGAGGAAAGATCGGAATTTTTAATAGCATCTACACACGTTCTCCATGACCTGTGATTGCAGACCATTTACGGATCCTACCGTGGAATTCCCTCTTTCAATTAAGTCCAGCATAGCCTTCTTAACCGCCTGAAATAAACTGTCATCGGCAATTGCAACATCAGAAACTTGGTCCCACAATGCACTCAGCTCGTTCCACCTTTTTAGTTGATCCGGCCTATAATGCAGGTCGCCATTATATGGAAATGCCACCTTAACATATTTTCTAGACACATCTTTTCGCCACCTATTGAGGATGAACTTATCAGGAACAAATGTCAGTTCCTTTGCATGAAATACAATCAAAATGTGGCAGTAAGCCATAAGTTGGGGCACTCAATCAATAAAAGGAACCAAAGAGCTGGAATGAATAGTTTAGGAAGTCCTCTCAATTCTTCAAGTCAGTAGTGGTACGAATTGTTCAGATTTTTTGACTCTGCTTATCATAGATAGACAATAAAGCAAGTACTCCCTCGGTCGGTGTAGCTGTAGCTCTTTCGGGGAGGTAAGCCCGTGTAGTAAGGAAAGAAAAAAAAAGGTGTCCACGTAAAGGCTAAGCTTAGTCGGATGAGTCCCTACAATGTATTTGATTTAAAATCTTCTTAGCAACGTATTCTCTTTCCTAGTCCGCAGGGGCTTTACAACGATTCTTCACTCCTCACCTCAAGCAAGTCCTGATTTTACTTTCTTCGTTGAACGAGTGGATTGTTGTTGTAGTCACGTTACATAATTCGTCTGTAAAAGCCTCATTACTTGACCTGTCCCATCAGTAAGGTACCCCTTTTTGGGAATAATCCCTCCTAGATCTTAAACTATGAAGCATAACTATGTTACTTTCGTTGCATTTGTTGGAAATTTCAATTCTAGACTTAGAAGGTAATATATTACTCAATTCTGATGTCCTTTCTTGCTTTGATAACGATAACAGAGAGCAGGTGCGCTAGCTTTGAAACAAGGTAACAGGAGGCTGCTCCAACTCAGTTATTCAATTCTATTCTACTGTAGCTTTGCCATAGCAATGGGCTCATGAAGAAATTTCCCATCGCTGTGTTAGAATACCGTAGTTCGCTAGGGCAATTTTCCCAATTCCTTTTAAGATCACTACCGAACGCTCCCCAAAAGCACAGTCTTTAGAAGGAACGGATTTCTTAGTTCGTGCAATGAAGAATCTTATCCCTAGGTGTAGACTTTTGTTGGTTCGATTTGTAAGGAACTTTTTGGGTTGACCAAGTCCCATTAGGAAGAAGGAAATTCGCCCATTACTACTGGAGTGAAAGAACATCTCCTTCAATATACGACGTATGAGGTGACTATGCCACAAGCATCCGCCAAGAAGAAGTGGATTTTGAGATCTACTTTTCTTTTCCTGATATGCTTACTTACTCCTTTTCTTTGGTATACGGTTTACTTTGTTCAAGACTGTGTGGGCAATAGCAAGCTCAACTCAAGACGAGAAAGAACTCTTGTTGTTCCATGGGGAACTCTGGACCTACGCCCAATAGAAGAGAAAGCAACCTAAGTGCTTAGCATCCCGCCATTTACATGCATGCCTTGTCAGCTCGATTGCCACGTGAAAGCTTTTCTTCCCCTAAGAAGGAAGACAGCTACAATCTCATTAGTGATTCTCTAACCTTATCCCTTATTTTCCCATCATTATGTTAGCATTCACCATCAAGATCGGCTGGGTCCGGTCTTTGTTTTGTAACTGTTCATGTCTTGGGTGACTCTCATACCAGAACAGAAATTCCACTAGTGAACCCAAATAGGGGACTTCTCTTTGCGGGAATGAGCGTTAAGGCGGATGAGAACATCTTTGGATTCTCCGTATCTGTCTTAGATCCCGAACAGGAGTCCTAGGGAATAGGAAATGCACCGGCATCTTACGAGCACACACTCGAGAAATTCCATCATTAGGAACGAAGGCCTACTCAACCGTGTGTCTTGTCCGTACTTATTCTCCCATCTATTATTCATAGAGAATTGATTCTATCATTGTTCAGTATGGTCTTTGCTCTGGTTCTATCATTGATGATTTGGTAAATGACTTAGAGTTGCCTTCTTTTCATCGCCTATCAATGGTCTCGATCTTTTGATAGCCAGAGTGAATGACTCATGGGTATGGGTCATGAACGGAAGATGAGTCAGTCAAGTCAGTTGAATCAGTTGTTAATGAACTTCCAGTACCTCTCAGAGTAAGACACAGTCCTAGATAAATGCAAAGCTAGTAGTTCTTTCATCTCCTAATGAACCTCTTGTGAAAGAAGAAGGTGCCACTTCTACAATGGTAAGAGAGTTAGCCTCAATCAAAATCAAGATGAATCTATTTTAAAAAAAAGGGATTGATAATGGAGAGAAAGACTCATTCAATCGACTCCAGTAGGTATCCTTGGCTTAGTTGGCTGGGCTACCCAGTTTTCTTCTGAAATTGAAAGAAAAGGCTAAGGGCAAAGACTTTTCAACTACTCGAATCTGGGAAGCTGGCCAGCTCCAACCATTAGCCGGTGCTCATTGATAGGCAAAAAAGTAGAGATTTTTTATTGCCATTTCAAAAGATTGATTTCGGAGGTAAAACCTCAGCGAAGGTAACCGAACACAAACAAGATACGAAAGATGCTAGACAACTACAAAAAAATTTCACTCACCAATCAACAACTGGTGTGGTAGAAAAAAATCCAAATCGAGCGCACCGACGCGCCGAATCCTTCGCTTGTCAATTCTTGGTGTAATACTCACTTCGTTTCTGCCATCTAGTTTTGTTGGGTCGTAACGTTGTGGTTCTTCCCTCTCCTTACAGTCGAGCTCAATTACATCGACCCTCCCTTCTCACTTAACAACTAGCTAAAACTGTCTGGCAAGCACCTATCCTTCACCTTTACTTCCTTCCTTACATCCTTATGAAAATCGCTTTTTTACCTATATATTATTTATAGGTATTATGCTTTCAAATCTTTAAAAGAAAGAGTTACATAAAAAAATAGAAATTCTCGGTAAACCGAAAGATAGGGATATAGGTCAATGATGAGTTCGATCCATTAGGTTCTTCTTACGAAAATAACTGGTATTCTAGTCCCTTCCTTCCCTTTGAAGTGCATTTATCAGATCAGCTCCCCGAGTCACTAGAAAGATAAATGCAGTAGTCTTACTTCTCTTCCTCTTTATCCTTCTCTTTTTCCTGGAACAATACTAGTATTCCAAAAATCCTTTATTAAAAAGTTCTCAAATATCCACACAAAGAAACGTAATTTCGAATAGAACCTTAAGAAAGATCTATCTAAATTAGAAAAGACGGCCGAGAGATATATATTACGCAATCCTTACTGTCCATCTTTATCAGCCAACTCCCCTCTTCTCTATCTTTCCTTTCTAAAAAATCAATCGGCATAGGAGCATCGCGAGGATGCAGAGACAGAGAGTCACTCTCAAAAGGAAATGTAGTTCATTTTTAAAGAGCACTCTCAACACTTTGCAGAATTCATAGAAAAGCACAAAGAAACAATGAAGAAAAGGAGCATCTTTCGGGATCCTCTTATCTAAAACAATATGAGCCTCCCCCTCCCTCAAAGGTTTTATAACGAATCCATAAAAAAGCCAGGCGATAAATCGCACGGTTTTATAGAACTTGAACCCTGATGCACAAATAGATAGAATTGCAGCAACTAGCATCTTTCCCGTTTGTAAAAAAAAGCTCATTTTTCATTAGACCTTTCACTGATCCGCTTTTTGCTAAAAAAGACTTGTAGGAAATCGCTGGTTGGTCCAACCAAGAAAGACATGGGACGGGTGTGAATGGTTACCAGAAAGATACGACTCAAAGAACAAACGGATAAAACTCTCACGAATGGACCAAGCCCTCTCTGATCAAAGATGATTGTCTAGTCTTGATAATTGGGGACAATGAGAGCCTGAAAACACTGTTTCATACAAGCAGAGCTTTATCATTACCCCCTTTACTTGTGGGGACAGCAGGTCCAGCAACTCATTGATGGCTTGGTCCCTTGAAGCGCAAAAGATGGCCTAAGAGGAAAGTGCACACTAGGGGCATTGTTCCTCTTTACCTATAAGACAATGGGCATACCAGAGCATCCTCCCCAATCATCAAGAAGAAAGGTATTCCACTATCCTCGAACGCCCAACCCTCTAACAGCTAGGGGCATCCCTCCACTGCCACTCCTTGCCCAAAGCCTTGACTTGAGCATTGTACAAGTGCTTAAGGCTCCTTCAGACCATGGCCACTCATATAATGCAAGGCTTGGAGGCAAGCTACCAGCGCCTATCGGCGAGAACTAGGCTTGGCTTGGTTAGTAGTACCCGCTCATTCTATCTCGCCAGCCTGCCGGCCCATGAATTCTTCCGAGCAGGCCAGGCAGACGGGGACCGTCGAAGAAGTGCCTCGATGTGCAGCTCAATTACATCGAGCCTTTTATACAATTAAGAACTTTACGGAACTTTCTCGATTCCAACGCAATTTATCCTTTTGGAGCTGATGTAACAAACTACGTGAGCCTCCCGACGAAGCCAACATAAATCCTATCCAAATAAAAAAAAGAAAAGGCAGTTTCATTATGGTAGTATACCAGCCGCCTGTTCTGGAACTTCCAGTTCCAATCGAAGCATATAGATCCATAAATAGATTTGTATGTATAGCCACTTCAATCGTGCTCGTTGTTTCTCGAAAGTATCTTTTTTCTGGGAACATGGTCAACCAGAATTGATTATGTTCGCGATTCTTCATCCACCTATTCAGAAAATGCTCCAGTTTTGCATTCTCATATGAGGCCGAAAAGTTTATTGACAACAGGTCGGCACGAAGTGATTCATCATGCTCAAACATGAGTCGATCGTTCATTAAGGACGGTTTATAAATCATCAAATTCCCACAAATGGAATAAGAAGTGGGTCCATGTAAATGATCTAGACCTCGCAAACAACAACGTTCCTTCCCCATACGGAGTTCGGAACCCAAAGGCAATCGTTGAGCGAACTGTATCTTCTTTGTGTTAGTTGACATAAGCCACACCATTACTGCTGGGGTGGGGCTCGGCCTTCAAACTGTACGTGAGACGAGTTACTGCCCCATACAGCTCGGGTCGAAGACGGGGGGATGTTTATAAGAGATGAGGAGACCCAGCAGTTGTCGGTCAAGGCGGGGATAAGCTTGCTTCTTCACAAGCCTTCCCCCCCCAAAAAAAACTGACCCTATAGCGCTAGTGCTTCGTGTTCTTTCTATTCCATCCCATTCTATTCCGGGATAGGCGGCTAATACACTTCTAATAAGTGAAGTAGCCGTCGTCTGATCAATCGGCTCGGACACTAAACCGCTCGTGCCCGCCCATTCTGTCTCGCCCTAAATGGAATGGCTCCCTTAGTTACGCTACACTCCGACCCGAGTCCCCACATCCACTTTTTTTCTTCGCCTGAAACCCAAAAAGTTGGCTTTGCCAACACAACATTAGGGCCGTCCCCTTCATTCTATGCTGACCCCGGCCCGGGCTGGCTTTTTGGGAAACCCGTTCCCACCGCTCTCACGGCCCGGCTGGCCTGCCAACGGTAGTGGGAATTCCCCTGTTCCCTGGTCAAAGACTTAGTTGGATACGGGATCTACTCCACGAGGAGTGGTACGGACGTAGATGATATCATCACTACCTCTCTTTTCATACCGCTGGGGATGCTTAACGCCACTTCGCAAATTGGCGTTACCTGCGCTTTTCTGTCTCTCAGTGTGGTCAGCATTGGGTGTTTTCGAGTAGCGAGGCTTACACCCATTCGCATTAGTTTATCCAAAGTTCCTTACCCTTATGCACGAATTATTGAATAAGCCATCTTCCTATCAAGGTTAAGGAGTCAACTGAGCATCTCAGCGGCGGGATTGAATTCCCGGTGACGAGGTATTTTCGGTGGTCGTTATACCTATCAAAGAATCCTTAACTTTACCAAACTCAGTAGAGCTGTAAGTAAGGGTCGAACCCACAGAGACTCGTGTAAATGTGTTATTGCTTAAGTGCCAAGTAACTATTATGGGGGGGTTTATTGATTGAAAATCTAAACTACTATGCAAATTGAAAACTAACTATGAATGCAAATATGATTGAGTTTGACAAATATGAGAAAAGCGTGTTCAACTAATTAGATTCATCATGATATTGATTCGTTGATCATTGATTCTCTTGATTCTCTTCTCACTTGAATAATCTATTGTGGATTATGACCCTACTAAGGATTAAAACCCAAACTTCATATTTAGTTGATAGAACTACCAGTCTAACAACCCTAATTATCTAATAACCTAGAAGACCTTCTAGATTTAATTAAATAATAGCATGACGGTTCAAGTTATCAATAGAAACAAACACTTAGAGCAACCAGACATCTAAGTGACTTGTGAATCTATTCCCTACTTTAACCAATTTGTCCAACCGGCACTAAATTAGTTAAAGTCTACTCTTGATCAGATTAACTCTGACCGGTAATTAATCAAATTCAGTTGTAACTAGAAATTCTATTAGGTAGCTAATCTAATAAAACCCTAATTTAGATTCAATTAAGCACAGGGAATAATTTCTATTCAAGTTTGTTCAGAATCAATCAAACCTCACAACTACATACAAATCATGACTTCAATAATTAGTCAAACACAAGGGAAATTAGAAATGCATAATTGAAATTAAAATCAAACTTACAAAGGTTCAAAGGTTCTTCCTTGAGAAAACTCTCTTCAAAGAAACCCTAGCCTCCAAAAGTTATGATAATGATAGAGAGAGAAAACTAAAAACAAAGTTTAAATACCCCTAAGATATCCAAATATCAAGTTATCCCGAAATTACATCAAAATAGTCGGAAAATACATAACCAAAGCCCAACTCGAAGCCCATTAGATCGGCCCAATCCTCTAGCAATGGAACCGACGAGGCGCGGTCTCCTTGGCCTGCCGCGGCCGCGCCATGTCCATCACCAGCCCGCGCCACCAATGCTGGCATGTCTCGTCGTTGCTTCATTTCGTTGGACTTTAGTTCTTCACATCTACCTCTTCAATCTTCATTGCAACACCTCCTATCCTCTTTCACTCGTCCACCACCGCCATGGTCAATCAAGATCTCGCCCCGCTGTTGCTCCTGAACCTATAAACCTGCAAAACCGAGCAAACCAGCGCATAATATCCGACAACACAAAAACCTAAAAACTACATAAAAACTAACCTAAAACTAACTAAAACATATATAAAACATGCAACTAAGCTACTCCTATATGCAAGCTATCACCCGGATCGAATCAGAGTTCACGCCGCCCGCCCTGAACAAATAGGAGGCGTAGGCCACATGTCGCACATAAGTCGTCGGGTCGCACGACAGAAGAACACCCAACATACAGATGCACACTCCTCCATATGAAATATTCATCTTCATGTTCACTTTTTGGTAGTAGTCGTGACCAACAGCCATCAGCTATCGGCTCGTTGGTAAGGCGAGAGCTTCAAGCCCGGTTTCTGATAGCACCCCCCCCAAAGCACCACTCGAAGAAGGGGTCCGGGGAAAGCTACAGGCCCAAAACCTTCGACCCTTCTTTCTAAATGGGGGTGCCCGGGGCACTTTCTCTTGTCATTTCGTCGTTGCTCATTCCCGTTAGGCCGAAGTGTTTGGCCTTTTCTTCTCCGCGCCCGCTCACGCTTCGCTAACCTATCGCATGGTAAAGAAAAGAAAGTACGAAAGAATAGTAAACGGAGCACACCGCAAAAAGATTCTAAATAAGAAAAGTCCCCCTTGGATTCGAGAAGAAGAAAATGAAGAACGGGAACGAAACGAAATAAGGCGTTTCTAGCTCTAGTTTCGGATGAGCTTCTCCCAATTATGTCTGGTAATAGAATAGGGCAGCTTGCTCTGACCAAGACTCCACTTTTTGCTCCGTCCATGGAGCGTATGAATTTCCTTGAATGTAGATAGACCAAAAGAAGGAATGAAGGGATAAGAATAGGAATTAGAGTACCATTGGAAAAGGGGGCACCTGTGGGAACATCTCTACTAACGAACCATTTCAATAGTACGGGTGCTGCCGTGCCACAAGGCACGACCATGGAAGTGATGAAAAAGAAAAAGTTATGCAGTTGGACCATCTGCTCTATCTGTTCGAGTTTCGCTTCTCGAGAGAAGATGAAAGGCTAAAAATGAAAGTGTTCGCAAGGCATACCTAATTTGTACTCATCTCATTAAGCCGACCATTAATGACTAGTTCGAAGACCAGGAGTCTGATCCCTTATTTGATCATACAGACCGCTCTTAGAAAGATGAAAAAAAAGCAAACTCTCATAGTTCCCAGCTCTAACTACTTATTCGTAAGTGAGGTACTTTTTCGGTTGGAATAGGGGATCGCCCTTTTTGGTTGAAGTAGCCACGACTTTGGTCGTAGTCAGTTTAAACACATAAACTTAGTCATTTTGATCAACATGGCTGCAAGTGGACTAAGTTGAATTACTTTACCAGTCACCCGCCCTCGTATTAGAAGATCATCTTACCCTGTGGTCAACATTCTATTCTTCTTAGTCGTAGGTGCTCGTTCTATTTTGATTTGAATGGGCCGAGTCTCTCGAGGTACATATGGCCGGCCCTTCGGGTGTCTCGATAATACAAACAAAGAAAAGACGAATTCAAATCACATCCCCTATCACTTAAAGCCAATCCTTACCAAAGGAGGAAATCAAATCGAACAACCTAGCTGCCTTTTTTCTCTTTTCCTTCCTGTTGATTACCCTCGACAATCAAGATGCACTTCCTTCTAACAAGTGGCTGAGAGTTAGCAAGCAACTTTGGCCTCTTGGCAGGAGGTTTGTTGTCCCCCTCCTTTCTGGTCCGGCCGTGGTACGGGACCTAAATCTGAAGCTACGATAAGATCCGATTGGATCTGCTCCTATCCGACCCAACCCCGGAACATAGAACGGCCGACCTGTTTTGGACAGTAAAACGGGGAGAGGGGGAATCGTGCTCATTCTCTCTCCGGGCACGAGCAGGAACATCTTTCAGACCGAATACATGTACATGACAGAACGACATATTCAAAAAAGACGTGATCCGATTTGATAGGCTGCCTGCAGAAATAGTTTAACGACCGCATCTAAATTCATTCGCGCGTGGGGGCATGTCTTCCGAACGATCATAGTACGATCGCTCATCTAATATAAAATAAATCGGTAGATCTCACTTCCTTTCCTCCATACCATAGCCGGAAAGGATAGCGTATCTACAGAAGAGAGAATACGGGCCCTTACCCTTAATTTAGTTTAGACGCGGTTCGAATGCCTTTACGCTATAGGATGTGTTAAGCATGCTTCTTTGACATAAAACACACTTTTTTTCCATGAGAATAGCCGCGACTATAAAGAGTGCGGCGGGATAAGAAATACTGGTAAATAGCCAAGAGGTTAGGTAGTCTCATTCCCGATCGGATCGGTATTGGCTAAAACTATCTATCCATAGCATTTCGGACTGATTCACTTCTTTATCGAAGCCTTATCCGATCCGGGAATACCTACTGGCTACTAGAAGCGGGCACGATGATAAAGCTTTGGTCCAAGACTTATTGGAAAGGTAATGGACCATAGGGAGGAGGTTAGATACGAAGAATTATAGGATGATTCTTCTTATTCCAGCTTGCCATCTTACAACACGAAGTTACCAGATGTTCACTACTATTAAGAAGGGTGGAGAGATGTTAGCCTTTCGCTATTAGTAAGCACTCCCTTAGTCTTGACCTAATGAGCTTTCTTTACGTTGAGTTAACCCGGCGGTTTCGCCTAGATGCCTAGTGGAGAACGAGTTGGTGGGAAAGAGCACTCGAGAAAGCTTGTTAGTGGAAATTTAAAAAAGTCTCGATTCCGAGGAAGAAGGACCTATTCCCATGTAGTCGGGGTCGGCCACAATTTCCCAAGTAAGAGATAGAATCTCACTAATTGGAAGGAAAAGGAGGGCTTTGATCCATTGTGATTTGCTTCCTTGGTGTGGAGAGATCTCTGCCATAAAACAGAGACCTTATTCTGTAGATCAAAGAGCGAAGTAATTCTCAATTCATGAGAACTAGTATTTTAGTATAGAACAGATGCATTCTGGGCCGACTACATGCGCATCTAGTGCAGTGGCTTGGAAGTAAGCTACCTTGAGCATCTTCCGAAGTTCTAAATAATCTACTGATCAAATGTTGTAAGAGCGGGATGCTCTACATTCAGTCACGCCACAGTGATCCCCGAACTAATTCTAGTTTCGGGACGAAATCTGGCAGCCAATTGCTGGCTCTGAATAACCAGCCCAACAATAAGCTCAATTCTTCCATAACATAACGGGGCGAGGTTGCGCGCAAGCAAAGTGACGTAAGTGCACTTGAGTACTTCGCGCTGTAACCATCTCTTTTTTATAGGTTCTACGGACCGATGCTTGCTGCTTCATCTGAGAGAAAAGAATCATAGATATGTCGGTCATTAGAAGGAACAACCGCCATAAAAAGATTCCTCGTGTATCATCTGTAGCAAAACTATGAACGCGAGCTAGCAATCCGGACCGTATTGAAGAGGTTCCTAAGACACAACATAGAAAAGTCACAATATTCAGAAAGAAAGTCCAAGAATGAAGAAGGGGTAAAATGACTGAATGAATACGAGCTGTGGCTAATACCCGAGGCATAAAAGAAGCATTTTCTATGGGATCCCAAAACCACCAGCCACCCCGACCTTATTCATGATGAGCCCACCAACTTCTTGGCAAGATGCCTACGGTTAAAAACCACCGACATGTCAAGATCCAAATTCGAATTGGTTCTAAAATTCCCTTGAACTCAAAATTCTTGCACTGACATTTAAGATCCACATTTGCCTTATCATAGGTCACCCTCGCACTCTTGTAGATGAAAATACCGCGTTTGTTGGGCTTTTTCTTTTCGATTACGTATTCAACTATGTCTCCCCCGCCATCGTTGTGTGTGTTTCTGCTCGCGACTACAGTGTATAGAAGTTCAGCAACCTCGTTCCGAAATTCCTTGAACTTGCCTATGTTGTACACCTTTTGATACACATCCTCAAATATATGAGATGTCAAGCACTGCTCTGGGGAATTAAGAGACTTAAAGTCCTCTCTTTCCTCCGCCTCGACCCTACTAGCCACAGCAGATGCGTAATGCTTCACAAAATTCGTCAAGGTTGTGTCCACATTCACGTACCCTTTGAAGAAGTTGTTCATACCCTCACTCCTTTGCGTGCTGGACATACCCACCCAGAAGTCATTCTTGAAATAAACAGGAGCCCACTTCTCTCTAATTGCATACATTTCAAGACACCATCTGCTAGCCCGGAGGTCATACCGGTTTAACATAGATTTCCAAGCCGTTTCAAAATCAGATACCGTTAGCGAATCGTGAAGAGTAATATGGAGAGAATTGGGGATTTTGCTCCATCTTGGCTTCTGTCGTAAATGTTTGGAGGCATTTCGTAATATGTGACATATGCAAAGTCAATGCGTTGTGGTTGGGAGGACTTCCTCTGCCCCCTGCCCATTCTCAAGCGCTAGAATTGTTAATTAAATGTTCGTACATACAGACAGATAAACAAACATTACATAACATATACGTCTATCAGCATGAATCGGAGTCTTACAAACATATTGCTTGGCACTGATCCGTGATGATTCCTTTGGGAGGCTTGCCACCCATGCATGTAAGCCAAGTTTGGAACACCCATTTAAAAGTGGGAATATCCTCCCCTGATAGCAGAGCACATCCAAACATAATTGACTACCCGTGCTGGTTAACTCCTATGAAAGGGGCAAATGGCATGCCATATCTGTTTGATACATACGTGGTGTCAAAGGAGACAACATCCCCGAAGTCACGGTATGCTTCTCTGCTGCGGCCATCTGCCCAGAACACATTCTTCAAACGGCCTTTGTTATCCACGTCGGAGCTGTGGAAGAAATTGGTGTTAGTCGTGCTCATTTTCTCGAAGTACTTCCTCACTGTTTCATAATCTCCACCCTTTATTTCCAGTCTTCACACACTGCCTATTAAATTCCTACAATCCTTCTCACTAAAGGGAACATTAGCATGCCCCCCCTTCCTATGTAAAAATGAATTGTAGTTTTTCGATACTGGCACACCGGCCCTATTGTTTTCCAATATTCTCCTCCTATCGGCTTCGCTTATCTGCCTATACAATGGAAATAATCTAATTTTCTCAAGTTCAAGAGGATGGTTATGCTCAAGTTTTACCGAGGCTATCCAATAGTGTCCGGTCTCTGGATCCCTCTTTATTCCATCACTGAATTTACAATCTGTCTTTGCGGTATTGCCTGGCTTTGATGGATCTTTTGATTTGGAAGTGAACTTACCCTCTTTTGAACAAACTATGCATGCATACCTTACTGCCTTGACTTCTCCTTGGGTATAACAGGTATTGCGTATTCTTATTTGAAACCCAACCCTTTTTGCGTATGCAAAACAACAATCGTATAATTGGTCAAATGATGCAAATCTGCCCCCCACAACTGGATCGAGATCAACCTCTTGTGCTGAAATATCAACGCCTTCAGCACCGTCGTCAGCACGAAAACCAAAGCAAGCGTCATTCAAATCTGGAATTTTCGATTTTTGAACCGGAGGTTCAACATTCAGGTTTGGTCTCTCCCCTGGAATTTGAATATCTTCATTGTCATTGTTGGCCGAGTCTACGGATTGAGTTTGTAACCCAACAGTTTGCTCGACATCTTCCTCATCCACGGGTAACTCGTTACTTCCTTCAGATACTTCATCGTCTGACGCACACGAATAGACGTCGATTTCATCCATGAACTCCTCGTGATCTGATAAAAGATCTTCATCTTCATCTGCATTTACCACAACATTATATACGATTACAGATTTTAATATCCTGAATACAAAACCCATATCAAAATTACAACTTGGAAAACACTCACCAATCTCAACTGTATACTCCTGATTCAGATCCATTCGGTGATCGTGGCCTTTCATCTCCGTTAATCGTAATTACGTGGAATTTCGGCTTGAAACTAGAACTCAGAGTTCTAATAAATATTTAGCTAAATTGACAAGTTTTTATATGGTCTCTTTCACTTGGGGAATACGCATGGTTTGGGCGGGAGAAAAGTTGAATTTACCGCCTAAAATGCAAAAAAGTCCTTTTTATTATTGTACTACTCAATATTGTAATTAAGCATTGTATTTAGCTTTTCCCAAAAAGTTAAATACAATAGTTTACTACTTTTTTTCTGACCGTAACTGTTCAAGAAGTCCACTTGTTGAATTGCAGAAAACTTGCAGAGAATGTGGCAGAAGGTATCAAAGGTACTTTTTATTTGTCTTATTGAGTCGTCTCAGTCGTCTCCCAAAAGTGTCATTCCTGAAGCATTCTCCGGCACGGAGGGAGTACTATGTAGCATTGACTCCTGATCATCGAAATTCGAAAGTCAATGACCCCGCTCGATGTGTTGTTTGATAGGCCTTGAGCCTTAATATTGGGCTGGGCTTAATGGCGGATTCTTGGGCTTCATTGTGAGCCGTTCTCTTTTTTTGGTTAGAATAGTGAGCCGTTCTCTGGGACTTCAGTGCGAGAGTACGGTATCTCGGATTTTGTGAAAAATTGCACGCCCACTCTTTGGCCTTTGCAAAACAGATCTGCTGCCAAAAATTACTAACTCGGAAGTCAGTAAATTCATGCGCAAAAGGATGTTAGGGTTCAATAAGCGTGTAATTTACGCGTGGGAAGAAGTTGGCTCATCGATTACCTATCTCTATTAGGTAATCCTTTTTGGAAAGATCATGATAAAAATGTGTAAAGTAGTTCTTGTTTGATTTGTTTCAGTTTGAACTCCCTTCTGAATCATTAATTTTTCCTCAAATGCATTCTGTTATCGTACTTTTTGCGATTGGAAGAGATTACGTGAGGATAATTTGATATTTCGTAGTGTTTGAATTCTGGAAATTTAGGTGGGTTTTAGATTGTATTAGGATGTCCGCTCAAAAAAAGATTGTATTAGGATGGACTGGGGGAGTTCTGATTAGCAAAATGATGTATGTTAACCACCTTTAACTTATAAAAGACCGATTAATGGAACTTTCCACGGCAATGATTGTGCAATATGGACATTTTGCATTGTGGAGTCAAGTCATTACTCAGTGAATCCTACTTATTTGTTGGTTTTTGCTGAGCGATAGCTCTAAGGAAATCTGGTGTTTGAAAATTTGAGAATATAGTTGATTTCATTCAAGGTTTAGAAGAGAAGACTTCAAATTATGTAAGTCTTTATCTATTACTATTATGCTTTGAATTATGCCCTTTCTTTGTAGTTCATTAGTTGTTCAGCTTTCTCCATCTGTCGGCTAATATTCGAGAACTGTAAAATGACAGAAAGAGGTGTTTTAAATTGCCTCTATGTTTCCTCCAATATGACTTTGACTATTGTTGGTTAATATTATGCTTAAAATGTTTCAGACTGTGAATATATTTATTTGTTTCATGTCATGCTCTTATATTAATAAATGTTGCTCATTTTCATTACATTGATCACGAGAGGAACACCCCATGTATTGGATGATTTGGAAAAAAAATTTCGTTCATCTCCTTATAGTTTAGCTTTGAAATTTGCATCTGGTTAATATTTATCTTTATATTTTTTTTTTTTTGGATTTGTAGTTGTTGTCTAGATTTGCAATCTTATGAGATCTGATTATACAGAGTACTTATCTTCATTTAGAAATAAATATTGTAATTCTAGTTTGGGCCTTACAATCATTCTGAGATCATGAGAAGAAAAATCAACAGACAAAAATTCTTCATACATATCTGATGTAAGAGGAACGAGTAAGATATCCTTAATGCCAAGCAAGCTTTATGGTCATTTTTTTTTTCTTACATAAATCCTAGTGAACAAGCTCTTTGAGCTTCCTCTTCTCCACTATATTACACTAGCTGGTACAATATTTGCTTGCTACTCTACGTTTGCTTTTTACTTTACATTTGCTGAAACAATGTTTTTTGCTACTTGTCAAACTTATGAATTGAATAATGTATTATTGATAATGTTGTCTGTTTATTCTTTTCTTAAAAGAGTCTATCTCGGTCAAGGGAAAAATCACTGGTTGTTGAATGGGAAATTCAGGCTGAAGCTCCAAGGGTCAAATGAGAAATTAGGATCAATGGTTGGAAAATTGGTAACTGAGGTGACAGCTGAGTGTATCTCAGTAATATCTCCTTCCAAGTTCTGTTGTTGCTGCTGAAAGCTATCAATGGTCTCCATCTTGAATGAAGGCATCAAGAAGAAACTAGAACCTGAAGTTGCCGGTGAAATAAGTGATGGCGAAAAACTTCCATTGAAGCTGTTTGTGAAGTTGTTGGTAGATGGCGGGATAGTCGGGGTTTCATCATTAAAGCAAGAAAATGGGAAACCATGCACATCAGCAGCCATCCCATTCTGGAAGGTTAATATGATGTCAGAATCATGTTGGTATCTCGTAATTGGAAGGTCATCTGATTTGAGTTCTTGTTTTCCTGGTGATGTAGGTGCAGACTTGGACTGACGGGTCACATCACATGTGTGCTTTCCCTTGTATGTGACGTGCAGTATTGTGGAGTCATCATCTGATCTTTGCACCTGTTTTGTGGCCCAGCAATCTTGGACGCTTCGGTAAGTGCACCTATAGTAGCTTCTGCAGAACAATGAACAAATTACCATTACAGCATATTTAAATGGTTAGATTTATAGTCCTCTTAAAATATTTAAAAAACAAAACAAATGCAATTACTACAAAGGAGTATAAAACCAATGAATTTGCACTTTTTTGCAAACAAGAGCAAGGACTTACTGACCTTGAATACTTGGCATTAAGGATATCTTTCTGGCCATACTTTCTCCAGCTATAACCATCAGCAGGGGGCCCTTCGTCGCTACTGCCACACTTGACACTCACTTGCTTAGTCCACGTAGATGCTGCTTTTCTGCAAGTTTTGTCTTTGCCATTAAGATCTCACGTACAATCATTGTACTTGAAAAACAATCAATAGAAATCATAGCATAATCATTAGCATGCAAATTTATATACCTCTTCTTTGAATACTCTTTGGCATCCTGATGATTGCTCAATGAACCGTGCAGATCATCGCTTTTGGGGCTTTCCATGGCGGAAAGCGGTGTGCTTGGCAAAAGCTGATGTGGCTGCTCTGAGGTAACGCCACATCCTAGGATGAAAAGGGCTTTGTCATATGATGTTTCTATCTGCTGCAGAAGCGTTTCTTTGATTTCAGTAGAATACTCGGGACCCATTTGTGCCCTCAGCTGTTTTGCCAGCTCTGCCCCTCGGGATAGCTCGGAGATCAGCGCGGACCGCTCAATGCTGTTATAAGCATTGAAATCCATTGATGATGGGGGTGATAGTAGTTTCTAAAATTTGGTGTCTTAATTGAGAGATGAAAGAGCTAAATTTATATGAGTGATGATGAGATTAGTGACTATGATGGTTGGTTAGAATGAAAAGGGATGGTTCATACCAGTATAAAAGATGTGTTTTCATAGTAGTTGGTTGGTTGGTAAGTTGGATTTGAGGTTTTTCTTTGGGAACCCTGCTTATTTGGAAGAATGAAACTTCTTTCTTTATATAATCACTTTTTTTTTATGTGTTGGGAGTGTTGGAATGGAAAGAAAAAGACACAAAGAGAGAGGTCAAAGTTTTGAATGTAAGAAAACGAGTAATTCATTAGAAAGGAGACTGAATAGTCTATGGTCATAGAAAACGAATGTGAAAAGAGGGAAAAGTAAGGGGTCTAATGCAAAAGTGGGAAATTAGTATTTCTGACCAATTCAAAACTTCTTCCTCTGCCACAAACTATGTGATACGTACGTGAAATTTCGTTGAATTGTAAATAATTCAACTGCAAATTAACTTCTCTGCAAAATTACCAAAATCTTAGTGATGATTGAAATTAAGATAAAATTATAACCCACCTTTGGAGGAGAAATTAATCATAAAACACACGATTACTTCAATTTTGGGTTGTAAATGAATATAGCTATTTCTGAGTAGCTCGGTGTTCGTCTTGGTTAAGCCTTTTCATGTTCGGCTCGATTTATAAACGAGCCGAACTTTAGCACAATTTTAAGGCTTGCAAGATAAATGAACTAAGCTTGAGGACAAGAAAACTTGGCTCATTTGTTCATGAACAAGTTCGAATATATGATTGAGTAATCTTGATTATACGTTCATATCAAACTAGATTATAAGTTCGTGAATAAGCTCCACTATATACATTATATATAATATAAGTAAACTACATGGTTTTGGTGATCTTTCTCAAACTGAAGTAGTTTAATCTTTAGTTTCATTAGTTTGTATAGATGATCATATAAAAGAGTTGTTCACGAGTTTGTCTCACAAAAAAAAAACTTAATAAGAGGGCCTTTTATCTTGTTCGAGCTCACGAGCTAAGCTCGAGCTCAATGAACATTAAATGAACCAAGTTCAAACAAGATTGAGCTCAAACCAAGCTCATATTCGAGCTTAATCTCATTTATTTTTAACCGAGCCGAGCTTGAGCAATTCAAATTTCAATATGGCTCGGTTTGATTTCATCGATCCCTACTTTAAATATTGAAATCGTGTCACTTACGTTAGGTGATTTGAGTACACCATCGGAACTTTTGAATCACAAATCCGACGTGAAATCAAAGTATGTGTTACACATGACAACCTTGATTGGTCAATTATGGGAACAATGATTGGAAAGGAAAGGATCAAAGGAAAGAAGAATGTAAGAGTTACGTTGGGGAAGTCAAAAGTTCAAGCAGTAGGATACATTTTTGAGGGGTAAGAAAACAAATGGAGAATTTTAAAGTAAAAGACGATTGTTTGGAAGTTGGAGTTGTTCAAACCTGGCCTCAACGCGTTGCCAGGTTTATTCCCGCAGCATGTTGATTAAGAAAATACTAAGAACTAACATGCCCGGTGTAACGTAGATTACTATTGAAACCAAGGAACCAGCGGAATGACTTTCTGCCTTCATTAATCTCTAGGATTAAGATAAGAAGAATATGGAAACTAACAAATATAGTAATGATTTTATGCCTTCATTAATCTTATTAGAACGAGTCCAAGTCCAATATATGGGGTTTATTAGTTACGGCGGAGTTTAATAAAATTCTATAGGTGGATTTTTACAACTTTCCCTTTACTACTTAATTTAAAAATACATAATACTATATGAAACATACTCCCTCCGTTCAAAAATACAGGATGTTATAGTATTTGTCTCTAAAATTAAAAATGTATGTGATTTGACTTAAATACCCTCTATTTTCTATTTTTTATTATTCCTTTTAATTAATGAGGGTAATATTGGAAAAAATATGGTAAATTATGTAAAAACATCAAGTATTATGAACAAGAAAATCAAGCTAAAACATCATATATTTCTGAACGGAGGGAGTAATAAAAAATAAAAAACCTGTAGCCCTTGTCCATGGAATAGAATAGTTTGAAAATTCCACAGTGATGAATGATTGGATACATCAAAAGAGGTCGTCCCCTGAAGGCTGAAGATGACCTTTGGAGGGACTTTTACACGTTCGAATGGACCCTTACCTTCAATACTTTATACTTCGGTTTGAATTTTCTTTTTCATGGGTGTTTCATTACTTGAATCAAAGCCATTCAATTATAGTTCAATGAATTTCAGTTGATGCAATTTTGAGGAAATTTCAGGTACTGATAAAATTTGTGCAGTTTTCAAGTATGATTTAATGACACCTTTTGAACTTCAAACCCCATCACCTCCTCAGAAAAGGGCCATGATTTTGGAAAATGATCCAAAAGTCCTTGCCTATATCTAACCGGATCCGGGTCAAAAAAATGTGCAGAAAAGAATATAAAGTCTTTTTCAGATCTTCCCCTGATTTAGACAATGTAAAGATCTGATTATTATACAAATCAAGCCCAAATGAATATAGACTTATATAGTCACTTTCAATTCCCATTCAGGAACTAATTCAGATACTGCAAATGAACTTCAAAAGTACATTGTACATGAGCTAGTATTGTATGTGTCAACTAGCTCAGAGCACGGCGAAGGGCTTACCTTCAATGCCGAGCCCTTCACATCTGAACACTCCCAAGGTGAGTCTCGTTTGTCACTCGGGCCATACAAGTTTACGTCCGAAAGGCATATGTCAGTAAATGGCGCGTTCTTGATACCCGTTATCAATCCCGCTTGTAGAATGTTCACACCCCGTACGTTCTTAATAAAAACGCCCTTAACGACAGGCAAGGCGTTCGGGTTGAAGTTCTGATCCGGATGGCCACCGACATTTCCCGCAATCTTGATCCCTTTCCTTGCCTTCTCAATGTAGACGTCGCAAACCATGATGTTGCTCACGGATCCGCCCCGTCCCACATTCGTCTTTACATGAATCCCGACCCCAACGTTCGAGAGGTTCACGTGCTCGATCAACACGTTCTCGACCCCTCCAGAGGTCTCGCTTCCTACGGCGACTCCCGCAAAGGGAGTCGACCCGGTTATCCGCCTCACGGTTATGTTCGTGCTCGGCCGCCCAAACGCAATCCCGTACTCATCCCAACCGCTCTTCACCGCCACGAGATCGTCGCCCGTGGAAATGTACGAGTCCTCAATGCAGACGTTGGAGCTAGAGTCTACATTAGGAGTGAAGAATTATTGAATCAAACTTAAGAAAGGCCCTTTAGAATGTAGTGCAAGTATGACAGATCATTCGGGAAACACACACATTTATTGAATGAAGTACCTGGATCAACTCCATCAGTATTCGGTGAGTTTGGTGGTGCAAGTATGGTAGCATATTGAACAACCACATTTCTACAAAGAATATTCAGAAAGTCAGCGCATGATTTGAGCTTATTAAAGCAATCTTAAGGCTTAGTTCACATTCTTTGTAGAACAGGAACCTAATTCTGAGAATTTAACTGACTGTTTTCAACAGAATTCTAACACCCGAATCTTGCCTTTGAACCAAACAAAAGTACTTTTATTGTATTGATTCTAAACTGGTATTAGTAATTACCATTCACACGTCTATTACATATATATACTAGACAGAAGTAACTGCACTTGACTCCTATCAACTACCCGTAACTGTCATATTTGACAGTTTTAAGTAACTGTCATGTTTGACAATTTGCACCTTATTACACACGGCTAAACAATACAGATTAACTAAGTAAATACATACTTTGATTATAAGCCATTAAACCAAGATTATATCCTAAGATTCTTCCCTTACTTAACTTAGATGTTAAATTTATATTTTATATGCAAGTTAGGATTCATTCTGCATTGAACCAATTAATCATAGGAATGCAGGTCTTAGCAGCAAAGAAATCTTGAAAGGGAGAATTACGTTAATTCAATTAGCAAAGAAGCTAGGATTACCTGCAGTAAACAGGGTGGATGTTCCAAAAGGGAGAATCAATGAGCGTCATATTAGAAATTAGAATGTGCCTGGAGTACATGAATTCGATAAGATGCGGACGTGTATACTGAAGAGTCTTTTGTCTCCACATATCCCACCAAATGCTTCCTTGACCATCTATCGTTCCATTCTCGCCTACAAATCAGAAAAACACTCGGGGGTTCAAATCTTCTAATTGTATTCATAAACTAAGCTCTCTGAAATATCTATTATTTACTATATTGTGCAAAAGAAAGGAAGAAGGAAGCATATTTATTTATATCTCACCAGTAATTATAACATCATGAAGTCCATAACCAAGGATGAAGGCCGCATACCTTCCTCCAGGGAGCTCCCTACCTCTTCCATATGATGGCAGTGAATCAACTACTGGCCAATCTGATGAATCCTGGAATTATCATAAAAGGAAATTCATATTCAGTCTAATACAATTGTTGTAATTTCCATTTCAAGACGTCATACCAACATACTAATGGAAGCCATATGGACATTTCATCTTCTGCGTTGATTCGAAACAACCTCAACCGTAAAAACCTACACTTGCTTACTGATTTAAAACAACCAAGGAATATATGCAAAGCAACATAGAGTACAGAGAATTTTTTTTTTTGGTCGGAACATAGAGTATAGAGATTACTCTGGTAAACAGGTTCTAACAAAAGCCAGCTCCTTATGGGCCATTTATATAGCCGAATGAAGGGATGTATTCGTAGTTTACAAACCAAGATACAAATCATACAAGTATTTTTTTTCCTATTTTTTGGTGTTATGGTATTACCAACAGAAGTTGTTTAATGCTATAAACTTAATTTTCATGATAAGAAACCAAGTAGTTCTTCATTTACAAATATAAGGTTTTATGAGAAGTTGGGTTGTGTTTCAAAGACTCGTATCACAGTGTAAGAGTGTCAACATCCAAAAGAAATCACAAAATAACTGGTTGTACTTAAGGCCTCTGGATAATCCATTGGCCAGAATATTGCATCTTTGAAGACAAACTCACATATGTTCTACGGGAGCATACAAATACTTACTTAATTTACCTTTCTCATCATAGTAATTTGTTGTTCAGGGTTTCAAGAATGGAATAACGTTAATCCAATCATTGTTGAGAAGTCAATGAACAACTTAAAATAAGGAAGACCTTTAAATTGAGGGCAATATAGTCCAGATTTACTCAACCAGTATACTAACAGCTAACACTAGCAGAATCGGTCCCAATTTGTTTATTATTTGATCCAGTTCCTTGATCACAGACAAAGACTAATGACATCTTAACAAGGGGATGTCAAATACATCAGTCCAAGACGAAGACAGACTACATTAAGACCAGAGTCTGATCTACAAACTTTAAAAAAAAAATAAAAGCAAAAAGACTAATCCCATAAAGAATTCAGCATGACTATCAGACAAGATCTATTGTCAAACAGGATTAGGAAGACATAATATAATACATTCACTGCAATGACATGTTCATGCCATGTGTGCAGATAAAACTATATATTAATCAAAAAAGGACCACAAGCTATCTTTGTAGTCCTATCAACAATAATTTAATCCCCATAAAATCAATTAATTTAATCTGCTTTTGAAAATTAACAGCACTAAAAATATAGAACCCAGCTAGGTATATCTACCTACTATCCACTTCATTTGTTTCTCACTCTGTAAGCACTTGCAAACAGTATGGTGCTATTCAATTCCTCTGTCCCCACCAGAACAAATCTTGCACCCCACCATCTTTAAGCCTCCCATAACACATTGAGACCACTCATCTTTGAAATGCCATAGTAGTACATAGGATTTGGAAGATTTCACAGCTTAAATGTTATATTGTTCGTTGCTCCCACATTTTAACAAAGGCTCAAACCACCAAAATTGATCAAATAATCATATAGCAACAGCAATTTTCTGATTCTACTGAACAAGTGGGCCTTTGGGTTTGAAAATGACATGAGAACCACATATCTAATCCACAATGTAATAATAGTTGCAACTATCACTCCATCAATGTTGACCCTTTCCCTCAAAACTTCACTGAACTCAAATCTAAGCCAGCAAGATCTTCCTAAGAAACCATTACAACAACCGCACAATCACACACAATTCAACAATGTAATAACATTTTCTATCACCATTGACCACTCCATCAATTTAGACCTTTTCTACCTCAAATTTATGACTTAATAAGTTCTTCCCATGGGACTATTGGAACGACTGCATAATCATACAATGCAAATTATCACTGAACTAAACCCTAAAACCACAAAAAAATACCATCTCGAAGGACAATGAATTGCAAATTTTGATCTGAAAGGAATGGGAAATGCTGAAATTACCTGGACAGCTTTGATGACAGCGCCTTCAGCTAGGTAAAGAGTCATGTGACTGGTGAGATTAAAACTAGCCGTTAAGTACACTCCAGGGGGTATGTAAAGAAGCGTGCCCCCTCTTCTTCTCAGGTGCTGAATCCGATAAATCGCCTCCCTGAACGAGTCGGTGTTCACCGTCTTCCCGTCACCGACACCTCCGAAGTCTGTAATCGACACCCTGTCGCGCCTTTCCCTCTGCGGCACTATGCCCGCGCACGTTGCCGCCGCCGCCGCCGTCGCCGCCAGCAACGAGATGCAGAGATGTACAAGTAGTACTACACGCAACATTTCTAGATTCTTTTCTCTCGGTTGAAGAAATATAAAGTGAATGGGTTTGCTTGTGCGGTTAAATTGGAGCCGACTACGAACTGACAAGAGATGATTTTAAGACGGGTTGAAGAAGAGGAGCAGAAGAAATAGGAGAAACTTGAGAAATTGGAAGTCGAAAATCGATCAAAGTTGAGAGAGAAAGGTGGAGAAGGCCGTTAAATGTTGGTGAAAATCGAATTTTTTTTTTTTTTGTCGAAGGTGAAAATCGAAAATTGGTAACTCCGGGGAGAATTTTGCTTCATTTTAAAAAGAAAGTTACCGACGTGTCGGCGAGGATCACGTGCGAGGCACGAGGAGCTGCCGAGCTGGCAATTCGATGTTCTTTCCTCACTTCGTCCCCTAGCCGTCGTCGGGTTCAAACTTCAAAGTAGGAAAAAAATAATTATATAGCAAAAATTAAGAAACTAATTGGGTTATTATTAGGTAGAGGTTGTATGCACACAATTTTTTTTACAGGCGCATAAGAAATTTACACGCTTTATGAAGCGTCCCGTTCCATAAATCGGGTAGATTACGGGTACTCGCCTATAGAAAAAAACAATTTTACCCCTCTGTGGACGATCCATGAAGCGACACGCTCCATGAAGCGGCTCGCTTCATGGAGCGCCAAGTTGATTACAGCGACGACAAATCATAAAAACCCCTGTGCGCGGATCAGTTATTATTCCGAAAATCGAAATAGGGTTTCGTCGACGGCCGCGAGAAGAGATTTGGAGAAGAACAAAAATTGTTCAGGAGCAAGACAAATAGAGTTTCCCGTTTTCAAAGTTGCAAATACAATGTCATCTACTGATTCACCCTTTTCAGATTCAACTTATGAAGAGGAAGAAGAAGAATCATCTTCTTTTGAAGAAGGAGAAGATGAACACGAAGATGAAATTTTCGAATCTGAGGTAATTGTTGATTTCATGTTTTTTAGTTTTTATTAACGATGGAGTATACGTAATGAAAATTCTTGTTCATAAAATGTTGTTTGTAGAATTTAAAAGTAACTGTGACTTTATATACATAGGTACATAGGAAAGATTTTTCTGCTGAATTTCATAACGATACTGTGTGGGACAATCGAGATGAAATGATTGCTTGGGCAAGGAATGTTGGTACTGAATTTAAGATGGTATTACCAATAAAAACCTCAAATGCAAATGTGGTTATACTGGCATGTAATGGGCCCTAACGGTTGTTTGCGGAGTCCACAACCACGACCTGCCAACTAGTCTACTTGGTTATGCATTTATGGGTCGAACGACAGTAGCACAGAAGGAACTTGTCAGGAATTTGAGCTATATATACGTCCCCCCAAGTCGCATAGTGGAGTAGTTGAGAAATCTTTACCCCGGTAATGTGAAGTCAACAAAACAAGTTGCAAATCTAAGGGCGAAGTTTCTAGAAGAGGATCATAAAAATTTGACCGTGACCCAATATGCACTGGAGTTTTTGCAACAACACAAGTACCAAGTATTCTTTAAAAGGATACATGGATCAGATCATATTGATATCCTATTTTTTGTCCACCCGATGTCCTTGCATTTGATGGAGTTGTTTCCGTATGTCGTCATTATGGACAACACATATAAGACCAATAGGTAAACTCTTTTTATAAGTTGATTATGGAGCCATTGATTATTGTATAAGGTGTTTAACAAATTCTTTTTGTGTTAGGTACGACATGGCGTTACTTGAGATGGTTGGTTTTTCGTGCACCAACAAATCTTTCAACATCGGTTTTGCATCTCTCTCTAAAGAAGACACGGCTAGTTATACATGGGTGTTGGAGCATTTGAGGAGTTTGTTTGAGGAAGTGGGTACAATGCCAAATGCAATTATAACAGATCGAGAGAAGGCAATAATGAATGCAAAGGACGCTATTTTCGGAGAGAATGTGAAACATCTACTATGCTGGGTGCATGTGAAGATGAACATTAAAGCATATGCGATTTGTTTGCTTAGGGACTTGGAACGTGCAGAAAAATTTGCTAATAGATGTTGGGGGATATTTATGTCAACGACGGTGGAAAAATACGAGGAGAGACTCCAAAAAGTAAGAGAACGTTGGGGGGGGGTTGATGAACTATGTCGAGAGGTCGTGGCTTGAGCCTTACAAGCAGTGCATAGTCAAAGCATGGACCGACCACTATCTTCACTTGAATACGAGAACAACAAACAGGTAAATATAGTCTCATATAAGCATGTTGAATTAAACAATTGGAGTAACTTCATCATATAATTATATGCTCAATACAGGGTCGAGGGCATGCACCATGTGTTGAAAAGAATACTTGATAGTTCTCGGGGAGGCTTCAACACGGTGATTGAAAGGATACATGATCAAATTGAGTACCAAGTTGATAGTTTGAGGGGCGATTTGGAGTTGGCACGTACAAAGCTTCCAACAGAGTTGGAAGGTGTCCCTAAGGAAGTGAAGGCGATATTTGTTCGGCTATTTTATAGAGTGTCAACACATTGCATAAAAATCTTGCTGGATATGTTCTACAAGTTGATGAAGGACAAGGAAGAGGGAAAGTTGGAGAAGGAATGTGTTGATTATTGGTGGAGAGAGCGAATGGGTCTTCCTTGTCCTCATAGGATTGCCCATGCGATCCTCACCAAGCAGCCAATCATGCCAAGTGAGATACACCCGTTTTGGCATCAGGTTGTATGGGAAGGCGTCGATCCACAACGCATGCCCATAGATGACACAGTGCGTCTATCACTTGCTGAGGTGAGATGGAGAGAGATGGAGGAGTATTATAGGGCAGGAAAATTGACAAAGGCGCAGATCTACACGATTACCGAGACTTTCATAGACTTGGTGAGGCCAAAAGAATCTTCTTTGGCTGAGGTGGTAGGAGCTATGAAGAGGGGGCGGCCAAAGGGCTCCACCAAGTGGTCTAACAAGAGTAGTAAAACTTTGCTTGAGCATAGGATGGATGTATATGAGAAGGAGAGGAAGAAAGAAAAATAAGATAAGGAGATGGAAGAGAAGGAGGGTAAGAGGAACATTGATGCAATCCCGTCCACTAAGAGAAAGCGTGGAAGGCCAAAGGGCTCAACCAACAAGGCCTCAAAAATAATTGCAGCAAGTGTTTGTGCAAAAGGGTCGAGTGACGACGTGATGTGGTTGGGTGTGAACTTTGGAGTTGACAACATTGACCATTTCATGTTTCCATATATTGAGAGGGCTAATGATGTAAAGGGAGACGGGCATTGTGGTTATCGATCCATGGCTGAGTTGTTGGGACATGGAGAGAGCGAATATCGTCGAGTTCGATGGGAGTTGGCTGCCGAATTGAGGCAAAACCGAGTCATATATGAGCGTGTGGGGAACGCACCCCCTATTGATGAAATCTTGGAGAATCTACCATATGATGTCAGCCCTTGCGCGCGACAATATTGGCTTGAGATGCCCATGGTCGGGTTGATATTTGCGACATTACATCAGGTTGTTCTTGTTCTGATTTCGAAGAAGGTATCTCACACCTGCTTGCCGATGAAGGCGAGAGGGGACAACCCGCACCCTCCCACAAAGATCTATGCCATAGCCTTGGTAGGATAAGGAAACCACTTCATCCCGGTAATTATCCTTTCTCTATAAATTATATGTACTTCATTTTCTGTCAATTATTTACGAGTTTTTTATGTAGGTCTGGTTGAGTGATGACACGCCTCTTCCTCCACCTCCTACGGATTGGACAATGAGGCATGACACAAGTGTCAATGATTGGGATGAGCCGTTTAGGCAGAGGATGGAAACGTGGTGCCAAAAACGGATTCGCAATGTTCTAACCCCAAAAGTAGCATGTTAGGGTTAATTTTTACTTATGTAATATAACATTAGTAGTATTATGACTTTTTATTAACATATCATCTTGTGAAATATCATTACTCTGGAATTTCACATCCAACAAAAGATTCACCAAAAAGTCTATTCTCTTACTCACAAATTTGCAACATCAGTAGGCAAAATAGAAAATCGTCTCAATGTTTTTGACAAAGGAGAAAAGTTCTGGTTTCAGTGGTCGCTTCTTTCAAACTAACCAAACTTGTTACAAAACTACAACCATTAAGAGGATAGGGAATGCCGACGCACGAGAGTGGGAACTAGAGGCACGAGTCCAAAGGGGTCAGGATTCTGAGATTTTGAGGCGCTTCATGAAGCGTCCCGCTTCCTGAGGCGAGTATTTTACACGCTTAATAAATCGTCCCGCTTCATGAAGCGTTAAATCGTCCCGCTTCATAAAGGTTTGTTACCCTCGTGTTTCCCTTGCCAGGGGGGTCTACACGCTTCATAAATCCCTACTCACGCGAGGTCTTTCGAAGCTATTTCGCTTTGTTTGGTTTGATTCGTGCGAGTTTTAGTTTCGAATTGAGTGTTTAGGTTGTTTGAGATGTTGAATTTTGGTTGATTTTTGTTTTGATCATTGGATGGTGAATTTGTGCGCAAGAGAGGGGATTTATACAGGATGAAGAATTTGAGGAGTTTTATTGATTAATCCTTGCTTTTGGCTATGGAGGTCGAGGAATTGATTCCCGAATATGGAATTAAACTGTGTCGTGAACTTGAAGCTTCTTCTTCAGTTCTTGGCTATTTATGCTTTTGTAGTTTTGAATGTTTGCAGATTTCATTTTATCCAGTGCAATATATGCTCCACTTCCTCATTCAGATATGAAAAAAATGAAACCACAGACAACAATAGTGATGTTAGATAAAGTTTTTATAAGTTCATGCTTCTAATGAAAGGGGGCTATCATCTATTAGTTAGCTGATGTTTTCGGAATCGTTTATCTGGGTTAAGTATTGCACTGTTTTGATGATGGCTATAGTAGAGTGCTAATTGATACTTTCATTTAAGTATTTTTAACTAGTAGTTGTAAAAAAATGATTCTTTTCAGGATACAGTTAGCTATTTCTTTTTCCTGGAGGACAGAGCTCTGTTGTGCAGGAAGTGTGACGTAGCCATACACAATGCGAATCCATACGTCTCTTCTCATCAAAGATTTCTACTAACAGGTTTCAGGGTAGGAACTGAATCGTCCGAACTTGCTTCTTCAGATCCTGCTCCAACCTAAACACTTAGTATGATTTGTGCAGCCTCCTGTATATACACAACAAGATGCTGAAGATGATAGCAGCTGTCCCTTACTCCCTTGTGGGATTTTTTCAAGAATCTTGTAGCTAGAAGAGCATTCCATTCCTGTTAATTACAGATCAGTTGCCACCATTTAATTTCATTGACATTTTTCATCAAAAGAACTCAATCAATCTTCATTCCATTTGAGATAACGAAAATATAATTTCATAACAAGAAGTTCACAGACCAAAATTATGCATAATAGCATCTGTTCGAAAGTAAATAAAACAGATAAATTCAGACTAAGTGCCTAGTAACCGCCCTGCGTGCCTTGGCTTTCAGTTGGTTGTTCTTCTTCACCCTCAGCTTAAAGTCCTCAGTCTATTGAGAAGGCAGGACATGTTATCTGATTGCTAAACTTCTCTATGAATCATATGGGAGATAGATAAGTAACAAAGCATCACAACTGCTACAGATGAAGAAAGATACGAAAGAAACGAAAACTACGAAAGATATGAAAGAAAGAAACCATCAGCAAAAAAGAGTTGCAACATAACCACAATCCTACTATTCAAAGATGCAGATCACAATGATTGGCACTTCATTGTAAACACTAACATAGACCTTTTAAGTTCAAAAATTAAGTAGAAAGAAAGAAATTTTAACATCATTCTAAACACTAACATAGACTTTTTAAGTTCTAAACATACCTAAATCCTAAACAAGCATAAACTGCACTAATATAAATAACACTAAACTAATCTATTATAATGGCATTTGCTTCGCTTGAACCTTGAACATCGTTCTCCAATGGCTCTCTCTTCACAAGTCGATTATCGGGTTCAATCTCAATCTCGTGCATCTCCTCCTCAAAAATCATTTCGAGGGTCTTGAAATAGCCTAAACGACCAAGATGTTTGCCAACCTTCTTAATCCCGACGTCCTTACTTTGCATCAGTTCTCGCATAAAGAGCCGAAAGGCTAGTAGATCCCTAGCATGAGCCCTTGAAACCATTGTGCAAGATGGATGATGAACACTGTAGTTTTATGAAATTTATGTGAGTTTACCGTGAAAAAAACTGCACACTTCTCCTGCTTTTATAGATGAAACTGAAGAGGTTAATTTTTTACCATTGATTGATTTTGGCGGGGAAGGTTTGCGCCAAATCGTACAATTTACTTTAGGAATTTGCGCCAAATCCAATCCTTATCAGTTAAATGTATGGGAAGTGCAGATTGCTTCCGTAAATATAGGATCGCAATCGCATGCCAGTTGCAACTACTACTTATCTATATCTGGATGGAAATATTTTCTGTTTTCTGAACAGAGCTTCCACGCTTCATGAAGCGTAACGCTCCATGAAGCGTGTAAGCTGTATGATGCCCGGATTAACCCCAAATGGGGTGAAACACCATTTGGAAGGGAGACGCTGCATAGAGCGTCACGTTATATGAAGCGTTTCCAATTTTTACCCTAAACCCCCAACCCTAAAAACCCTAAACCTAATGTTGGTTGTAGTGTTTATAGGGTATATAGGTTTAGAGGATTATACGTTTAGGGTTTTGAGTGTTAGTGATCAACTTGCTTTTAGGATTTTAGTTTATGGACCCTAAACACGATTGCGATTATTAATATATGTTTATGCTATTTATGTACATTTGAATGTTATTGTGTAGGGTTTAGTATAACATTAATTAATTTTAGTCTTATTAGGTTTAGGTTTTTCATAGTTTATGATTCATAATTTAGTTTTTGGTGTTCTGATGATGATTAGGGTTTAGTATTTAGGGTTTCGAGGGATATTAGGGTTTAGGGTTTCATCCTTACTAAGTTTAGTGTGATGGGAATTTAAGGTTCAGCTTTTTAGGGTTTAGGGTTTCGAGGGTTATTAGGGTTTAGGGTTTCATTCTTATTAGGTTTAGTGTTTTGGAAATGTAGGGTTCATAGTTTTACGGTTTATGGTTTCGAGGTTTTATGGTTTCATGGGTTTATTCATGCTTTATTTATATATTTAGATCATTCAGGTTACTATAAACCCAATAAACCCTAAACTCTAAACCCCCAACCTTGGAAAGCCTAAAAAAATCTAAGCCCAATAAACCCTAAGCTCTAGAGCCTATAAATACTAAGCCGTCTAAACCTTAAGAATAATCTTAACCTAAATGTTTAAAAATTAATTTTTTATAAAATGACATACCGTAAACCCATAAAGTGAGGGTAACAATATTTGCATTTATGTTTATGGTTATGTAATTTATGATTCATAGTTTAGGGTTTTGAGGTTTGTTAGGGTTTTAGGGTTTAGGGTTTAGGGTTTAGAGTTTTAGGGTTTAGGGTTTTAGGGTTTAGGATTTAGGGTTTATATAGGTTTAGGGTTTAACAATATTGGATTTAGGGATTTTATGATTCATAGTAAAGGGTTTTGAGGTTTGTTGGAAACAAATGTTTTAGAGGGGTTTTACGGTTTCAAGGGTTTATAGAGGTTTTACTAGTTGAAGTGTTATTAGGATTTATATGGTTTAGGTTTTTCAGGTTTAGTGAAAATAATTTTATCCTTATTATGTTTATGTTATTTTATGAGTCATAGTTTATGTTTTTATAGGGCTTAGGGTTATTAGGGTTTAGGGTATTAGGGTTTACGATTTTTAGGGTTTAGGTTATAAAACAATTTGTGGCATTTGAATTCGATTGCCAATGCGGCACACATGGTACAGGTACATGCGTTAAGTTAAGTGGGCTTGAGTTCGACACGGGATCGACACTAATGTGTCCGTCTTTTTTGCCATGGATTATACGATTTATGAAGCGTGCCGCTTTAAGAGGCGTTTTTTTAAACGGCCCCGTGCCCCGTGCCCCTTGCAAGTTGGGAGAGGGGCCTTAGACGCTTCTTAAAGCATCTCGTTTCATGAAGCAAGACGCTTCATGAAGCGTCAAAGGCCAAATAAGAGGCATGTTGTAGAAAGCCAGAATAGGCTTCAGTGCACCAAATTACCACCAACATCTTGGTAAATTCAAAGTGCCATATTCACATAAGAAATTTAATGCAAAGTGCCATATTCACATAGCTTAACACCAACAGCTTGGTAAATTCAGTCCACCAAATTAACACCAGCATCTTACATTCTTGTTAAGGACAAAAAGACTTTTCAGCTTGGTAAATTCACTCATTCAAATTCACATATACATTAGATACATAGGATTACCCAATAGGCCAATTAAAAATTCTCTCACTAGCTTAAACCTTTCTCAAAGAGAAATACATACTTCTACATACACCAAACGTTACACAGAAGCATTCAGGGTTTGTGGACTTGAAGCTTAGCCATTTTTGGTTCCATGTATATGCTATTCAAAGAAAGGTGACAATGCTAACTGATATGGCATTGTTTTAACAATATATAGGTTCATGATGCCAGTCACATGGTTCCAATGATCAACACAAAGCAGCATTAGAGATGATGAAGAGGTGGACTCAGGGGTCTCTTTCCCCAACTGATAAATCTGCATCAGATGAGCAACTTGTTTCACCTGAGTAAAAGCACAACATGCAATTAATCTTTCATCTCCTTGTGCATGTAAATACTTACCCTAAAGGATCCAGACATTGCTTTTATATATGCTGGAATGATGGACAATCTGAATGCTATCGGTCTTCATGTATGATGTAGAATCACTAAACCAGAACTGAATTTTGCAACAGAAACATGAACTAATACAAAGGATGGACATAATCTTTCTTCTGAAACAATCTGAAATCTCAACTTCTCTTAGCATGTTCAGGAGTAGCCAATTCCTGGTCACCGCCACACTAAACCTGGACCCAGTCTAAGATGAAGGACTAGCACAGAGATGATGTGTCAGTCACTTAATAGAAATAAAAAGAAGTCTGGTTAGTATCACAATAAATTAAATTCAACCTGGCTTCAGCAGATGAAGATTATATAGTAATTTTCAACTACAGAAAAGTAATTAGCTTTTAAAAAAGTAAATAAGAAGGACATGACTAACTTTTGAACCAGATTTGTTTTTGCTGTTGTTGTTGTGGTTACCAGATTGATCCTTAGGCTTGATAGTTCGGTTCAGAACTTCAAATATTGTTGGAAGTTCATTAATCAGTTGAAAAAGCCTCTTCCTGCAATTAAAAGTTCCAAAATAATTCAGGAGAAGAACCTATGGTGATATGACATAACCTTGAAAATAAAAGGGCAAACATAATATACATATGCACCAGCACCATAAGCAGCATATTTAAGAAGCAACCTTGGAGTCATATCAGTTACCAAAAATGTTGGACCATTTCTTTGTTAGTACCTGATCCATTTCCAGTCTCTCCAAGTCTTCAAAGCCTTCTATTTCTACAATACCATCCCAATCTTCTGCATTAAGCAGATCCTGCTCCAATTCTCCATTGTACTCAGAAATATTCATTGGGTCTGTAATACCCAAGTCTAAATGATCTTTCTCAAGTGCATAAATAATCCTTGATCTGTCTAACGTATTTTCTCTCTCATCAAAGCTCATCATGTCAATAGATTTCTCCTCCAGTATCTCCCCAAAGAAATTCCACTCCCATGTAGCGTGTTCAATCTAAGAAATGGAACTTGGTAATAAGGCATCTGATGGAAAATTCAGAACATTTTCCATCAGCCTTGCATAGCCTTTGATGCAATGAGAAGCCTGCAAATTCTTAGCGAGAAGTTTTCCAGAAGAACCAACAGCCTTGGCAAGTTTTGAGAGTCTCCCATCCCTTGATACCAAAAGAGAGAAGGCTCTCAATAAATCATCCGGATTATGTCTTGAAAAAATCATTCCATGAACACCATCATGTACCTGTATTTGAGTAGAGCATTGTAACATGCTAAAAAATGCAGAAAATGCTTCAAAGTAGAAATGAAGCAAAGGAAAGATGAATACACACATTTTTCTTTATAACTGGAAGTTCAGGTGCAACGATTGGAATCCCAAAAGACTTCGCTCTTGTAAGCAATGCAGGAAAACCCTGTTCATCTTGAGAGGTTCCATAAAGAACAATATCAGACATCAATAGCACTCCATTGACATTAGCATTCATACCATAGTGCCTTATCGAACCAGGACTGAGCCTTAGGTGCACAGCCACTTCCTACACAAACCAAGAAAACCAGCAATATTTTAAAAAGCATGTCAGAAAGAAGATTCATTGGTCTTGGCATAAACAAAGGTATTTGGTATTCTAACTAGAGAGCAACTTTGGATCAGCTCCACCACACAATCAAAATAGAAGGGGGCAATTCCAAATTTTCAATTACATATACAAAATCATGACATAAATGCAAGCCATAAATGCATGCCAACATATGTTTTCTTTTCAATGATAACATGAAAAACTATATTCTCAGGTTTTGAAGAAGCAATCACATGGAAAACCATAACAGAAGCTTGCAGCACCACCAACACATGCAGAATTATGAAGATCTTCAAAGCTACCTTTGAAACTTAAAGAATTAAAAAATATGATTGCTAACCTGTTGTAGGATCCAAACAACAATTCCATCAAACTCCACAACTCCAATATATCTCGCAAGCCATGTGGCATCTTTTGGAGCTTCAGCATCCACAACAGGGGCGCTGAGAAGCTTGAGCTTAACAAGTACTCGAACGGCTTCTGGCAAACTGCTCTATGAGTCTATTTCAACTACATAATACAAGAGCAAATCCATCAACACAAGAATCCAGAATACATGAACTATCAAACCTAATATTGTGGTAACATCAAACATGAATGGAAAAAGATTTGCCGTGATCAATAAACCTGCATGAGAAGACTTGAAACGATCAGATAAGTGATAAAAAATATTTCATGCTCAACCATGGCTAAAAACACAACAGATAAATCACCATAGCAGAAATGATACTTTCCTTACACAAGATATGGATGCCTTATATACATTTAAAACCGTAATCCATTTCAAAATTCAAAATAAAACTAACAGTGTTCATAAGTACAAAACAACACATAATCATACTACTAAATATCCAACATGTATACATCACCATAACTAGCTACATCAAGACAACTACGCTACACAATCGCCACCATATGCACCTCTCCCATCACCACCAACATCATCCGTGTCTCTCTCCTCAACCCCATCACTAGCAGCAACATCCGTCTCTCTCCCCTCAACCACATCATCACCCCTAACAGCACTACCACTCCCCTGTCATGTCTCATATTGAGAATCCCTAAATGGTCTGCTTATAGGAGGAGGTAGCTGTGGATGGTCGTCCCCTAAAATGCTAAACATGTCCTCGAGGTACGGCCGAGCGTTGTGATCAACAGGCAGTCCTTGCAGAGCTTCTAGTACATAACCAATCATCTACTGATGTCGCTGCACATGTTAGAACAACAATTAGCTACAATACAACGCTAGCGATTAACAATTAATGGATTTTCAAAAAACAAATCAACGTACCACAGTAATATCAACCACAACTGCGGGGTGGGTGAATGGCTCGCGGGGACGATCCTGACTAGGTGATCGGGGGTCTACATAAGGATGTGTAACTCCGTCGAACCAGTCAAAATAAGCAACCTCTGCCTGCCATGGATACCGTGCCAATGTGTACTGCTGCAGGTCGATGAGGTGGTCATAACGCTCGTTCCAGTACAAGTCATCCTCGTTGAACTCAACCACATAACTCCGCGAGCCAGTGCCACGCCTCACTCTACTCGGTACAATGGGATCGGGGGGTCGGACCTGCACACGTCTATACTGTCGAAGGCATCTCTCTGGCAAGTACACCTCCCTTATATCGAAGCACTGAATAACACCGCGATACCTCGACATCCGGTACGTCGTCTCAAATTTCCAATTCCAAGCCCCACGACGACCATAAAACCTATAATCAATAAATGAACCAGTTTAGGATGCAATTAATAGAATTTCATACATGACAATTACGTTCTATTACATCATTTTACCTCATCAGCGCGAAAACGGTCCAAAACCCTACGAACCTCAACTAGGCGCAAAGGACACTTGGGCGCCGAACGCGGAGCCGTCTGATCTCGGACACCCGCTCGATCATCCATAAAAAGGTCAACATTGAGCACTGCATGCCCTCGAAACTGACGGAAGTAATTCCATATCCAAGTCTGCAAAAATTCAATTAAAATTAATACCTACATTTTAAACATATCAACACATAATCAAATAAATATACGTATATACATGTCGTACCCTAAGAGTGATGATACAACCTCCTACTGTCGTGATGTCGGCTCTAGATGCAATTCCTAGCTGACGGTATAAAAATGCCAATGTTGCAACCCCCCATGCATATCCAGTCGTGAGGTTGAGGTCTAGCAGTGCGTGTAATAATGCAACTTCACCTTGTTTGTGCTCTTGTCACAGAACACTGTCTGACCAACGACCCACAATAAATAAGCAGAGGCTATATGACCACTGTCCGCTCTCTCTGCAATCATCCTCATCACAAGCGCCTTCAACTCAGTAATAAGTATACCACCACCACTATACCGAACATATGCCTCAGCGGTAAGCCCTAACACATGCATAACGCGAGGCATGAAATCGTCAGCAGGTATATGCGGCGCAAGCTGCACTCCATCGATCGGCAAGCGCATAATGTGCTCAATATCGTGGAGCGTGATCGTCATCTCGCCCCAAGGAAAGTGAAAAATGTTGGTCTCTGGATACCAACGCTCAATAAATGCTGTGATGATGACATGGTCGCTGCCTCGATAATCAGGAATCGCAAGACGAGCAAGTCCGGTCTGTTGTGCAAGGGCCCACCACGTACCTGGGCCATCAATCATATAAGGCCGGATCTCACGCTATACCACAGGAAGTGAATAAGCCTTCACAACCTTCCGCCACTACATTAGAATAAATATATAATACTAAATCAATCGTATTACTTCAAATTAATAATATTTAATTACATTCATTTTAATTAAGCTTACCAACTTATCCTCAATGACTACTCCTTCAACCCCCGCTATAGCCGCTTCTTTCCACCTCCAGATCGCTGCTGCAACATGAGAAGGATAGTCTCGAAGGAGGTCAGGCAAACGTGGGCCTCCAGGCTGCCACATGTCTACCTCATGAGCAACTGGTGGAGGCGCATGTCTAGCCTGGGGATGACTATCCTGAGGTCCGGGTGGATGATGGGTGGGTCCGCTCTCCTGAATGGGGTCGGAATCGTGGTCATCTGGAGGCTGTGAAGGTGCAGAAGGTGGGGTCGGGACACACTCCTGTACTGACTCAATATGATGGGAATCTGAATGGTGTGAAGGTAAAATAGGGGTCGAGACATCCTCATGACGGGGATCGGAAATGTCATCGACAGGCATTTGTGAAGTGGGAGGAGGGGTCAGTACACGCTCCTCAATGGGGTCGGAAACAAGATCACCTACAGGCTGTGAAGCAGAAGGTGGGGTCGGGACACGCTCATGTACTGACTCAATATGATGGGAATCTGAAGGGTGTGAAGGTAAAATAGGGGCAGAGACATCCTCATGACGGAGATTGGAAATGTCATCGATTGGCATTTGTGAAGTGGGAGGAGGGGTCAGTACACGCTCCTGAATGGGGTCGGAAACAAGATCACCTACAGGTTGTGAAGCAGAAGGTGGGGTCGGGACACACTCATTAATGGGGTCGGAAACTATATCACCTACACGCTGTGAAGCAGAAGGTTGGGTCGGGTCACCCTCCTGAATGGGGTCGGAAACTAGATCATCTACAGGCTGTGAAGTAGAAGGTGGTGTCGGGTCACACTCCTTAAGCGGGTCCGAAGCCTGTAACAATGGAGGGTCTTCGACCCGAGGGGTCATACGAGGGGCCAGGGCATCTCTCTGAAGCTCTGAAATAAGAGTGTCTGCCACTTTTGACTTCCTAGCCCTCTTCTTCGGGGCCACAGCCTCAGCACGCTCCGACTGCAATATACGTCGACGCTTCGCCGACCTCGTCCTCGGCTTCTTCGGCGGGACGGGACTAGGCAAGGCATTAAGCCTCTCCTGAAACATCTATTTATGTGTTCCATTAATTTTAGATTTTTTCATTTTCAAAAATTTTGTTTTAATTCACACTTATCGTTGTTTACTCAACTGTTTCACACCTACAAATATTCGTACTCTAATTAATTGATCTTTTCATTCATTTCTGTTACTTTTATATTTTTTATTTACAATTCTATCTTCATTTACTTTTCATTTCATTCTACTTTATTATCCAATCTAAATATATTCACGGCTATATATAACTGTTTAACTTAAATTCTTAAATTTCTTAAGTGACACTACTCTAATCCAAATATGATTTTCATATTAAATAACGGAAAATAATAATACGAACAATGAACAATATTTCTTTAAATTCACTATTTTCATATGCATACGATATATGCAAATTTAAATATTAATTTCATTGTATGCAATTTAAATATTATATTATCACACCAAAACTAATTAATTCCAATATACGTACCGACATGCCTGCATTGCCCCACCAATCCGCTCTAAAGTCCGTGCCTGTACCCATATGAGGTGATGTTACCCACCAGTTTCCATAACCTCAGCGGTAGAAACTCCTACTCCCACATGATCCTCACCCATCACATCACCGACCCCACCAGTGGGTCCCCCATCCGTCCCAACACCATCCTCCCGCCTATCTCCAATACAACTACCGCCATCCTCACCACCAGAAGCCACTACATTACGGGCATCAACCAATGTTCAAGAGGAGAATAACTATATATTATAATTTGAAGTAGTATTCTTCAAAGATTAGTCTAAATTAAAGTGAAGTAATATGCTTTTGGAAAAAATATGAACAAGCCATTATACAAAAATCAGTCTAACATAGCACATGTGCTTCATAACAATATTTTACATCGGAACACTTCAAACCAAGCGCACAAAAGAAACCAATCTTCTTACACCTCCATTTCTGCCACTAACTTGCAAAGTTTACTTTTAAAGTCACATAGAATGATAAAATATAAATGGCAGACAACAAAATCATTATAGCCAAAATGACAGGAGTTTATCACGAATGTCACATCTATATTTGGACTTAAAAAACAGGCACAAAGGGGAAAAATATACATCAGAAAAAATGATGCCTCATCTCAAGTTTGTGGTGGGGGATAATAATGCTCTAAATAGGATAAAGCAATAACTAAGATATACAAGAGATAACAATAACACATAAAACGTTGGTCAAGAAGTAGCAAGTTGGTTGCTTGCCTGTCCTTCAACTAGAAGATAAAGACAGAATATGTATTGATGTGAGAAAATGAGAAATTTTTGTGTTAAGCAAACAAGGATTTTCAAATGATTTTCAATAGTTAAACAGTAAAAAGACTCATGAACTTAGATTTAAGCAGTATCTTCATGTTAATTCCAGTGCTATAACACCAAGAAGGATTTTCAAATGATAGCCTGGGTCATGATTTAGTTGGAGAAAGTGGAAAACACCAAGAAGGATGTAAAATGTTAGCACATAGAAAAACATATGAGTTGGTTAATAAGCAAAAGAAAATTGAAGCAGCGCATCGCTGGTAGTATGTATCCCAGTAGGCTCAATCAGTATCATACCTCTATTCATTGCACATGCTACTTATGTGAATATCAGAGTTAACATTTTTCTATTGTAAAATCTCAAACATAAGTAAGCTATTTGGTACTTGGTACATATAAGATAGATAACAAGTACAAGATTACATATAAGACCAATATTAAACTCTTCTAAGGGTTTGTTGCTCTCCTACTTGTACAACAGAAAGCCAAGGATTCAACAGTCGATTCCTTTGTTATTGGACACAGATAACTTATAAAAAAAATGAACTCAACCCCAGAAAATCCTTCAGTTCAGAGCTGCCAATTTCTGAAGATTGCAAAACTAAATAATCAACTCCTCCAATTTTGCACAAAAATTCAGCAAGCTCCACACATCCCCTGACATTAGACTAACCTTCTTCAATCCCAAACCAACAAAGCCAAATCCAAACTGAAAATTCAGTTTAAGAAAACCCGAAGAACTTGTATCCCACATAGACCAATATTTCCCTCATAGCTTGAGTTGGAAAAGCTCAAAAACTGTCCCTTTGCTCAAAAACTGAAAATTCATGACATTTGTAATTCACCCTGTATTTGATTATATGCTACACTAAACCGTGAAAGAAGCTAAGTACTCACTCAATGCCCATGGTTTTCAACCAATAAATTATTTCTAAGCAAGCCCACAAAACAAACATGTTTCAGTTTAAACTACTACCTACAACAAGTTCAAACAAAGCAATTTCTGACAAACACAAATTGAAAACCAATAAAGCCAATTCCAAATTGAAAAATCAATTTAAGAAAACCCAAATTTAAAATTGAGCTTTACAAAATATGGAAGTTTTGAGCCTGTCAGATCATTTTGTTCCAAATCCAAGACTTCAAGGTTACGTAAACTTGAAATTGAATCAGGGATTGCTCCAGTGATGTTATTTCTACTCAGATCAAGTGAATGAAGTTGCTTTAACTTTCCAATCTCAAGCAGTATTGTGCAAGTTCATTACAAATGTGATGAAGCTTCATTCTTCGCCAAATCTCAAGCAGTATTAACCATGTTTCAGGTTAAACTTCGCCAAACTGGTTACTATTCATACATATATCAAGCAAATTAATTACACCTAAAGCTAAACACAGAATGGCATCCAAGCTATTGCAAAAGACCTAACAAAATCTCCATCTGTGAATGAAAATGGTTGGAAGGTCCATACATATAACCACTGGTTACTATCCATACATATATCAAGCATATTAATCACACCTAAAGCTAAACACAGAATGGAATCCAAGCTATTGCAAAAGTCCTAACAAAATCTCCATCTGTGAATGAAAATAGTTGGAAGGTCCAAACATAATACACCATTATGTTCTGTAAGCCAAACATAATACACCATTATGTTCTGTAAGTCAAGACTAAACATAAAACTGAGTAGCAATTCTCTGCTTAAGTTTTGCCACCCTTAGTCATTATTTATACTACTAGTAAGGCACCCTAATCAGCATTCAAGCTGCTGACTCCCATAACCTTCACATGACAACAAGGCTCAATGACCCTTCCATAATAACCTCTAGGATGTTAGCTCATAACCTTGTTGCCTGATGTTTCTTTTTAAGTGTAAAATTTTACTCTGATTTCTAAGATGAGGTATTAAACCACATTAATGCATAACCATTAATTATTTGTTTAGTATCAGAATATTAGAGCTTTTGGCATTTCATTGGTATGCTAAGAGCTAAGACATAAGTTGTAAGTGCCAGTTTTGCATATAAACCTAAATTACCTTTGAAAATTTCCATAGTTTAACATTTACAACAGTCTCACTAGATTTGTTGTATTGATGTCTCCCTTAATTTTAAGCTAATTCAATCAAAGAGACCTAAACACCAAACTCAAACCCAGAGCATTCTTTTTCATGTTCATGTGGGCACTCTCGATGCTTTTTACTAAGTCTTCTCCTTCACTTTTTCCTAAAACTACATACAACTCAATTCTGTTTGAACACTACATACAACTCAATCAAATTTCAACTCAGCTGCATTTACCCAATCAAATTTCAACTCAACTGCAGCAGGTTTTGTCACCAGCAGGTTTAAAATTCTTGTTGGTTCACTCAATTTCCCCTTACAAATTGTTGTTTTTAGGGTTTCAAATCAAAATCCATAACCAATACATTCAAACATCCACTTTAATTCAATTTCATACCTGCATCCGCCAAGGAGGCGACTTCACCACCAGTCCCATCCACGCCGCTGCCGACTGTATCCGCCCCACCACGCCCTCTTCCACGACGACCCCGACCGCCACCTCGAAACCGTACCATTGATTTACAGTGAATGAGATTTGATAGAGACGAAGGCGGGAAAAGCTTTTCGTGAGGAAGAATTATAAGAATCAACCCCGAGAGAGACGAGGTTTAGACAGACAAGAAATCGATTCGCCTTATAAGTCGTTTAACTTAAACACTGCATAAAACGAACCGCTTCATAAAGCGTCCTAAATGGGTACCCAGCCACCCTTTATCTTGGCTGTTGGGTACCCGTTGGTTAAACGATTCATAAATCGATACGCTTTATGAAGCGTGTCAATTCTTGTGCGCCACGCTATTTTTTTGTGTGCATAAAAATTTGTCGTATTATTAATAGGGGCACAAAAATTAGATAAATGGCAAAACTATAAAACAAGCAACCCCCTCCTCTTACTCGCAAAACCAGAAAACACGCTTCGCGATCAATTTCGCTAGTAGTGAACAAAATCAATTGAATTGATTTTGCAATTGATTGCTCGTCGTTTTCAAGAGTTTTATTCCATCTTCATCCTCGATCATGTCATCAATTGTCATGTACAAGGAGCCTGTTTTATCACCATTTAATTTTCACAACACCGTCATAGTATTTCGCAGGATTTAATCCAAATCTTCTATTTTTATATTAGATATGTATCAAAATACTATAATCAACAAGTTTATGAGATGACAATTGAAAAATTCAAAATTTAAAAAATCTTCGATGTGATGACATGGGACAAATAATGATAAATTGTTATTTATAATTTTGATGATAGATGATGGCCCCAATAGCATTTGTGATGTTAGTTGATGACAATAGATGAATGTTACGGCATTAATGTTAATGATGTCTCAAAATGATAGATGATTGAAGTTGATGTCTACGGGTTTGATGGTCTTAAGAAGGGGCCAGACCCAAGTATGATCATTAATGATATGAGAAATGATTACATGTAACATGTTAGCTACTAGAAATCTTGGAAAGCACAAGAATGGGCACAAGTGCTAATAAGAGGAGCACTGGAAGAAAACTATGCGATGCTCCCATCATATTGTCACATGATCAAAAGAGCAAACCAAGGCACTTAAGTCATGACAAATTCAAGTATGTGTTCGTTGCAATTGGAACATCAATTAGAAGTTTTAATCAAAATGAGAAAGGTACTTTCATCAACTCTTAATGAACTGTCATCACCTTAATATGTTATCTGCCATCAAAAGTAAACAAAGAATCCTTCTAATCAATTGTCATCACTTTGATTTCACATCAGCCTTTATTTCCACATGCATGTCATTCAAGTAGATGGTATGCATCTACGCAACAAATATTTGGGAGTTCTAATTACTACTTCAACACAAGATGCAAACCAACAGATATATCCTCTTGCATATGTCGTTGTGGATTCTGAAAATGATAAATCTTGGAAGTGATTCCATGTTGACATTGGAAAATCTGTTGAATCAGTCAACATATGTGTAGTTGTTAATTATGATTCCATGTTCTATTGACTTAGTGTTCGTGTCAAATTGACATTTGAGCATTGAAAAATTTGTTGAATCATTCTACATATGTGCAAAACACGCCATTTGTGCAAGACATTGGAAGCAAATCACATAACAAGATTCAAGGAAAAATGGATTACAAAATTGTGCCAACAAGCATTTGAATGTTACAAAACAACAAAATTCAACAAATACTTCCAAGACATTTGTTCTAAGAATCCAGATATGGGACAATATTTAAGGGATGCATGATTCGAAAAGTGGTCAAGAGCACACTTTAATAGAGATAGGTACAACATAATGACCACCAACAACTCAGAGTGTGTCAAATATGTTTTTTTCTATTAGGTGAGGATTAGGATGCACTCCATCACGGAGGGTGTCCTAGAGCATGCTTTCGGATGAGAACATGATGTTATGGTTGAGTCTTAATGACCTCGACGGGGAGACTGTGGCCTAAATTAGCAATTTTATCGGCCATAGCATAACAATCTCTAGTAATATGATTAATCTATAAATCATGATTTTCGAAAGTGGAGACAAGGATATCCGATATTATTAATTCAATCTCCCAAGGGCATTTAATTATCCCTTTAAACGCATTAATAACATGGAGGTTGTCTCCTTCAATAAGAACCTTTCTTAAATTTCTATTCTTCACTTCCCGAATAGCTTCTTGGAAGGCCATAGCTTCGGCTTTTAAAGCTGAGATTTTTCCGAAGTTACATATTTTCAAGTCAATTATCTGGCCAAGGTGGTTCCTAAGTACGATTCCACCCGTTGCTTGGTTATTAGAAAGCCTAGATGCATCAAAGTTGATTTTGACTTGGTCTTAATTAGGTTTTTTCCAATTCTTCTTCATTAATTTTCATTGGTTCGCTAGTCGAGATTTTACCGTTCTTATGCTTTCCTCATCTTCCTACCACTGTTTTGCCTTCTCCCAGTTTTTACTTTGGGTGTGGATAAATCTTTTCAAATCCTGAATACCATCGCACTGATCTTGTTGAATGGTTAGTTTTTTCTGTTGATGCCAAACACTCCACCAAATAATCGCCATTTTCGTGAACTCCTTTTTTTCTAGCAGTTGTTTAAGTTCATTCAAAATTACCCTTAGTGATTTGTTATCAGGATTGAATCCTCCAATTACTTGGGTCGTGTTTGTGTTTACTTTATTTGTTATATAAGTCATGTAGGGGCACTTAGTAAGTATGTGGTTTGTGTCTTCAGTGGTACAGTCACACAATATACATCCTCTTGGTGTAACAAACTGTTTCTCCCTTAATCGTGCTATCGTAGGGAGACCATTGTTATTAATTTTCCATAAAAAAATTTTTACTTTCGGATATATGTCTAGATTCCATATCCAGTTATTTAGGCCCGGAGTTTGTCCCTCTATGTTAGTAATTAACTCGATTGCCGAAGCAGTGGAAAATCACCCATTTTTGTTTGGTGCCCAGTAGAGCCTATCTTGGATATGGTTATCTGGTAGGGCAATTGATTGGATTTGGTCAACTATTTCATTTGGTAAAACTTGTCTTAATTGATCTATTTTCCATGTTTTATCATTTGATATCCAATCTACAACTTTCGATGTTTCATCGATCATTGAAGGGTCCTTGACATGGGGATGCAACTATGCAAGAGTCCTTCAAGAATCCATCTATCCTTCCAAAAGTTAATCGTTTTTCTGTCCCAAACTTACCATATAAGTCCCTTGCAGAATTCTTCCCTAAGATGAATAAGTTTTTTCTATTGCCATGAAGTATTCTGTTTTGGCTTATATGTAAAGAAGCTATCGCTTTTAAGGTATTTTTGTGTCACTATCCTTACTCAAATATTAATTGGTTCTGCAAGGATTTTCCATAGTAATTTCATTTGCAGCGCCTTGTTCATATGCTCCGTTTTTCTTATTCCTAATCCACCCATTTCTTTTAGCTTGCAGATCTTGTCCCATCCTATGAGTGGCTTATATTGTCTATCTTTGTTCCATAAAAAACCTCTATTAATCCTTGTTGAGGGGTAAAATTTCATATAAATTGTAAAAATTTATGATCACTCATAAAATATGTTGAAATTAATTACAATTTATAATTGCGATTAATTTTTGAAATCAAAACCTCCATCATTTAAGGGTCCGTTTTTATTTTGTTGATCCAACATTAACTTGGGCCAAAATGGGAGAGTACTTAATTGGATTGCCGTCTATCCATTGCTTTTCATACTCTTCTCTCTTGCTTTTAAGTTTTGATTTCCTTGTTTGATGGGGACATCAAAAATTTTAAGTATGGGGTGGGGGTAGGTGTGTTCATGATTCACTTGTTTATGTTTGTTTGTTATTTTGAGGATATTTAGTTTGTGTTTCTAGTTTTTATTTGGGATGTTTGCTTATTGGTTTGTGGAATGACATGGACGATTAATTTGGTCTTGAATGGATTAGTTTTTTGTTTTAGAGAAATTTTTGCAAAAAAAAAAATCCATAAAAAAATTGAAAAATTGTGTTAAAAAAAAAAAAAGATTTTGTGTTTTGTAGGTTTTGGACTAGAAATTCCCATCTTAGATTGCCAAAATAAAAGCTAATGATGATGTGAGCATGTAAATTCCTTTGCATATTTTTAGATAGTTTAGCCTCTAAAATGATGTTGCTTTTGATATGATCATGATATCTTGCTTGTTTTATTGAGCATGTGAGTTCTGGGATGAGTTCTTATGCAACTAAGTATGAGTGACCCTTGTGAGATTGATTTTTGGCCATTTTAGGGATGCTTGATCATATTTGCATATCCCTCATGTTTCTTGTGTAATTAGCTCATTCATGCTTAGTAAAACTTGCTATTGCGGTGTTTATCTATTTTCCAAGACCGTCATGAGAATTGTCCTAGCATGGTCACATTGATTTTGAACTTTATTCTTCTAGTCACATAAATGTTCCATATCCTACCATGAAGTTAATCCTTTGATTGTAGCCCCGTTCTAGCCTAAGCCTTTGTTTGAAACTCCTCAAAAATATTATTCCTAGCCTTATATGACTTGACCCTTATGGGATTGGACTTTAGAAGAGAGGTTTGGATTGTATTTGAAGAGTTGAGATTCTCTTGGGTTTAAGGGCAAAGAATGGTGTTATGAATCATGTGGGTAGTGCATCTTTGTTGTACAAAATGAAAAAAAAAAAGAAAGAAAAGGAAGAAAGAAAATGTTGGAAATGTAAAGTGGAATGAAAGCAAAGAGCTTAAGTGAAGAAAATGGTCCGACCGAGTTACAAGCAACATCGGGCCCGATGTCATAAGAAAGTCGGTCCAAATGTAGAAAGTGTTGAAAATCCAACAAAAAGCATAAGAGCAAAGATGAAGTGGAATGTTAAGTGAAATTTTGGGTTGAAAGGAAAATGTTAAGTCTTTTGGGTGGGTGTGAAAGTAATTGTGGGATTTGGTAAAGTTGGTGAGAGTTTAGGTTGTTCAATCCCCATTATAAGCACCACAAGACCAAATAATTCCCACCTTGAAAAATACCAAAAGCCCCATTACAACCCGGCCGAATGGAACCTCTTTGAGGACCTCCATTGAGCCAAGTTCGAAATTCTTTGTGTACTTTGCATTAGGCATCTCTAGGTGGAGGAATTGGTGATATTAGCTTCAATAGTAAAGTCCTTACTTGCATGATTTTTGAGCTTGAGTGTTCATTGCTAAACCCAAACACATGATGAGTGATACACATTCACATATCCCTAAAGTGAGGCTTAGTTGCATTGACTTTATTCCTTGGAACACTTAATCACGTGTGATGATGTAATCTTGCTTGAATGTCTATCACTTGTGCTTAAAATGTGTTTTCATACAAGGCTTTACTTGAAGATTATGTTTCGGTCTTGCTTACATTGTTATTGCTTGAGGACAAGCAAGTTTAAGTATGGGGTATTTTGATGTCTCTCTATTTGGTGGTGTTTTCATATGTGATTTCCTTTGTAAATATGTTTCTTTTTTCCCTTTTCTTGTGCGTTTTGTTCCTTTTTAGCTTAGTTCCCGTATTTCTATGAGATTCGGAGACTACGCACCTTTTATGTGTTTTGTAGGTAATTTGGCATGAATCAAGGATCGATTTGAAGGAGGGTCGAGACATGGAGCAAAGGCCGAGCTAAAGCGGGAAAGAGAGAAGCAAGCCATGAAGAAGAACAAGAGAAGCCAACTAAGAAGAAGGTGGAACGAGGTCTGGACCGAGTTGCAACCACATCGGGCCCGACTTTGAAGTCTCCAACCTCGGACCGAGTTGCACAGTACCTCGGGCCCGAGGTTCCTCCGTGTCGGTCCGAGTCGGTCACCGAACTACTTGGGCTCCAAGGCACGAATTTGTGGACTTCCACTTTTGCCCTTCATCTAATCTATAAAAGGCCCTCTTGTCTTCTAAGAAAGGGTTCCCTCACACACACACAAAAAGGGGGGTTCCAAGGGAGCCAAGAGGATACTTGGAGAGCAAGGAGGAAGGAGAAGAGGAGGAAGAGAGAGAGAATCGGCCAAGAGAGAGGAAGGCCTGATAGGTTTTGTTGATTGTTTAGCTTTGATTTGCTTTGATCTTGTGGATTTGAAAACCCTTGATTTGAATTTGGGGATTGCTTTGGATTTGAATGAAACCTTGCTTTGTTTTGAGATTGATTATGATGATTGCTTTCTCTTTTGATTTGATTGCTTTCTTTGCTTGTCACATGGAGTAGATCTCCTTGATCTTGGGTTATGGGGGAAAACCCTAGCTAGGTTTAGGCTAGAAACCCCAATTCCATAGCCTTGAGTGTTTGATCTAAGGAACCCACTCTACATAGAGCTACAATTCCTTGCGAAAGTTGGGAATCAAGGCTTGAGATTGGCAAAGTAGCGAAAGTGAACATGTGTCAATCTCAAGACCTTGCTTCGAAGGGGATTTCCCCATGGATCGAGGTGTAGATGTGGTTGGAACGAGGGCGAAAGCACTCGATCCTAGTCCGATCATCACTCATTGCCTGAATTGGGGTGGAAAAGCCTTAATCTACTAGGGAAGGAACCCAAAAGCCCAAGATCTACTTTTAAAATCTTTGAGTTCGACATCCCCAGCTACCTCGGGCCCGACTTACCCAGTGTCGGTCCCGACTTCCTCTTGTCGCCAACCTCGGGCCCGACGTGACCTCAGTGTCGGTCCCGACTGTTTTCTTTGTTTTTCTTTGTTTTATGCTCTCCTTTCTAGCTTCCTAGTATCTAGGCACATCGATCGAGTAGACTTCCCGAGTGTTCGACACCCACCACGTACTACAACGGGGTCGGGTTATAAATTGTATCTCTTGACCCTCGCATCCGAGAGCGATCAATGCAACTAATTGACAAAAGTTGCAAGTGGTAACTTCTAAAAAGAAAATTTTAAAAACAAATTAAAAAGGGAGATAATGGGTTAGTGGAGGATTGAGCAGTTAACTAATTAACCTCCTCCATAACTTCTCTATAAAATGAAGGCAGCTTGTACGACAGGCCAAAAAAGGGGGGGGGGGGGGGGGGGGGTTGCTGGCAAATTGAAGAAAGTGGAATCAAAGAAAAATTACAAAGGTAGTTTTGATCGCTGCCTCTTCCTTGCTACACCGGGTCCTCCTCCTCTTTCCCTTTTCAAAGTATTCATGATTGATAATTCTAATTCCGCTCGTGAGGATCTAGTTAGAGCTTCACATATGGGCTTGGATTTAGTATTATTTCATGGAAATTCTTTGGGAATCCCTTTGATAAAGTTGGAACTAGTTACTTCCTAAGTTTCGCCCTCTTTAGTAGTCACTCACGATTGCAACAAAAAAAATTCTCACATGTGCGTAGTTACGTACTTGTGTACAATTTGCCAAACCCACATGTGCGTAGTTACGTACTTGTGTCCAACTCCTTGTGGAAGGGGTGTGTTTGGACATTGGAACTAAATTCGGATCTTAAGTAGTCACTCGGGATTTCAACAAGGAAAAGAATTCCTACATGTGCGTAGTTACGTACGGTAGGATTTCAACAAATTTGTAGTCTTAATTAAGACTCAAGATATTAATTAATCTCATAATCATAAAATGCTCAAAAATAAGGGAACCTCTTCTCAAATTTACCCGATCCAAGTTGTAAAAGGCCTTTGGTTTGGAGTAATTAAATACAATGGTTTCAATCGGATGAACTCTTTTAGAGAAAGCAATATTTATAAAAATGAGAAGGCTTTGATCAGTTGACAAGAAAATTTTAATTAATCTACTGGTGCAATGGTGCACGGTGGTTTTAGTTAAAGAGCCATTAATCGGAGCTATATAAATCCAAAAGGCTATTTCAATTTTCTTCTTACATAAAAAAAAGAAGAAGAAGAAGATAGATGGGAGGAGGTCCGCTTAATCAAATTGTGTTTGTTGTTAATCAAGCTAATTAATTAGTGTGCGTTAAAGGAGTACAAAACTAACCTGCATGCACATTTAAAAAAAAACAATCACTAGTTAAAAAAATATTCGGAACCATACGTACAAGGGTGGTTGTGAATTTCTTTTCGTTTGATCCATCAGTGTAAATTATTTATAAAATTGACCCACTAAAATTTTTATTTTCTAAACTAAATGATGACTAATATAAAATTAGGCTAGTTAATGCACAAAGCTTAGTCTAATTTTTTTTAGTCTGTTTTAAATTTGGGTCAATAAATTAAATCGTGTACCAGAACTACGTAAAGACTTGACGCCTATAAAAGACTACGTAGGTAACTCGATATCAAATTTAATATATATCGAGCTCAGTCGCAAAGCCCAAATTAAATAATCAAAGTGGTCGAGAAGACTCAAATATTTAAGCTCAAAGTGTAATTAATTAATTATGCATGCATAGTCTATCTTCTCAAATTTATTTTGTGACTAATAAAAAATTAAAATCATTTAAAGCATAAAGCTTGGTCTAAAATCTCATTAGTCATAATTAACTTGGTTTATGAAACTAAAGGTTCATTTTAAGAACTACGTACGACTTGATCCCTTTTAAGAGGGTACGTAGGAAACTCGATAAAAGGCAAAGCAAAAACGCCATCGAGTTCAGTCACAACCTCAAATTAAACCAAATTTTCCAAATCTAAAAATACACTAACAAATTGTGCACGCCAAATGCGAAGGACTAGATCACCCTTCCTAGAAGGTGGGTTTAGTACCCTTCGCGTCATGCAAATGATAGTTGGAGTGGTCTAGGCAACCCTTCCTAGAAGGTGGGTCTAAATTCATTCCTCTGATGCACGAAAAATCTCACACACAAAAACAAACAAACCAAAATACTCTGAACTACGTAAGGCTTGATTCTCTTTAAAGAGATAAGTAGGCAACCCGTCAAAACTCGGGTGCAGCCCAAATTCTAAAACAAACTAAATCCTTTGTATTTGTATGACTTTTAAGCAAAAGGGTAAAAAGAAAGGGTCGAACTCAAATTTTTAAAATTCAAATAAAATATGTTTTGCGAATATTTTCATATTTTTCCTCAACAATCCTATCCATTTCGGCATGAATGGAGCTAGGGAGCATGAAACGTTGCATTACATAGTTGGATTTTGTTGCAAGATTGGCTCGGATCAGGGTTGTTCTCCCTTCTTGAGAGAGCGAGTTTTCTTTCCATTTCGTCAGATGTTTCTGTGCCTTTCCTATGGACTGCTTAAAGGTATCTTTGTTAACTTTTCCACTAATAATCGAGTATCAAAGATATTTTTCTATATTTGTCATTGTTGGGATTCCTAGTGTTTGGTGGACTATGTTCCTTTGTTGTGTATTCATATTTTTAGACGCTTGGAATGCAGATTTGGTGTAGTTTACTTTCTGACCCGAAATCCTATAAAACTCATCAATTATGTTTTTTACCTTAGTACACGATCCATGAGATGCTTTAGCAAAAATTATGATATCGTCGGCAAAGGCCAGAAATGGAATTCTAATTCCACCACGAGTGATCGGATTGCCAATCGATTTTCTATTAATTTCACTAGTTAGCTGTAATTTACGTGCCAAGATTTCCGCAGCAAGGACAAACAGAAACGGTGATAATGGGTCGCCCTGTCTGAGGTCTCTCTCCGGTTTGAACGGTTCCGTGGTGCCGTTATTGACAAGGACCAATAATGACACTGAGCATATGCATTCTTGAATCCATCATACAAATTTCTTATCAAATACAAATTTCTTAAGAACTTCTAGAAGGTAGTTCCAATCAACTCTATCATACGCTTTCTCCATATCTAGTTTGATTGCAATCCAACCTTCTTTAGCTTTACTGTTCCTAAGGGAGTGTAATATCTCACGGGCAATAAGAACATTATCATGAATGGCTCGATTTGCATTAAATGCCCCTTGAAGCGGGTGTGTTATCTTACTTATTACTTGTAACACCCCCTTTTTATACAGGGATATTACCGCCAGTGACCCCGAGATTAAACTCTTGAAGTCACCCAAGACTTACAGTAATTACAAAACTTAACCAAAAACTTTAAAATGCGGAAGATATATATATATATATATATATATATATATATATGTATAAAAGTTGCGGAAGTCTGTTACAAAAGTTGAATAAACTATAAAGGATACAAAGGTTAAATGGGAAGGGTCTCACAAATCGGAACCTCGACCCTTAAAATTATTGTAACTTATTCCAATTCAACCAAATTCAATTAATCTACTCCTCAAGCTTGCTCCTCGAGGTCCTCGACGTAGAAATCCACTCCTGATGTTTCGTTACGAGAAATGCGATGAAAACCAGCCGACCATGCAAGGAATATAAACGGTCGGTTAGGCTTGTGACACACTAAGCAAATGGGGTTTTAGAAGGTGGTTCGGTTTTAGGAAGGAACGAGTTGGGATGTCGGGTACCGAATGAAAGTCGGTCCCATCCTTGGACCTCGGACCTCCTATGAAAACTATGACTTGAAAGAAAAGTATAAGAATGTCACCCAAGGGTGAGTCTCGATTTTTAAAGGAAGATTTACTTATGGTGTGAACATGGGTTTCACATATTTAGTCAGGTGGGTGATTAAACTCCTCGTTGATCACGTTTCCCTCTACCAACCTCACCGCATACGTTTTGTGCGAATTCAGATTGGAGCCAGAGAATTACGGAATACGAGAGTAAGGATGGCATTCCATTTTGTACAAGCCTTCCTACCATTTTAATTGTCGCCAAAGGGGTTCCTATTTAATCTCTACGGATTTTAAGAATCACAATATCGTTCCACTTTTAATTAAGTGTATTTTTTTAAGTAAGATAGAATGTAGGTTACGGCCCCACGAAAATACTCAAAAGTTGGGTTACAAGCCTAGACTAACAGGAGCAACATGCCATCACCCCTCATCGAGCGAGAGGGTATTGACCATGGTCTTAAAGGTAGAGCATCGACTCAAGATTGAAGTCGAATGAATCAACGCGTATAACATAAAGTACTCACATACAAGCCTACTCATCTAGGCCCACATATCACAAGGCAACGACCCTACAGTCCATCTAGCGTAACCTAAGTACGACTAGAAATAACGTCATTAAATCTAGAACAATATAAATCCTAGATTCATTTTATTTCATACAAGAGTTCCCAACATAGTCGTAAAATAATTTATAGCCTATGAAAACATATAACACGATATGAGACATGTTTTGATAAAAACAAGTGATGCATAAAGGACGTTTCATGGAAATCGAACCCAAACCACTTGCCTCGAAATTGACGTAGATGGGTTACGAAACGATCACTCGCGATTAAGAACTTATTCCTGTTCAATCAACAACAAAGTAAATTGTCGTCAATTTATTTTGTTCATTTGATAGCGTTGATTTTCCGAGGAATGACAACGGATTTATTTTTATAAAAAATTATAAACTTTAAACATTATATTAATAATTTCCCTTTTTATTAATATAATGTCACTAAGTTATGAATTTTATAAATTCTACATATCATTCAATTTAAAGATTTCCTTATAATATATTAACCTCAACATATGTATATATATATATATTAATAGTAATCTAAAGGAAAACCTTATTACTTTATAAATATTTAAAATATTATTAATAATCTTATTTATCCATAACAAATTATTCCTCTTATTAACATCCTTTTTAAATTACCAATTTATTCATGAATACTAAAAATACCCATTTAAAATTCACAAGTTAATTTAAATACTTGTAAAATACCAAATTCCTAACATTTGTCAATTTAAATAATTTTTATCCATTTTAATTTAACAAAAGATTATTTTTTTATAAATTGAATTAAAATGGAATATACCTATAAAAGTGAGCAGCTCGTTTGGGCCGGGTCGGGCCCGACCTGCTCACGGGCTCACCAACCAAACGGAACACCCCACACAAAAATAGAGCACAAAACTGCACCAACTTCAATCGCTTCGTCCTCCTTCGTCTGGTATCGAATCGGAGCGTATGAGTAGGCGTTGGAACTGTGAGAGATAGAGCTTTCCAATGTTATATAATGGGACAATTTTGGTTGTGTGTGGAAGAAGAACGGGCTGGAAAACCGAGCCTTGCTCTGTCTTTCGCTGAACCAAAGTGATTTCTTTCCAAGCCGATTTGGGCAAATTTGAGAGCGTTTTTGGAGAAAGTTTCTGAATGAAAAATGTGTATAACGAATTTCTCTTCACATTGGCTTTTTGTAGCACTCAAAACGATCCCCAATCGACAAATATTCGGAGCTTGAACAGTCAATCCCGAAAACCAAACGTCTCCCCACTTCAATTCGAGTTTATCCACAAATTAGTGGTCAATTTCGACGATTCCGATCCTCCTATTACTCCCTCCTTGAATGATGATTGTTTTTTAGCACAAATAGATGCCTAATTGATTGTTATTAAACTGAATTCAAGCCATCTTCGAAATATTGAACGTTTTAGGTCGATTGAATTCCTCGACCCTTCACTCTCAAAAAATGAATTAACACCTCAAATTGATTGAGGGTTATTAAAGAAAATGTGATGTGCTTTCCGGAACATCTTTCGGATCGAAAATCCGTTGAGAAACAAGTGAGATATGGCCGTTTGAAGATTCGTGCTCAAGGTTGAAGACAACCCAATCGGGTTTCAATCCATTTTCGAGAAATTGCATAAACAACCCTCTTGTTTTGCAAAAGTGATAAAAAAGTCCTTCCACCTTAACTTTTTCCCTCCAAATCAAATAGATAGTTATCATTTTAACTTTAAACAATTTATTTTATTAAACTTTAGCTTTTAAAAACACTTATATAAAATTTAAAAATATTATTATAATACTTTTTCCATAAGTATTATCACTTGTAATTACTCTCTCATAATTTTAAATAATAAACACCTCATATTATTCATGATTATGTTTTCTCATATTATAAGAATCATACAACCATAATTCTTATGGTTTGTATACAATATGAGAACATAATTTTTGTAACCTTTACTATGGGATTTTAAGTTTTAACCTTATAAACCAACCTTATAACATTTAAAATGTTATAACATTATAACTTTAAGAAATAACATATGTAAAATATTTTATGATTATAAAGAAAAATGTAAAATTATATTTTTACCCTTTATTAAAATGAAGGATATTACATTACTTTCTTTTGTCTTTCCTTTATGATTTTGGATATTATTTTATGGTTGAACACAGACTAATCGATCGATAGTATGGTTGATTTGTTTTAGAATTTTCCGAGAGTGGAAGAAACTTTTAACCGCGCGCTTTGGTTACCGTTGGGCCTACAATATTCCAATATTTTTTATAGAACTCTGTCGTAATTCCATCTGGACCTGGAGATTTGTCTAATCCAAGACTCATTATTGTATTTTTTATTTCTTCATTCGAGACCGGTTTGATTAAGCTAGTGTTACTCTCTTTCGTTACTTCTCTAGTAATTACGTTCATATAGCTACTTGCATTTCTTAGTTGTGATGATTCTTTTATATATCATTTTTTGAAGTCTTGTCTTATTTCTTCACGAATGTTTTCTGTCCCAATTTAGAGTGCCATCAGTTGTTCTAATTTCTTTTTAAAAATTCCGATTTCTTCTCCCACTTGCCACGTTGTGGAAGTATCTTGAGTTTGCGTCAGATAGCTTAATATGTTTCGTTTTTGCCCTTTGTCTCCAATATGTTTTATGGTAGTCCATTACGCACTCTTTCTTTTTTAATAATTGTAATTGTTTTTGTATGATGTCTGGTTGTGGTGAGATTAAGATATTTTTTTGGATTTTAATAAGTTATTCTTCAAGTTCCTTTAATTGTTCGAAAATGTTTCCTAGAGTATGCTTATTCCACCTTTTTGGATGTTGCTTAAACATCTGTGTTTTCTTAACTAGTTGGAATATGTTAGAGCCCTGAAAATTGGCCCTCCATGCTTGTTTCACTACATTTCGGAAATCTTTTCTTGTACATCTACATTTTTTCTAACTTGAAGGATTGTGCCTTGAGCATTTCGTCATTACTTAATTCTACCGAGATTTTGCAATGGTCAAAACTGGTAAATGCGTGGTTTCTTGTACTTAAATTTGGGAACAATTGCATCATATATTCCTTTATTCCTCTGTTCTCCAACCACCGGCTACACCACAACATTTTTTTTAATCCCTTAATGCCATCAACATTATTGATCTTATAACAACAAACATCAACATCATTCAGACCTTTCATCTGCAATATTGAATTTAATACAGCAAATAACAATAGCATAGTGTACATGCCATTCAATATCTTTAGCTCTCATGGAATATAGTTTTCTACACAGTAAAATCACAATCAGAGATCCGTTTTTGTTCGTATGTCTCCAGTATCCATAGCAATAAAAATTTGATTCATTTCTCTGACATGCTGGTGCATTTTTGTTAAAACCCATATTGGTATTATTTGTGCAGCTCCTCAGATTAAGCATCCATTTATATGAATCATAATCATCCCTGGACTGAGTTTTCTTAATAAAATGCACACCAGGAATTTGTGTTTGTTGTGAGTCTTTCTCACTGTATCATGGATTTTATCCTTATATTCTGTCAGAAAATATGAATAAGTATACATTGTAGTAACTCTGCAATTTGAATAGCTAATATTCAACTTAATCAAATCCATTTGTCTCCAAATTATCTTGACTGTCTTATGACACATCAACATAGCTAAAGTCCTCCTTCCAAATTTTGTGTATAGATATATTAAACACCCAATCTTATAGAAAAGACATGTAACATACATATCATCATTCACAAAGGCTACATGAGTCATGATGAAACTGAAGGAATTGTGTCCTTTAATAAAAGTTGCAATTACCGAACATGGAATAGGATGATTGATAGAGAGATTCAATCCGTTTATTTTAGGAGTCGTAGTGTTTTGCTAGAAACCAACTACGATTAATGGGTTAAATAGTTCATTCCATAGCTATTATAAACGGGTCCTATGAGGTCACACACATTGAGTTGACGGGCTGGATCAGCAGGCTGAAAGTCTTTGTCAGACATAGGGTTTTAGGCCAATAAGAAAAGAGTTAATTATCAATAAATATGTTGGATATTATTGAGAATCAAAAGGATATATTTATTTGGGGAAATAAATATATAAGGCCTTTAAAGGGAAGAATAAATCTAGGGTTTCATAAGTTTTTACGTAAGAAAGAAAAGCTCTCTTCTTCCACTTTTTCTAGTCTTTGGCACTTCGATCTCGCAATTGGAAGCGAAGGAGATCCCGATCCCGTACTCGTGTGGACTGATTAGAGAAGTCACAATTGAGGCTTTTTCTCTCGAAGGAAGAACCCTTATCACGCATCAAGAGGTATTCTACTAACCCTAATTTTGTCTCTAATCAAGAATGCTTTAGATCCATGTTTAGGTGCAAGAAATTGTTTTTGAAATTCCGCTTATACGCATCTAAAAACCCTTCAGTGGTATCAGAGCCTTAAGCATATCTTGATTGGATCAAAGATTTAGGTTTTTGTTCTTGATGCGAAATTGGATTCAAATCGATGAATTTTGTATATAGATCATTGTGCTTGATTGAAATTGGCATTTCAATTATTTGGACTAGTTACAAGTTGGAGTATTTTATTTGTATAATTGGATTTCAATCTGGGAGAGATCACACGAAAAAAAAAATTCACTTATGAAATTGTTTCGTACATGAACATGCATGCGTTTAAAAATAAAATGAAATTGGATTTCATTCTCTCGTTGCCAAGATCACGAGAAATTATTTAGAAACGAAAAAGAAAAAAGGAAGAATATGTACGCATGTATTCAACTTCAAACATGAAATTGGATTTCATCTCCTATCTTATTACGTGAAATTGGATTTCGTAAGATAATTTTTTTATTTTGTTTTGATCTTATGCATATCACATATTACAATTGAAAAATTAATTAGTAATTTTATCTTTTGTCTTATGTTATTTTTTCGGTCATGATCCGATATAAAATTTTCTAAGGAGTTAGGAAATCCCACTAAAATAAGATAAAATATTTGATATTATATCTTGATCATACAATTTTGTCCAATTATATGTAAATTGATGATTAATTTTGATTAATATTATATATTTATTTCTTTTGAATCAAGATTTTCATGTTAGTTTTCATGAGATGATTTTTCTAATAGTTACATGCTTGTTTTATAATATGATTTTAATTCTTGCATGTGAATGTTTCATATATGATTTTCATGAGATGAATTGTTTAAGTTTTGCATAAGTTATTTATTATGTTTTTGTCACTAGTAATAAATAATCATTGCATGCTTAAGTTCCCAAATGAATATTGGGGCAATGCCTTTCCATATCATAACCCATAACGTTTTTTGGTTTTGGTGGGAAGGGCTTCGCAAAAGGGAGGGTGTCCTTCTTAAACATTAAATTAGTGAGGGTGAATCTATACGAGGGTTCATAAGCCTTGATATGGTTGTACCCAACAAGAGACCAAAAGGCAAAGTTTTGGATCTTGAGACATGGTAGTGGATCCTACATTGGATGTGGACCGTTAACCAAGAATTATAAGGAGTTATAATTAGTAATTGTTACTTACCTTGAACAAACAAGACTAAAGGCAGTGCAAAAGTACATTGACTCTTGTCTGGAATAGGATCTTGGAATCATTTTATTCACCGGGAACATAAATTGTTTATTTGAATAAAATGTGCATTTACTTGTGTTTGTTATTTCTTTTTTGTAGAAAGCATGTCTAGCGATAATTTGAAATTCACCTTGCGCTCAATTGTTGAGAAGAACAAGCTCAATGGAGCAAACTTTCTTGATTGGGACGTGAGAACGTGCTAGCAACCCCGATTCCTGTTCTGATTGATACCTCATCTGATGAGGAAAAAGCAGAAGAGAAGAAAATAAGAGATGATTCTGTGCCTGTCACATGCCTTATGCTAGCTGCTACGGAACTTGCTCTTCAAAAGAGGTTTTAAAATCAAGATGCTCATTCCATTATAACCAACCTGAAAATGCTGTTTCAGGAACATGCAAGGATTGAGAGATATGAAACTCACAAGGCTATACTAGATAGCAAGCTTGTGAAGGGAAAACCAGTTGGGCCACATGTGTTTGACATGATCGGTCTGTTTGAACGTATGGAGTCATTGGGTGTTAAATATGACCAAAAGTTGGCCACTGATATCGTCTTACACTCCTTACATGATGGTTTTGCTCAATTCAGGATGAACTACCATATGCATGGGATAAAGAAAACCCTGAATGAGCTCCATGGTATGCTTAAAGCAGCTGAACAAAACACTCCCACTGACAACAAGAAGGATGTTCTTGTGGTCAACAATGTGCAAGGGTTTAAGAAGGCAGGCAAGAAGAAGAATCATGTCCAAGGGAAAGGCAAGCAAGTTGCTAAACCCAAGGGAGGTGAAAAGCCAAATGTGGCTAGTGACCATGATTGCTTCTACTACAAGGCTAAAGGACACTGGAAGAGGAATTGTCCCAAGTACTTGGAGGACAAGAAGAATGGAACTGTGATTTCCAGTTCAGGTATTAATGTTATTGAAATTTTAACAACCAATGCTACTACTTGGGTATTAGATATTGGATGTGGTTCTCATATTATTTCGAATGTGCAAGGACTAAGAAGTAGGAGGCAGTTGGAGAAAGGAGAAATAGACCTACGCGTTGGAAATGGGGCAAGGGTTGTTGCGCTTACCGTAGGAGATTTTATTCTAATTTTACCTTCTGGTTTAGTTTTGGAACTAAGTAATTGTTATTTTGTTCCTACTATTACTAAAAACCTTGTTTCAGTTTCAAGTTTACATTCTGAAGGATTTGAGTTTGATGTTAAGAATGGAACTATGTCCGTTTTTAAGAATGGAATCTTTTACGCTTGTGCTCCAATGGTTAATGGACTTTTTGTATTAGATCTCAAATCAGAATCGTATAATATTAATACTAAAAGGCAAAAATTTAATTGTTTGAGTGAGTTTTATCTATGGCATTGTCGTCTAGGTCATATTAGCTTGAATCACATGAAGAAGCTCCATAAAGATGGAATTCTAAAAGATATGGATTGTGAATCTATTGATTTATGTGAATCATGCTTGATGGGTAAGATGACAAGGTCACCTATCAAAGGAACAAATGAAAGGGCTAATGAACTTTTGGCCATAATACATACTGATGTATGTGGGCCAATGAGTACAAAAGCTAGAGGTGGCTATAGATATTTCATTACATTTACTGATGACATGACCAGATATGGGTATATTTATCTTATGTCACATAAATCTGAAGCCTTTGAAAAGTTCAAGGAATTCCAAAATGAAGAAGAGACTCAAACTAGCAAAAGGATAAAAGCACTTCGATCCGATCGTGGTGGTGAATATTTAAGCCATGAATTTGATCATCATTTGAAAAATTGTGGGATTGTAACACAATTGTCTACTCCAGGGACACCACAATTGAATGGTGTGTCTGAAAGAAGAAACATGACCTTGTTGGACATGGTTCGATCTATGATGAGTTTTGCTGACCTTCCGGTATCCTTCTGGGGATATGCACTCACGCCTGCTGTATTTACACTAAACAGGACTCCGTCAAGGACTGTAGACAAAACCCCATATGAGATATGGACTGGAAAAGTTCCAAAGTCGTCTTTTCTGAAAATATGGGGGTGTGAAGCTTATGTAAAGCGTTTACAAACTGATAAGCTTGCACCTAAATGAGACAAATGCTATTTTATATGATATCCTAAAGGTAGTTTTGGATATTATTTCTACAATCCCACAACACAAAAGGTATTTGTTGCAAGGGATAGTGTCTTTTTGGAAAGAGAGTTTATTTCCAAAAAGTCAAGTGGGAGAAATATTCATCTTGAACCAGTTCTTGATGAAAAGCAACAAACACAACAACAGGGTGACATAGTTGATGTCGAGGATGAGATGAATTTGTTTGAAGGCCAAGGATATGATATTATCCAAAAACTCAAACAAATTCCTCAAGAAGAAGATCCACAAATAGTTGTGGAAGATGTTGAAATCCCAGTTGTTGAACCAGTTGAACTCCTACGTAGATCAAACAGGCAAAGGTTTCAGCCAAGACGATATGATGATTTCATCTTGACCGAAAGCCTTGATGTTTTAATGTTAGAACATGGTGAGCATGCTACCTATAAACAAGCAACGACGGGTCCAGACTCCAAGAAATGGCTTGAGGCCATGAAATCTGAAATGGATTCAATGTTTGAAAATCAAGTCTGGGACTTGACAGATTTGCCAGATGGGGTAAAACTCATTGGATGCAAAGGGGTTTTCAAACTTAAGACTGACAAAAATGGAAATGTATCTGCATACAAAGCAAGATTAGTTGCTAAAGGTTTTAAATAGATTCATGGTATTGACTATGATGAAACATTTTCACCAGTTGTCATGATTAGATCCGTAAGGATAATCCTAGCTATTGCCACTTATTATGATTATGAGATTTGCATATGGATGTTAAAACCGCTTTTCTGAATGATATTTTGGATGAGGATGTGTATATGACACAACCAGAGGGTTTTGAGGATCCACATCATGCTAGGAAGGTGTGTAAGCTTAAGAGATCTATCTATGGGCTTAAGCAAGCATCTAGGAGTTGGAATCTTCATTTTGATGAAAAGATCAAAGAGTTTGATTTCATCAGGTGTGAAGAAGATCCTTGTGTATACAAGAAGTTTAGTGGGAGTAAGGTGGCTCTCTTAGTCTTGTATGTGGATGACATACTGCTTATTGGGAATGACATTCCGATGCTAGAGTCCGTTAAGGAATGGCTGAAGAAATGCTTCTCAATAAAAGACTTGGGAGAGGCAGAGTACATACTTGGAATAAAAATCTATAGGGATAGATCTAAGAGATTGCTTGGATTATGTCAAGGAACTTATATAGATAAGGTTCTTGACAAATTCAATATGCAGAATTCCAAGGGGTTTTTGCCCATACAATATGGCATAAATCTAAGCAAGAAGCAATGTCCTAGAACACCTGACAAGCTTGATAAAATGAGTAAGATTCCTTATGCTGCTGCTTTGAGCATGTATGCCATGGTATGTACACGTCCTGATGTTGCATTTGCTTTGAGCATGTGTAGCAGATATCAATCAAATCTAGGAGAGGCACATTGGTGTGCAGCTAAGAACATCCTAAAGTACTTGAGAAGAACCAAGGATGATTTCTTAGTATATGGGGGAGATGACAATTTAGTCGTTAAAGGATATACTGATGCTAGCTTCCAGATTGACCGAGATGGCTTTGAGTCTCAATTGGGATATGTCTTCATCCTTAATGGAGGAGCTGTGAGCTGGAAGAGCTCTAAGCAAGATACAGTAGCTGATTCTACGACTGAGGCCGAGTATATCGCTGCTAGTGAAGCTGCAAAAGAGGCTATTTGGATAAGGAAGTTTCTAGACGAGCTTGGCATTGTTCCTAGTATTTCTGGGCCTATTGACATCTATTGTGATAACAATGGTGCCATAGCCCAAGCCAAGGAACCAAGTTCAAACTCCAAATCTAGACATGTTATGAGGAAGTATCATCTTATTCGACACATAGTTGCTGAAGGTAACATCAAGATGTGTAAGGTGCATACAGATGACAATATTGCAGATCCTTTGACTAAGCCTATGCCTAGGGCTAAGCATGATAGTCACACTAGGGCTAAGGGTCTCAAACACATTGGTGAATGGTTGTGAGATTGTTTTGTATTACATTATTTCTGCTTAGAGTGTTAGACTCTTGTTTATGTTTGACTTTATGATAATATTTGATATTTCAATCTTATTTATATATATTATATTAATTAATATTGAATAATATGTCTGAATAATTCATAGTTCGTAAATGGGCTCACCTTAATTGTTTTGGTGAATGAAACCCCATTAAGTGTACTACATTTTATGAATTATTGCACGTCCATAGTTTGAGTCATCAAATAGAACATATATGATTTCATTTATAGCTATATTGTTCATTGACTGATAACTCAAGGTTTCATGTGCTATAGGGACATAGAGATGTCCAGTCAATTACATAGATATGTATGGATGATACATATCGGACAGACCAACCTTAAGACTCTCCAAAAGGGATTGTAGAGTTCTTAAGGTGAACCATGTTTGGTGGATTCCTTAAACATGAGTATGTTATGTTTTCTAGTTGATGATTGGTATGTCTTTGATATTGTTAAACGCTCTCCGTAAAAGGGGGTTATAAAAGCAATTATTGGGATTGCCAAAAGTTGAGTGGGAGCCATAGTCATACAAGATTGGAAAAGTCCTCCTTATTCATGTATACATTGATGCATGAAAAGGAATGGTGTCTAGGCCACTTGAAGAGCTAGAACTAGAAAATGCATGGCCATGCTCGAATGGATTAATTGTAATCATTCGTTATTTGATAGTTCAAACTCAGGTATTCAAGAAACATATTTGACGAGAGATATGAATGTCACCATATCATCAAGTACGACATTAAGAGACAAAGGTATCTTAAAAAAATTGCACACTTGTTTTCAAGGACAAGTGGGAGATTGAAGGAATTGTGTCCTTTAATAAAAGTTGCAATTACCGAACATGGAATAGGACGATTGATAGAGAGATTCAATCCGTTTATTTTAGGAGTCGTAGTGTTTTGCTAGAAACCAACTACGATTAATGGGTTAAATAGTTCAAACCATAGCTATTATAAACGGGTCCTATAAGGTCACACACATTGAGTTGACGGGCTGGATCAGCGGGCTGAAAGTCTTTGTCAGACAAAGGGTTTTAGTCCAATAAGAAAAGAGTTAATTATCAATAAATATGTTGGATATTATTGAGAATTAAAAGGATATATTTATTTGGGGAAGTAAATATATAAGGCCTTTAAAGGGAAGAAGAGATCTAAGGTTTCATAAGTTTTTACGTAAGAAAGAAAAGCTCTCTTCTTCCACTTTTTCTAGTCTTTGGCACTTCGATCTAGCAATCGGAAGCGAAGGAGATCCCGATCCCGTACTCGTGTGGACTGATTAGAGAAGTCACAATTGAGGCTTTTTCTCTCGAAGGAAGAACCCTAATCACGCATCAAGAGGTATTCTACTAACCCTAATTTTGTCTCTAATCAAGAATGCTTTAGATCCATGTTTAGGTGCAAGAAATTGTTTCTGAAATTCCGCTTATGCGCATCTAAAAACCCTTCAAAAACCATTTGCTTTTTTTTGTGTCAACACACACTGAGTGTACAACATAACATATCAAGGGTGCACACCTCACTCACATATTTTTCTAGAATACATTCTTTCTTGAATATCTGCAGTTCAATAGTAACCAAAAGCATCAAATTGCTCACAGATTTCATGACTTCATTCGTCGCTACAAGAAACGAATTTCCACATAGAGAAACCGAATAAGGATAATCCAAATGTATTTCATTCGCTAAAAAATCTTCTATATTTATATAAGGCTCATTTTCCACATGTATTATTATAAGGATAACTAATGTCAATTGTTGATAGGCTTTCCCGACAACAAATAAATTTGTAGTCAAGACCCCGCTGTGTATAGGGAGGCCAGGATTGTCCACGGGAAGCAAGGTTATGTTTGATTACTAAACTAAAAAGGCAAAAGAGAAGGCAAAACAAAGCAAAGAACAAAGCAAAACAACTAAATAAATGCACTGGAAGGGGTCGATATCGACCTTGTCAGGATCGATATCGAGGTATGTATGCAGCAGAAAAACTAAGTAAACAACAAGAAGAAAGGGAAAAATTACAGGTCGATATCGACCTTAGCATGGTCGATATCGAGGCAACCGAAAATTAAACTTGACTAAAAAATAAGGAAAAAATCTAGGATAGGGGTTCACCACAACATAATCATGCAATTTCAAATAACATAAATCATAAATATCATGCCTTTAACATAAAGTTATCAACTTTCGTTGAATTAATCAAGCAAATCAATCAATTTTCACAAATCAATTCAATTAATCTACTAGCTTTGATCTAAAGTTCTCATCTTTCGTCTTAAACTTTATCTCGTATTTAAATTCACAACTTTCTCTTTCAATCAAGTTAAGAACATGAAATTCTTCAACTTTCGTCAAAGCTTTTGCACAAACAAGTAGAAAAATGGATAAAAGGCAACCAATTCATTCATCACATCACCATTCATGCACAATCATGTTGGGTATCCAACCCCAACCCTAGAAAAGGAGACTACTCACATATAATTTAATAAAAAACTAAAGGCTTACTTGAATTAAAACTTCAAACTTGTCTTAGAACACAAGAAATTCGCCCACAATCTTCTTGCTTGTGCCCTAAGCAACACTTGTCTTCTAAAAACCCTAGAATTGCGTGAAAAATAAAACCAAGGAGGTGTCTTTCAATTCTAACGTGTAATCCCCCATAGATTGAGTCTAAACAAGGGTATTTATACTAGAATATCCCTCTTAAAAAGTTTCAATAAAAAAAACCTACTAAAGATAAAAGATTGTGGAATAAAAGCAATTAATAATAATTTGACTAGGTCTGCTGGGCTGAAAGGGTCGATATCGACCCCTAGAGGGTCGATATCGAGGTTGGGCCTGACTTGATTTCTCATATTTCTTCCTTTTTCCTTTGGATTTTGCGGGGGTTTCTTCCATAGTTTCCTTCCTTCCTTCTTCCTAGCTTGATCCTCTCTTCTAATGTCGTTTGAATGCATCCAAATCTGCCTCAAAACCTATATAAAAACATACAACAAGCGTAGTTTCCATACTTTTCACAAAATATGTAAACTGTACTAGAAAGACACAAAACACTCACAAAAGCACAACTAAACTAGACTAAAAGACTTAAAAAAACATACTAAAACTATGCTAAAAACATGGACATCATCAATTAAAGCATAGAATATATCCATAGATTACACAATTTCACATGGATACGAACCTTGTTATATACGATTTCATTCTTAGCAGCATACTTAGATGCAAAATTGGTCATGGTGGCCCAAACCAAAGATGGATTTGTCATCATGGTTTCATATGTGTTCTTATCTTTGTTCAACACATAATTTCTATTCAAGTTTTCGTCCAGAGTAGACAAATTAATTCGTTTAGAGTAAAAATAGTTCTTTAGGGGAAATTTAAAATAACCTCCAGTTGGCATCATTAAGTTTAAAACACTAGAGATCATATTTTTAGCAAACAAATACCTCACAAGGCTACCAATATCATCATTTCCACAACCTTTCCTTTTGTTTTTCTTTGTACCAATCGGGCTAACATTATTGTTTTCCATAAGAACACCACTTGTAAGGTATCGAACAGGGGCAAGTTTTTCAAGGAGAGTTGCCATGGCATAGAAAGCTTTCATGTTGTCTATATCTTTCACTATCCCCAAAGGGCCAGCTTGACAAGGGTTCTTATTAGCACTACTACATATGGTCTCCTTGACCATAGTAGACCGTTGGTCTAACTGATCGTGTTTGCTCAAGTTTTCACCTTGATCAAAGGGTGACTTCTCGTCAGAACAAAGCACATTTTTTAACATTATCTTACGTATCTTCAAATGATAAATCTTAGAGTGGGAAACCAGTTCCCAGGCAGTGTTCTTTATAATGGGAGATTATAAGAGACTCATGATCTTATTTGCAAAGCATATCAAATTGTAACCAGAGATAAAATACTCAAAGTATAGGCTTTGGAAATTAATCTTCTGTATAAAATAAGGGGAATTGCCACCCTTTAAGGTCTTTGAGACCTTGGTAAGCATTTGGTCAGATCGACAATGAGCAAGCTCAGACTCTTCTTTTCCTTTAGAGAATTTGTTGTCAGAGTTTTTCTCAATGATATAGCTTTGTTTCTTCACTGAGATGTCTATGCTTTGTTGTCTCCAAGGGGATAGTTTGCAATTTTCCAACTGAATACAATGATAGTAGAGAAAAGAAAGTAGATGTATGCAGCGATAGTCTTCATGATGGTTCAGTTTATGGGCATCAAAGCCCCATTCAAAGATTAAACAATGAAAATCAAGTCTAGCATGGTTTTGAGAGGAAAGAAACCACCTGATTGATCTCAATTTACGATGCCCCTCATGGTTGTTCCAAAGAAAGAAGCCAATGCCTTCCCATAGATCTTCCGCTTGACTTCTCTCCCACAAAATCTGCCCCGTTTGATGCCTCCCAAATGCCCTCGACAAACCCTCTAAAAGTAGGAGTGTATAGTACCAAAGTTTTGTCAGCCCTAGTCACCAAATCACTTTCAGCTCCTAGAGATAGAGCCTTAGCCTCTTCCGACGTCTTCTCTTGGATGGGGTGGACTTTTTTCTTGCCTTTCCGAACTCGACGACGTCGACATGAGTCAACACCGGTCCACCGCCGCCTTCATCGCTTGACGCGTTTTTGGAAATTTGGGGCGACAATTGCCCAATTTCAAGCCAGAGATGGTTTTTTCCTTCATTGTTTTGGATTTGTGAGAGGAACAAGATGACTATTGCGCCAATTTGGACTAGGTTTCGAGATCTAGGGTTTTGATTTCGAAGTGGGTACTATTTTAAAGTTTGGGGTTGAGGGGTTGGGGGCAACGAGTTCAGAGGGAGCATTTTCTTCATTTTCCAATTTTTCAAACTTTAGATTATGTCAAATATGTTTTGAAACAAGCAAGATCATTCCCTGTTGTTGCTTTATTGGAATTTCTTAAAGATTTGTTGTTAAGATGGTTTGTCGAGCGTAAGAAAACAATACAAGAAAACAACATTCGGTTTCCACCAAAAATCTACAAAATTCTTGAGCTAAGATGAAAAAAATCAAAGAGATATCTCATTAAATTCTTAAACAACACTCAGTTCGAAGTGTCCAGCGGAGACTTATCTGGTGTGGTCAATCTAGCTCAAAAAACGTGCACTTGCAGGATGTTTGACTTGGAAAAAATGTCTTGTGTTCATGCCATTGCTGCAATTCAACAAATGAAATGCCCATTGAGAAGCTTCATTAGTGAATACTACCAATTTGAACTTTGGTGCTTAGCATACCCGACTCATTACCTCCAAAAATAGAATGGGATGTGCCTATAAAGGTTAGGAGCACAATATGTCACCCATCAAATGTAAGAAGGATGGTTGAGAGACATAAAAAATAGAAATTCTTCCAAAGACGTGTTCAAGGCGAAGAGAAATAAGAATGTCAAGAAGCTTAAAGTTTCAAATGAACCAAGCAGCAACACAAATATTATAAAATAGACTTTAGTTTATTTCTAGAATTTTCATTTATTGTCATTAGACTATTGTCAACCGTATAGTACGATTGTCATTTACTATTATCAGAATATTGTCATCTCAATATTCATTTATTACATGTCCATTTACTGTCATTAGAAAACTGTCATCAGGGTAATACTATTGTCATTTACTTTTCTAATGAAACTTTTTAATAAAAAAATCAATCAACAAATGCACAAATTCAATTGTCTAATTTTGAATTCTCTCAGATCACATTCATTTATGACGAATCCATGCATGCATTGGTGACATGACCTCTTACCACTTTTCTGATGACAGTATCAAAAAGCCTATCATAAAAAATAGCAATTTTCTATTTTCGAATCCTATCATCAAAAATAGCTTTACTAAGATCAACGAATAGATACAAACCATAAATACATTGTCACAAAAGCTATGCATGCACAGATTTGACTTTCATTCATTATTAAAGAACTCCGATATAAAAAGATAATTCTTTCATCACAAAACAATATCTAATTCCAAGAATAAAGGATGATTCTCCCAATTTCAACCCAAAACTTAAAACACAAAAATAGAGAAGACATTTCAATTTAGCCATGTCACAAAGAAATGTCATAACCACGCGAACTTAAAGCTGATGATGTCCAAAACAGTAAAAGTAAAAAGTGGGCCCAGGAGGGCCCCCATAGGCAAACTAGGAACCCACGTCTATGCTCGGTTATTTAAAAACAAAACTCCCGACGGATGCGAGGTCTCTCAAACATCCCGGAACGAGGTCTCGACCTCGTCACCGACTCTACTAATACGCCCGCCCGCTCGAATCAATCACAAGCGACCTCACTCCTGAACCAATCACCAGCAACCTCACTCCCAAGCCAATCGCAAGTGACCTCACTCATGGACCAATCAAAAACCCTTATTTCGAGCATCCCACATCGAACGTTGGCCTAAACTCGGCCCCCCAATTCTCTATAAATAGAGAAGAACCTCGTAGGAAGAAGGGGTCGAAAAACGACTTGAACTCAAGAACCCTCTTGCTTGTTAAAGATCGACGTGATAGGAACATCGTCAAAAGACCTCGCTACAGATAAGAGAAACCCACAGAAAGACCCCAAAGTCGCGCAGGGATCTCGCTCACGCCTAAAACCTCACTACAGAAACTCACAAAACTCCCTACATCATATTCTCAAATCTACCTCGCCCTAGAATTGACCTCGCAACATTAGGTGCAATCTCGGAACCCTGTAGGAGGTCTAGGTGCGGTTCTCAAAGTTGTACGTCAACCTCGTAGGTTTGTAACCTCGCTACCACGGAAAAATCATAAATAAAGGAGCAAGTGTTTGCACTCAAATATAATAATCTTATTTCTTGTCTCGTAGCGTAGCCGTTATTTCGGATTTCATCACTGGCGCCGTCTATGGGAACCTCTTCATCCTAAGCAGCTTCCCATTTTAGTGCAAACCTTGATTCCTAAAACCTCCTCAGAATGGCTTGCCCAAACAATTTCTTCCCCCAACATCCCGACAATATAGCTGAGACCCCTCCATGGGCGACGGCAGGTCCGTCAGGATACCCTTTTGTGGTGCCGCCAGGCTGCACATACAACATCCCACAAAACCCGTACCCGTTCCAGGGGTATGAACAGGGTGGCGCTCCTTTCAACCAGTATCCCTATCCGGGGTACGGGCAGTACCAACATGGCCAAGCTCCCCCATACGTCCCGATTCCCCCCAGGGGCAACCTCACTCCGAGTACGTGCCCGCATATGTCCCGGGCTACATACCGGGGCAGGAGGCGCCCACGAATGGATCTACCACGGAGAGACCCTCCCGAGATCCGATGCAGATCTCGCGATCCCGTTCGCGACGTGCAGAAAGGCGCGACATGGAGCTGTCCGAAACGGCGGCAAGCGCGCCACGCCCTCTGGCGAGGTCAAAATCGAAGTCTGCTCGCCCATCCATCGAGAGTGGGTACAGAAATCCCTTCATACCCGAGATCCAAGAGGCACACATGCCCAAAGGCTTCCATTGGCCACAAATGGGACTTTACGACGGCACGGCTGACCCCGAGGACCACATAAAACACTACGCCGTCCAGATGAACGTCAACTCTTACAATGGAGCCATTTTCTGTCGGATCTTTCCGACCACTCTGGACAAGGCGACGATGACGTGGTTCACCAGCCTTAAGGTCGAGTCGATAGCCTCGTTTTCCCAGCTATGCGAGTCCTTCGTCGGGCACTTCAACGGCTCGAGAAAGCGCAAGAAGAACATGCGCGATCTCCGTGGCATCGAGCAGGGGGGAAACGAGAAGCTGGGTACCTTTTTTACAAGGTTCACCACCACGGTCGCTGAGATCGCGCAAATCGACGAGGCCTCGGTACGCGACATCCTCATGGGCAACCTTCGCCAGGGGGATTTCAAATGTCGCATTTTTCTTAAAAATCCGACCACATATGAGAGCCTGTGTGCTCGGATCACGGCACAGGTCTACGCCGAGGACGCTGCCAGCCAGAGCTCGCGACCGAGGACCGACAAGGAAATCGTGACCGAGGCTAAGGGAAAGGCTAATGTGGCTGCGCCGGCCGCGGGGGACGCGTACATGACGCAAACTCACGACCGGCGTGCCGATTACAAAAGCAACAACAACAACAAAAGCAACAACAATAACAGAGGCAACAACGACAATAGAAGCAACAACCGCTACGACAACCGTGGCGGTGGGGGTTGGAGCTGCTTCGGCGGGAAGCCACGAGGTTACAGAGGCAAAGGTGGCCCCGCCTACAACCCAAAAGAGAAAAAGCGCGCCAACCCCGCGTCGGGGGCCAACCTCGTGCAGAAGGAACCAACCCGGTCCCGACCAAGCAACACAGAGCAACAAGCTCCGGCGAGGCAGTCGCGCTCCGGGTATGCCGCGGCGCCCGATGGGTACATCAACACCATCTCGGGCGGACCCTCGCTGGCGGGCTCAAGCCAGGCGGAAAGAAAAAGATACGCGAGGGCAAGTCACCATGAGCCCTCGGTATACAGCGTGACACAAACCTCACGATCCCACGTGGGTATGGCCTTCACAACAGAGGACGCCGAAGGGCTCCATATGCCCCACTCCGACCCCCTGGTGATACACGCTCAGTTGGGCTCGAAAATAGTGAAGCGAATACTGGTGGACACGGGTTCCTCCGTGGACATCATGTATTATGGCGCTTTCGAGCTGCTAGGGATCTCCGCGACATCCTTGAGGCCCTACGCTGGGAAGCTCACCTCCTTCTCGGGAAACGAGGTCGACGTCGCTGGTCTTATAGACCTGTGGATGACCCTCGGTATTGGCCCGACAACGAGAACCGAGGTAATAGAGTTTACGGTAGTGCACCTGCCCTCGGCCTACAACGCAATCATCGGGAGAGTCTCCTTGATGAAATTCCAAGCGGTGGTTGATGAGGTATTTTTCAGTCGTTTACCTATCAAAGAATCCTAACTTAACCAATCTGAGTAGAATGGTAAGCAAGGGTCGATCCCACAGAGACTCGTGTACTAATGTTATTACTTAAGTGCCAAGTAACTAATATGGGGGTTTTTGATTGTAAATTCTAAACTACTATGCAAAATAGAAACTAACTAAGAATGCAAAAGATGGTTTTAATCAATTAAGAAACAAGCGTGTTCAACTAATTAGATCCATCATGATATTGCTTTATTGATCATCGATTCTCTTGATTCTCTCCTTACTTGAATAATCTATTGTGGATAATGATCCTACTAAGGACTAAAACCCAAACTTCATATTTAGTTGATAGACCAACCAGTTCTAACAACCCTAATTATCTAATAACCTAGAAGACCTTCTAGATTCAATTAAATAACAGCATGAAGATTCAAGTTATCAATAGAAACAAACACTTAGAGCAACAAGACATCTAAGTGACTTGTGAATTTATTCCCTACTTTAATCAACTTGTCCAACCGGTACTAAATTAATTAAAGTCTACTCTTGATCAGATTAACTCCGACCGGTAATTAATCAGATTCAGTTGTAAATTAACCTAGAAATTCTATTAGGTAGCTAATCTAACAAAACCCTAGAATACTTCTGATTCAATTAAACACAGGAAATAATTTCTATTAAAGTTCATTGAGAATCAATTAAATCTCACAATCATACACAAATCATGACTTCACTAATTAGCCAAACACAAAGGAAAATTAGCAATGCATAATTGAAATTGAAATCAAACTTACAAAGGTTCAAAGTCTTCCTTGAGAGAAAACCCTAGCCTCCAAAAGTTGATCAAAAGTTCTTTAAAATAAACTAACATAAGGTTTATATATGTCCTCTAAAATAACCCTCAAAAAGTCTATCATTAAGCCACTACTCGGATGATATAACCCAAGCCCAAAAATCAAGCCCAATGAATGTTCGCGTAAAAACTCCAATTGCTCGGGTTGCATGAGGATTGCGCGGCCGAGCAATTGTCATCCCGCGCAATTGCCTCGGTTCAGCATTTAGGCGTCACTTCAGTGGCTGTTTTGACCCACCTAGAGTTGGAATTTGGACTTGGAGTAAAAATATGAATTGTAGCTCTTTGAATTAGCTTTCCATTGATACCAAATTGAGCCTCATCCGAGAACTATAGCTCCCAAAACAAGCATTGCAAGATAGAGGTGTCGAAACAAGAACTCCAATGCATAGCCCGGGTTTAAGCGTTCTTTTCACACAAGCTCTTGGGCGTTAACTCTTTTAATCTTCACTTGTATCACTCTAAGCTTAATCAAACTCCACCACAATCATCTAAGATCCACCCCGTCCATGCTTGTTTACCTAAAGATCTGCAAAACCGAACAAAACAAGCGCAAAACCCGAATTTCCTAGAAAACCTAAAAACCTGAGAACTAGACTAAACTAAGCTAAAACCATGCAAAATAAACATAAATATGCATCATAAACACTACCTAAATGCAAGCTATCAAATTCCCCCATGCTTAACCCTTGCTTGTCCTCAAGCAAGACATAAATCCAAATCACACCATAGAAATGCAATCATACATCCATTATGGTAAGCAAAAAGTAAAGACCATTCATTCATTCTAGACCTCACCAAGGTAATTGTGTTTGCACTCAACTCTCAAGTGTATAAAGGACGTGTTTCACTCAAAAATCACCCATGAAAACTAGACTAACATATGCTTGCATCAGAGTTCTAAATCTCCACCACTGGGGATCAAATACATAACAAAAATCATGAGGTCTTTTTTCGGCTTGTAATGGGGCCAAGGTAAAGAGAAATTTGAAAGGGATGATATTTGGCATGTGGTGCTAAATCCGGGATAGAGAACTAATCCTAAACCCAAACTTCAACACTTTCTTTTCTTACTTCTCCCAAACTCTTTCTACCAACTCATTACATTTACCTTCAAACACTTTTGCTTCTTTTTTTTTCCTTTTCTTTTCTTTTGCCTCTTTTCAACTCTTTCTTACTTTGCTAATGAAGACTAATAACATTTAAGCACTTTTGCTTTTGCTTATTTTGCAACAAACTTCATCTTCATTTTTTTCTTTTTGAAACCAAGAGTTTTATTTCCTCTTTTTCCACCTTTTCATCCAACTCCCCCATACTTATACATAACTCACACAAAACAAAAACACAACCTAAAGTCCTAAATCCCGGATCCTGGGTCAAGCTTATTAGGCTAGGAAAATTTTGTGGAGCTATCAAAAATAGGCTTAAAGCTCAAAGAAAGGGGTGTCAAAAACATGGATCTTGTAGGGTAGGAAGGGAAATAATAGGCTTATGAGAAACATTGCCTCAATCACTTTAATGTCATGTATTCAATCATATAAAGCAGCCTCAAAATAGAGTATTAACGCAAGTTCTAGAGTTAGATAATCATGGTGATACACTCAAGAATGTAGAGAACAAAAATAATCATGAAAGGCCAAAAATATCTCACAAGGCTAATTGTTGTCTAGAACTTCAGAATGAATCTAAAACTCAAGCTAAATACATGCTCCATCCTATAATCAAGGTAATTAATCAATGATCATGCTCATATCATATCAACTTCTGTATATCATGCAAATCATGGGTTAGAATTTACACTCGACTTAGAAAAATAAGAGGTATCAAACAATGGGGAAATAAGAACCTAAATGCAATATTTTTTTTGTATTTTTCAAATTTTTCTGATTTTTTTTTTCATTTTTCAAGATTTTAATCAATGCATGCCAAAATTGAAATATGACCTAATCTAATGCAACTACATGCAATGCATAAGTAATCCCCTTCCCCCATGCTTAAAACATACTTTGTCCCCAAAGTATAGTAAAAAGAAAAGGAAAGAGAAAAACTCACAAAGAAACTAGCTATCCGGGTAATGCGGCGGGAAATCTGACGACGGTGGTGAAGGCTTCTTCGGGTTATCAATCTTCAGACCTAGGATATCTAACACACACACAAAACTACCTAAAAAGCAAAAGATTATAACTGAAAAACAAAACTACTCTAAACCTTGGGTTGCCTCCCAAGAAGCGCTTGTTTAATGTCATTAGCTTGACCATTAGCATAAATTGACAAGATTAGACATTGTCAATGCCCTTAGCAACCTGTCAAATCCCTGTGCACACATCTCAGAAAAACATAAGTAACACCATAATAAATTAAAGATGCATAATATAACTTTCACATATCGTTTTAACTTATCAAACATGTGTGCCCAGTTGGCATGATATGGCATTTGTTCAAATAAATTCAGCACAAGTGGTGGGTTTAGAAAATACTTACAATATGGTTTGAAGTACTTGCAATCACTGCCACTTTCTTCAAAGATGAACTCCATGTATTTTTCACCTTCCACCTTGTGTTGTAGACTTGACTCCTCATCTTGGAACTCCATAAGCTCCTGATGTGAGAAGGTGGGGAAACTGAAGCATGGGATGTCAAGGCCTAAAATCGGGTGCACCATGACAACGGGAACCTTGACAGGTATATCATGTTGATTTTCTCCCTCATGTCTATCTTCTTCATCAGCAAAGAAGTCATCTTGGTCGACAAAAGAGTCTTCTTCCAAAACCGTAAAACCCTCAAGCAATTTACTCCACGTGAGTGAAGATGATTCAGGCTCCCTAAGCTCTGTAAGAATCTCTATGCCAGCACAAACTTCCTTTGGCTCTATGATAATCTGCTCAACTTGCCTTGTAGGTGAAAATTCATATTGAGCATCAACTTCATCATCATAACCCTCATCAAGTGTCTTAGATTGCTCCTCGACTTGAATATGAGTATCTGACTCTTGATTGTTTGATTCCAATGTGATTCCACCACTTCTTTCACACAACTCAAAAGGGCATGAGATTGTGGAATGAAAATATGAAGAAAAAGACTCACAGTGCTCCTTCATTATAGTATCCGCCCCTTTTGAGATATCCCTGATTATATCCTCAAGAGACTTATCAATCGGCTGGGGTGGTTGGGAAGATGACTCAACCAGAAAGCTTTGATGGCTCATGAAACATAAGAAATCCCAGCATTCCTCAGGTACCATATATAAAAGCCTATCATTGCTCATGTACTCGGCCAATCCCCTTGTCTCAAAATTCATACCATTGATAACTCCCATGTTTACATCTCTATCACTATACTGTAATCCCCAAGCACCAAGTTGAAACACATGATCTTGAAATCTTGAAAAATAGTCATGGAAGTGTTCCTCCTGCAACTGTCTACAATCGAACAAAGCCATAGATTAGTAGCAAGGGTGTTATGAACCGTAAGATAGGTTCACAACACCAAGAATAGCACAAAAGTAAAAACACAAATAGCGACGAGTCCCCAGCAACGGCGCCAAATTTGATGAGGTATTTTTCAGTCGTTTACCTATCAAAGAATCCTAACTTAACCAATCTGAGTAGAATGGTAAGCAAGGGTCGATCCCACAGAGACTCGTGTACTAATGTTATTACTTAAGTGCCAAGTAACTAATATGGGGGTTTTTGATTGTAAATTCTAAACTACTATGCAAAATAGAAACTAACTAAGAATGCAAAAGATGGTTTTAATCAATTAAGAAACAAGCGTGTTCAACTAATTAGATCCATTATGATATTGCTTTATTGATCATCGATTCTCTTGATTCTCTCCTTACTTGAATAATCTATTGTGGATAATGATCCTACTAAGGACTAAAACCCAAACTTCATATTTAGTTGATAGACCAACCAGTTCTAACAACCCTAATTATCTAATAACCTAGAAGACCTTCTAGATTCAATTAAATAACAGCATGAAGATTCAAGTTATCAATAGAAACAAACACTTAGAGCAACCAGACATCTAAGTGACTTGTGAATTTATTCCCTACTTTAATCAACTTGTCCAACCGGTACTAAATTAATTAAAGTCTACTCTTGATCAGATTAACTCCGACCGGTAATTAATCAGATTCAGTTGTAAATTAACCTAGAAATTCTATTAGGTAGCTAATCTAACAAAACCCTAGAATACTTCTGATTCAATTAAACACAGGAAATAATTTCTATTAAAGTTCATTGAGAATCAATTAAATCTCACAATCATACACAAATCATGACTTCACTAATTAGCCAAACACAAAGGAAAATTAGCAATGCATAATTGAAATTGAAATCAAACTTACAAAGGTTCAAAGTCTTCCTTGAGAGAAAACCCTAGCCTCCAAAAGTTGATCAAAAGTTCTTTAAAATAAACTAACATAAGGTTTATATATGTCCTCTAAAATAACCCTCAAAAAGTCTATCATTAAGCCACTACTCGGATGATATAACCCAAGCCCAAAAATCAAGCCCAATGAATGTTCGCGTAAAAACTCCAATTGCTCGGGTTGCATGAGGATTGCGCGGCCGAGCAATTGTCATCCCGCGCAATTGCCTCGGTTCAGCATTTAGGCGTCACTTCAGTGGCTGTTTTGACCCACCTAGAGTTGGAATTTGGACTTGGAGTAAAAATATGAATTGTAGCTCTTTGAATTAGCTTTCCATTGATACCAAATTGAGCCTCATCCGAGCACTATAGCTCCCAAAACAAGCATTGCAAGATAGAGGTGTCGAAACAAGAACTCCAATGCATAGCCCGGGTTTAAGCGTTCTTTTCACACAAACTCTTGGGCGTTAACTCTTCTAATCTTCACTTGTATCACTCTAAGCTTAATCAAACTCCACCACAATCATCTAAGATCCATCCCGTCCATGCTTGTTTACCTAAAGATCTGCAAAACCGAACAAAACAAGCGCAAAACCCGAATTTCCTAGAAAACCTAAAAACCTGAGAACTAGACTAAACTAAGCTAAAACCATGCAAAATAAACATAAATATGCATCATAAACACTACCTAAATGAAAGCTATCAGTGGTCTCCATCTACCACCTGAAAATGAAGTTCCCCACCAGCGTGGGTGTCGGAGAAGTAAAGGGCAACCAAGAAGAGGGCCGCGTCTGCTACATGACCTCGGCTAAGCAAAAATGCTCTGTGTTCATGGTAGAGACTTCGGGTGAAGCAGACCTCGAGGTTCGGGATTTCACAATACCCACTCCCGAGACAGAAAGAAGGGTGATTACCCCCTTCGAAAACAAATCAGAAAAGATCTACCTCGGGGGTTGCCTTACTGGGGATGCAACAGCGTCACTAGAGGCCCTGCTTACTGGGTCCCGCGACGTGTTCGCCTGGACTGCAAAAGATCTCCGGGGTGTGCCTCAGACCCTGGCCCAACACTCCCTCAACATCGACGTCGCCATTCGTCCTGTGGTGCAGCGTCGAAGAAAAATGAACGAAGAAAGGGCAACCGCCGCAAATGAAGAGGTGGCCAAGCTGCTGGCGGCAGATTTCATACGCGAAGTCCAGTATCCGAAATGGCTGTCCAATGTCGTGTTGGTCAAAAAGGCCAGCGGCAAGTGGCGGATGTGTGTAGACTTCAAAGACATCAACAAGGCATGCCCCAAAGACAGCTACCCCCTGCCCTCGATCGATGCACTTGTAGATTCGACTGATGGGCACGAGGTCTTGAGTTTCCTCGATGCCTACTCGGGGTACAACCAGATCTCGATGAATCCCCGTGACGAGGAGGAGACATCCTTTATCACTCAGCGGGGGACATACTGTTATAAGGTCATGCCGTTTGGCCTCAAGAACGCAGGGGCCACATTCCAACGCCTCGTCGATCGGGTTTTTAAAGACCACCTGGACAGGAACGTATCCGCCTACGTCGACGACATCGTGGTACGGAGCAAGGGCCTCGAGGAGCACCTGGCTGACCTCGCCGAGGTTTTCACCACCCTCGGACACCACCAGCTCAGCCTGAACCCCGAGAAGTGCGTTTTTGGCGTGTCCTCGGGGAAGTTTTTGGGATTCATGATCAGCGAGCGTGGGATCGCGTCAACCCCGCCAAAATAGAATCTATCCTCGTAATGAGGTCTCCCCGATCTCGTACCGAGGTACAAAGACTCAACGGCGCTGTAAACTACTTGGGGAGGTTTTGCTCCCGCCTAGCAGACAAGTCCCTCCCATTCTTTGCCGCCCTCAAAAAGAATGACAAGTTCGTCTGGGACGAGAGACTCGAGACAGCCTTCTCTAAGTTAAAGACCTTCCTCACCAAGCTCCCCACCTTGTCACCTCCACACGCGGGCGAAGATTTGCAACTATATGTGGCGGTGAGTCCCGAGACCGTCAACGCGGTGCTCACAAGAGAGGCCATGCACCCGGTATACTTTGTGAGTCGCGTGCTGCAGCCCGCGGAGCAGAGATACTCCCCGGCAGAGAAGATGGCGCTGGCAGTAGTAACCGCCGCAAGGCGCCTACGCCCATACTTCCACGCACATCCCATCCAAGTTCTTTCGGACCTCCCACTTCGTCAGATTCTGCATCAGCCCGCTCTCTCCGGACGTATGACCAAGTGGGCCGTCGAGCTCTCCGAGTTCGATATCAATTATCTTCCGAGAACCGCGATGAAGGGACAAGCCCTCGCCGACTTCATGGTGGAGGTCACCTTCCCCGAGACAGACACAAGCTCGGACGAATGGAAAGTGTTCGTTGATGGCTCACGATGTGACGCCGGTGGCGGGGCCGGGGTGTTCCTCGTTGGCCCCTCAATCGAGACGGAGTATGCTCTGAACTTCGCCTTTGATGCCACCAACAACGACGCCGAGTATGAGGCCATGATCGCCGGGATTGAGAAGGCGCTACTCAAAGGAGCCCGCAAAATCAGGGTCTACACAGATTCCGAATTGGTGGCATGACAACTCAATGGCCAATACGACACCAGAACAGGTTTTCTGCCCGCTTACCGAGCAAAAGTCAAGGCCTTGGTTTCATGCCTAGAAACCTTCGCGGTGGAGTCGATCCCGCGAACCTCAAACACAAAGGCGGATGCCCTCGCCAGGTTAGGCTCCGCGCTTCCCTTGGATGTGGGAAACCGCGTAATGGTGGAGAGAAAGCTCTCACGAAGCGTCGATAGCGAGGTCATGTCCATAAGGACCGAGGACTAGAGGTTCCCGGTAATGAGGTACATACAAAGCGGCATCCTCCCAGAGGACCCCGCGTTGGCCAGAAAACTAAAAATGCAAGCTGCCCGCTATTGCGTCGTCGGCGACCAACTTTACCGTCGGGGCTACGCTGAACCCAACCTGTTGTGCGTACCGCCCGAGGCCACGGACCACGTCCTCTACGAGGCCCACGAGGGAGTTTGTGGGGGACACCCGGGGTGGAGGTCTCTGGCACACAAAATCGTCCATTTGGGGTACTTCTGGCCCACTCTCCGACAAGACGCAAGAGCTTACGTCCAAAAATGCGTCGGATGCCAGAAACACGGGAACGTCCAGCACACCCCAACGGCTCCTCTCCGCAGCATTCACGCGCCATGCCCATTCGCAATGTGGGGAATGGACATCTTAGGCCCTTTTCCCAAAGCTGCTGGCCAAGTGCAATACATCTTGGTCATGGTGGACTACTTCACGAAGTGGATCGAAGCACAGGCAATGGCAAAAATCACCGGGGCAAAGGTCTGCGAATTCTTGTGGAAGAACCTCGTCTGCCGTTTCGGTGTCCCCATGACAATCATGACCGACCATGGCCCCCAATTCGACTGCGAAGAAACTCGGACTTTCTGCTCCGAGCTGGGCATCGACCTCAAATTTTCCTCCGTGGCTCGTTCCCAGTCCAATGGCCAGGTAGAAAACGTTAATGTCCGCATCTTGACAGACCTCAAAAAGCGCTTGGGCATGGCACAGGGCCGCTGGGCCGAATTACTTCGACTCGTCCTCTGGACATATCGCACGACCTCGCGCCGTGCAACGGGCGAGACCCCCTTGGCTCTTACCTACGGGGCGGAAGCCCTCATTCCCGTAGAAACCCTAATTCCATCAGCAAGGGTGTACAACTTCGACGAAAAAGAAAATGAGGCCAACCTCAAGGTCGAACTGCAGTTCCGAGACGAAATCCGCGAGGTAGCGGACCTGCGCTCTAGAGAATACAAGCGACGTGTCGCCGTATACCACGACAAGAAGGTCAGACCTCGCCTCTTGGCCACGGGAAACCTCGTGATAAGACGCACCGAAGGAGGAAAATTGGACCCTAACTGGGAAGGACCCTACATCCTCGGAGAAAAAGTCGCGCCCGGGGCTTTCAAACTCAGGGACGACGAGGGGCGCACACTGAGCAAAACGTGGAACGTCGCGCGACTCAAAAAATATTACATGTAGAAACTCGAAACCCCGTTGTTCCTCACAGTTGGTAAATAAAGGATTGCAGGCTTTTCTAAAAACGCTCCCTCCTTGAAAAATTCCACCCCTCGCTTCCCGCTTGGGGTTGGAGAATCTCGTTGAAAAGTTCCACCCCTCGCTTCACGCTTGGGGTTGGAGAATATCGTTTGGAAGAATTCCCACCCCTCGCTTCACGCTTGGGGTTGGAGAATCTCGTTTGGAAGAATTCCCACCCGTCGCTTCCCGCTTGGGGTTGGAGAGTCTCGTTGAAAAGTTCCACCCCTCGCTTCACGCTTGGGGTTGGAGAATCTCGTTTGGAAGAATTCCCACCCCTCGCTTCCCGCTTGGGGTTGGAGAGTCTCGTTGAAAAGTTCCACCCCTCGCTTCACGCTTGGGGTTGGAGAATCTCGTTTGAAAGAATTCCCACCCCTCGCTTCCCGCTTGGGGTTGGAGAGTCTCGTTGAAAAGTTCCACCCCTCGCTTCACGCTTGGGGTTGGAGAATCTCGTTTGGAAGAATTCCCACCCCTCGCTTCCCGCTTGGGGTTGGAGAGTCTCGTTGAAAAGTTCCACCCCTCGCTTCACGCTTGGGGTTGGAGAATCTCGTTTGAAAGAATTCCCACCCCTCGCTTCCCGCTTGGGGTTGGAGAGTCTCGTTGAAAAGTTCCACCCCTCGCTTCACGCTTGGGGTTGGAGAATCTCGTTTGGAAGAATTCCCACCCCTCGCTTCCCGCTTGTGGTTGGAGAGTCTCGTTGAAAAGTTCCACCCCTCGCTTCACGCTTAGGGTTGGAGAATCTCGTTTGAAAGAATTCCCACCCCTCGCTTCCCGCTTGGGGTTGAAGAGTCTCGTTGAAAAGTCCCACCCCTCGCTTCACGCTTGGGGTTGGAGAATCTCGTTTGGAAGAATTCCCACCCCTCGCTTCCCGCTTGGGGTTGGAGAATCTCGTTTGAAAGAATTCCCACCCCTCGCTTCCCGCTTGGGGTTGGAGAGTCTCGTTGAAAAGTTCCACCCCTCGCTTCCCGTTTGGGATACGAACGAGGTTCGCGGACGGCTATTTTTAGGTTGGAACGAACTTCCAAAACAACGAGGTCCGAACAGAGGCTCACGACCTCGTGGCAGGACTACAACGCCCGGTGTGGTCCGAGCCCCACAAAAGATGTGACACTCGAACCATGGGGTTGGACGGATAAGGACTGACGTATGCAAGAAAGTCTAAAGCAAACAAGCATAGGAAAAGAAAGTGACGAAGGGCACAAATATAAAAGCAGGTGTTTCGATTACAGACCCCGTAGGGTCACCCAAACAAAAAAAAGAAGAGAAAGAGATGTTTTGATTACAAACCCCGTAGGGCCACCAAAGAAAAATTATCATCACTTTTTCGAGGTTTTAGCCTCGGGACCGGTAAGATCGATGGTCTTAGGAGTTTCGGCAAGGGCAGCCGAGGCTTCAGCAGGGGCAGCAGAGGCAGGAGGCGCGGGCGCATCGGCCGCGGGCTGAGGTCCCGTGGAGGTTAACTTCGGGTTAACTCCAATAAGCTCTACCTCGGGGGGCACGGTGCTGGACACAGTCCCATCCTCGTTGAGGAAGAACTCGCATTCCCCCTAGGGATCCTTTGACCCCAGCTCCCCCATGGTTTCATTGTAGTTGGGGTTGAAGAAGACGATCTGGGGGTCGAGGTGCCCATACTTGACCACCGCCTGTTTTACCCCCATGCGGACTGCCTGGTGGAACATTGTCCTCACGCTCTCCACCAGCTCCGCCTTGTACTCCTCCGAGTCAACATACTTGGGACCCGCGGCCACGACCTCCTCGTTAAGCTCAACAATGCGCCCCTCGAGGCGCCTAATCTCCTCCTTGGCCCTCAGAAACTCCGCTTCCTTCGCCTTGAAGAACTCATGTTCGGCGGAGAGCTTGCCTCGAAGTCCTTCAACCTCGCCCCGCAGAACCTCGGCCTCACCCCTCGCCCTCTTCTCCCCCTCCCTCGCCGCCTTTACCTCCTCCCTCGCTGTGGCCTCCGCGGCCTCGACCCGCTTCTTGGTCGCAGCCTCCGCGGCTTTGGACGACTCCGTGACCTCGGCCAGCTCCTTGGCCTGTCGCTCGCACACCTCGTTGCGGGCCCGAAGCGCCGCCTCCATCTTGTCCATCCTCGAATGAAGTAGGACGATGCGACTTCGGTTGTAATTATCAAAAACGGTGTGTTGCAAGTTCACAGAAGGATGAGAAAAGAAACAAGAAAGAGACAAGAATTAAACACACACACACAAAAAAAAGAGCTTACCATGGCCGAGTACCGAGCGGCCTCGTCGTCGAGCGCCGCCTCGGTGAGGTTGTTGGCCCACGCAACCTCCTCCTTGTAATCCCCTCGGTCCCAATCCAGCGGGGCCCCTCTGATAGGTCCAGGGCAGTGAAACCTGGGGGGATGGGGGCCTGTATCCCCGCGACTTCGCCCCTCGAAGTTAAAGGCAGGGATGAGTTCCAGATCCCGCGAGCCTCGTTGATGGTCGCCCGACCGGGGTTTCTTCTTCTTCTCAGGGGAAGACCCCGCTTCCTTCCTCTTCCGCCCGGCCTTGTCGTCAGACGCCCGAGGTGGATGGGTGGTCCCCTTCGTGGTGGCCCCTTTCGACGGAACCACCTCGGGCCTTTTTTCCCCTTGGGGCGGCCCCGTGACGTCCCACTACGACGCCCTCGTGACGTTCCCCTTGGGCAGGGCTCCCCCTGTCGCGGCCGTTGGCGGGACAGGTCCCGGTTGCGTTGTACCTGTCCTCGCCTGCGAGCTTGGCTGCGAGCTCGGCTCGTTGATTGAAATCCCCTTGGGGACCCGGGGAGCAGGGGTCTTGGAAGTAGACGTCATAGGTTGTTTCCCCTTCGACGTCGTGGTAAGAGCGTGTAGAGAATCCACTGTCAAGAAAGGATTAAAAAGAAAAAAGTAGGTTAGGACGAGGTCAGAAACAAATGTAACGAGGTGTATAGCCCCGCAACCCTACAAGGAAAAAGAAAACAATCAGAGAAATAGTGATAATAAAATACCCTCTCTGCCCTCGCGAGGAGGGAAACTGAGGCTCAGCCCGACCCGCTCAAGCCGGTCTTGAGAAATGTAGCGCTCGTATGGCGCCTGGTACGCTGTGGCGTACTTGTCCTTGAGCGCCTGGAACTCAGCAACCTTGTACGGGCACACGCATCTCTCGTAGTTACCCGGTGCCACGGGGAAATTAAGGTATCCCCCACTGAGGTCTCGGACCAAAAACCATTTAGGTTTCCACGTCCCAACGTTAGACTAGGTCGTAATGATTTTGACGTTCGGTGTGCTGAGGTTGACCAGGGAACAGCGAGGTTCTCTCCTCGCCAAGACTAACGCCGACAAATCGCTGAGGTTCGGCTCGTCCAGAACCTCACGGCTTCGAATTGTGTAAGCACACAACAACCGCCAAGCGTTCGGGAACAACTGAGCAGGGCAGACACCCATGGCCCACAAGAAATCAACGATGTGCTGGGCCAAGGGCAGCCTAAAGCCCGCTTGGAGACTGACGAGGTTCACAACCGCACACCCCTCGTAGGACGCCAGGGATCGCCCCTCCTCCTCTGGCAGTGCCAACTCGACTCCCTCGGGCCAGGGGAAATCTTTAGCTATGTCTGCGAGGTCGTCCAGCGTCAAATCGGTGGCCACCCCTTCGGACAGGTAGGCCTCGGGAGTGCTCGGACTCATAGGAATCCGTTCTCTAAGGATGACGGGAATGCCGGACACAGCGTCGGTAATATAGGCCTCGGGGAAGCTCGATGGCACATACGCGGCCGAAGCTGAGGCAATCGCCGCGTCCAACCTCGCCTCGACCTCGGCGGCGATCACATCAGGAGAAGAAGAGGAAGCCATTTCAACACCAAAATATATGCGCAGACGGGGGAAGAACGAATTGATCGAAACAGCGGAGTCGCTGGATGAGGGCTCGCTGAAGACCAACGAAGGGAAACTTGGGTTCTGAGAATCACTAGGCTCTACACTTCCTACGGACTCGGAGACCTCCTGATAGAAATTCTCTTGAAAATTGAAGACAAAGCCGGGCGGTGGGCTCGCAGAGGCTCTCCTAGGCATGAAAAGACAACGTCCAGGCCGCGAAAAGCTAGCACCTGGAAAAGAAAAGGTCAGTAAGGCACTAAAGGCAAGGCAACCAAAGAGAAAAACACGAGGTCATGACCCCATGAAAGAAGGAAGAACGAGGTCAAGCCCGAGATCGAAGAAGAAGATCACGACCCCGGGAAGGAAGGAAGGACGAGGTCGAGCCCGAGATCAAAGCGCGAGATCATAACCTCAGGAGAAAATGAGCACGAGGTCGCAACCTCGGGGGACAAAGCAACGCGAGGTCATAAAAGGAAAGGCCACGTGGCGCCCTACGGGCTACTCTGACAGGATAGGACGGCAAAGAAGAATTTGAAGCGCCAAAAGAAAGGAAAGAGAAAGAAGGCCAACCAACGGTGGAAGCCAGCGGTAGAAGCCCAAACATCCCGTCAATCAGACATCATGACGTTTGGGCTCCCGAGGGTTTTCGAAATTCGAAAAGTGGTGGGCGGAGAAACGGAAGTTTAACCGTCACCCCAAGCAAAAAAGGAGAGAGAGAGAGAAAAGCAATAAACCCAAAAGCCCAGCGGTACCCTCACGGCGACAACCTCCCCCCACCACCGTCTCACCACCTTCTCACCACCGTCTCACCACCGCAACACCGCCCCCAGAGCGTAACGCAAAGAAAAAAGAGGGGAGAAAAGCAGAACGAAAAGAAAGGAGAGGAAACGAAAAACCGAGGGGAGACAAGGGCACTACGAAACAAAAACCACACCCAACGCGGCCGCGCAGCCAACAAAGAAGCACCCAGAAATCACCAACACCCACCCAGATGCAAAACGGAACGAAGAAAGAACAAAGAAACACCCAGAAATCACAAACACCCACCCAGATGCAAAACGAAACGAAGAAAGAACAAAGAAAATTAACAGAGGCAAACGCCAAAAAACACACAACCCTGCCACCGCCGCTTCGCCACCGTGACACCGGCGCGAAACACCGGGCGACACACCATCGCCCTTACAAAACACGAGGCAAAAAGCGAACAAAGGAAGAATCAAAGGCAAAAAATACCAAAAGACAAGAGAAAGAAGATCAAGAACTTACTTGTTTAAAGGTCGGCGAACGAGAGGCAGTGGCGCAACTGGCGAACGACAAAAAGCTCGTCGGAAACCGTCTGGAGAAACCGCTCAGAAGAAACCGAAGAGATAAAGAGAGAGAAGGATCGAAAATGTTGGAGAGAGAAGATGAGGGGGAGGCGTGTGAGATACGCCCTTATATAGAGCAGATTTGAGCCTCCCCCACTCCCGAAAGGCTTCTTAAAAACCTGTCTCACCTGGACGGCCCACTAAGCAAAGTATGGCGAAAAGGCCCAAGAATCTTCATCCGCGCAGAACAAGAAGAGAACCTAAGTACAGAGCCTCACACCTCGCGAAGCGCCCTCCCAACCTCGAGAACGTCATAAACCTCTAAAAAACACCCCGCATCTCGCGGATCCAGGGGACTTATGCCCTGCGACCCTCGGGGCGAGGCCCCCAGGCCATGGGGTTGTGATGATGTCCAAAACAGTAAAAGCAAAAAGTGGGCCCAGGAGGGCCCCCATAGGCAAACTAGGGACCCACGTCCATGCTCGGTTATTTAAAAACAAAACTCCCGACAGATGCGAGGTCTCTCAAACATCCCGGAATGAGGTCTCGACCTCGTCACCGACTCTACTAATACGCCCGCCCGCTCGAACCAATCACAAGCGACCTCACTCCCGAACCAATCACCAGCAACCTCACTCCCAAGCCAATCACAAGTGACCTCACTCATGGACCAATCAAAAACCCTTATTTCGAGCATCCCACATCGAACGTTGGCCTAAACTCGGCCCCCCAATTCTCTATAAATAGAGAAGAACCTCGTAAGAAGAAGGGGTCGAAAAACGACTTGAACTCAAGAACCCTCTTGCTTGTTAAAGATCGACGTGATAGGAACATCGTCAAAAGACCTCGCTACGGATAAGAGAAACCCACAGAAAGACCCCAAAGTCGCGCAGGGATCTTCCAATTTAATATTAGTATGGTGCATTTCATCATATTTACTGTCATCACATTTATTGTCATCATAGTGACATGTCAAAACAACATAGATTTTGCCATATAAGTATTTCATCAAAAAGATTGTAACAAAAATCAATTTACATACAAAACTAACATTGTCATCAAACATTTTCATCAAACAACTAACACAAATACAAGCACTGTCATCACTAAAATTATATCCATCGATTATAGTCAAACATTATCATCAAACTGTCATCACAAATTAAATTACACTTGAAAGTGTTTTATATCCATCTCTAACAACTAGATCCATTCTTCGCTAAAACACCCAATTGCAGTTAAAATTATCTATCACCATCTTCTCTCTAATCTCCAAGATGTGGTTATCATCAAGACCATATAAGCCAACTCCCAATGCAAAAGCTTCAATATACTTGATGCAATAAACACCACAATTACCACTAAAAAAACATTTAATTGAATTATTTATATAATATATATAGAATTAAAGTAAAGAGGACAAGGCAAGTTACCTAGAATAATCTTGACAAACCAAAGCGTCTCTAGAGCAAGTGAAACCGGCATCCAAGTCCCCAAGATGCTCAAACTTCCCACTTTTCTTCATAAAAAACGGAAGCAAGTTACAAAAAGGCGTTATATACTGGAAAAGTCATCCATAGTATACAAATCCCGAAAACAGTCAAATACAGTCAAGTGGTGTCGAGGCAAGTTAATTTCCAATACAACTGAATGTTCTCTCCATCTTTGTGGAAGGTTAATTGGTGTATAAACTTTTTTCACTTCACCACGAACCAATATTTCCCAAAGAGAAGCGGTTGAAATTTTAAAAAGTCTTCTTTTAATACAGTCAAGTGGGAACAATAGCAACCTAGACTTGATAATATTTATGGTGGGATAAAAAGGCATTTAAGAATTTAAAATTCATCATAAGATATAAATTGATATTTTGAAAAATCTAGAGATGTTAAGGTATTAAAAAAGATCCAACATACATTATGGTGGGAAACGTAGGTCAAATTTTAGGTGGAAGAAGTCATTCCACCACTCAACTTACGAATGAAAATGTCTCATTGTCACCCTTGGAATGCTCCACGTATATCTAACCAACCAAATATCCGTAGGTTATACGGCCCTATTTGGTATGATGTTGGAATCGGATTGGAATCAGGAACCGGAATGAACCAATCCTGTGACATGTTGTTTGGTATGTTGTTGGAATGAACCATTCCTGAAAATTATGGTTTAAAATTTAGGTTTAGACCTTATAATTTAGGGTTTATGAATTTTAGAATTTATTATTTATGGTTTTGAGTTTTAGGGTTTTATGAAAAATTAAATTTTTTTTGAATGGATGATACCTTCCATTTTCCGTTGGAATCAACTTTGCCTCCAGGCTTGGAATGAGCAATTACAGGGAATGAAATCGATTCCAATTTTGGTAAACCAAACAATATACTGGAATCAACCATTCCTAATTCCCATTCCTGATTCCCAGGGAATCGAACCAAACGAGGCCTCTTACATATCTATTAATAAGATTAACTATATCTTGAGGGGTCTGTGAGCTGGTAATGGCAACCTAGGGGAAATGAGTGAGCTCATGAGGCTAATGGTTCCGCGACACGGTTGGCTTCTATAAAGGAGTGACGAAACTAGATGGTCAAGTCTCTATGCAAAAAGTATTAGCAACGAAAGGCCGTGCTAGCAAGGGGGTGGGAGGTGTTATAAGATGGGAATTGATGAGAGAAATGGAAAGTTTATAGTCTACTTCAAGTATGACTCTTCTAAAGCCATAGTCCCATGAGAGTTTCAAACCGTGTTAGATGCCCCATAGTTTCACTAAGGAAACTGTGCATTCGTTGATACTTTATTTTATTGCTTATAAGAGAATAAATCTTGGTACAAGATTCAATGCAAAAGGAAAAAATTTATATATAAAGACAATGATAAGTCTATATAAGTCAATTGTCAATGCTTTATACAAAGGAACATACAAATACATAAAGTGAACGCATTTTGAAACATAATTTGTACATATGACTAGGCAACAACAACTAAGAGGTCTAACAAAACGTCTAACAAAAAGCCAGAGAGAAGGGAGATAGGGCTGAATAGAACACCAGAATATGGGGCAAGCTAAACATGCCCATGGTATCGTTCACAACATGGATGGTTATAAATAATGGAGCTTTTACCAAAGACAAGCTGCTAACTATGGGGCTAGTTCAGGACGACATGTGTGTGCTTTGTGATGAGAACGCGCAGGAGACAATGAACCATCTCTGGTTTGGATGCAAATTCTCAAAGGAAGTCCTAAGCAGAGTGCTTAGATGGGCCAAACTGGGAAGAAGAGTGGATGACATTAATGGTTGGGCTAGTGCTGTGAGTAGAATGGCGGGTAAAAGGAGCTTTCCTTTCAACCTCTGGATTGCTAGTGTGAGCACAGTGATTTACCATGTTTGGAGGGCAAGGAACAACAAAATTTTCTAGCAAGAGAGAGTCACAGTTGAAGAGTGCTCTAAGGTAATCATAGAGCATGTTAGGAATTGTGTAATTGCTAAATGGACTAAGCAAGATAGAGAATCTAGAAGATGGAAAGCAAAATTAGGCTGCTGAGAGCCTTGTAATTCTAGGTCCAACCTAGAAGTTTTTGTATCAACTTTTTGCCCATCGAACGAATCACCCCTTTTTATTCAAAAAAAGAAGCCATAACTACTACAAAAAAAGAAGGCCAATATGACCATGGTGACCAGCACGTCAAGGCCATGGCCAAAACATGGGCATGTCTTGGGTAGCCACAGCCATGGTCGGGTAATGTCCAAAACAACATGCATTCCTTGATATTTCTAGGTTCAAATAAAAAACAAAATTTTAACTAGTTATTTATATATGAATGAATTATCCATTTATTTAAACAATAAATTTAGAAAAGTATGACATTTGCTTTTATGTTTTGAAAAAAATCATGAAGAATATGTTTGCTTCTTTGGATTTTGGGAAATTTCGGTCGGTACCCTCGAGTTTTTGGCTTTTTCGAGTGTTGCCCTGAAAAAAAAAACTTATTCCGAGTGCTACCCCTAAACTTTTACAAAAGTCCGGCTGATGCCCTTACTTGTAACTTTTCGTTACTTTATAAATAAATTAGTATGTTTTCTAATGAAAAAAATATTTTTGTATTTAATTAAATTAAAACAAAATTTTAGTTCAATAACAATTAAAATAAATCATATAAATATTAAATTAAAAATAATTTATATATATTTGTCAAGTATATTGTATGTTGTATAATTTAAAAAAATTTAAGTTTAAAAAAATATTACAATACTTACATTAAAATAAATATATTACATAACTAAAATTTGTCATGTAGGTTTTATGTAATAGTTTTGAATTAAAAAAAATACTCATAGAACTTTCATTATGGTACTCTCAAGTTACATTAAAATTTTATTTTCTATCAATTTTTCAAAAATTGTGAAAATTACTATATAAAATATACATGGAAAATGTTAAGCTTGCAATATATTTATTTTAATATAAATATTATAATATTTTTTGTTTTAACTTAAAATTTTCGAATTATACAACATAAAATCTAATTTGCAAATATATATAAGAGTTTGGTTCAAATGAAACAAACTCTTATCCTAAAACGTGAAACGAATGCACTTTTCCTAGTTAGTAGTGCACTTTTCATACAAAAGTGCATTGAAAAATATAAAAAGTGCACTACGAAAAAGTGCACTACAAAAAGTATGAAAAGTGCACTAAAAAAATATGAAAAGTGCAAATGCGAAAAAATGCACTCAGAAGTTGGAAAAGTGCACTACTAACTACAAAAAGTGCATTCGTTTCAGGATAAGAGTTCGTTTCAGGATAAGAGTGTGTTTCATTTGAACCAAACTCATATATATAATATAAATTTTATTTTAATATTTTTGTATGATTTATTTTGAATGTTATTAAATTAAAATTGTGTATTAATTTAATTAAATACAAAAATATAATTTTTCATTAGAAAACATACTAATTTAGTTATAAAATAACGAAAATTTACAATTAAGGACATCAGCCGGACTTTTGAAAAAGTTCAGGGGTATCACTCGAAATAAGTTTTTTTCAAAGCACGACTCGAAAAAGCCAAACACTCGAGGGTAACAACCGGAATTTCCATTTAATTTTTTAGAATGACCCAAAAGTTCAATAAGCCAAATTCTCGAGACCAACACAGTGAGGGCCCAATAAAAAAAGTCGACTGTGCAGTCCATTGCTCTTCTTTTATTTTGTTTCTTCCCGCCATCTTGCCATCTCGTCATTTCCAATTCCAAACCCTCCAATTTCGCAATTCCCGGCTTCATTGTCAATCGGTAGCTCTCCTGAATGCAGTGCCGTGCAGGTATGTACACTCTTATTTCTCTGTTGCCGCTATATTATGTACTCGATAATAATATATTGTAATTTGATGGACTGTCTGTTTTAGGGTTTACTTGATTAGGGTTCATCCAGGCCCAGTTAATTAGGATTTCAGACATATATGAGGTTTCGATTAGGAGATTATATCCATACGTATATGTCCCTTTTCCCTTGGGTAATAGAAGGTCGTAGATGTTGGAAAATGGAACTGTTTGTGTTTGTGGTGTTACCAAACTTTCGTTTGCATAATCTGATACGTGAGTGCTGTTTGTTCTGAAATTTAACGAATTGGAGGAGAAGAGGTTGATAATAGAGATCGGCCTGATGCATATGTCCCTGGCCTTAAACAAGCAAATCTGACAATAAATGGTTTTAAATCTAGCTCTCAACATGGCGAAACATATATTAAGTGGCTGAGATGATGCTTTTTTCTTGTTACTTGCTGTAATCTGTCTGCTTTGCATTCTTTCATAATAATATAATCTTTTCAAATTCAGGTGACCTTTTTAAGTAGCTAATTACACTTCAAAGTTCGAGGTCAAATTTTGTATCTACCATGTAATTTGCGGTCTTGTTTTTTCTTTTTTAATAAAAAAAACCTAGGATTTATTGAGGTACATAACAAGGATGGACACGGAGGAGACATTGGGAGTTGAGGTTGGCAAGTCATTTAAAGATGTAGAGAATTCTGTTTTCTTGTAAAATGTCCAATTAGTATTCGGGTTCATGCCCATGTGATCCAGCACTATCCATGTCTTTCCACCTTCATAGCCAGAAGTTCCTTTAGCAATGTAAAGGCCTTTGCAACAGGAAGTTCATTTGCACTGTTTTATCTTAGGGCATGAATCACTTGCATCTAATCATGTTGTATAGTTTGATGGCAGTCTTGGATTTAACATCTGTTAGGGAATCCATCATATTTTGATTCAGCATCCCTAATTTAGCTAATCCATGTTTTCTGCCTAAATTATTCTTATAGGAAGTATCTTTGTAAGAAAATAAAATCATATAAATTTGATTTTACCTAATACTGATAAAACTTCTGTAATACATTCCAGTACCGATATTGTTATTTATGTGCAGTTTTCTTAGAAAGATCAAATCGTGCAAAATTATGTCAAGTACTCAATTTCACAGTTAAAGTCTTACATCACTCAGTTTCAGCAGAACAAGAATTCTCTAACCTGGTAAAAAGTTTTCCATTTTCAACCTCCCTCTATTCTGTTTCTCTGTTGTATATCATACCAGCTTGGAACACATGAGACAGCAACGAGCAGTCCTCAGTGGTTGCATCACTATCTCGTGAATTAAAAAAATAAACAGAATATTCATGAATGTATGCAAATTTGTTTAGTCCAACCTAATGTTTATGAGACCAAAAGATCATGCAGATGGGCAGAATTTTGTGTTAAGCTTCATTTCTTGCTTATACCAGATCTTGTAAATGGAAGAAATTTTGTGAAATTTGCTGTTTAAACTTGACAATTGTTGCTATTATAATGTGTCGATGAAAGCTTCAACGTCTCACAGTCTACAGTAGCGGCAGGATATGGGAATTTACTTAATATAACTTTCTTTTTATGTGAGCTCCTTTCATTAATCATTACACTAAGAAGCAGATCCAAATTTTGTGGTTGATACTGAAACAAATTGTGTCGCTCAAAATTGTTTAGGAGGTGTGATGTTGGCTTTTGAAGGGCTGGCTACTTGACTACCACCTACAAAAGGATACAAAAAGACAAGCTGGACCACCAGAGCTATTAGATCTATCTAACACCTTTCTGCCTTTAATATGCCTCATCAGATAAGCCAGTTGGCTGCTTCCTGCTCTCACTTTCACGGTAACCAGATCAGATACGTTATCAAAAATCTTTTTAGGTGACACATCACCCTTATCTCTCTTTATGGTTTGCTTGCATAACACAGAATTGGGGGAAGAAAGTAAACTTTTGAGGCTATAGGCTTGATTCATTTTAAGCAAGTGCTCTCAATGGAGTTATGTTGCTTTGACATGGAATTTTAGATCACTAGTCTTTCTGGCCGAGTCAGAATAAACTGCATTGATAAGTTGTTTCTGGTTTGATTACTCATTTTTATCTTTTTTGCTAGGAACATGGAGAATGAGAAAATAAGATGTTTTTTTGCCTCTCTTTGAAAAACCTTGAAAGGCCATGTCTACATAAGAAATATCCAACTATTAGATACAAAGATGTTTATAATCCTTCTCATCCCAGTCTGAAACATTCATTACAGAATATTTCTTCAACAAAACTAGGATATACACCAAATAGTAGCAACAAAACTCTATAATACATTAACACTTGATAAAACTTTTATCCCCTAAATACAAAAATATTACTGCCAGGAACAATATCTAAACTTGATCTTACATAACAACCCCCAAGGCCAACAATTTAGAAGTTACTAAACTCTGGCTTATAAAATTACCACCTCCCTAGTTAGCTAGAACTTCCCAGATAAGATCCGGGTCAAAAGACGGCATCCTAGCAAGTGGGTAGCTTCCGTCATACTCCAACAACTCCTCTGGGTTGACAACAGGGAACATTGTATCGGAAGCTGGAGAACCGCCATTGCAGTTGCTCCAAAAAACCTCTTCAGAAGCCGCCTGTAATGAAGAAGGAGACGATCCCATCTCACTTACCCAACAACTCTCATTCACCATCAAAGACGTCAATGAAGAACTTGTAGTTGAGGAGCAAGAAGGCGACGAGAAATCAACCTTCGTCAAATTACCACCACCGCCGCCATCACCACTGCTGTCAACTGGAGTCACCTGCTGCTTCTTCCTTGCATTCTTACTCGCTTTCTCCCTTTTCACCCTTTGGCAAATGGCCTGAATCTTGGCGTCGACAGTGAGCTTAATTGCACTCATTTTTGTGGAGTCTCCAACTCCCAGCTTACTGGGATCCTTCAAATTGGGGAAATTGAGACGTGCGTATTCGCCCCTAAGCTTATAGGCAGCACAGTCATAGGCATAGGCTGCAGCCTCAGCAGAGTCATAGGTTCCAAGCCAGACCCTCATCCTGTTCTGTGGGAGTCTGATCTCAGCAACCCATTTCCCCCAGTGTCTCTGTCTAACTCCCCTGTACAACTTCTTCTTATGAGAAGAACCCAGAAAGCTGTTGTAGGAAGAAGAGGAAGCAAAGGAGGAGTTTTCTTGGTAGTGGTTGATCAGGAGAGTAGAGGGGAGAGAAACTGAGCCCTTTGGCCTGTTCTCTTGCCAGAATTTGTGGAGTAGATCTCTTTGTCTGAGGTACACAGAGGTGCCTAGAGGCTCATGAGTTGTGGTGTCTGGGTTGACTAGGTTAGAAGGCTGGCACTCAGAGAAGATTGAGTCCAGTGTGTTGGTTGTACCAGAGTTTAGTATGAGTGTGGAGAGAGAGTCTCTGACTTTTGTGGCTTCTTGGCAAGTTAAGGAGAAGTTGTTTTCTTGGAAACTAGCTATTTCCATGGTTGGGTTCTTGAAGAAATTGGAGAATATAGGTTTTCACTGAACCTTTTGGCAGAAAGAGGGATTCTTGAAAAATTGATCCCTTCTTCTTCCTCTAGGAAAGTAGAAGTGAAAGTGATCAAATTGAAGTTAAAGAAAGGTGTCTTCTGTTGCTTAAATAAGACCTGGTGATCCAACAGCACAAAAAAAACAACTATGGATCAGAGAAGCAAAAGAGCTCAAAGAACCTAAAGCTTTCCCCAGAAAAAAAAAGAAGGAAAAAGATGTAAAACTAATTGAAGATGTTAGAGAGCTTTGATGGGTGTTTTGAGTTGCAACTGGTTTCTAGTCTAAAAGAATGACTTTGGGTTTTTGAGCTTCCCTTTCTGGTGAATGATATTTATAGATGGGAGCTTGTGAGAGCAAAGTAGAGATGTTATTTCCAATAGGAAATAAAAAGGAAAAGAAAAGAATAACCCAAAGAACAATGTTCCGAAAGGAGGTGTGCTGTTGTCCTCTTGAAATCATGCAAGCTTTGCTTCTTCCACAAAATGACAAGTTTCACCTTTTGAGAAAGTGGACCAAATCAATTACACACTTGCACAGTTTCTTGGTGGCAATTCAACTATCATATGAAGGCACGTAGCTTGTGTAGCTGTATCTGTCCTTTTAGTTGAAAACTTTACAGTTTTCACACGGTTTCAAGATAAAGTTGAACGAATTGAGCTAAAGGGACAAGTTTGGAAGGAAAATTGAACAGTTTTCTTCTAACTTGTTCTCTTTGGTTCGGCCTTATCTCATCATCTCTTTGATTAATAATGTACAGGATTATAGTATATGGTACTCGATATTTCTAACCCTTTGAATTGAACAAGTTGAGCTAATTAAATTTAATATTCTTTCGTTTTTATATGTGTTACATTTTTCGCATTATGTGATTGAAGAATTCATAGATTGCATGTGAAATTACGTGCCTACTTTTTACTTTCCATGAAATGTGAGACGCACTGCTGATAATTTTCCAATCTTGTGGGAGCAAGTTGCAATTGAATATGAGCAATCCGTTCATACTACAAGATATTTTACTAATACTGTATTTTGAATGAATAAGAAAAGCATTAAAAAAAATCAATTCAAAACTGTAGGATGTTTTTGGTTTATGCCTTACTTTTGATCTTGTTTCTCCACCATTACTTTATGGCATTTTGATGATTAAAATAGAAATTGAATTCTTGATTTGCTTGTTACGTGGTCGCATTAAGATTCTTAATGATTCCAATGATAGTTGCTTATAGAAATGTTGTACAGTAGTATATATGTTTTAATGTACTACTATCATTTATTTATACACATTTATCAACCAATAAGTAGGGAATATAGTAGGAAATACTGTATCAGTTTGGGATAGGGGATAAGGAAGACATGATGGAAGAAGCGAGAGCTCAATAAGAGAGACCCGAAATTGTCAACGGTTAATTAAATATACCCAATAACTCCAGGGACACTTGTCAAGTATTGAGGGGTGGATAACATTTATAAATTTAAATTTAGACTTGTGCATTGGTCCCCCTTCAATCCTTGATGATCTCTTTCTTTTTATTAGTTGTATTGTTTGGGTATGAAACTGTGAAGGATCACTATCTTGGATTCCATTGGCTTCCCAACCTCTCCATGATTTTGAATGGTGATTTCGTACGTATACGCGGTACATTTTTTTTAACGCAACAACTTACATGTACGTTTACATATATATGAGGTAACGAGTATTTAATCTGGTACAACATTATTATGAGTTTTGTTGGGAACTACTAGGGGGGCGTTTTGATACCTCATGTTTGTTTGCATTTTTATTTTGGTTTGAGAATGGTTTAGAGCTCAAATTGAAAGGCAATTTGTTTGCTCCGACCCTTGAGTGTTCGGAGCTCTAAACAACCTAATTAAACATGTTCTTATACATTGCCTTTCAGGTAAATGCTCTGGTTATATTTTTGTTACATTGTTGAATTTAGTTTTCTTGTCTTGCTCTTGTCATTTCTTGGTTTCTTGGAAACATCCTCTCAAATTTCTCGGATAAGATTGCGTACATCTCAATTCCCAGACCTCGCTTTGCTTGTAATTACACTGGGTTGATAAGTAAGACTTGATATACACAACTTAAAATTAAAGCGAAGTTTGTTTCTCCTACAAGTGCCCGGAGCCCTAAACAACATAAAAAAAAACGTTTGCATCTTGATAATACAATAGTCTAGTTTGATTTTGGTTCAAGTTTTTGATGATTAAAGTTCTCATTGGTGGGTAATAATATCCATGTTTTGCAAATTTCAATTGAGTTCGAAATCCCAATTGGACTTTAGGACCCCACTTATAAGCCTAAACTACTCATTCCAACCTCTAGAACTGTAAATGAACCCTAGCATTGTAAACGAACCTCTAGAATTTATAAGTTGTTCCAACTTAATCATTCAAAACATAGGTAAGTACTAAGTAGTAAGATATAAATCTAACATAGAAGGCTGTCTGGTGGATTTCCATGTGTAGTGTAGTTGAGACCAAACTCTGCCTTTTTGATGGAGTTGGGGTTAATGGGCGCATTCATAAAATCAGAAAGGTAAACGTCAAGATCAGAGAGAGGGGGGCCTATTGAATTAAAAGCGATCATTAAAGACATAAAGGCAGTGTGTATGAAGATGGAGAGATGAAGAAGACACAGCATGTGAATTTTTCAAACATCCATGTGAACATGAAGCCCCACCTCCTCCTACCCCTCCTCTCCAAAGTCAAACCCCGCCCAAAAAGCTTTCTCAAACTTTCTGTGATCCTCCTCCAATTTCCTTTGAATTTACAACCTCAAATCCTTTCTTAATCATTATACCTCTAATTAAAACCCTTGTTATGGGATTCTATGGACGTACTCACGTACAAGATGTCAAGGGCCTTGAAACGATTCCTTCCTATCTAATAACTATTCGGAGGGTCTTGCATTGTTATTGTCTTCGAGTTTATGTTTTCTTGTGGTTTTTTACTTTCATTTACAACGAATGGAAATCGATTGCCCCACTTCGAAGGGTCTTACTTAACGCATGGAAATTATTAAAATATGTGGACTTTTAGATTAGGAGTTGTTCATATGTAAACCGAGTGAGATTTCATCTTAAAATGAATAGACAATAGAAAAAGTAACCCATTAAATTTATATACTAGTATATTTTTATCATCATGTATATTACAATTGGCCTATTTAGGTTAGAAAAGAAAAGACATTTTAGCCATCTAAACAAGTATTCCTCAATTAATTGGCAATATAAGAAAAATAGTTCCATGTAAATTGAGACGTAAAAATTGAAAGATTGAAGCGTGAAATGTGAGGATAAGCATAAAAAGGAACTCCTTCTCCATGTGATTTGATGGCCCATCTACCAAAAAGGCGAGTTTTGTCGGTATTGCATTATACTTGGGACTTTGGGATGGGCTGCCCATAGAGCGGGCCCACTAAACGCGCCGACTACAAGACGTGTGTGGGTCCTACATCCACACTAGGGGTGGCCCACCGGCGCGACCAGTCCAACTCATCCTGCTCCCAACTACTCACTCACTCACTCGGTTTGTACACTGGTCACATACGTTTGAAGACGTATTATTCGTTTCCGATAATGCGGATACTATACGTTAAAAAGCTATGGTTTGAAACGACTCAATCGCCTCTTTTGTAGTGGATTCACTTTGACAAATAATGGACCACTTTTAAGGGGCAGATGATGGAGTGTAAGGTTACATAAATGCCAACGGCGTCGTTTTTTTAATATCGGCCACTTATCCTTGGCCGTGAGAGACCGTGGATTCATAACACGTCACCAAATTTATGACGCAATGGTGGCATCATCCTGACGGATGATTTTGTTCGAGACCAACTAGCGCCCATAAGATTATATAATATTCTTTTTAAAGATATTGTTTTGAGTACATATATCGGGTCGGGCTGGGATTCGGGTTGAGTCGGGTTCGGGTCGTAACCAGTCATAGATCAAATCGAATCGGGTCGTTGCGGATATTTGGGCAGGTCGGCTCAACCCAACATGTCAAAAAAATCGAATTTTTTTACAATTATTAAAATATTAATTTATTTAAATAATAATCTATTATTTTATAGATTTTAATGATAAAATATATTATAATTTTCAAAATAAATTATATATATTGAAAATATAACAAAATCGGATCAGCTTAACGGGTTTTCGGGTTTCAACCCAACGGGTTTATTGAGAATAATAACCTATCCCACATCTGAAATCCATAGAGATCAAGACTAACATATATACCATTGAGTTACTCTTCCTATTCGAATTAGTTTTAGGATGGAACCCCATGGGTTTATGAGCTAGGCTCTTCCGTGCATTTGCGACTGTTATCTACCTTACTTCTACCGACTACCTTGGGTTGGGCTTAGCGAGTTATTGCTACTCGCCTGTTAATCTACCTTACTGAACCTACCGATGTCCAAGGGCGTGTTGAGAATAATAACTTATCCCACGTCTGAAATCCAAAAAGATCAAACCTAGTATATATATATCCTTGGGTTGCTCTTCCTATTGTCAATTGGTTTTAGGATGGAGCCTATGAGCTTATGTGCTAGGCCATTCCGCACACGTGCACCCGTACTGACACGTCCCAGTTTATTTACCTACCGGGCACACGAACTTTCATCAGGGTTTGGTTTATTTCGGATTTCGGGTTCAAATTTTTCGAGTTGCTCAGATTGACTTTTGACATGTCTATTAGGCACTTAAAAAAAATTAGATTCTTTAATTTCAACCTATTTGTAATATCATTTTTTTGGGAAGATTTAGGGTAGCCCAAGTACTATTTGAATTAGCCTATAGCACCCATAAATGAGTGAGAACTGGTTTACTAACCAATTTTAAGAAAGAGGGGCAAACCACCGCCCTGAATGCTCGAACCCGAGACCTCTTATACATTGGCAAGAGACTCAACCGTTAAGCTATGTGTATGTGCACATAGTTCAACGGATGCTAATTGTAATATTAATAAAGTTTTAAAAATCAAAGTGCACCCTATCCAACTATTTCATATGAAGTCATGCAATCCTCACAAGTCCTTATCCGTAGGATATAGAACGTCTTTGGGGCGGCATCACGTCTAAATCATACATACATACAATACACTTGGTATACATCATTTTATAAATGTATTTAGGGTATATAGACGACGATCAAACAATTTAACTAATGAGGTTACCTTTTAAGGGCAAGCGAACTTGATTTGAAGCAAGTGACATAAGACACCAGATCGATCTCTTGGTTATTGATTACAATAAAGATGGATAGGGCTGAGTATCGATTCAAAACCGAATCGAACCGACAAAAAAGCGAACCGAACTGAATTGGTTCGGTTCGGTTCGGTTTCGATTTTTGTCGGTTTTACATAAATTTCTATTCTTTGGAAAATTCGAACCGAACCGAAATTTAACCGAAAACTGAACCGGAATCGAACTGAAATCGAAACCGAAATTTGGAAAAATCCTAAACCGAAAATCGAACCAAATTGTTTCGGTTTTCGGTTCGATTTGGTTCGGTTCGGTTGATTATGTTTATAATTTTAGTTTGAATCGAACCGTGCTCAGTCCTAAAGATGGATAGCATCAATGATGCTAGTTTCAGAGATTAGTTTTGGTGTGGTTTTCGATTCTTACGTAATTAGTTGAAGGTGTAAGTTAGGTGAAGTTGTAAGTGATTATTTTTAGTACAATGAACAAATTACAGGTGATCCATTCTTAAAAAATAAAATAAACTTAAATAATCAAAACAGAAGATCTTTATAGTTCTTCAATATTCTTGAAAGATGTAAGAAAATTTGCAGCTTTATATACTTCTAAAAAACAATGACTAATTATGAAATTGTCAAAATACATTAGAATACACTTAATATCTATGTTAATCAAAATTGGTTGAATCTCCGTGATATTCAAGAGATAATTTAACTAAAAATTATACAATATTATAATAATAATATAAAATTTAAAAGATTTGGATATAATATCGTAATAAAAATATGTAATTTATAAAAAAAATCTTTAAGATTGTATCCCATATTTTATCAACATATAGATAAAAATTATATACTTGAAGCCCGAGTCTTGCTAAAAGATAAAAAAAAAATTTATGCATAAAATTAATAAAAAAATATTAAATCAAGTTATTATCAACATATAGATAAAAAAAATTATATACTTAGATCCCAAATCTTGTTACAAGATAAAAATATATGCATAAAAATATCAACATATAGATCAAGTTATTATATTATAAATAATTGGATATATAAGAAGAATGATACAAGTAATTATAATTTTTATTATTAAAAAATATAATATTATTTTATTCAATAAATGCCATGTGGCGTAATCTTTTTAACATACATGATTTCTGCTTTATAATGTACTAGTTGAGCCCGTCGTGCCATGCACGACTACGACTCATCAATTTTAAGATATATTGTAAATATGATATTAATAAAGTAAATATATAAAAATAAATAAAATTTAATTTACATAAATAATTATATATATATTTAAAAATTTTAACTTTGATTTAAGATAAATATCTTTTATAAATTCATCAAAAGATGGGTCCAAAATAAATAGAAATGAATTTTTTAGAAATACATAAAAAGATGGGTTCAATTCAGGCATATTTTTTATAAATAATTTTCGTTAATTTTAATTAAAATTTGAATTAATTTTTTGTCCACGTGAATGAATAGAAATGAATTGAATTGGAAAAAATAATATAATACTTTTTTTTTAATATAAGGTAGGTCCAAAATAAATGTGGTAGCTAGAAAAGTTACAACATTAATATATAGTTATAGATAGATATGGTTGTTTTTATTTCAAAGATATATATGTGATCACGTGTACATATTTTTTCTAATTTTTTTTATAATCTATCTCTTACAAATATAATAAATATAATGTACTTTTTATCTATTTTGGTCAAATCTACTAATATTATTTTATCTTTATGTTTATTTGTGGATAAATTTTTACAGATATTATTATATTTTTGTGTTTAGTTGGAGATAACTTTTTTTGCATAATTAACTATTTAAAATTATTATTTTAATAAATGGGTGATGTGGCGCAACGTGGTGGCAGAAATTGCTCCGACTTTAGTTATTAGTAATAGATAGATTAGGTAGGTTTCCTATGATAGTCCAAATTCTATTAGATTATTAATTAATGACTATTAAATTATCTCCTTCAATAATGTGTCTTTAATATCTAATTTAAATGTCCCAAAAATCCAAAGTCAGAAGGTTAAAGAATCTGACTAGAGGGCGTAAGAGATAGGAATGTTTATCAATTTAATATCGAAAGATGGGGTTTAAGACGACCCACTATTACGTATATAAGGAATAGTAAAATCTAATCCATTGAGTTAAGTTTTTGTGTTAGAATTTAGGTGTATCTTGAGCTTATATGTGAAATCATTAAAATGCTGACATGTTACTAGTTTAATATCGGCCCACTAGAATTTAATAGCCTCTACCCTTTAACATGGAAAAAGAATTAATTCTCACCATCGTTCCTTCCATTAGGTTGAGTCAGTAAGTACAATCCGATTTACCTGATTCGTGGACTTTGCCGACTAGTTCACGAATTCGATATTTACTATCAAAGGTGAATCCCTTATAAAAAAAAAAATCTATCTTTTGTTATCGTAAATAATATAACATGTATGAGTCAAACTTACCACTTTTTCAGAAACCATTGAAATTGAGTTTAACAAAATTTTGTGGAAGTCGAACTTGTAAAATTATTTGAAGCTTGTAAGCTAATTAGAAAGTAGTTTGAAATTAAAACAAAATAAAAAAATAAACGGTTTGGAATATTAACAAAATAATTTTTTAGTTGGATATTTTCTAAAGAAAAAGTATTACATTAGAAGTGTAATAAAATAACGGTTTGTATAAATATACTAAGAACTCTTAGAAAAGCTTGAGATAGTTTTTTTTTTGTTTGAATGAATCGAAAATTTTCATTCATTGTAAGAAAAAATTTCTTACGAAAGTTCTAGACTTTCCTAGGTTTTACAAGAATTTCTCAATCTCAAGTTTGGCAAACCATTTCCTAATTTTTTTTTATTGTTTTTCAATCATTTAACTCTAGTACAATTTCGTACATGATTTATATAGATGCTAGCACAAACCCTTGGCCCTAGGTACGTTTCTTTGAAAATTCTTAGATTCTGAGTGCCCCAAATGATAATCAAAGTTGTGATGCAAGTGATCTACAAGCAAAACGAGAACTTTGACTTGCCTTTGCATCTCTGCATAGATTTGAGCCATTGGGTTATCGAGTCCTCTCTTCTTCCAATCATGGTCCATGTTAGCACTCTATTCATAACCTCTTTCGAGTAGTTGCAACTGAACATAACATGGTCCCATGTCTCTTGATGGCTATTACAACACACAAGTGTCGTCCTCTTGCACAATCTCATGCTCTTTTAATGTGTCTTTCGGTTTGACCCCTTGTTTGATGATCATCTAGTTATGCACAGAATAAAAGTCTAAGGACTCGTCTAAGAGTGATCATCTTGCTCCATATATATTTGTTCCAATGTTGGGTTGTTCCCTGCATGTTCCCTGAAAGCTTCATATGTGAACTTGTAGTCATACTCCCCTCCATAAGTGACGAGCATGTTGAGGTTGTCACTATCACTGCCACCTACCTTTTGGAAAATCTCATCTTTGACATTCTGTTGTAAATAATCCATTTATGTATCTTTTTTCATGTACAATTAGTTGTATCAATGTACTAGGTAGAGTTTGGTATTTCTAGAACCGGGTTTATCCTATTTTTAGGGTTTGGTTTGATGGGTGAATGATGTTCGTGTTTTCGGTATAGTTTTTAGTAAGTTTTCTTAATTTATTAGGACTAGTTTTGATAAGTTTAGGGTTAGTTTTGTATGTTTTTGGATAAGTTTGCATATTTTGTGAAAAGTATGGAAGCTACTCCGTTTTGTGTTTTTTTGTAGGTTTGCAAGGAAAAGGTGCTTTTTGGAGCTGAAATTGGAGTGCAATGATGAAGGACGGGGGAATACAAGAAAAAGAAGTCGAAGTCTAAGTTTTTGAAGAAGAAGTGTTGAAGAAGCTAAGCCCAGGCTCGTTAACGAGGTTACGAGATAGGATTTTCGAGGAATCTTAGTGATGTTCTACCGATCCTGTGCGGGAATTTATTCCGTGTCGGTAGAGTATTTTTAATGAGTTTTAGGGTTATTATATTATTTATTTTAGGTCTTGTTATCCTTCAAGATTTTATTTCTATCTTCTTAGAGTAGATTTCTATCTTTTAGGAAAGTTTTTATCTTTTATCCTTTTTATTTTATAGCCTTATTAGTATAAATACCCCTCTATCTAGCCTAGAAAATGAGGTAGCAAGTAAGTAGAGAAGAAGGAAGAGCTGAGAGAGAGAAGGAGAGTGGAAGGTCGAGATCGAGAGCCACGGTGGACGAAAGTTTCCGGGGTCGTTAATCACGAGTTTTGATTCGTTGTTTTGTATTTTTCAGTTTCTTCTGGATTCTGTAAGGCGATATTTTCTTATTTATTTGAAGTAGTTGTTTTGTTTTCAATGTTTTCTCTTGTTGAATTTATCTGTTTCTTAGTTATGAAAAGTGAGTAGATTTCTTATCTAGGTTCGGGGTTGAAACCCAGCATAGTTATGCATGCTTGATGAGTGAGATGATGTTTTGAATGCCTTTTATCTATTTTTGAGATGCTTGTTGTGTTTATACCTAGATGAAGGTCAAGGTAATTTGAGTTTTAAACTTGATTGAGAGAGAAAGTTATAAACTTGAAGGTTGATATTGTTTGAATGCGAAAGTTTCAAGCTATAGATCCAAAACAAGCGATTGAGTGAATTAGTTTATGAAAGTAGATTAATTTACTTGCTAGTCAATGAAAGTTGATGAATTTATCTATTTAAAGACATGATATTTATCTTCTTACGGGTTTATATGCATGACTATGTTGTGGTAACCCTTGTCCTAGATCTTTGTTTTATTTGAATTTTCCTAGGTTATATTCGATATTGAGGTTCGTAGCCTCGGTACCGAACCTGTTTAGTTCGTTAGTTTTGGTTAGTTGTTTTGCGTTGGTTCGTTAACGATCTTGACAAGGTCGTTAACGAGGCTGATCGTGAGTGTTTTGCTTGTTTTTGTTTTTTAGTAGTTGATAGATAAACCAACCTTGCTTCTCGTGGAATGATCCAGACTCCCCTATACTCAGCGGGGTCTTGACTTATAAATTTATTTGTTGTCCAGAGTAAAGTCCCGTCAACAAATTGGTGCAGTTGTCGGGGAAGCAACGAGTTTGTTTGTTTATCTATGGGTTTGGGAATAGCCCGACCCCGTTTTTGTTTTTAATTTTTGTTTTCTTTGTCTGTTTTCTCAGCGTATGCCGGTAGGACATCGAAGGCTTGAATTTGACAACACTGGTTACTATTCAGAACCTGAACGTTCCCTGCACCGTAGACGCCGAGAGAACCGAGCCATGGCCACCCCTGAAGAGCTGGCTCGTCAGTTGGAAGTCCTCCAGAATCAGATGGAGGCGCTGAAAACTGAGAAGGAAGACGCTGCTGCCGAGGCTAAGCGTCAATAGACTAACAATGCTCGTCTACAGGAAGAGCTGAATGCCTATCCGAGGAATGCCAAGCAATACATGCATCCGGAACTGAGGGTGCCAGAATCACCAATTGTGCTTCCGGAGATAGAGAAACCATTTGAGATTAAGTCTCAATTTATATCCTTGATAAAGCGGGCTCAGTTTGAAGGGAAACCTACTAAGTGCCCTATGGAACATATTAGAAATTTTCTTGATTTATGTGACACCATAGTTGCTGAAGGTGTCTCACTTGAATATGTTCTATTAAAAGCTTTCAGGTGGTCTCTTGTTGGAAAAGCCCTGAGCTGGTTGGAGAGCTTACCCTCTAAGTCTATCAAGACTTGGAAGAACTTGTATGATCAATTTCTTACAATATTCTTCCTGCCTGCCAAGACAACAAAACTGAGGAAGCGCATCACTTCCTATCACCAGCTGCCTAATGAGACTTTTGTTGAAACATGGGAAAGATTTAAAGAAATGCTTAGACAGTGCCCCACTCATGGGCAACCTTTATATGTTCTTCAAGAAATCTTTTTCCAGGGTATCAATGCTGAGACCAAGAACCGCATCAACACGCATACAACATGCGGTTTTATAGAGATGGACCCTACGATTGCATGGGAATTGCTGGATAAGCTGTCCAATTATGATGCCGTGTATGGATCCCAGCAAACTCCACAACCCCAGAAACATCTCTACGTACCTAACCGAGAAGAAGTTGACCCGGATGTTAAAAATCAATTTCTACAAGACTAGGTCAACCGCCTGAAGAAGCAGGTAAGTTTTTTGAAATCCTCTCAATCCTGTCAAGAGTGTGGTTCTTCTGCCCACAGTACTTATACTTGCACTAACATAGAGCAGGTAAGAGCCGCTGAGACAATTGCTGAAATGAATTACATGAGAGGTCCATACAGGAACCAACCTAGCAATTTTGACAGGTTAAACACCTATCAGGCGTGGGACAATCAAAATCCAAATCCAAACTATGCAGCGCCACCACCGGATAGACGACCTGCGCCTTATCGACCTCCAGGCCATCAGGAGCCACCATCATGGGTACAAGGGTTACAAGAAAGCATCAATGGAGTCCATAACAAGGTTAATGAAGTTCAAGCTAACCTTAACCACCAAAATAAAAGATGGGGAGAGTTCGATGTATGGAAGAAGAATGTCGATTCCCAACTAGGGAACCTTACTGCACAGATTCCGAGGCCACAAGGGCAACTTCCAGGCCATCCCGAAGTAAACCCCAAATGACAGATAGCAGCGGTTCACCTTAGGAGCGGAAAGACATTACCGGAGCGTGTCCAGGATAAGGACAAGACAGAAGAGGACGCGACGATTCAGCTCGGTAACGAGCCAGTGAGGGCAAGTACCGAACCAGCATACCATGGTGACGAGGCCCCAAGGGTAACTAACGACCCTAATCCAGGTAAGTTTTCTAATCCGAGCCCTCCTCTCCATCCTAGGGTAGTTAATGACCCCATCAGGGTCGGTAACGACCCGCCGAGCGTACCTAACGACCCTAGAGTCGACCCGGTAACTCCACTCTCGAGCCTAACTTGGTTCCGAGAACGGTGAAATCTCTTCCATTTCCCACTAAGAAATCTATGGACTCTACTGAGAGTAAGTTCAAGCATTTTGTAAAGATTCTTTGAGGCATTAATATTTCCATCCCATTCGTTGAGGCCCTAAGCGAAATGCCGGCTTACACGAAATTTTTGAAGGATATTCTTAGCAGGAAAAGATCCATCACAAAGTTGCAGGATGAAGTCAGATCTATTGCTCTACCAGAAAAGTTAGGAGACACAGGGAGATTTGCAATAACGATCGGCATAGGCGACCACAAGTTCAAAGCCTTATGTGATCTTGGAGCCAGTGCTAGTTTGCTTCCTCTCTCAATCTGGTCTAAAGCCAACTTGGGACCACTAGAGCCTGTAGATATGAACCTCTTCATGGCAGACGGATCATGCGTCAAAGCCATAGGAGTCGTGGACGACTATCCTATTCAAGTCGGGAAATTCTTTATACCGAATGATTTCATCGTCCTCGATATGCCTGAAGATCCTCATGTCCCCATTATCCTAGGCAGACCATTCCTAGCTACAACAAGTGCCAAGGTAGATGTGCGAAAATGACTTTTCACTCTTGATATTGGAGAGGAACGCGTGGAATTCAGCTTAGATCAAAACGCAAATGACCCAACTACGGTCGCACAAATCGAGCTGACCCAACCAAAACTCGACATACCTAATACTACCGAACTTTCTCCAACTTCAAAAGAGGACGAGATTCTCACACAAGTCCCTGCCGAACCTCATGAGCCCATTGACGAGTCCCACATGCAAAGGTATAATCAAGGTGAGTACTCTTCTTCTTACTTTATTCCTACACCATGCCCCACGGTATATGCTACAAAGGAATCTAGACCACCCTGGTTTTTGGGTTTCACTAACCCGTATGTAGGAATACCGGGAATACTCATAGAAAACACAAGACCAAGTCTAGTGACTCAAGCGAATAATGCCTACAAGGCCAAGTATGGGGTAGTTCAGGACCCCAACATAAAGCCACCTTGAGCCAAGGTAAGTACGTCGGGCTGACGACGTTAAAAACAACGCTTACGGGAGGCAACTCGCTTTTAGTATAGATTAGATTTTTCTTTTCTTTTTAGATTCTTTTTCGTAGCTTTCTTTTGAGTTTTTTTAGTAGTTTTTAGGATAAAAAAATATAGGATAAAATTTTGAGCTAACAAGATGCAGGAGAAGAGCTCGAAAATCTTTCAAGGAGGCTACGGTGGCTCGTTAACGACCCACCCAAGGTCGTTAACGACCCGGTTTGGCGAACCGACTCGGACAGGTAAGTTTTATTTTACCCTAGTCTATTTTCTATCTTCTACCCTATCTTCTATCTACCCTAGCCGCCATTACCTACCCCCCTCCTATTTCTACCCTCTCCTATTTAACCCTTCTAAAACTCTCAAAATCCTAACTTCAAATCCTCAAATCCCAAACTCCAAATCCCTCAAATTTGCCACCGAAGACCCTTCACCACCGGTCGGAATATTTCCGCTCCACCAACTTTCGGAAACGCCTCGTTACCAAAGCCGGAACCCCAATTTTCCCACTGATGAGATCCAAGCTCGTTAACCACCCAAACTCAATCTTTTGTTCTTCAAATTCTCAATCTTCCGATATGATTTCTACACCCTAACTCTTTATTGCATGATTCATGGTTTATAGGGTAGAAATTTCATATCTTGATTGTGTTTATAGAGGTGATATTTAGGGTCGAAATTGCATGTCTATTCTTGCCCATGAGTTTTATTTCGTACATTGGTAGTGATTCTCTATCTAGGGAAGGTTATTCATGCTAGATTCTTCATGGCAAAATTTGATTTGAAAAGCATGAATTTTCTCGTCTAGAAATTGAGTTTGATCTTCACCATGATAATTTTGGGTAAATTTAGCATGTTCGGGATGGGTAATTGAGCAAGTATGGGGTGCGTATACCCGATGGTGTGTCTAGTGAAGGATTATAGATGATGAATGCTTGATTCATGGCTTGATTTTTGAGTTAATAACATTCAGATTCTGTGAACTGGCTCTCGGAAGGTCGTTAATGACCCACCCAGGCTCGTTAACGACCTTGCGTAGCTTCAAAGTTTAAAAACCAGTCCAGAACACGTTACTGACCCAATTGGGTAGTTAATGAATAATTCTGAGGGTTGTTTCGAGACCAAGTATGGGGTCTCTTATCTAATCTACTTGAGTGGATCTTATCTTGGAAAAATCATAATTGTTTTGTAGATCACATGGCAGTTCAAGCCGACCCGCTACCCGAGCCCAGAAGAAGAGGAGGAATCAGAGGTCCCCACCTCCACCTCGCATGGACAATGTGATCTTGCGCACTCAAGGGCAAGCAGATCGATACAATGCCATTCTAGACAAGGACCACAACACTCGGTGGTTCTCGAGGTCAAGTGCTAAAGCCATGAGGATCTACGATGATGTCAAGGAGGCCTTTGTTATTCTTGGTGTGCCTCACCTGCTGAATGATGTCTCTTTATTTGGTGGTGTTTTCATATGTGATTTCCTTTGTAAATATGTTTCTTTTTCCCCTTTTCTTGTGTGTTTTGTTCCTTTTTAGCTTAGTTTCCGTATTTCTATGAGATTCGGAGACTATGCGCGTTTTATGTGTTTTGTAGGTGTTTTGGCATGGATCAAGGGTCGTTTTGAAGGAGGATCGGAACATGGAGCAAGGCCCGAGCTTAAGAGGGAAAGAGAGGAGCAAGCCATGAAGAAGAACAAGAGAAAAGCCAACAAGAAGAAGGTGGAACGAGGTCCGGACCGAGTTGCAACCAACGCCGGGCCCGACTTGAGTTTTCAACCTCGGACCGACTTGCACAGTAAGTCGGGCCCGAGGTCCTCCGTGTCGGTCCGAGTCGTTCATTGACTGCTTGGGCTCCAAGGCACGAAATTGTAAACTTCCACTTTTGCCCCTCATCTAATCTATAAAGGCTCTCTTGTCTTCTACTTTAAGAGGGTTCCCACACTTAGCAAGGAACCAACCCTCAAAAACTCTCAAGAGGATACTTGGAGAGCAAGGAGGAAGGAGAGGGGAAGGAGAAGAGAGAGAATCGGCCATAGAGAGGGAGATTTGATAGGTTTGGTTGATAGATTAGCTTTGCTTTGTTTTGATTTTGTGGATTTGGAAACCTTTGATTGGAGTTTGTGGATTGCTTTTGATTTGTGAATGAAACTTGACTTTGGTTTGAGATTGATGATGTTGATTGCTTTGCTTTTTGATTTGTTTGCTTTCTTTGGTTTCCATATGGAGTAGATCTCCTTGATGTTGGGTTATGGGGGAAAACTCTAGCTAGGTTGGGCTAGAAACCCCAATTCCATAGCCTTGAGTGCTTGATCTAGGAACCCACTCTACATAGAGCTACAATTCCTTACGAAAGTAAGGAATCAAGGCTTGTGATTGGCAAAGTAGCGAAAGTGAACATGTGTCAATCTCAAGACCTTGCTTCGAAGGGGATTTCCCCAAGGATCGATGTGTAGAAGTGGTTGGAACGAGGGCGAAAGCACTCGATCCTATTCCGATCATCACTTATTGCTTGAATTGGGGTGGAAAAGCCTTAATCTACTAGAGAAGGAACCCAAAAGCCCAAGATCTACTTTCAATCTTTGAGTTCGACAAAACCCACCTACCTCGGGCCCGACTTGCTCTACGTCGGACCCGACTTCCTCTTTGTCGCCAACATCGGGCCCGACGTGACACTTGTGTCGGTCCCGATTGTTCTCTTTGTTTTCCTTTGTTTTAAGCTCTCCTTTCCAGCTTTCTAGTGTCTAGGCACCTCAATCGAGTAGATTTCCCGAGTGTTCGACACCCACTACGTACTACAACGGGGTCGGGTTATAAATTGTATCTCTAGACCCTCGCACACACGAGCGATCACTGAAGAAGGAGAATCTACCGCACTTTCTGGCTCTCACATCCGAGTTCCTGGCCACTCTAGAGACGAGCTTCCCGACGAAGACTTCGCCGGGACGCATCCGATTTTGGCTCAGTAATGTGAACCGAGAGTACACTTTGGCGGAGTTCAACGCTATTCTGGAGCTCCCGAATCCTTCTAGAGATTACAGTCTCAAAGATTACAAGGTAACACGGACTTGGAGTTACATCACTAGGGAGGTCAAGCCCTCCACAACGGCATTATTTGGGGCAAGCATTATCAATCCCATATTCAGGATTATCCTCCGAGTCCTAGCCGCTACATTTTGGCCAAAGAGGGAGTTGAACAGGCCAACAAGGACAGACCATTTCCAGACCTCTATAGATGCTCCTAACGAGGCACACAACTTCGGTAACGACCCACCGAGGGCAGCTACCGACCCTCCGCAGTCTCCTATCGACCCTCACTCTTATGGACTCATGCCATACAACCCAGTGCTTTACCAAGACCACTTTTAGCCTCACTACCCACCACCTCCTCAGCCCGAGTATACTAGATCGAGTATTCCGCCACCATGGGCCGAGGATCTTTCTGCTCGGATGCAACAACTTCACCTCCAGCAAGACCATATTCATCGGAGGATGGATAGATGGGAGAGTGTCTATTCTACTCGGATGACATTTGAGGACGAGAGGCATCGCCAAAGAGAGAGGTGGAGGATGCAGAGCGTTGGAGGACGATGTACGACTTCATGGGGAACTTCGAGCATTACTTTCCTCCACCAAACCGTTGATTCAGCTTCAAGAAGTGTTTTCTTGTTTTCTGCTTAAAGACTTTGTAAGTTTTTTGTTTTCTCTTTTCTTCTTTTCTTTTGTTTTCTTTTCTATTTCTTTCCTTCTTATTTTTTTACATTGGGGACACTGTAATTTTAAGTATGGGGTGGGAGAAAGTAGAAAACTATGTGTCTTGTGTTTTGCTTTATGTGCTTTGTTTGTTTTGAGTAGTTTTGTTCCATAAAAAAAATACAATAAAAAATTGAAAAAAATTTCGAAAAAAAAAGAGTTTTAGAATTGATAGATATCTCTTTCTTATGTTCTATGATAGTAGTTGCTAGCATGATCATATAAATCCTTGCAATCATGTCTTTGAGAATATAGCCGGATTCTTAATTTGAAGTTGTTTTTAGGAAGGAATAGCAATTGATGAAATTGAGCACATGTACTTTTTATCATAAGTGATGCAATCCAACAAAAATTAGCCTTGTGAGTTATTTTTTGCCTTATAGGGAGAACATCAAGAACCCCTCTTCTTTTTTGTGTGATTTACTCTCTATATGCATATTATCTCTTCGAATTGTGATGGTTATCTATTTCTTGAGACCTATATAAGATCTATAGTTCATTGCTTGTGAAAATCATATGATAGAGAACTTATTTTGATAAGCCCTATTAATCCTTGTCCACCTTTACATTATCCTTCTTTTTGAAGCCAACTTGAGCCTGAAGCCTTTTCTTTTTAGCTCCACAAAATTTTTCCCTAGCCTCGAGCTTGATCCTATCCGGGGATTAGGACTTAGTTTGGAGAGGTATATGTTTGTTGAAGTATAAAAAAGGAGTGCTATAATTATGTTTGGTTTACATTTGAAGGATTGTTGGGAAGGGTAGATTGGAAGTCTCTTGATTTTTGAAGTAAAGAAAGATCTCTTGGTACAAAAGATGCACAAAAGGAAGTTGTTAAAAAGAGGAGTACACGATGAAGTTCGTTAACGACCCATACTGGTTCGTTAACGAGGCAGCGAAAAAGAGAAAAAAAAGAAAAAAATGAGTTGAAGTGGAATATGAAATAAAAGGAAGAAGTTTGAAGTGAAACTGTGTTTGATGAATAAGCAAGAGATTCTTTTGAGTTATTTTTATGAGACTTTCTAAGGATATATTGGGTGAGTGAGAGTGCATAATAATGTTTGAGTGAGTTTGGTATATCTTTTATGATGTTTTTGTGAGTTTTTTTTAGGAGTCTTCTATTCCTGGATATTATTAGCACCACATGACCAAAATATTTTCATGCCTTATTGTTTTTACCAAGCCCCATTACAACTAGGCCGAATGGAAACTTCTATGAAGTTTTTCATTGAGCCCCTGAGTTCTCTTGATGATTTTTGCTTGTTTTGACAAATCTTAGGTGGAGAGTTTGGTGATATAAGTTCCAATTTCTATGAGTTTTTGTATATAAGATGAGTTGAAAGATATATTTATAAGCCTAAACACTTGAGAGTTGAGAGAAACACATCATTATCCCTTGTGAGGTTGGATTGTATTTGCTTGTCTATTTAGTGAATATATATATGTGTGATGACATTAATAGTCATTCGCTATTTTTCTTCTATATGTTTTGATGTTGCTTTTTAGATGATGGCTATAGTTTGATAAGTATTGTTGTTTGGTTTTGATTATTGTTTAGTGATTGCTTGAGGACAAGCAAGTCTAAGTATGGGGTATTTTGATGTTCGTGTTTTTGGTATAGTTTTTAGTAGGTTTTATTAATTTATTAGGACTAGTTTTGATAAGTTTAGGGTTAGTTTTGTGTGTTTTTGGATAAGTTTGCATATTTTGTGAAAAGTATAGAAGCTACTCCATTTTGTGTATTTTTGTAGTTTTTAGCAAGGAAAAGGTGCTTTTTGGAGCTGAAATTGGAGTGCTATGATGAAGGACGGGGGAATACAAGAAAAAGAAGTCGAAGTCTAAGTTTTTGAAGAAGAGGTGTTGAAGAAGCCAAGCCCAGGCTCGTTAACGAGGCTGTGAGCGCTCGTTAACGAGGTTACGAGATAGGATTTTCGAGGAATGTTAGTGATGTTCTACCGATCCTATGCGGGAATTTGTTCCGTTTCGGTAGAGTATTTTTAATGAGTTTTAGGGTTATTATATTGTTTATTTTAGGTCTTGTTATCCTTCTAGATTTTATTTCTATCTTTTCAAAGTAGATTTCTATCTTTTAGGAAAGTTTTTATCTTTTAGCCTTTTTATTTTATAGCCTTATTAGTATAAAAACCCCTCTATCTAACCTAGAAAAGGAGGTAGCAAGCAAGTAGAGAAGAAGGAAGAGCCGAGAGAGAGAAGGAGAGTGGAAGGTCGAGATCGAGAGCCATGGTGGACGAAAGTTTCTGGGGTCGTTAATCACGAGTTTTGATTCAGTGTTTTGTATTTTTCGGTTTCTTCTGGATTCTGTAAGGCGGTATTTTCTTATTTATTTGAAGTAGTTGTTTTGTTTTCAATGTTTTCTCTTGTTGAATTTATTTGTTTCTTAGTTATGAATAGTGAGTAGATTTCTTATCTAGGGTCGGGGTTGAAACCCGGCATAGTTATGCATGGTTGATGGGTGAGATGATGTTTTGAATGCCTTTTATCTATTTTTGAGATGCTTGTTGTATTTATACCTAGATGAAAGTCAAGGTAATTTGAGTTTTAAACTTGATCGAGAGAGAAAGTTATAAACTTGAAGGTTGATATTGTTTGAATGCGAAAGTTTCAAGCTTTAGATCCAAAACAAGCGATTGAGTGAATTAGTTTATGAAAGTAGATTAATTTACTTGCTAGTCAATGAAAGTTGATGAATTTATCTATTTAAAGGCATGATATTTATCTTCTTAAGGGTTTATATGCATGACTATGTTGTGGTAACCCTTGTCCTAGATCTTTGTTTTATTTGAATTTTCCTAGGTTATATTCGATACTGAGGTTCGTAGCCTCGGTACCGAACCTGTTTAGTTCGTTAGTGTTGGTTAGTTGTTTGCGGTGGTTCGTTAACGATCCTGACAAGGTCGTTAATGAGGCTGATCGTAAGTGTTTTGCTTGTTTTTGTTTTTTAGTAGTCGATAGATAAACCAACCTTGCTTCTCGTGGAACGATCCTGACTCCCCTATACTCAGCGGGGTCTTGACTTATAAATTTATTTGTTGTCCAGAGTAAAGGCTCGTCAACAGTGAACTGGCCTAGTATCCACCCCGGGTTAAACCGGTTGGAGGTAACTAAACCCGAGTCATTCTAATTGAACCAGGCTTTTGTTTTTGGATGGATCTCGGACTTGAGAAAAGCTAGACGCCTAGGCCCATTTATGGGCTTGGCCCATTTGGTGATCTCTGGCCTAGTCTGAGTTGGAGACACTCCATTTGGTGAAACACATCGTTTGAGAAGCTCTCCGAGGGACCTAGCTATTTAAAGGCTTGAGAGCTCATTTGGGAGCTCATTCACTTGCGCGACGCAAACCCTAGATCCAGAGAAAGAGAGAGTGAAGAGAGAAAGGAAAAAGAAGAAGAGAGCTCGCCGGAGACCACTCATCTTCGGGAGTCCTTGGTGTCTAGAAGAGCTTGATCTAGACCTGCAGCCGTGGAAGGGGGATGAAACCCTTTTGTTTCTCGATCCTTTACCTTTGCTCTTGTTTTCTGTTCTTCGTTCATCGTCTTCTCGTGTTGGATGTCTAGCTTTGCTAGTTGTTGATCGCTTTGTACTTGAACCTCTTTTGCTTTGATCTAGTGCATTTCACTGGGACCAGATCTCCCCTGTTGAGATCCCCCCAGATGTAGAGTTCTTTGAACTCGAACCGAGAAAACAATTTCATGTGTCCTTTATGCTTTCTTTTACTTGATTGGTTCGTGTGCGAAGTTGCTTGACTCAGATTTGTCGGATCTTTGATAGTTCCAGGTCAAATCTCGTTTACAAATTGGTATCAGAGTGAGGTTCTTGGTTTTAACCTTGAATCTTCCTCGTTTGATTCCCATAGCTTCCACTTTAGCTTCTTATTGTGTTGATTATCCTGTTTTTGGTTGTGTATAAGCCCTGAGCGGGAATTCTTGTCAACTAGGGTGCTAAATTTTTTCAGTGTAATCCCTTGGCTGGTCTTACAATCGAAGTCTAGGTTTTGTTGAGTATTTTTTTGTTTTTGTGCGTCTTTCTTGATCTTCTACCGTTAAACTAAACTACTTTTGTTTTTACAGGTACCAAGATGGGAGATGCTTACAAAATAAAGCCCTAAGATGGGCAGACTGACTTTTCCATGTGGAAAGTCAAGATGAAAGCCTTATTTACCAAGGAGAAGTTGTATCATACTATTACAGACACTTGTGATGCGACAACCATTGAGTTTCAAAGGAAACAATCCCAGGATATAGCTCATGTAGAAATCATGCTACGATTGTCTAATGAGGTTACTCGACATGTTGTGAGTACACTGAACCTAAACCCTTATGGGATGCCTTGGATGCTAAATATCTAACTAAGTCTATGCCTTTTGAGATTTCTCTTCTTTCTAGACTCTTTAGCTTCAAAATGGATCTAAATCAATCTATAGAAGAGAATTTTGATAGGTTCTTGAGAATTATCCAAGACTTAGAAAGGTGTGAAGACAAAATAAAAGATAAGCACCAGGTTATTCTTTTGATGAATGCTTTGCTTGCTCAGTTTGATGTGCTAAAAGATGTTTGCCAATTTGGTAGAGATGAGTTAACTGCAGGTAGACTTTCTGAATACATCATACAAAAGAATGAGTCTCTGAAAGTTTTTAAAATTAAGCATACAAATGGAAACTCTAAAAGCACCGAGAAAAATGACAAAACTGACTCTAAGAATGAAGTCATGATGATGAAAGGCAAATGGAAGAAAAATCAGAAGAAATATGATAAGGGAAATGGTGATAAAAAGATATGTCCAATGTTAAATGCTATTACTGTGAAAAAACTAGACATTATTCTAGAGATTGCACCAAAAAGGCTAGGGATGAGAAAAATAAGAAAAAGGAAAAGGAAACTATGTTTGTGTTTGAGGAAAGAAACTTCTATTCTCATGAGTTGCTTGCTGTATCTGATTATGCTAATGACAATGTTTGGATTCTTGACTCTGGGTGTACAATGCATGCTACTCCTCCTAAATCTTATTTATCTAGTTTGTTCTTGTATGATGGGGGTGAAGTCATGCTTGGGGATCACACCACTCTTGCTATCATGGGGATAGGTTATGTACCACTCAAGATGCATGATGGGAAAATTAGAGTCTTGCAAAATGTTAGGTGGGTGCCTAAGTTGAGGAGAAACTTGTTGTCTGTATCTATGCTTGATGAACTAAACTACAAGACTATAACACATCATGGAGTCAAGGATGTGATAAGGGATAACATGGTCTTAATAAAGAGCATTAAAAAGGATGGCATGTATCATGTTACTTCTAGTCTTCCTGAATTGGATGTTTCTATGACTAAAGACTGTGTTGATAAATCCAAACTTTAGAATAATAGAATGGGGCATATAGGCAATTCTGGTCTGATGCATTTGCATAAAAATGGAATTATACACGAGAATCTGAATGATGTTTCTTTCTATGAGAATTGTGTGTTTGGTAAAAAGACTAAACATTCTTTTGCTAAGTCATTTTTTCAAGCAAAAAGGCCTCTTGAATATGTTCATTGTGACTTATGGGGGCCTGCTCAGGTACAGACTATTGGAGGTAGGAATTACTTTCTCTCTCTGGTTGATCAATACTCTAGGAAAGTGTGGGTTTACTTGCTTAAGCATAAGAGTGAGGCTTTTGAATACTTTAAGGATTGGCATGTATTCACTGAAAAACATTTTGATCCTAAACTCAAATGTCTTAAAACTGATAATGGGTTTGATTTTTGTAACCACATATTTGATGACTACTACAATAAAAATGGAATAAAAAGACATTTAACTGTGTCATATATCCCACAACAAAATGGCACAGCTGAAAGGATGAATAGAACTCTTCTTGAAAAGGCAAGATGCATGCTTTTTAGTGTTGGGATGAAACCATCCCTATGGGGAGAAGCAGTAATTACTGCAGCTTACCTCATAAATAGGTCCCCTTCTTCTGCTGTGAGTTTTAAAACTCCACAGGAAATGTGGACAGGAAATAAGCCTAAAATTTCATATCTTAAACCTTTTGGTTTCACCGCATATGTTCATGTAAACCAAGGAAACTGCAACCTAGAGTTGTTAATGTTGTTGTGTTAGGCTATCCTGAAGGTGTCAAAGGGTACAAATTACTTTTAATCCAACCTGGTGGGTATAAAGTTGTTGTATCCAGTGATGTTACCTTTCAGGAGAATGAGTTCTATTTTAAACAAAGGCTATTAGGCTAATGTTTTCCATTGAGAACACAGGTAGTCAAACACAAGCCGATGACACAGTGGCTCAGGTGGGGCCTTTCTACATCCCTGGTGGCAATCAAGATGAGCAACCAAGACTAGAGGAGTTTGATATTGGATATGCTCACTCTTATTCATTAGGTACCTCAGAAGAAAAAACTGGGAAAGAACAACCTAATGAAGCAGTCAGCAGCAATTCAAAAGATACAGATGAAGAGGGCAACAATACAGGACAATCCCACCAATTAGGTGGGGCAGTAAGTGAACCATGTATCCCTAATCTTAATATGCATGAAGTTGATAATGAAAATGCCATGATGAATAACCGACATGATGATCATGTGCATGACTTGATCAATGCTCCTGAGCATGATTTAGCTAACTATCAACTTGTTAGGTATAGGGAGCCAAGGATTAGAATTCCAAATTCTAGGTTCACTACTAATATTGTTGAGTTTGCCTTGCTTGTTGCTGAAGTTGTTGCTCACTTTAATCCTGAATCTTATGAACAAGCCATTAATAGTAATCATACTAATGAATGGTTAAAAGCTATGCATGAAGAAATTCAGAGTATGCATGCTAATGACACTTGGTCCCTTGTTCCTAAACCTGATAAAGCTAAGCTAGTTGATTGTAAATGGATTTTTAAAGTTAAGGATGGTGCTCCTGACCTTGACCCACCCAGATACAAGGCTAGGCTTGTAGCTAAAGGTTTTACATAGAAAGAGGGAATTGACTACAATGAAATATTTGCTCATGTAGTTAAATACAAGACTATGAGATTATTGCTTGCTATGGCCATTGTCTTTGATTGGGAAATAGAAGAGATGGATGTTAAAACTGCCTTCTTACATAGGGACTTGAAAGAAACCATTTATATGGGACAACCTAAGGGCTTTATTGATAAGAACAGACCTAATCATGCTTGCTTGCTTAAGAAGTCAATATATGGTTTAAAACAGTCTCCTAGGCAGTGGAATTTGAAGTTTAATTCTTGCATGCTCTCCATGAACTTTGTTAGGAGTAAATGGGATACTTGTTTGTATTACAATGTTAAGAATGGTAAACCTCTGTATGTGCTGCTCTATGTTGATGATATCTTGCTTATCAGTAGTTCTAAATTTGATATTACTAGGGTTAAGCATGATTTGAGTAAGCATTTTGATATGAAGGACTTAGGTCCATCTCAGAGAATCCCAGGGGTTAAGATCATAAGAGATAGAGATAAAAGAATCATGAAACTGTCTCAAGTTGATTATATATAGAAGTTGCTTGATAGGTTTTCTATGATTGACTCTAAACCTGCACCTATTCCCTTAGGAGGGCATCTAGAATTATCAAAGAAAGATTTCCCTATGATGTTCGAGTTTTTGGTATAGTTTTTAGGGTGTTTTCTTAGTTTGTTAGGTTTAGTTTTAGTAGTTTTAGTGTTAGTTTTGTGTGTATTTGGATAAGTTTGCATATTTTATGAAAAGTATGGAAGCTACTCCGTTTTGTGTCTTCTTGTAGGTTTTAAGCAAGGAAATGGTGCTTTTTGGAGCTGAGTGAAGTGCTATAGTGGAAGACAGAAGAATACGAGATAAAGGAGTCGAAGTCAAGATTTTTAGAGTTGAAGTGTTGAAGAAAGAAAATCCAGGCTCGTTAACGAGGCTGTGAAGGGTCGTTAACGAGGCTGTGAAGGGTCGTTAACGAGGCTTAAAGATAGAGTTTCTTGAGAGATCGCTGAGACGTTTACCGACCCTGTGCGGAAATTTGTTCCGTGTCGGTATGGTTTTTAAATGAGTTTTAGGGTTATTATATTTTATATTTTAGCTCTTGTTATCTTTCTAGGTTTTATTTCTATCTTTTTAGAGTGAGTTTCTATCTTTTAGGAAAGTTTTTATCTTTTAGCTTTTTTATTAGATAGCTTTATTAGTATAAATACCCTTCTTTTCTAGCCTAGAGGGGTGTGTTCGGACATGTTCAAGGAGGAGCCGAGAAGGAGAAGCCGAGAGAGAGTGAGAGTAATCGAACCGAGGCTAACGAGAGTGAAGCTAAGGTCGTTAATCGTGTTTTCGATTCGGTGTTCTTGTTGTTTTCATTTTCTTCTGAAGTCTGTAAGACGATAATTTTCTTAGTAATTCGAAGTAGTTCTGTTTTCGATGTTTTCTCTATTTGAAGTTATTTGCTTTATAGTTATGAGTAGTGAGTAGTTTTCCTATCTAGGGTCGGGGTTTAAACCTGGCATAGTAATGCATGGTTTGATGAGTAAGATGATGTGTTGAATGCCTTTTATCTATTTTTGAGATTGCTTGTTGTGTTTATGACAAGATGAAAATCGAGGTAATTTGAGTTTTTAACTTGATTGAAAGAGAAAGTTATAGACTTAAAGATTGATATTGTTTGATTGCGAAAGTTTCGAGCTTTGGATCCAAAACAAGTGATTGGGTAGATTGATTTAGGAGAGTAGATTGATTTTCTTGCTAATCAACGAAAGTTGATGAATTTATCTATTTAAAGGCATGATCTTTATCTTCTTACAAGTTTATATGCATGGCTATGTTTTGGTGACCCTTGTCCTAGGTTTTTCTCCTTAATTGAATTTCTTCAATTATATTCGTTACTGAGTTTGTCGCCTCGGTACCGAGTTTATTCTTAGGTCGTTAGTGTGTGTTAGTAAGTTTATCCAGGTTCGTTAACGACCCTAACAAAGTCGTTAACGAGGTTGGTCGTAGTTGAGTTGTGTTGTTTTGCTTTGTTTTGTTTCTCTTAGTAGTTTTGATAGATAAACAACCGTGCTTCCCGTGGACAAACCTGACTTCGCTATACACAACGGGGTCTTGATTATAAATTTATTTGTTGTCAAGAAATCCTCTCAGCACCCTACCACTTCTGCTGAGATTAAGAAGATGGATAATGTGCCTTATGATATTGCTGTAGGTTTTGTGATGTGCTTTATGATGTGTACTAGACCTGATTTGACTTTTGCAATTATTGTTTTAAGCAGGTTTATGTCTAATCCTAGTGAGAAACATTGGTCTGCTATGAAGTATTGTCTCAGGTATATTGCAAGGACAAGAAGAATAAGTCTGGTATATGTTGAGCATAAGCCCAATACTGAATTGGAGGGCTTTGTAGATTCTGACTTTGCAAGCAACAAAGATAACAAGAAGTCTACTACTTCTTATTTCTATACTTGGGCAGAAAATTGTATATCTTGGAAAGCTCAACATCAATCCAAAGTAGCTTTGTCTTCCACTAAAGTTGAATACATAACTGATGTGGAGGCCTCTAAAGAGGCCTCATGGCTGAAAGGCAAATTGAAAGAGATTACTGGGAATTCCTATATTCCCAAGATCTCTATTGACAGCCAAAGTGCTTTATACTTCTGCAAAGATCCAATATATCATGAGAGGACTAAGCACATAGACGTGAGATTTCACTATATTATAGATGAAATTGAGAAATAGCTGATCAATATTGTGAAGATAGCTGGTGATGTGAACCCTGCAAACTTTGGAACAAAAAATTGTTCCCTTTAATAAACATTAGTTTTTCAGGGACTCACTCCACATCAAGGATGTAGGCTGAGGTGTGGAGCTGGACCAATGATAGAAAGGGGAAGTCTCGGTTCTGTCAAGTGCACTATTGAATCGGAGCTTTAGAGTAGAAACACATCTGGATTAAGAGGGCATATGTTGTAAATAATCCATTTATGTATCTTTGTTCATGTACAATTAGTTGTATCAATGTACTAGGTAGAGCTAGATATTTCCAAAACCGGGTTCATCCTATTTTTAGGGTTTGGTTTGATGGGTGAACCGGGCTAGTATCCACCCCGGGTTAAACCGGTTGGAGGTAATTAAACCCGAGTCATTCTAATTGAACCAGGCTTGTGTTTTTTGGATGGATCTCGGACTTGAGAAAGAGTAGGTCCATTAATGGGCTTGGCCCATTCAGTGATCTCTAGCCCAATCTGAGTTGGAGACGCTCCATTTGGTGAAACACATCGTTTGAGAAGCTCTCCGAGTGACCTAGCTATTTAAAGGCTTGAGAGCTCATTTGGGAGCTCATTCACTTGCGCGCCTAGACCCAGAGAAAGAGAGAGAGAAGAGAGAAAGAAAAGGGAGAACGGAGGAAGAAGAAGAGAGCTCGCCGGAGACCACTCATCTCCGGGAGTCATTGGTATCTAGAAGAGCTTGATCTAGACTCGCAGCCATGGAAAGGGGCCGAAACCCTTTCGTTTCTCGATCCTTTACCTTTGCTCTTGTTTTCTGTTCTTCGTTCTTCGTCTTCTCTTGTTTCTGGATGTCTAGCTTTGCTAGTTGTTGATTGATAGGCCCGTAAGTGCACGATACTATCGAAGTAATATAAAATTATATCAAATCCAAGGGAGCACTCGTTGATCACCAATTTCACACAAACTAGTAATCTAGACCACAAACAATTGATTAGGATTTGGATTTTTTATAACTAAAACAAACACAAAAAAACAAGATCTAATACTAGGAAAGACTATAAAAGGGTTTTGAGTTGTTTGAATGATGGGAGGCTAGGATTGGGTTCACCACAATGGAACTATGCAATGTCATGGAAAAATCCCTCTAAGGTTTGCAAGCAATGGTCTACCATGGTCAATTATCCTAAAATATCTCCAATCCTCTTTCAAGGCAAAGGAAAACTACTCTAATCTAGCTTAATTCCTACTTTCGTGGTAATTAATCCTAGATTAAGTGCATTAAACACAAAGACAATTATAATTAACCACTAGGAATTTAGGCCTGCTTTCGTGGTTCTAAAATCCCTAGCTCAATTCTTGAAGGTACAATGTCAAATATCATCTTTCAATGCATACTCAACATCCAAAATATGAGAAAATACTGGCTAGGCATTTTCACAAACACTTGGTGTGCAAAGAATTGAGTAGTAAACCAAAACTCATTCAAACAAAGAGAAATCTCCACCAATACATCACATAATCACCATTGGGCTACCCCCAATCCCAACACAAGCAAGTACTCTTTCATAATTGGCAAAAACATGGCATAAGAAATCAATCCAACAATCACATACATGGAAATAATGAAGGGAAAAACAAGAAATAAGATAAATGGATAAGAGACACTTATCATTCAAATCAAGTCTTGATTCTTCATTCATCCATGGGAAACAAGTTGGGGTTGAGTTCCTCTTCTGATTTCTCCAAGTACAAGAGAGCTCAAACAAACCCCCAAAATGGGTTTTTTAAACTAGATCTACTACTAAACTAGCTAAAATCTAGAAAAAGAAAATGTAAATCTAATAGAGATTAGAGGATGAAGATGAAAGAGAGAAAGCCTTCTAAAACCCTAGAAAGATGAGATAAAATGAGGCATGAGGCTCTTAAAAGTGTTTTGCTTTGGTATTTATATGTGCCCCCAATGGTGGGAGAAACACAACCCTAGATTAGGAGATGTGATGAAACTGCATGCCCATGCTGTTTGTCACGGGTATGCCATGCAAAAAAATGCATGTAGATATTGGGCATTCTCTCTTGGCATGGGCATGCCGAGTGGCACGAGCACCTTATGCAATATCCTGGGAAGACTGCCAACTTTTGATTGGATATGAGTGCTTCCTTAGCTTGTATGGCTTGTGTAACTCATTCTTCAACATTAAATCTTCAAGTTGAATCCCTTGGGTTCTTCTTTGCTGCAAACGAGAGCAAATATCCGAACAAACAACCATAATCATGTTAAAATGTTCCTGCAATTGTATGTTTTATATATGCACAAAAGTGGGGATTAATCAAGTCAAAAGTTGTTATAAACACATGTTATCATTGATCGCGCTGTACTTGAACCTCTTTTGCTTTGATCTAGTGCATTTGACTGGGAGCGGATCTCCCCTATTGAGGTCCCCCGGATGTAGAGTTCTTTGAACTCGAACTGGGTAAACAATTTCCTGTGTCCTTTATGCTTTCTTTTGCTTGATTGGTTCGTGTGTGAATTTGCTTGACTTAGATCTGTCGGATCTTCGATAGTTCTAAGTCAAATCTCGTTTACACATTCAATAAGGCCTTCCAAATTGCACTTGAGTTGGTCTTCTTTGCCACCTTTCAGATGCAATGATTTTTATAAGATTATTTCGCCCCCAAATATTCTAAATCAAGGTAGAATCCTGGGCTAGTTCAAAGTGAATCTCAACTAAGCATACTTTGTTCCATGAAAAGGACCTCCTTCAATCCAAGTCCCTCTTCCTCCTTCGGCCTATAGACTTCTTTCCCAGCAATAGGGGCTCCCTTCCATTCACTACGTTTAGTCCACATAAAGTTCCTCATTGCATATACGATACTTGTTACCATTCTTTTTGTTAGTAGAAAGACTTCCTTCCAAGCAATATGGGCTCTCTTTCCAAGGAATGAGAGGATGTCCTTTGATAGCTTGCATATAGGTAGTGTTTAGAATGCATGTTTCCGTTTCTTTTGCATTGTTTTTAGGTAGTTTTAGTTAGTTTCTTTAGTGTCTTAGAGTGTCTAGGAATTTTGGGTTTTTGCACTTGTTCTATGTTGTTTTACAAGTCTTAAAGTGAACAAGTGTGAAAGGAATGGAAACGAAAGAAGAACGCTTGAATTCGGGCCATCCATTGGAGTTGCTGGTTCAACACCTCTGTCTCGTGAGAGCTCGTTCGGGAGCTATAGTGGTCTTATGAAGTTGAGTTTGGTATCATTGGAAATGTAATCCAAAGAGCTACAATTCATGTTTCTCTGAATCCAAATTCCAACTCGAAGTGAGTCAAAACAGCCTCCGAAGTGTCACTTGAGTTCTGAATCGAGGTGCTGGCGGCGACCGCCTCCAACCCACCGGCGCCCGCCGCCCCTAACAGCCGAGAGATCTCTTACGCGCCACGTGTTTTATCCTGATTGGCTCCTTTTCTATCAGTATTATTCCGAGATATTATATTTTTGGGATATAGTTTTAGACCTAGTTCTATATATTAGGGTTTGGAGTGTTGCATCTCTCATAGACAAGATTATCATATTTTTCTTTCAGAGTTTTTAGCCTTTCCTAGAGAACTAAACATCTTTGCTTAGTCAGACAATTGAAGCATCGTTTGAATTAAAGTTGTGAGATTTCTAATTCCTTATCTATTGCTTGGATTTAATCTTCTCTCTTGCTTGAATGTTTATGATTTGTTTCAACAGTTTCTAGCCTGATCAACTAGGGTTTATTGTTATTGAACCTATTGCTAGATCTAGAGTGTTACTGGTTGAGCATCTCTAGATTAAAGTAGCAACTGCATCGTACTAGTATCTGGTTGTGCTAGTCTTATGCAGAAGAGATTTGATTTACATTCTAGGGTAAAAGCTGATTGTTTTATTCTAGAATTGTATCCTATTATATTCCTATCCTTATTGCTGCTAATAAACTGAACCATTGATGGTTTCATGGTTGTTTAATTAGTTATATCTAATAGTATCTGGTTGTGCTGTTAGTTACAATTGAAAAGGAATTGGAAAATCCATTGCATGAGATATTGAGGTGAGATCAATGATCAACTTGTCATACGATTGTGGATATTTGTTTGCCTAAGCTATCTTCCTAATTATTGTTTTTCATAATCTTTTATTGTTTTGTTAGTTTTACATTCTTAGATTTAGTTTAATTCATAAACCCCCTTTTAATTTAATTGTCATAAAATTCACATAAAAAGATAAATCAACCTCCCTGTGGATTCGACCCGGACTTCCTAAAGACTACGGTTCTCAGTTAGTTTGGATTCTTTTGCATAGCCGTGATCTGCACGACCATTTCATGCCTATCATCCTTCAATAAGGCCTTCCAAACCAAAAAATGGTTTAGGTGAATCGGAAACCAAACCGAATTGATTCGATGTGGTTTGAATTGAACCGAAATCAAATTGAACTAAAACCAAAATTTGGGAATTTCCTAAGTTGAAAACCGAATTGAATAAAATCTGTTTCGATTCGATTCGACTTAAACGTTCGGTTTGAGCTGACCGATGCTCAACCCTAGATGTAATGAATTTAGCTAAAAGAGAATGAAAGGTAGAATGAGATGTCATGTAATTATTTTTTAATTGGGTACAAATTAGGCTAAAACCTACGTTTTATCCTAGAACATCTTTTTAGATGAGAACGTGGAGTCCTGAATTTTATCAAATCTGATTGACACTTTAACGTGGGATGTAAATTTTGGACAATTATATCGGCAACCAAATTGCAATCACGAGGCACATGTTTTATTCTGACTACCTCGAAAGATTGCAGGTGAACAAGAGTGTCAGCAATTATTAGTTCAATAGGCCGCATGCATAATTGACTACCTAATAATGCGTTAATAACCACAAGGTTATCACCTTTCATCTCAATTTTCTTGAATTGTCTCTCCTCACATATGACATTGTACATACCTACCGCTTCTGCTTATACTAAAATCCAATATCTATTAGATTTCACATCCAACCAAATAATATCAACGAGGAGATTTTGATTACGGATCTGTCGTATTCTGATTATCTCTTTTCGATCCATCAAAATTAATTTTAACGAGATATTACGTAATAAAAACCTCTTAATTTACGTACTTGCCCATTTGTTAGAATAGTACTATATCTATTATTGGTGTCCACAAAATTCCTAGTGTGACAAAAGAGGACCCCATCATTACCAAGAATTTCAAATCCATTATTATTCTATTATTGCAAGTATGAAAGTGTCATTATTTTCTACAGCCTCCTTGAACCAACAAAATGGTGTACGTTTTCAAATAGGTCAAATGGTGTTCTTATCTCAACAGGCAGCAAATTCTGAAAATTTGAGAAGTAGATCGAAGAGACTTGAGTGCGACTTGTTTCTTATCATAGGGACCCCTCTTTATGTATATGGTTTTTTTTTTGATAAAAAATTACGTATATGTTACTATCATGCGATCGAGTTGGCTTCATCTTTTAGAATACTAATTCATAATTGCATATGTAGTAGGAATTAGATGGTTTGCGTGACGAAAAAACTAAGTTGGCTTCATGTACCCTTGGTTATACCACACTCAGTTGTACATTATGTACATCATCTATAAGCTATCTCATTAATTTCTTTGGACAGATGAAATAGTTTATTTGTCCAAATCATCAATTTTAAACCGCACAATCCGTTGTGCAACTTCTCGTCCTTTGACATCAAAAAATAATAATTAAAGAGGTCATTGAGATACAAATATTTATTGAACATTATTTTTTCTTCTTTTCATAAATACAACAAAATTAATTTATAAGTAGTCAAACATATGGGTTGTGATTATATAAGATATGATCCTTAATAATTGAAGTGGCAAGCTAGTGTACGCACCACCGATATGTTTTATAATTGATATAAATGCTACTACACTTGGGACTCTAAATTCAACGTTTGGGGAGAAAGGATGGAGAAGTTTTTGGACTTTGATCAAATCATAGAGAGAAAGATGTTTAGAATAATAATAGTGACTAAACAACCAAGCATTAGGATTTAGGTGGGTGGAATGAAAATTAATTGCAAAAAGCGAGTTTTTGACACCTTCAAATGAATTATATATATAGGTGGGTCAGTCAAACCCTTTATCTTAGGGCAAGCTGACTTTTTTGTTTTCCACAGGCTGATTTGGCCACTTGGCCAATGGCCCCCAGTGCCGGCACCGGCACCCCCTGGCATGGCTTGGACTCGTTCTTGTCGAAAGCTACGTTTTGACCCATTTACGCTCTTCTTTTTTTATGTTAAAATTTACGGTCTTCTAATCAACTCCTCATTCTGTTGTTAAAAATAAACTATTTGCTGTTAAAATTCGAATCGATCTAACGATTCTATACTTTCGAAATGGGTATAAAGTTAAAATCAATAGGAGTTTGTCTGATCTTGCTCAGAAATTTTATTGCAAGTGAGATCTTCATGTGATCAAGTTAAAATCGATAGGAGTTTGTCTACAGTGGTATTAGGGTTGTCAATGAGTCGGGTTATGGATGAGTGGAGACACTTTTCCCACCCGACTCGCAAGTTTAAACGTCCCATTCGATCCACCCGTCACCCGTAAAATGTTCTACCTGTCACCCAAACCACCCGTCACCCGCTGGTTAGATGGATGACCCGTTCACCTGTATACCGTTGTATAACAACTGTATTTTATGTCTATAAATAAATTGTCACAAATAAACTAAGACAAATATCCATAATCCATACCTAAACAAAAACAAATTCTATAAACAATAAATATCAAAATGGAATAAAAAATCGGTTATAAGTGGGCTTATTTATCAAAATCCCGAAATGAGTTATATGGGTGACTTCAAAGGCCCATATATATTTGAAATTATGGGCCGAAATGAGTTATATGGGTGACTTCAAAGGCCCATATATATTTGAAATTATGGGCTGAAACGGGTTATATGGGTAGTTTGGGTGAAATGGGTGATGATTCGGGTTATTGAGTGATAAAATCTCACCCTTACCCGACCCATAACCCATTTCGACCATCACCTGAACCGCCCGTCACCCGCTTTGATTGGGTTTTCACCCATTTATTTCGGGTGGGTTAACGAGTGAGTCGGTCACCCGTGTGTAATAGACAACTCTAATTTTAGAATTTTAAAAAATTACTATTTATAATAAATTAAAACATAAAGTATTTTTTTTATATCTATGTACTGTTATTATATTTTTTTTTGATAAATGACCATAAAATATTATGGTGAAATAATATGATTTATTTCAAAAAAATTTATCAGGTTAAGATTTGTTAAAAATTTAGTGGACCAATAATGTGAGGATCGGATGCATAATGCGCAATAAGATTGCAATACAAAACCAATGAACAATAACTGAAATAGACCGAAGATTAAGTTATCATGCGATCTATTATTATTAGATCTGTTAAATTGGATAATTTATTCGGGTTCGGTTATTTCAAGTTCGTATTCAGCCTCTATTCAAGTGATCAATCAGGTACAAGTTAAATTGGGTCGGCAATGGAAGTTATCATGCGATTTCGGGTTAAAAAATACTAATTTTTTTATGATTATTAAAAATAATATTATAATAAAATAATATATTATAATAATAATAATAATAATAATAATAATAATAATAATAATTTAATATTTTAGGGTGTATTCTCGGTCATTGGCTTTTATACAGTGTATTTGAAATGAATATAACCCCTATATCAACTTTGATATATTTTAACTAATTTCAACTATTATGTGATATAGCTGAATTTTATTTTTCCTTGTCTTTCAGGTGCATCCTTCTAACATATTTAAACTATGATTGTCCCCATCTTGAACTCCAGATCTTGTTGGAGTGGATCTTTACTTGGCGATGTTGATGTTGTAAAGATAAAATATAATATTGAAAGTAAATGGTATAATTTTTTCAAAAATAATAATTTCGGTGATTAGTGGGTTTTAGTTTCAACCCAATCAAATTCGGGTAATCGAGTTCGGATCTTTCTAAAACCCATTGATTTTCGGGTCGTATTTCAACCCTAAAACTTTCAAATCGTTCAAACCAAATTATCGGATCGGATCGAATTTTGACAACTCTAATTATTATACTTCCATTAGTAGTATACCATCCTTGCCTTAAAATTGTTCAAATAAACCAGACCAAAAAAAATTATTCAAATAAAGCAATAAAAAAATAATGAGATATCTATGATCAACTTAAACTTACTTTTTTGTCATACTCTCAATATATTTTCATGATCCTAAATTTATTTTCATAACATCTCCTCATTCCTCTTATCATCATGTTGGCAGCAATGTTGTCAGGATCGAGATTCTTGAATTGGATCATAAGAGGATAGTAGGATCAGATCGTTAGGATGGTAAGATCCTACCACATTAATAAAATAATGAAAGAACTAATATTAATATGTTATATATCACTCAAATATAAAAGTTAATTATTAAAAACATATACATTATTCATTAAATACTCTAAAGGAAACAAATCCATATATAAGATGATATTTTTATATACCGATACGTTTCTTTCAAGAAGAGATAGGAAGAATGCAATTTTCATGTTTTTGAGTTTTTATGTAAATTTTAAGTAAACAATAAGTTATTTATGAATAATTTAATGTATTAAGTTTATAGTTAATAGCCAAAGTGGGCAAAAATATCCAAAATGATAATTTTTAACTTAATTTGTGTGATTTAGTAGGCTCTTACGATCTCACTTACGATCCTACGATCCTGTACGATCCTACTTGTTACGATTTATTACGCATGATTCGAGTCGTTTTGTGAAATTCAGATTGTAGGATCGTACGATCTGGATCACGATTTTGATAACATTGGTTGCCAGGTTAGGTATTACCATGATAGTTTATTTCTAAAGAAAACCCAACAGTGATTGGTATTTTATAATCTCTAATATGATTTTTATGACATATGCTCCAAGAACATAAAAGTTAAAATCCTTAAAATGAAAAAAATTATTATTTTGTATAATTTAGAGTAATTTATTTTTTCTAATAGAGTATTTATTTTCTTGTAGGATTTTAGTTTTTAAAATAAAAATGTTTAACTTATATTCTAAGAACTTAACCTATATTCTAAGGAGATAATATAACAAATGTGATTAAGCTTCGATTAAAATTATGGATGATATTTTCTACTTTGTGATATAAGGAATCCAACTATACTTGTACAGAATCCAGAAAATCCGGGCTAATCCAGGCGTCATACATGTGATTGAGTGATTGCTAAAGATTTTCTTGAAATTTGATTGCCTTTATTTTATTTATTTTTTATTTTTTTTATAGGATAAGAATTAGAGTCACCACAAGTATTACTTGAATTCATCTAAAACATCTACTTTGAATTTCTACCAAAAAAAAGAGCATCTACTATGAAGGATAACCGATTACTAACTAATTCTAGAAAAAAATGGGCAAACGCCTTCCTAGGGGTTTGAAACAGTGATCTTGAAATACTATCCTAAGATTTAACCGTTGAACCAAATGACCAAAAGAATCTTTATTTTTTGGGAAATTCCTTTTGGTGCCTCTATGTTTTTGTCTTTTCTTTTTGGTACCCAAGAAAAAAACTTATTCCTTTTGGTACCCCTGAGGTTTTGGCTTTTCCCATTGACGCCCCTCTCCGATTCAAATTAGCCAATTTCAAGCTTACCATTATGTTCACCACCCTTAAATTAGTAGGATTTGACTATTAAAATATCAAAATTCACAACCAAACTACATCAATTTGAATTTTTAAACAATTTTGTAAACAACCCCTTAAAATAGAGAATTGTTTAAAATTCATATTGATGTAGTTTGGTTATGAATTTAAGTATTTTAAGAGTTGAATCCTACTAATTGAAGGGTGATGAACATAATAGTAAGATTGAAATTAGCTAATTTGAACTGAAGAGGGGCGTCAACGAGAAAAGTCAAAACCTCAGAATACCAAGAGGAATAAATTTTTTTCTTGAGAATAAAAAAATAAGACAAAAACTTAAGAACACCAAAAGAAATTTCCCTTATCTTTTCTTGACTTCTCCCAAATTTGCTTACTATATCCGCCCCCGTTTTTATAATTGGATTTAGATTCCATTCAATCTTCCACATATTTATAATGACTCGATAACTAAAATTTCATTATTTTTCTTTTGAAGAAAGCACCTCAAAAACTACCTAAGTTAGTAAGTTATTTTTCTTTGCTAAGTATTATAGAATCCAATAGGTTAGCACAATAATATAAGGTCTTGGTGCCTTCATAAGAAGACGAGTAATCTATTTTTTGAGAAGTCCCATGTTTTGATATTATTCCACTTGTGCAAAAGCTCACTCAAGAAAAGGAATATTTCTAAGAAAATTTATTTAGGGTAGTCATCTACTCTATAATCTGGTATTCAATAGGTTAGCACAATAAATGTCAAGACTTCATTCGTAGGGTAGGGACTGTGAAATTCAGTTTTGTCATATTTATAGGAAAGCGAATAGTGTTGCAGACTTTCTTTCTTCTTTTGCTTTTTTATTTAGTGTAAGTTTTCATATATTGCTTGATCCGTCAGGGAGGTTATTTCTTAACTTTCTGCTAATGTTAGGGTCGGGCGGGCTATCTCTCACTGACTACTTAACCCTTTTTGTTTTTGATAAAAAATTCTCTTAAAAGATTGGAGAGTGTCGCAACTCCTTCTACCAAAAAAAGAATATTTTGATCCAAAAAGGAGTGAGTATTTCAACATCAGATTATGTAGCAATTTGAAACCAATTTTTGAATCTTCGTAATATTCCAAAAAGGATTGAGTATTTTAATTCACAAAATTACCTGTGCACCACGGAGCCCATGGAAATTGGAAACTATGCTTCAAACAAAAAGCTCTAGTGCAAAATTTTGAAAAGTACCCCGTTAATCACAAGAGAGGTTGCATAATGCATACTAAATTTCGGTCCAAGTATATATACCAAAATATATTGGCCCATTTGCTATAATGATGCCCAATTTCAGGCCCAGTATCATTACATCAAGTTTGTAAAAACATTCTTTAAAAGTTGAGATCAAATGGAAGCGATACTTGGGTGTTGAATTTGTAAAATTAACGGTGCAAATGTGGCACACTTTTTTAATGGGTTCTTCTTTAGATAATAGAGGCTTTTTCATCATTTACCCTAAAATTAGAATCTCTTCCTCCTCCTCCTCCTCCTCTATTTACAATTTCTTAAGTAGATTTAGTGATTGTTTTTGACTTTATTCGAGTTGCTTTCTTCATAGATGTAAGAATTTTTAAATTTTCTTAGATTTTGAATTCCAATTTAATGGTTTTTCAAATTGGAGGATTTCAATTAGGGCTTTTTAATTTGGGTTGTATGGATTAGACAATGTTATTGTGCTATTTCGTTGAATACCTTTTTATTTTATCCCTTTTGTTTGTGATTGTAAGATCCAAATTGATGTTTTAAATTTATTCACTTCGTATGAATTGTCACATGTATTTTCATTAATTGCATATTAAACTACGACATTAGTTTTCTTTTGAGGTTTTGATAGTATATGGTTTTGACAATGTTTTGTGTTTTTATTTTGGCATTTATTTTTTAAGCTTCAATCTACTGAGATATGGTGGAAGGAATTTGGATTATTTTTCTGAATTTTGTGAGGTGCTAACTAAATGTTTGATAGTTTCGACTAAAAAAAAAACTAAATGCTTGATAGATTTCTAGTTTGAGCAGGAGCTATTTATTAGAGCTAGGGATATACTATCTTTTTGTTAATATGTTATTAATATGTAACTTTGCCTGCAAACCTTGTAATCTTGCATATACTCAAATTTGTGAATGACAAAGATCGGGTTTTGCTCTATTAAACTATGCAATCCTAATGTTGTCATGGTATCAGAGTCATCGATCAAACAATAATCCTAACCCTATTTTTTTCGGCCACCACCGTAACCAAGCATTCCACTGGACTCCGTCATCGCCATGGCTATCCCTGATGATGCTCAGACTTGACCCGTTGCAACACAGCTCGCTGCCCTCCAACCGTTGATTGCTGCTAAATTCGCTGCTTCCCAATCCAGTCCAAAACTTAATTCTCCCTATTACCTTCACCTGTCGGACCATCCCTGTTTAACGATTTTCCCTATTGTCCTTAAAGGGGAAAATTATCAGGAATGGGCCACCACTATGCGGAATTCCCTAAACGCGAAATGCAAACTTGATTTTATCGACAACATTATCTAGAAACCCGACGTCGCCTCTCTTGACGTTGAGTACTGGTTTTCGTTAAATCTATATATGCTTGTTTGATGTTTAGTGCAATCTAAGGATCCGCCTCTTTGATCCTCCGTCACATACTTTGCAACTATTAAAGAGATTTGGGACGATCTCAAACAACAATGAACGATCCACGCATATTGCAACTTTGATCGGCCATTGCAAATTGTCGCCACAAAGGGCAATCTATAGCCGGATATTATGTGTCTCTCAAAAAGTTATGGGAAGGACTTGCCACATATGTTATGTTGTAGATATGTGCATGCAACAACTGCACCTACGACTTGATTGCTAAATTATCCAACACTCGAGACGAGGAGCGAATTCACCAATTTCTCATGGGTCTCGACGATGTTGCGTTCGACACCGTCATCTCGAATCTGATGGCATCAGATCCCTTGCCCAATCTCAACCAAATTTATGCTATTGTTGTTCAAGAGGAAAGTAAAAAATCTATCATCAAGTCCCACTCGGATGCCTTACCCTTCGCCGCCTGATCTTCTTTTTGTTCCGCCACGTTTGGTGCATCTCGAAAAACACACTTTTGATTAAAGTTAGGGGTGGCAATTCGGTAAATCGGTTGGATTTCGGTTGGGTTATTCGGATTTCGAATCATTCGGGTTTTGATCAATAACGGATATGATCGGTAATCGGGTATTTCAGGTCGGGTCGGATGTGTAAATTGTCGATTACATCGGGGTTATCGGGTCAAAATCGATCAAGAAAATCCGGTTTTCGGTTTAGTCGGATTTGTTTAAGTCAGTTTCGGGTTGAGTCAGTTTTTGCAATTTTCGATTGAATCAGATTTCAGTTGAATCGAATTTCAGTTGAATCGGATTTCGGTTGAATCAATTCGGTTAAATCGGTGTTCGGTTAAATCAAATTTTGGTTGAATTAGGTCTTGACGGAATTTCGGTTGAAATCAATATTAAGAGTTCAAAATAAATTTATTTATGAATTTAATGAATGGGTCATGATAATATTAAGAATCGTTGTATATATAATATACTATTTGAATTTGAATTTGAATTTGAATTTGATATTGAGTTTTTAAAGATGAAATAGGCATTCAACATTTGTAGAATAAATCAATTAATATTACCGATGAAAAGTCAATCAAATGAATACATGATCACAATTTACAAATTCATACGATAGAATATTCACAAATCACAAGTAAAGATTATATGATATTAAACATATGTAAGATTTTATATTCATAAAAAATTCTTATGATATTGCAATCAACTAATTACATGTTACAACTAATAATTATATGATGTTATACTCCAATAATTTAAAATGATCTCAGTTTATAAATAATAATTTTATAGTCATGTACATTTTCAAGATCATATACATAAATAAATAAAATCATTACATTTTATTGAAGAAATATATATTTTGTGATGAATAATAATATTGGAATCTATGAATATATGAGACTATGGTAAGTAGTTATAAAGTCATTAAAATGATTTCAATCATTACTATATCATAACTACTCCCTCCGTCCCATAATATAAGGGACATTTCCTTTTCCGACGTCCCAAAAAGATCTACCCATTTCAATTCTTTCTATTTATATCACATAAAAACTTTTATTTTTTACCCTCATTATAATCCTAATATACCTAAACTACCCTCCCTTTATTTATTACACCCACCCCACCCACCCCCTTTCTACCTACCCTCTCCCTTTATATTTACACTCCTCGTTTGCTCTAAGAACCCTAATTCTCCTCCGCCTCCATTCTACCTACTCTCCCCCTCTCTATTTACACTTTGCTTCTTCCCCATCTCTTCGATCTCTTCGAGTCTTCTACATCTCTGGATCTTCGAGGCTTCGATTTCTTGGCTTTTGATCTCGATCTCTCGAGTGATTTCTTGGATTCGATCTCTCGAGCGATTTGCTTGGCTTCGATCTCTTCAAGCGATTTCTTGGCTTCGATCTCTTCGAGGCTCTCGATCGATTGGCTTCTTCCCATATCTGGATCTGGATGCTTGATTGAGCTCGATTTCTTGGCTTTCGATCTCGATCTCCGGAGTGATTTCTTGGCTTCCCAGATCAGGATTTGGATCTTGTGCTTGCTTGAGTTCGTCCCCTGTGCTTGCTTGAGTTCGTCCCCTGATTGCAATGAGTTTCTACTCGGTTGAGTGTTTGTTTGCACATGATTCTGAAGGCGATGTGAGGGACGAAATTGACCCTGAGAAATGGGTTTGCCCGGAAGGAAGTGCTTGTATGTGGGCTCCGAATTGCGAGTATATGCATTGTCACACCAGTCCTGGCGAATCCTTTGACACAGTTGAAGGTCCTCCGAGCACCGAGCTTGATCTTGATGATGGTGTGGTTGACCAACCTTCAAAGTCCCCTAAAAATGACGACTCTGTCCCCTCTGGATCCGAATGAACATGGCTGCTAAGTACTCTATCCCTAATTCTCTCTTTTGATTTATTGCATGTTCGTTTGCATGATTCGGTTGGTTGTTGATCTGTTGATCTGCTGATTTGTTGCTTTGTTGCTCTCGATTTGCCCTTGATGTGCAATCTGTTGCTCTGTTGTTGTCTTTTGCTTGATGTCTTGATGTACAATCTGTTGATCTGTTGATTTGTTGCTCTCGATTTGACCTTGATGTGCAATATGTTGATCTGTTGCTGTCTTTTGCTTGATGGCTTGATGTGCATTTGTTGATCTGTTGATGGTTGTTGCTCTGTTGCTCTCCATTTATCCTTACTGTGTGATGTTGAATATGTTGTTGGCTATTGATGGTTCCTTGATGGTTCAGGGTTGGTTGCAATCTGTTGTTGGCTATTGTTTGCTATTGTCCCTGATCTTGCATATTTTCTGTGTTTTGGGAGTAATCTTATCCTAACAAATTGTTGTAAGCCGTGTGACTTGAATACTCTCTTTTGATTGGTTGTTGAATGGTTTTCAATGTGTGTAAATGCAGATTTGGCAATCCTCACCTATAGCTTGCTTGATTCTGATTGGCTAAGAAATTAAAGGCCTTTTCCTTTATGCAATGAAACAGTGCATTTATTGCTGCATTTTAATTTCTGAATTATGATAGTCAATGATGAAGTCTACCAAACCTGAGATGCAAGACCCATAAAATATGTTGTCATATGAATGTGTCATAGGAAAATCAATCTAAATGTAATTGAGGGGCTCACTGGTATGTTAGTGTTGTCAATGATTGTGTTTGTGCTTGATGAGGACTCTGAGATTATGTGAATAAGTAATCAATGATGAAACCATGTAGAATACTTAGACACAATTTCATTTAGTTAGACAACACTAATGTGCTTGAGCAACCAGTTTGTTTAGACTGAATAAGTACTATAGGTGTGTTTGTATTGTCACATTGGGATTGTATCAATGATGAATGGGGACAACCCGAGATTAATATTGCATGTTTTTAAATACTTACATTAATTATCATGCCATATGCATTTACAAAACAACTGAGCATTTAACATTTGTTCTTCACAAAATATATGCTTCAAAAAATTTCCTTCTCCATGTCTGCTTCTTTTGCTAAGCTAGGTAATCATGCTCTTCTTCTTCTTCTTCATCTTGAGTTGCATCTTGATTGTGTTGGGCTGCATTTGATGATCCTGCTATGTCTTGCCCTAAACCATGAACTACTTCCCATGCTTGCATGACACAGTGCATAGGTGCTTTAACTTGGCTGTGTAGAAGTCCCTGTCTTGCTAATCTTCTCTTTCCAACATGTGGGACGTCATAATCATTGCCTCCATTATTTTTAATTATCTCATTCATGCAATATTGAATAGTCATCCACACATCACTTAGTGTTTTTGGTTCCAGCTCATAATAGGCAGTATATACAACATCTAGCATGTCATCAACATTTTTTGGCATTTTTTTATGCATTAATGATTGATTGCTTCTAAAAAAACCCAAATCTAAAATGTTTAAATCTGTACTATTAGGAGGTTGTTGGACTAAGATGAAAGTAAAACCTTCTTGTTGGTATACTTGCTGCCATTCTTGATCTTCTTGTTTGATATGAGCCTTGGCATTGTCCTGTTGAATGAAAATTACCTTGTGTTGCCCATCTTCTTGTGGGCACTTGGCCTTAACTGCTGGAACAATCTGATGTATGAGCATGTGCCTTGTCACTTTTCTGTTGATTGATTCCACCAATTTGGTGACAAGTGTCCCCTTTTGTCTATTTTTGGATGATCTCTTTGCTGCTTCTTTGAATGCAAATGGGAAAATCCTTATTTTCCCATCAAAAGTGCACTCTCCCTCTACATTAAATCTAGGACGAGCTACTGCAGCTGTAAACATGATTTTTGGTATGAATTTTGATGAGTTTACAGACCTGTATTTGCCTTTCTCAGCTTGCTCTAGATACACCCTTTGTGACTTTTTGTTGAGATGAAACCATTTCTCATCAATATGAACATAATCATACATTGGTTTGTACTATTTTTTTGCTTCTGGTGTGTCCCCTGATATCATGCTCAGTATCCATTGCAACCTTGTCACCTTGTTTGCTTCTTTCAAACCTGGATGCAAAGATTTTGTGTGTGGCTTGATAGCTCCTCTCTTGATCATCCTGTGAATGGTGCTTTTTGAAACTGTTATGTTGTTTGCCATGTTTGTTGATATGTTGCTTGCTAAGTCCCTTATGCATGTCCTCTCCCCCATATTCAGAGATGTAATTGCAGTTGCTGGCACATGAATCCTCTTTCTCCCTGACATGTGGTACATTGTTGACATGTTGTACCTTTGATTGTTGTCCCTTTGTGTCTTTGTTGTGCCCCATATCTTGCCGATGCACTTCCTTGATACACTGAATTCCTGTGCAGCTGCATTTATTGCCCCGTGATGAAGCTTTCCATCTCTTGCTCTCTCTAAAAGCCATAATAAGATGTTCATTTTGTCCTTTGTGCTGAGCCTGTTCCTTTTAGTCTGGTGATGAGAAGATGCTTGTGGATTAAATGCATTCCCTGCCTTTGTTTCATGTTGCATTGATGGCTGGTTATCTTCTCCCATGTCCCCACTTGCTGGCTGGTTTAAATCAATGTTGTAATGCTCTTCATTAATGTCCGGGAAAAGAGGAGGCTCACTTAAATCAAAACCTGAAGACATGAGGAATTGGCAAATGATGCTAGATCTGAGGTTTTAGAGTTTTTTTTTGAGCTTTTGGTTATGGCTGATTTGTAGAGCATGAAGGTGGAAGGTGTTGTATTTGTAGATTGTTTAGTGTTTAATAGGGGTAATCTTGTCCTAAAATAGGGTGTAATCCATGTGACATGAATACTCTCTTTTCATTGGTTGTTGAATGTAAGAAAAAGTGAGATTGTTGATTTGGCAATCCTCACCCTTTTGCTTGCTTGAATCTGATTGGTTAAAAAAATAAAAGACCTGCAGTTTCTACAACCTGCAGACTGCATTTTGTGAGCATTTATTGCTTCTTTTTTTTTTAAAAAAATTGTGCATTAGCCCATTTGTCCCTTATATTATGGGACAGAGGGAGTATAACCTAAAGCGGAGGTTAAAAAAATTATTAAACGACACATGTCATTTTTAGATTGGACCACATCACCCTTTTTTTTTAAAACTATTCTTTTATTTTTGGATATGATAAAGTTTTATCCTTGTTTTTAGAATATAGGATAGAAATTTACGCCATTAAACAATCTTTTATTTTTAGATATGATAGATAGGAAGATCATTAGGATATTTTTTTTATTTTTCTAAGAAAAAGTTCATAATACAAAAATTTCTACTATTTAACTATTTATTTATTTTATGTAAGTTTAATAAAACCCGTACATGGTACGAGCCCTAACAATAGTAGTATACTAATGTGGAGGTTAAAATAATATATAAAACGGTTCCATAATAAAATAAATCATTCATCATTTTTAAATCAATCCGATTAGTTGAAATTTAATCGAATTATTTTTAATTATTTATATTTATATATATTATAAAAAATATATTTGTTTTATTTTTGGATAGGATTATTTTTTAGATAAGATATAAATAATTCTTAAAATATCATTCCTATATAGATTTTTAATGATTATTTTAGAAATGTTAGTTTTTTTAGATAAGATATGTATATTTTTTCTAAAATATTCTTGCTTATATCATCAGTTTGATCAAAATTTAATAAGTACAAATAAATAATACAATAATTTTATAAAATTCCGTACAAGGTGCGAGAACTAAGACTATTTCATAATTGAATAATTATACGATCTCTTATATTCATATGGTCTTATATATTAATAACAAATAAGATATTAAATGATTTCAATCCAATATCCAAATAATTATCTAATCTCTTATATTTACATTAATCATAAATAAGATCTTATTCCTAGTCTCGGGTATAATCGGGTTCGGGTTGTTTCGGGTATAATCGGGTTGAGATTGTTTCGGTTTTCGGGTACAACCGGTTCGGTTACAATCGGATTCGGGTATGTATCGGGTTAGTCTTTTCGTGTATAATCGGTTTTGGGTTGCTTCTTAAACGGGTTGATTTTGGGTTCATGTTAGAATCGGTCGGATCGGGTCGGTTTTAGATTTCATTTTGTAATTTTTTTCGGATAGTGGTCGGTTCTCGAACTGGGTTGTTCGGCCGGTTATTTCGGGTTTGATCAGAATTTGCCACCCCTAATTAAAGTGCAGAAAAACACACTTTTGATTACTAAGATACTAGCCCTCTAAAAAGGCATTTTTTTTGATGAAAACATTCAATAACATTAAACCATATCAGCATTCAGTACATCATAAAAGGATAACGGAAAATAACAATGGAAAAACACAGTAAAAATATCCTTAGGACGTCGTTTGCTCAACCAATCAGTTGCGTTGTTTGCATTCCTCTTGCAATGGATCCATTGACAATTAGAGAAGAAGAGGTGATGTCGCACTTTTTAGTTGGCTTTTGTGGGTAGTTTTATAGCTAGGTTGAGTCGTTTTTAGGTTTATTATGTTTGTTTTGCATATAACTCCGACCCTCTTTGGAGAGTTGGAGTCGTTTGTGCTTGTTTGTTGTTTTTATAGGTATTTGAAGCGTTGAGGAGGAGATATCCCGAGTTTTCAAGCTTTCTAGGAGGTGGTGTTAGAGTTGTCTTTTGGTGATGTTGATAGAAGGCCGAGAGTCGTTGCAATTGAAGGTTTGATGATTCCAAGGTGAAGTTTGCAAGATGAAGATGCTTTAAAAAAGAGCTAAAGGAAGTCTTAGAAGACCAAGAGCGATTAAAGAAGAAACATTGAAGAAGAACCAAGCTTTGGAGCAAGTTTCGAGCAAAGAAGTGAAGAAACCAAGTGCTGATGAGGTTTGAGATGACCCACTCTGGGTCGGTACCGAGCGCCTCCGTGTCTAGCAAAAAAATAAACTTGCGCCTTAAGTTAGGTTTTAGTAAATGTTTTATTTATGGGCCTTTTTAAGATAGAATTTAGTTTCCTTATGAAGACATTCCTACCACTATATAAGGTTCTTTTAGGGTTAGTTTTTAGGAGAGACGACACTTTTGAAGAGACGTTTTTAGGAGAGCAAGAGACGGAACATGTTTGCAAGTTTGTTTTCAAGGGTTAACTCTTATTCCAAGCTCTTGGACAATTTTAAGAGAGACTTGGAGGTTTGCTTGAGATTTGTAAGTTGCTATTTTTATTTTGAGTTTGTTTGGTTTTGAATTATGTTTTCTTTTTTATTTTCGGTTGTTGATTGCGTGATGGATCGTGAGTAGTCTATTTTTCTAGGGATTGGGTGAAACCCGACAAGTTGTGCATGATTAAAGCATGAATCTTTGAATAAACCATCCCTTTTAATCTCTATCCTTTATTCTTCTTGTTTGTTATCAATTCCTTGATGAAAGTTAAGGCATGTTCATGTTCATAATTGAATCGAATGCTTAAATTGTGAATTTTGATAATATTTGGGTTGAAGCGAAAGTTAAAACCTTTAGAAAACAAGTAGGGTTGCAAGTTTAGATCTTTACGAAAGTTAGAATTTATGCTTGATATTTCATGGCGAAAGTCATTCATGGGATTATTTTTGGTTGATTTTGATTTATGTTTGCATGCATAGCTTGTTGTGGTGAATCCTTTGCTCTAGATCTCTTTTATTTTGATTTTTCGAAGTTTATTTGTTACCCGGATAGGTCGGTGACGACCCCCTTTAGGTCGGTACCGCACTCTCAGTCCTTCCTAGTTTTTCCGGTATTTTTGTATCGTGTGTAGGTCGTCTCCCACCTGGTGTGGGTCAGTGCCGAGCACTTGCTGCGTGTTTTTTTGTTTTGTTTTGTTTTATTTTTAGTAGGATTAATAGCTAGACTTAGATACTTCTAATTCCTGTGGACGAACCCGACTCTCCTGTACTCAGCGGGGTCTTGATTATAAATTTATTTGTTGTCAAGAAACCCTTCCAACAAGAGGCTCTGTTCGATTGCCAGTGCCATAACAGTACTGAACACTGTGAGAGGAAGTGCTCCAACAGTGGCCAGAGAAATCACCTTGGAGGAATCGGACTCAATGATGATGTGAGATATATCCAGCGACGCGCCACTAAAAAAGCATTTTGACTACTAAACAAATGGACACTAAATTTCTTAAGGTGGAACGAGATAACTAATGTCTTATTATTATTCATAACAAATGGACACTTTTGATTACTAAGAATTATGTACTCGTTCTAACTTGATAAACCTTGTTATGTGGTGTAATCCTGATTAAAAAATATTAGAAACTTTACGAAAAAGATAGTGGAAATATAAAGCAATTTTTATCATTGGAAAAAAGAAACACAAAATTAACTAATTTGAAATTTTAAAAAAAATATTTAAAAGCTCATCCAAAATAGTGTGGGTTGGACCAAATGTAAAATTAAGATCACATCTAGTATAAATAATCTCTGAATAAACTTTTCTCTAGTAAAACTGTGGTGTACATAGTAAATAATATGTAATGAGAATATCAGAGAAGGAAATCTTGAATCTAGAAGCAAGTAAAAGTTGTGTAGGAGATTTTATAATACGTGGAAGGTTGTCATGACTCGTGAGGAAGAATTTGCAGACGGTTCTAGACGCAGATGTTGATCAGTCAAAATGCATGCAGAATAATACTAGAATTGACTAAAACCATATTTACATCGTACTTACCCACTCTAGTCACTAGAATTAGGTAAAGATACAAAATGCTACAAAAGTATCAAACTAGGCCAAACAAAGTGGGCATTCTAAGATTATGTTTCTTAAATGATCATCTCAGAAGGTAAATAGATGGTCTCCGTCAATCAACTGTATAAGATAGTATTTCTTGTGGATGGTAAAAACGATGTATACAACAAGATTGTGTTGAAATTTTATTTTATTTTTTATAAACCTAAAAAATAATGTCTATTAAAATCATTATAAATAGGAAAGAATAGCTCAAAACCTATCATGTTAGCCAAGCACCGAATGCGTTAGGTATTTTCGGTAACTTCGATAATTTTCAATTTCACTTGCAATTTTGACCAATTTCGCGCATATTGAGTGTCTTGACCAGACTAATATATTGCCCTTGGTATTCATGAGTTTCATAATGGCCACAATTTTTTAATTAAATCTATAACTATATATTAAAACTGTCATTTTTCGAGTCATCAAAACGAAACTGGCCCCACCTCAAATTTAAAAAATTAATTGTATTTCTATTATTATAACTTCTTTCTATTAAATTCTTTTTTTAACTATTTAAATTTATCTCGAACATCAAACAAATATCTATTCAATATAACAATATCTTTTGAAAGCTTCCTTATACAAGTATTTAAAATTAAAGATAAGATATTTCAAAATAAATATAAATTTTTTATCATAAATCTTTTGACGAATTTATTTATATATTTAGTAATTTTATTTTATAAAAAAATTAATGATAAATATTTATAATGTTTAAAATTAATAAAAATAGATAATAAAATATTTAATAAATATATTAAAATATTTGATAATTACTAAACTTACGTACATGAAAAGTAATAAAATATAAAGTTTGATTAAAAATTATACATTATACGAGTAATAAATTACTTATATTAAAGTTTATATTATATATTAATTTATTAATATCCTATTTATAATGTTTATAAAATATCGAATCGTAGTCGTACATGGTACGACGGGTAAAACTAGTAACTATAATATAACAGAATTTTGTTTTGTTTTTATCAAAATTGTTACCGTGGACAATATAATAATATCATATGGAGTTTGGTTCAAATGAAGAAAACTCTTATCTTAAAAAATAAATAAAAAATGCACTTTTCCTAGTTCGTAGTGCACTTTTCCTACTTCAGAGCACTTTTTTGGATTTGCACTTTACGTACTTTGTAGTGCACATTTCGTATTTTTTGTAATACATTGTTTGGATTGCACTTTTTGTATTTTGTAATGCACCTTTCGTACTTTGTAGTGCACTTTTCATTTTTCAGGATAAGAGTATTTTTCATTTGAACCAAACTCATATTATATAATATAAATATTTTTGACTTAGAAAAAAGCCCCCTCTACCAAAGCACAACTATAGTTAATTTTACCGTTGTGTATACGAGTTTGAGCTTATTTTTCTATTACATATTAAGAGTTTGGCTTAAATGAAACAAACTCTTATTCTAAAATATGAGACGCATGTATTTTATCTAATTCGTAGTGCACTTTTCATATTTTGCACGAAAAGTGCATTACAAAGTACGAACAGTGCATTACCACATACAAAAATGCACTACAAATCATTGAAAATACATTACCAAATTGGTACAAATCCTCCCAAAATTTGTTTTTTTTCCATCAATCTTAACAACATAATACACTTAAGAACAATTTACACGAAGGCATCAATCTCCCAAATTGATTTAAGAAACTTTTCTAAAAGTGCACTACAAATTAAAGTACGAAAGTGTATTGCAAAATACGAAAAGTGTACTACAAATTAGAAAAAGTGCATGCATTTCATATTTTAAGATAAAAGTTTGTTTTTTTTAACCAAACTCTATATATTAATGACCTATATAATAAAACATCTAAACAGTTTTTTTATAGTTGGTAGTTGAGTAATATAGTATGAAGGAATTGATCTTGCTTCAAATCTTTGTACTTGTTTGGTTGAATGCAAAAAATATAATTCATACAAAGTTAAATCACATGAATTAATTTCATATGAATTACAATTTATGTGATTAAAATAATTATGTTTGGTTGAAATCTAATTCCTAGTAATTTAAAATTACTACATTTTGTTTTGTTGATTGTAGAAAGTTTGTAGGAATTTAAGTAGAAATAAAACTATAACCTTATAAAATAAACTAGTTTAAACACATGATCGTTTTTTTGAACAAAAACTTAAAGAACCTAAAAAAGCAATATAAAACATATAAGAAATTAATTTTTTAATTCAAAAGAACATGCAACACGTATTGAAAAAATAAAACTAATAAAAATATCAATTCATATTCAAATTATAAGGATAATACCTAGAACACTTTTGTTCTAAATTTAAGTGACTTCTATAGATTTAATTCTTTCTATTTTCAATTTTTCTTCAATAATTACAAAATAAATTAAAAATGTTAAAATTTACTAATTTAGTCTTAAATAAAATTTGAAATTATATGAAAATTCTATTTGAAGAAACAACATTATTATTATTATGGAAAACTAATTTTGTTTCAATATATTCACCCAAATTATGGAAACAACATTATTATTATGAAATTCCTTCAAAAAAAACATTATTATTATGAAAATTCTATTCAAATTAGCCTTCACAATTCTCTAAGTTACACAAATATTTTTTATAAAAATTTTAATTTTTTTTGAATTATTAGAGCATCCCCAAGAATTGTTCTAAAAGTTTTCCAAAATGGAGAACCAACTATCATATTTTCTAAAAAAAAAAGTACAACTCCAACAAATTCTCTATTTTAAAGAACAATGCATTTAATCCATTTATTTGTAGGGAAATTCCTTTTGATGCCCCTAAGTTTTTACATTTTTCTTTTGGTGGCCAAGAAAAAAGCTTATTCCTTTTGGTACTCTTGAGGTTTTGCTAAAACCTCAAGAGATTTACTAAAACGAGAGCAATATAACTACGAATTTGCATTGTGAATCAAAATTACCAACAATATAAATTCAAGAATTGTACAACCCATCTCAAGATACCAAGTGCAACATTAATACCAAGTCTTTGGACAATAGTATCAACTGCTAGTGGTACTCTTGGTGTAATGATCAAACATTGACAATAATTCATAACAAATAATATATCGATCTTTGGATCAATCTACTATTCATATGCATAACTTTATAATTGTCACATGTTTACCCTTACAAGTATGTTTGCAATCCGACCAAGCACTAAACTACCTTTGGGTCGATTAGTACTCGCATTGACATGCATACACACAACATTCAACATTTTTTATGAACAATCTACACAAGAGAGGTCACTTTGGCGACATCATGCTTCAATCCATTCACTTAAAATGTTAAACATGTACAATCCAATACATATAATCACTGGAAAAATAAACCATATAATCTTCTGCACAAAACGTATATCAAAAGAGTAATGTGCATGGATATAATGAGCAAAAATTGTCGGTCAAAATTCTTAAAAAAAAAAACTAATCTTAAATTTCCTTTATAACAATTCAAATACCAAATGTGGCTCCAATGTCTCAAAAAATTGAAAAGTATAAAAGAAATATTGACCAAAGTCTTCAAAACACAACACCTTCATCTTATTAGTCAAAGTCCAAAGAGGCCTCCAAGCCCATATTGAATAATAGAAAATGTGTGAGAAAATAAAGTCCACAATGCACATTCAAATATCCTTAGGTTTCCCAAAAAATAAACTTTACGGAAACTTCAACTATAACTCTCTAGTAAATCATTGAGGGATACTTAAAATCCTGTCAAACGATAGCCTTTCTTTGGACCGACTACCATTCACGTGGATAAAGCCCCACATAATTATACAATCTTAAATGAGATACCTAGCACAACTTGATATCTAGTGTTTGCACTAGAAATATCAATCGGTACTCTCAACGCAATAATCAAACATTCATAATATATCCTGTCAAATAATAGCCTTTCTTTGGATCGACTATTATTCACATGGATATTATCTTTATGATATCAATATTTATTATCGCATGTGTATTCATTACTTGGCCAAATATTAACCTTCCTTTGGGACGATCAATATTCGCATAAATAAGAACACACAATCCTTATATTTCAAATTAAATTAATACACACACCAAAACTATCTTAATAGTATGCTTATTACCTTAATTAATTTAATTTAAAACTACAATTATACTAAATGTAAATAAGTACTCAATATTACACGTGATATAAAAAAACAACTTAGATCTTATTATATATACTCTATGACCAGAAAAAATAGAAATCCAAAAATTGTCTAGGCACAAAAAAAGTATATATTGCAAACATAGGATTGAACACCGAATATACAATTCAATCTCTGCCGTATATATCTCACACACAAGAAAGAACAAACATAAAATACATATATAAAAATACATAGATCTTGAGACGAAACGTTTCGTCTAGGCACAAAAAAACTACAATTATGGGAGTATCTTATATAATATCAATATATATTATTCTTTCTTCACTGCACAACTATTCCTTCAAGAAACTGTGCCGAAACGTTTCACACATAAGCGGCTTACAGAGCATGAAAACTTTAATACTCCACGACACAAAATAAAACGATAACGTGAGACTATACAATTCGAGTATGCACACAAAAACGCAAGAATGAGGAAACGAAAAAATACAGTCCCAAATTCAACCGATCAAAAACATATATGGTCGGTCAATTAAACTGTCAATCAAAACCCTAAAAAGCACAATAACTTTAGATCTAATAACTTAATATGATCGTGGCTCTGATACCACTTGTTGGAAAATTAATTTCCTTTAGACCCCTTTAATCCTGATGGCAATCGAACTTTATGTGGAACTATAAAATGAGAACCGTAGGTATGTGATCTTCCTCAGCTAAATCTAGGATTTGTGCTTTCACTCTGATGGGGAGAGTACTGTAGAAAGCCTGAATGATTTAACGTATTGGGGACCATAACCTAAAAGCTCTATTTATTTGACCTAATAGAATCCCATTAAGCCTATAGGGTCAAAGCCGGTATCTACCCATTGGGCCCATACCATTTATTAGAAGTCTAGGGCTTTTAACATAATTGAATCACTTAAAATAAACCCACTAATAATTAGCCATATAATATAATTGTTCTATTAAATATGTAAGCTCACATAATAGAGATTAAAAAATCTAACAATCTTCCACTTGAGCTACATATGAACCAAAAGAACAATTATATTAACCAAATTCTTTATGTGTACACGTCTTGGCTAATTCTATAGACTTCAACTTTATATCAATCTGGTCCATCTCTTATACTAATATGAGATCACGGCGACATTCGTCACAGATCATCGTAACTAAACTTTCCGTGTTCACCAAACTAGTATATTCAATGACATAGATCAAGTACGGATGAGTGACATGGAAATTACATGCAATGTGATCTCAAAACATGCCTATTTCCAAGGTCCTACTTTATTTGGAGATCAATCCAAAAATTCTTAAATAAGTTCAGTAATCTTCATTATGACTAAAATCATAAGAACTTTATTATGCATAAATCAAACATAGAATATCCACACAAACTCCCACTAAACCAAAATACCATAAGAATGCCAAAACTTAAAGAGCAGAATGCTCATTAAGGACTTTAGGAGGCAATCCTTGGTGAACGGATCCAATATCTTGGAGTTGGTCCTCACATATTCTATAAAATACTTGACTTTCCTGAACTATTTCCTTCATCAACAATGTTGATGTATTTCTCCATTAAACAACTCTTGTTATTGGATAACAATATTGTAATTTGTCACACAAAATCCTTAATGGGCTCTCAATGCAATTGAATGCACCATAGTGACAAAACTACTCAACTGTAGTAGAAGCAACTATAAGTGTTTGATTCACACTCTTCCAAAATATAGCCCTTCTAGCCAAAATAAAACCATAGTCTTAATGAAATCAATGCTAAAATACCCAATGATCTCCAAACTTTTTGATTTCCTTTATATGAGAATAATTCCTTCATTCTCTATAAAAAACTGCACAACCCCCTTTATGGTATCTTTCCAATGAGTTCTATTTAGTACCTGCTAAATATTATAGTTTAAAATACCATATCCAGATGTATATCTACTAAAAAAACAACAACCTCTCACTAATCTATGTAGAGAGAGTCAACAATCTTTTGAATCTCAAAATTCTTTTAGGGCATCAAGACTGAATTTATCACCTTTAGTGATATATGTACCTTATTGTGGACTTCCTTTCGCTTTATGCCTAAATACCAAGATCTTTTATCTCAAATTTCCTAATGAGATATTTCTTGGTATCATGCAATAGGCCTATATCGTGACTAGATAGTAGTATGTCAATAACATTAAAAGATAAATTTGCTCCCACTGAATCTGTGATATACACAATCTTTAACCTTACTTACCTCAAAACCAAATGAGACAATCACTTGATATAATTTATGATTTCATATCTTTAAACTTCTTTGAGACCATAGATGGATTTCTTTAACTTATAGACCACAGATTTAAAATCTTTGGATTTCAACTTCTTGGTTCAACCATATAAACTATTTTCTCGATATTTCTATTGAAAAATGTTATCCTTACATCCATCTTATGTAGCTCTAATCAAAATGAACTACAAGGGTCATCATTTTTCTTAAAGATCTCATTAAAGACAGTAGCTTTCTTTTGAGTGAATCCTTTTGCGATAAGAAGAGTCTTATATCTTTTGATGTTGCCGATGAACCCCTTTTGGCATTAAATATCAATATAAAACCAATGGTTTTAAAACGTTATGACAACTCAACAAGATCCCAAATATCTTAAATGTCATAGATTCTATCTCATCTTAAATGATCCATTTTATAGAACGATAACTTTTGAAGACCTTTATGAAGATTAATTGGATCATCCTATGCAATTTCTGCAATATCTTCTTATTCCATATGGTGTGTTAAATGATCATCTAAGATCACACCCACAAGATCTTCTTGTTCTACAAGATATACAATATGATCATCCAAAGTTGCATATCTCCTTTCTTTATTGGATCTCTGTAGTGACACTTCTTGAGGTTGTTGAGTTTGATATATGGGAGGAACTTTAATGTTGTCTAAAACCGAAGTTGTTACTAGAAAGCATTATAATTATACCCTAATTGCTTTCGATGATAACACTTGATAGAGAAACTAAATTATCTTCTTAAGACAACTTCATCAAAGAGACGATAGAGAAATTAAATTCTGGTCTCAACCCCATATTCATCAAAGAGATGTTCCTCAATCCTTCCCCTCCAAACTCTACATCCTCAAGTAACTTTTTTTTTTCCATAGAAACACTAATATTTGTAGTACTTGAAAGAAACTATCAAATGTTTCTAGGTAGTACTTTACTTGAGAGCAAGCCGAATTCAAGAAATGTATCATTCTTTATACATCTCAATTGACATTTAGGCACATTTCTTCTTACAATGTCCAAACCCTCTTTTTATTTATTTATTTTTTATAACAAAAGAAGCAAATTTCCTTATTTAATCCTTATTATGCTTCTTTTATTTCCGAACAGAATAAGGTTAACTTTAATCACCTTATTTCTTTATTTTGCCCTTTTCTGTATGTGTTAACCGATGAGAACCTTATCATTTCATCTCAACGGGAAACACTTTCAGATTCTTAATCTCTTCTTTACTTAAAGGTTTCATAAATGGTGTTGTTCATCATGATCATATGACCTTAGCAATTAGAATGTTCCCACATCTCAAAAAAAAAACTATCTTCTCTTAGAAAGAGTCGAATCTGTAGGAGAAGGGGTTGTTCTATCTGTATGCAAAGTCAAGATCCATACACCCAAACAATGTCATCCAATTCCTTAAGGTTGACATACTTATAGATTGAACTATAACTTTAAGTAGCAGATACTGTCATGAGATTTACTAAAACGAGAGCAATATAACTAAGAATTTGCATTGTGAATCAAAATTACCAACAATATAAATTCAAGAATTGTACAACCCATCTCAAGATACCAAGTGCAACATTAATATCAAGTCTTGGACAATAGTATCAAATGCTAGTGGTACTCTTGGTGTAATGATCAAACATTGACAATAATTCATAACATATAATATATCGATCTTTGGATCAATCTACTATTCATATGCATAACTTTATAATTGTCACATGTTTACCCTTACAAGTATGTTTGCAATCCGACCAAGCACTAAACTACCTTTGGGTCGATTAGTACTCGCATTGACATGCATACACACAACATTCAACATTTTTTATGAACAATCTACACAAGAGAGGTCACTTTGGCGACATCATGCTCAATCCATTCACTTAAAATGTTAAACATGTACAATCCAATACATATAATCACTGGAAAAATAAACCATATAATCTTCTGCACAAAACGTATATCAAAAGAGTAATGTGCATGGATATAATGAGCAAAAATTGTCGGTCAAAATTCTTAAAAAAAAAACTAATCTTAAATTTCCTTTATAACAATTCAAATACCAAATGTGGCTCCAATGTCTCAAAAAATTGAAAAGTATAAAAGAAATATTGACCAAAGTCTTCAAAACACAACACCTTCATCTTATTAGTCAAAGTCCAAAGAGGCCTCCAAGCCCATATTGAATAATAGAAAATGTGTGAGAAAATAAAGTCCACAATGCACATTCAAATATCCTTAGGTTTCCCAAAAAATAAACTTTACGGAAACTTCAACTATAACTCTCTATTAAATCATTGAGGGATACTTAAAATCCTATCAAACGATAGCCTTTCTTTGGACCGACTACCATTCACGTGGACAAAGCCCCACATAATTATACAATCTTAAATGAGATACCTAGCACAACTTGATATCTAGTGTTTGCACTAGAAATATCAATCGGTACTCTCAACGCAATAATCAAACATTGATAATATATCCTGTCAAATAATAGCCTTTCTTTGGACCGACTATTATTCACATGGATATTATCTTTATGATATCAATATTTATTATCGCATGTGTATTCATTACTTGGCCAAATATTAACCTTCCTTTGGGACGATCAATATTCGCATAAATAAGAACACACAATCCTTATATTTCAAATTAAATTAATACACACACCAAAACTATATTAATAGTATGCTTATTACCTTAATTGATTTAATTTAAAACTACAATTATACCAAATGTAAATAAGTACTCAATATTACACGTGATATAAAACAACAACTTAGATCTTATTATATATACTCTATGACCAGAAAAAATAGAAATCCAAAAAATGTCTAGGCACAAAAAAAGTATATATTGCAAACATAGGATTGAACACCGAATATACAATTCAATCTCTGCCGTATATATCTCACACACAAGAAAGAACAAACATAAAATACATATATAAAAATACATAGATCTTGATCGAAAATTATCATGCATTTCATAACTTTATGGAAAGTATATTATATAATATAATAATACTTCACCCTGCATTTCAACTCTTTATGGGAGTATCTTATATAATATCAATATATATTATTCTTTCCTCACTTCACAACTATTCGTTCAAGAAACTGTGCCGAAACGTTTCGCACATAAGCGGCTTGCAGAGCATGAAAACTTTAATACTCCACGGCACAAAATAAAACGATAACGTGAGACTATACAATTCAAGTATGCACACAAAAACGCAAGAATGAGGAAACGAAAAAATACAGTCCCAAATTCAACCGATCAAAAACATATATGGTCGGTCAATTAAACTGTCAATCAAAACCCTAAAAAACACAATAACTTTAGATCTAATAACTTAATATGATCGTGGCTCTGATACCACTTGTTGGAAAATTAATTTCCTTTAGACCCCTTTAATCCTGATGGCAATCGAACTTTATGTGGAACTATAAACTGAGAACCGTAGGTATGTGATCTTCCTCAGCAAAATCTAGGATTTGTGCTTTCACTCTGATGGGGAGAGTACTGTAGAAAGCCTGAATGATTTAGCGTATTGGGGACCATAACCTAAAAGCCCTATTTATTTGACCTAATAGAATCCCATTAAGCCTATTGGGTCAAATTCGGTATCCACCCATTGGGCCCATACCATTTATTAGAAGTCTAGGGCTTTTAGCATAATTGAATCACTTAAAATAAACCCACTAATAATTAGCCATATAATATAATTGTTCTATTAAATATGTAAGCTCACATAATAGAGATTAAAAAATCTAACAAGAACAATTTGGATGGTATAGTGTGTGAAGCCAATTTTGCTAACCTCTCTAGCTTGACCTATCTTGATTTGAGCTCAAACTCCTTATCTCTTGAGATAGGCTCTAATTGGGTTCCACCCTTTCAACTTCAAATCTTGTTTCTTCGGTCTTTGAAGATAAGTACTTCATTTCCTCAATGGCTTCAAACACAAAAGAGAATATCATTGTTGGATATGTCTAATGTTGGGATCATTGGATCAATTCCAAACAATATCAGTGACCTGTTTCCTTCACTAGAAACTTTGCGCATGACCAATAATCTCATCAATGGTTCAATACCACAATCCCTGTGCAAATTAACAAATCTAGAGATCCTTGATCTCCAAAACAATCAACTAACATGGATAATCCCAGATTGCTGGGAGGATTCCCAAGCAATGGAGGTTATTGATTTGTCCTCAAATAAACTATCGGGTCCCTTGCCAAAATCATTGTCACGGGTTCCAACCTTGCAATCATTAAGCCTAAGCAACAATAAGCTTAAGGGAGAGCTTCCATTTTTCTTGTGCAACTTGACCAATATGTTTGGGAAGATACCTCCATGGAATGCAAAATGTTTTCAGAAGTTGCAAATTCTTAGGTTGAGAGAAAATAGCCTTCATGGAAAATTTCCTCCACAACTATGCTCGCTCCAAAAGCTTCAAATCATTGACCTTGCAAACAATAGATTGACAGGATCCATTCCCAAATGCCTTGGAAATTTCAGTGCAATGGCTTCCTTAACCATAATACCAGGGCCGGTAAATGTCGGACCATTCCCTTCACATGGAAGTGTTGTAGAAGTCACAAAAGGAGAGGAGCTAGAGTATACTACAAACCTTGGACTATTTGTAAACATGGATCTCTCATGTAACAACCTAGTTGGTACAATCCCGTGGGAGCTCACAAAGTTACACTATTTGCTTGGCCTAAACTTGTCATACAACCATCTAAGTGGACCAATCCCCAAAATGATAGGCGAAATGAAATCTCTAGAGTCCCTTGACCTATCAAATAACCATCTATTTGGAACAATCCCAAAAAGCATGTCCCTTATAAGCACTTTGGAGCACCTAACTTGTCATACAACAATCTCCATGGAATGATTCCAACAGGCAACCAACTACAAACGCTCAATGATCCATCCATATATGCAGGAAACTCGTGCTTATGTGGAGACCCACTGCCAAAAAATTGCGAAGATGGAAAATCAGCGAAAAGCCCAACACACTCGGCTATAGATTATGATGCTGGAGATGAGCAGGAAAATAGGTGGTTCTTTATTGCCATGCCAATAGGCTTTGTAGCTGGTTTTTGGGGAGTGATTGGGATTTTGTTTGTTAACAAAAGATGGAGAAGTGTTTTTTTTAAACTCGCTGAAGACTTTGTAGATTGGATACTAGTTAGTTGAACCACATGAGAGTGTCAAAAGGACACTCTTTGTATTATATATAAGTGAAGATATGGTATATGGTGTTATAATGTTGAGTGTATTGTAATATATAAAAAAAAATTAATGAAACTCCAGATGTATCATTTGTGAGGTTTCGACTCCTCTTACATATTATTGTTTGATTTTTTTTGAGAACGTACTTTTTTAAATTGAAATTTCATGTAAGGAGTATGGTAACATTAGATATACAGAAAAGTTTTATTTATGTCTCAAGTTTAATTCATTTGATCTTGAAAGAAGGTTATAGTATACATCTTTAATTATTTTTGAAAAATACTAGAAGTACTAAACGTATATGCCCGTGCATTTGCACAAGTTAATAATTTTATCTAAATTCTTTTTTTCATGTTTATTTATTTAATTTTTTTCAAATATTATATTCCATCAATGAAGTCTTTGAAGTTGTATTTTTTTTTTACATATAAGTATCACTTGCATTTAAAATTGATATTCAGTTAATGTTATGCTATTTTATTAATATGAATTTTACTTTGAATTGTAAAAATATAAGGATGATATCTGGAAGACAAAAAGACTTGTAATATTCCAATAAAAATACCATATTATTATTAAATATATTTTGTGTATAAGAAATTGTTGTTTATGTAAAAAAACTTTTAAAATTATTAACTAAGCGATATATTCTTTTCGTAATTAAGACTCACATTCATTAAAAAAAAACTAACTTTACAAAGAGAATGTAATTAATAAAATTATTATAAAAATTTATTGTATAGATAAATAGATATCATTACTAACTATGGTTTATTAATGATGTGGGTTGCTGAAAGCATGCAATATCCCTAGAATTTAAGAGACAGTCCTGAGTGTAGCCTGATGGTTCTTGCTATCTCAAGGAGGTGTCAATGCTTCCTTTCCACTCTCTCATTATGTTGTGATGTGTAAGGTGCACTTCTCTGGTGAATTACAATTTGATATTAGCAATTTTGTGCATTTTGTTTGTATGATTTCTATCCCATTGGTACTTCTTTTACACCCTACAACTGTACTAAATTGAGTCTCTACATAAGCAAGGAAGTTCATCAAACACTAGTATACTTCATTTTTGTTTTTGACAAAAAAGGTCCAAGTGATCCTATTGTGATCATCAACTATAGCGACAAAATATTGTGCTCCAAAAATACTAGGAACCCTGTGTATGGTCCTTAGAGATCTATTTGAATCAGATCAAAGATCCTTTTAGCCATTGTATTACTCTCATAAAAGGCAACTTCTAGATTCACTTGGGTTATTTTCCTTGTGTCCCAAGCAGATACATTTAGGGAGTTTGAGCCATTCATGATGAGAGTCGAGGTGAGTTCGGGACCGAAGCTTATTGCTCTAAGATCTGATCATGGAACTGAGTTCAAGAACTCAGAGTTCATATAATATTGTGACAAGAATGAAGTATCGCACACCTTTTTAGCACCACGTACGCCACAACAAATTGGAGTTGTGGAAAGGAAGAATCAAACTTTGAAAGCAATGGCCAGAACAATGATGATTGAGAGTGGAGTTCCCCAGAGCTGTTGGGTAGAGGCAATCTCTACAACAACTTACATTCTCAACAGAACCATGGTCCGTCCTATGATCAAGAAGACTGCTTATGAGATGATTTAAGGAAGGAAGCCCATCATTTCCCATTTGAGAGTCTTTGGATGCAAATGATGTGTACACAACAATGAGAAAGACAACTTGGGTATGTTCGATGCTAGAAGTGATGAAGGGATCTTCTTAGGTTACTTACCACACAACAAGACTTATAAGGTGCATAACAAGAGAACTAAAAAGATAGAGGAAAACATTCACATGATATTCAAGGAAGAATCATTCAAAACGGGAACTGAGGTGCAAAAGGTGGGAACTCTCTTCTAGCTTCCCAAGAACGAAGAAGAAGATGATGATGATGACGATAAGCCAAGGAAAGGAACACGTCGTTATATTCAAGGAAACAACGACTCTCAAACCAGAAAAGTTCAAGAGTCCGTTGATTTCCCATCACTTGATGAATTACTTGACACCTCACAAGTTGGTTGCCTAGTTCCTCAACCAGAAGATATTCTTGAGTCAAGCTCACAAGGGGAAAACAGAGGGAACATGCCTAATGCTGAGAATGAAGAACCTGAAAATGAAGAAACAATTGAAGAGCTCCATGAAGATGAGGACCTGCAAGAAGATTGCAATGACAATGATGATAAGGAACAAGAGGAGGACACTGATCTCACCAACATCAATCCAAGGAACATCATCTCTCCTCTTGACCAAGGTGTAAGGACTCGATCCTCAATTCAAAATTTTTGTGCATTCAACGCCTTTGTCTCCATGGTGGAACCAAAGAACATCAATGAAGCGCTTAAAGATCGGAATTGGATTTTTGCAATGCAAGAGGAACTCCACCAGTTTAAAAGGAACCAATTATGGAAACTTGTTCCTCTCCCTAAAGGAAAGAATGTGATAGGGACTCGGTGGGTGTTCCGCAACAAGCTGGATGATACAGGGGCAATTTCCAGGCACAAGGCAAGGCTAGTATCTCAAGGGTACAACCAGGAAGAAGGAATCTACTATGATGGGACCTTCGCTCCCGTGGTAAGGATCAAAGCGATCGGACTCTTGATAGCCTTTGCACCTAACAAGGGATTCATGCTTTATGAAATGGACGTGAAGACTGCCTTCCTTAATGTGTATTTAAAGGAAGAAGATCACGTGGCTCAACCACCATCACTTTCACTGCTGACGCATCGCTGAATAACCCTCCACACCAGTTCGAGATCCGAACAACCCCGATTCCGAGCAAAACATCACCCTTGTTCGTTACCGATCCAAAAACCCTCGTTACCAATCCCAAATCTTCCTTATTTTCCTCTATTTCTTTAGATCCGGTATGTTTTCTTAACCTTAATCTTTATTTCGAAATTTTTGGAGCATATGTGGTGATTTTTGGTTGATTGGCATATCTAGATCTAGATCTAGGTGGAAATTTCTTCGTGCATAATTCATGCCTCTTTGCTTCAATTTTGTGTTGTGTATTGATGAGACAATGATTTTCTATGTCTAAGTTGAATTAGTTTCAATTTATTGCCATGATTTGATTTGTTCTTGTGAAAACTAGATCTACACTTTCTTGAGCAACTTTGGCATATTTGGGATAATTTCTTGATTAAGTATGGGTTTTTTTGTGTTTGGTATCTCTTGAATATTGTGTAACCTTGCATAGATGACGAAATTGTTGAATATTTGTTGGTTCAAAATCGAAATTTTGACTCGAACTGAATTCGGGCAACATTGGTGCCTCGGTACCTACCCTTATGGGTCGGTAACGCCGCCTATTTTTCACCAGAACGTCGACTCACACAGGCCCCTCGTTACCGACCCCTCAGTCGATAACGACCCTACAGAATACTTGAAACTTATTGTTTTGCATGACTTTTGTTGTATTTCTAAGATGTAACTTGGTTTATTTATGCTTGATTGATTCACTTTTAATTAATTATGCATGATAGCTGTGTTCTCCTACTTGTTTGGCATGCAAATATGAAGTTTTGAGTTGTTTTTAGGCACTTATGTTCTGATGGTGCGCAAAATAGAGGAGTATGAATGGTGGGACAAGAGTACAAGAAATAGCGGGATCCGGCAGGGCTCCCGAGGCATAAACTCGAGGGCCTTTTCCATACACATCCGAAAAGGCAACCTCTGCCCAAGCGAAGCTTCAAAACCATGATCACGAGGTCCAAACCTCGTAAAACTCACTAAATGGGGCGGTTAAGCAAACTCCCCCCAATGAATAACGAGGCCCAAACCTCGTTGTTCAAAAGCTGACATCCCCGCCCCATTTAACCACTCAACGGCCACCATATTCACAACCAATGACCAACTGCCTCACTCTCGACCAATCAGAGGGCTTGACCTCGAGCGTCCCACATCGAGCAAACGGAAAAAACCATGTTCCTCAATCCTCTATAAATAGAGGAGAACCTCAAAGGTAGGAGGGGGTCGAAAAACATCTTGAACTCAAGAACTATCTTGTTGGTTGAAGATTGCCGTGTTGAATGATCGTAAAAGACCACGCTACAGCCAAGTGAAGGTCCACAAAAGACTTCAAGTCGCCCAAAGCGACCTCGTCTCAATCAAAGTTCTCGCTACATCACTTCACAGACCACAATCCCTGCATGAACAACCAAGTATTCAACCTCGCCAAAGGATATCGAGCCTAGGTTTGCAACAGGAGCAAAGCTCGTTAATAGTCTGTTAGTGGTAGAATCTTGTAGCAGCTAGGACGTCTCGAACCTTGTTAGACAGAGACCTCGATCCTCAAAGATGAGTTCTAGGGCATAATCGGTCCACGGAAAAGCTGTCCAAGGGTTGAAAGTAGCTAAATCGCCTGTATAACAGATCTATGAATACCCCACCCAAACTGCCACTAGAACAGGAGGGGTATGGATAGAGACTCCTTAATTTTAATTGAATGAATGACAAGAATCTCGCTATTGTAACCTCGTTCGAAAGATATAAATAAAAGCATGTGTTTTCCTCGTCGAATAAAAGCAATCTCGTTCTTGTCTTTTAGCGTTGGTTTATTTCGGGTTTCATCACTGGCGCCGTCTGTGGAAACTTCTTCATCCTAAGTAGTTTACCGACTTGCGCAAACCTTGGCTTTTGAATCTCTCAAAATGGCTTGTCCAAACAACTTCTTCCTCAGCTCCCCGATAACATGCCTGAGGCCTCGCAATGGATGAACATGGCACCACCGCTAGGTTGTCCTTTCGGAGTCCCTCCGGGGTGGGCATATACTGTCCCGCAAAACCCTTACCCATTCTAGGGGTACGAACTAGGCGGCATTCCCCCAAACCCATATCCATATCCGGGCTATGGGCAATACCAACAGGGCTTCGCCCCTTCGCCCGACCACGACTAGGCACCTCTGATGCCCGCATACATCCCCGTTCCCGGGCCTGGCCAACCCCATTCTGAGTACGTACCCGAGTACGTTCCCAGGCACGTGCTGGGGCACGAGGCATCAACTAACAACTCGTCAATGAAGAGGCCTCCCCGCGACCCCATGCATATCTTGAGGTCTCGCTCGCGATGCTCCCATATGCAAGATCCGGAACTGTCCGAAACGGCGGGGAGCGTGATGCGTACCCTATAGTCGCGCTCGCGACATCGTCATGTTGAGGCTGGTAGCCTCTCACCTTTCGTGGACGAGATCCAAAGCGCACCGATGCCCAAAGGCTTCCACAGGCCGTAGATGGGACTCTATGACAGCGCAACAGATCCGGAGGAGCATGTGAAGCACTTCGCTGTTCAGATGAACGTCAACTCTTAAAATGATCCCATTTTTTGCCGCGTTTTCCCGACCACCCTGGAGAAGGCCGCGATGACATGGTTTATAAGCCTCAAAATCGGGTCTGTGGCCTCGTTCGCTCATTTGTGCGATGCCTTCATTGCACACTTCAGTGGCTCGATGAAGCGCAAGAAGAACAGGCGGGATCTCCGCGGCATCGAGCAGGGAGAGGGCGAGTCACTAGGCAGCTTTTTTATAAGGTTCACAACCGCTTTCGCAGAGATCACGCATATCGACGATGCGTCGGCGCGAGACACCCTCACGGGCAATCTAGCTATGTCACGAGGCTTTCAAGAATTACATTTTCCTGAAGTGTCCAACGACGTATGAAAACCTATACGCTCGAATTACGGCCTAGGTATACGCCGAGGACGCCGCCAACCAAAGCTCTCGGCCGAGGACCGACAAGGAAATTGTGGCCGAAGCTAAGGGAAAAGTGAAGGTGGGTGTGCCTATCGCCACACATGCGTATGTTACGCATGCCCAAAACCCCGTCGTCAACAACAACAACAACAACAACAATAATAGAAACAACAACCGAAACAACAACAATAACAAAGCGGGGAGAAACAACGTCGGTGGAAGTTGGAACTTCTTTGGAGGGAGGCAATGAGGTTACAGGGGAAAGGGCGACCCTCTGTATAACCTGAACGAAAAGGGCCACGCCAACCCAACCTCAGAAGCAAACAACGTGCCGTATGGTCCGGGCTAGGTGAGAGCCAAAAACATCGAACAGTAGGCTCCCGCAAAGGATGCACGTTTCGGGCACATGACGACGCCTGATGGATATATTCACACCATCTCAGGTGGCCCCTCGTTGGTTGGCTCAAGCCAAGTAGAAAGAAAGAGGTGCGCGAGGGCAAGCCATCATGAGTCCTCGGTATTCAGTGTCGTAGAAACCTCGCGGTCCCACGTAGGGCTAGTGATTTTCATGTTTTTGTTACAGTTTTAGTGTGTTTTCTTAGTTTTTTAGGTTTAGTTTTAATAGTTTTAGGGTTAGTTTGGTGTGTTTTTGGATGGTTTTGCATATTTTGTGAAAAGTATGGAAGCTACTCCGTTTTGTGTCTTTTTGTAGGTTTTAGCAAGGAAACAGTGCTTTTTGGAGCTGAATTGGAGTACTATGGTGAAGGACGAAAGAGTATGGAGATGAGAAGTCGAATTCCAAGTTTTTAGAGTTGAAGAGTTGAAGAAGACCAAATCCAGGCTTGTTAACGAGGCTGTATAGGGTCATTAACGAGGCTTAGAGATAGAATTCTTCGAGAGATCTTTGTGATATCTACCGACCATGTGCGGAAATCTATCCTAATAATTCCGTGTCGATAGGGTTTTTAATGAGTCTTAGGGTTATTATATTTTATATTTTATGTCTGATTATCTTTTTAGGTTATCTTTCTATCTTTTTAGAGTTAGTTTCTATCTTTTAGGAAAAGTTTTTATCTTCTAATCTTTTTATTAGATAGCTTTATTAGCATAAATACCCTTCTTTCTAGCCTGGAAAGGGAGTGGCAAGAGAGGAGTAGGAGACGATTTCTAGGAGATCCGAACAAGAGAAGTCGGGTGAGAAGGATATCGAGCCAAGTCGATCGAGAGAGAGAGTTGGATCATTAATCAGTTCATTAGCTTATGTTGTCTTGTTTGTTTTCGGTTTCTTTTGAAGTCTGCAAGACGATAATTTTCTTATTAATTTGAAGTAGTTTTTTTTGTTTTCAATGTTTTCTCCTATTGAAGTTATTTGCTTTATAGTTATGAATAGTGAGTAGTTTTTCTTATCTAGGGTCGGGGTTGAAACCCGACGTAGTTATGCATGTTTGATGAGTAGGTTGAAGTGTTGAATGCCTTTTATCTATTTTAGATTGCTTGTTGTGCTTATGCCTAGATGAGAATCGAGGTAATTTGAGTTCTTAACTTGATTGAGAAAGAAAGTTATTGACTTAAAGGTTGATATTGTTCGATTATGAAAGTTTCGAGCTTTGGATCCAAAACAAGTGATTGAGTGAATTAGTTTATGAGAATAGATTGATTTGCTTGATAATCTGTGAAAGTTGATGAATTTATCTATTTAAAGGCATGATATTTATCTTCTTACGAGTTTATATGCATAGCTATGTTGTTGTAACCCTTGTCCTAGATTTTTATTCTTATTAGAGTTTGTTTTCGATCTCATTCGTTATCGAGTATTTGCCTCGGTACCGAACCTGTGTTTTAGGTCGTTAGCAGTGTTATCCAGGTTCGTGAACGACCCTGACAAATTCGTTAACGAGGTTGGTCGTGGGTGTTTTGTGTTGTTTTGCTTAGTTTTTATTTCTTGTAGTTGATAGACAAACAAGAGTGCTTCCCGTGGAACGATCCTGACTCCCCTATACTCAGCGGGGCCTTGACTTATAAATTTATTTGTTGTTCAGAGAAAAGACCCGTCAACAGCTAGCCTTCACCTCCGAGGACGCCGAGGGCTTGCAAATGCCACACTCTGACCCTTTAGTGGTGCACGCTCAGCTGGGCTCGAAGATGGTGAAGCAGGTGCTGGTGGACACGTGATCTTACATGGACATCATGTACTACGACGCCTTCGAGCAATTAGGCATCTCTGCGACGTCCCTAAAGCCCTACGCCGGTAAGCTAACGTCCTTCTTTGGCGACGAAGTTGATGTCGCAGGCCTTATTGACCTCTGAATGACGTTGGGTGCTAGTTCGACGAGGCGAACCGAGATGGTGGAATTCACCGTGGTGCGTTTGCCCTTGGTGTATAATGCGATCATCGGGAGGGTGTCCCTGATGAAATTTCAAGCGGTGGTGTCCATCTACCACCTAAAGATGAAATTCCTCGTCGATAGCGGGGTCGGTGAGGTTAAGGGCAATCAAGAAGAAGGTCGCATCTTCTACACGACCTCCGCAAAACAAAAATGTCCAGTATTCATGGTGGAGACAACAAAGGAGGCTGATCTCGAGGTCCGAGACTTTATGGTCCCCACCCTAGAGGCCAAGAGAAGGGTTCGCACTCCCTTCGGTAGCATGGCAGAAAAGATCTATCTGGGCGAGGGCCTCTCCGCGGAGTCAGCATCGTCGCTAGAGACCTTGCTTGCTGGCTCCCGCAACGTGTTCACGTGTACTGCAAAAGACCTCTGCGGCGTTCCGCGGACAGTGCCCCAACATTCCTTAAACGTTGATGTCACCGCTCGTCCCGTGGTGCAGCGATGGAGGAAGATGAATGAGGAGAGGGTGAGCGCCGTGAGGGACCTACTGCTACAAGGTCATGCCTTTTGGTTTGAAGAACGCGGGTGCCACCTTCCAACGGCTCATGGACCGAGTCTTCAAGAACCATCTGGGGAGGAACGTGTCAGCTTACGTCAACGACATTGTGGTCAACAGCAGAACCCTAGAGGAACATTTGGTCGACTTTGATAAAGTTTATGCAACACTAAGACACAACCGGCTCAGCCTAGATCTTGAGAAATGTGTGTTCGGCGTGTCATCGGGAAAGTTCCTGGGAATCTTGATCAGCGCACGTGGGTTAGATGTGAACCCCGCCAAGATAGAATCAATTCTTTCGATGAGGTCGCCCCGATCTCGGACCGATGTACATCGGCTCAACGACGCTGTGAACTACCTGGGGAGGTTCTGTTCCCGTTTGGTGGAAAGATCGCTTCCCTTCTTCGCGGTCCTAAAGAAAAATGACAAGTTTGTCTGGGACGAAGGGTTGGAGCTCTCTCTCTCTGGGTTTAAGGCGTTCCTATCAAAGTTCCCCACATTGTCGCCTCCAAAAGTGGGCGAGGACTTGCAACTGTACGTGGCCGTGAGCTTAGAGACGGTCAACGCTGTGCTAACGAGAAAAGCGATGCACCCTATCTATTTCATCAGCCACGTGCTCTAACCTACGAAGCTGCGATACTACCAGCAAAAAAAATGGCCCTGGCTGAGGTGACCGCCGCGAGGCACCTGCACCCTTACTTCCTGATGTTCATGTTTTTAGTTTAGTTTTAGGTGTCATTCATGTGTTGTTTAGTTTAGTTTTAGTAAGTTTTAGAGTTAGTTTGGTGTGTTTTTGGATAAGTTTGCATATTTTGTGAAAATGATGGAAGCTACTCCGTTTGGTGTCTTGTTATAGGTTTTTGAAGCAAAAAGGAGCATTTTCAAGTGAAGCTGAAGTGAAGTGGTGAAGGATGGAGTGCATAGAAAGAGGAAAGGAAGAGTGCATGTTGAAAATCAAGAAGAAGTTCAAGTGAAGCCATGGAAAGAGTGCAAATAAACCCCAAACAGAGGGCTCGTTACCGACCTGTGAGGGTCGGTACCGAGCTGTGCAACGAGTTTTGTTCCAAGGGATTCAGCAAGTGTCTACCGACCTTGTGCAGGTCGTTACCGAGGTGACCTGTGTCGGTAGAACAGAACCGACTTTCAAAAATTATATCTTTTATCTTGTAATCTTTTTAGTTTAGAAAATTCTTATCTTTTAGATCTTTATTAGATAGCTTTCTCTAGTACAAATTCCTAGTTTTTTGTTTTAGTTTTGTAGGTTAGCAAGTTTAGAGAGGAACGAATTAGACGGTAGAGAGATTTCCGACTCTGTTCGATCGAGAGAGAGAAGAGGATCGGTTCTCGAGTTTGTTCTTCTTGATTTCGAGTTTGAACGTTTGGTTTGTAAGACGATATTTCTTTAGTTTCAAGTAAGTTTTACTTTTCAATGTTCTCTTTTAATAAAGTTGTTTGTTTTGATTCAATGAAGAGTGAGTAGTTTTCTTTTCTAGGGTCGGCGTTGAAACCCGACGTAGTTGTGCATGGTTGAATGAATGTATTGATGTTTTGATTTCCTTCTATGTTTTGAATTACTTGTTTATGCTTATGCTTAGACGAGAGTCGAAGTAATTTGAGTTTGTTGATTGATCGAAAGAGAAAGTCTTGAACTTGAATATTGATATGGTTCGATAACGAAAGTTTCGAGCTTTGGATTCAAAACAAGAAGTAAAGTGAATTGATTTATGAAAATTGATTGATTTGCTTGTGTAGTCAACGAAAGTTGATAGATTTATCTTCAAATGCATGATCTTTATCTTCACATGAGTTTATATGCATAGCTATGTCGTGGTAACCCTTGTCCTAGAACTTTTTATCCTTTTGATTTTCCTAAATTTTGCATCCGAATACACTTGTTACCGAGGCACTAGGATCGGTACCGAGCCTGCACTTGCATCGAGTTGTTTGCTTTGTTTCAGTAGAATTGCAGCATCGTTACTGACTCTGACAAGGTCGGTACCGAGGTTTGTCGTAGTTGTTTTCCTCTGTTTTGCTTTGTTTTCTTGTTTTCATAGATCGATAAACAGACAACCTTGCTTCCCGTGGACGATCCTGGCTTTGCTATACTCAGCGGGGTCTTGACTACAAATTTTATTTGTTGTTAATTAAATCCCTATCAACACTTCCATGCACACCCTACCCAGGTCCTCTCCGTTCTCCCTCTTCGGCAGATCCTCCACCAGCCCGCCGTTTCCAGGCGGATGACAAAGTGGGCGGTTGAGCTCTCCAAGTTTGACATCAACTACCTCCCCAGGACTGCAATGAAGGGGCAGGCCCTCGCTGACTTCATAGTAGAAGTAACCTTCCCCGAGACTGACGAGAGCGCGGAGGAGTGGAAGGTCTTTGTCGACGGCTCGCGATGCAGTGTCGGGGGTGGGGCTGGTGTATTTCTTGTCGATCCCTCGATCGAGACAGAGTATGCCAATAACGAGGCCGAGTATGATGCGATGATCGCCGGGATAGAGATGGTGCTGCTTAGTGGGGCTCGCAAGATCAAGGTGTACACCAATTTCAAGTTTGTGGCATGACAATTGAATGGGCAGTATGACACCAGAATGGGGTTCCTGCCCACGTAAAGAGAGAAGGTTAAAGCCTTGGTATCATGTCGAGAAAGATTAACGGTAGAATCGATTCCACGCATTGCGAATGTGAAGGTAGATGCTCTTGCAAGGCTGGGGTCGGCCCTTCCCTTAGAAGTAGGCATCCGCGTGATGGTAGAGAGAAAGCTCTCGCGAAGTGTGACCAGCGATGTTCTCTCCGTCAAACTCGAGGATTGGAGGATTCCCATCACGCGATATGTGGAAAGCGGCATCCTTCCTGAGGATCCCGTAGGGGCCAAAAAGCTCAAAATGTAGGCAGCTCGCTACTGCGTCGTCAGAGGACGACTTTATCGTCGGGGTTTCGCAGAGCCCAACTTGCTATGTGTGCCGACCGAGGATGTAGGGCACATACTATTCGAGGAACATGAGGGGGTCTGTGGCGGCCACCCCGGTTGGCATGCCTTGTCGCACAAAATTGCCCACTTGGGGTATTTTTGGCCCACCCTCAGACAGGACGCGAGGGCTTATGTTCAGAAGTGTAACGGGTTCCAAAAGCACGCCAACGTCCAGCATGCCCCGACGTTGCGCCTGCGGTCGATCCATGCTCCTTGCCCCTTTGCGATGTGGGGGATGTTTATTTTAGGACCCTTCCCCAAGGCCGTGGGGCAGGTGCAGTTCATCCTGGTCATCGTCGACTATTTCACGAAGTGGGTCGAGGTAGAGGCGATGGTAAAAATCACAGGGAGAAAGGTCTGGAATTTTCTATGGAAACACCTTGTATGTTGCTTTGGGGTCCCCATGACCATCATGACCGACCATGGTCCTCAGTTCGATTGCGAGGAGACTCGGACCTTTTGTTCCGAGATTGGAATAACCGTCAAGTTTTCCTCGATGGCCCATCCACAATCAAACAACCATGTAGATAACGTCAACGCTCGTATCTTGTCCGATCTTAAGAAGCGGCTGGGCATAACACAAGGCTGTTGGGCGGAGCTTCTCCCGCTCGTCCTTTGGACATATCGAACAACTGCGCGTCACGCCACGGAAGAGACACCTTTCGCTTTAACCTACGGGGTGGATGCGCTGGTTCTAGTAGAGACCTTGGTCCCTTCGGCGAGGCCAATCTCAATGTAGAATTGCAGTTCAGGGACGAGCTTCGCGAGGTTGCCGCTCTGCACTCCATGAAATACAAGCGACGAGTTACGGTGTATCATGACAAGAAGGTCAGACCCCGGGTATTGGTCATGGGAAATCTCGTTTTCAAGGCGCACCGAGGTCGGCAAGCTAGACCCAAACTTGGAGGGACCGTACCTCCTCGGGGAGGAGGTCACGGCCGGGGCTTTTAAGCTCAAAGATAGCGAGGGGCGCACTCTAAGCAAAACATGGAATGTCACTCAGCTCAAAAGGTATTATGTGTAGAAGTCTCCTAAGAAAAAAACCCTCGTTGTGACATGATATCCGCCTTTCTAGTTGTGTTTTTAGGGTGTGTTTTTGTGTCTTCGAGTCTTTTTATTTAGTTTTGTGTTTTGTTTTGAGTCGTTTGTGTATGTTTTCGTTTTTTCTTAAGATATGGAGTCTACATAAGCTTTGGTGGTGTTTTTATAGGTTTTGGAGCTGTTTTGAAGCATATTTTGAAGAAAGGAGGAAAGCACTTGAAGATAGCACTCAAGAATGAAGTGAAAGCCGAAGAAAAGCACTCCAATAAATACATTGAAGATGAAGTTTGAGCTTGGAAAGAAGTAGAGAAACTCGTTACAAAGACATAGGAAAAATAATCAATGCTGATGGAGGTCGATATCGACCCTGCCCAGGCCGATATCGAAGTGTGGAGAAAAGGAAAAATCGAGAATTTAGAAGAGATATCTACCGATCCTCACGGGGTCAATACCGAGGGTCCCGTGTCGGTACAAAACATTAGAGTCGGCACAATTAATGTATTTTTATCCCTTTTTATTTGTTTCATTTTATGTTATTAGATAGATAGAAGGAATATATCTTATTAGAAGATTTATTTTCTTAGAGATAGATCTTAGATAGATTAGTTTCTTTATAAATACTCTTGTCTACCCTTTGTTTTTCTCATCCACCAATCAATTAACCTAGTTTAGGGGGCGAGGAGGAGAGAAGAGACATGCGTGAGAAGGAACGGATTTGTGGAGTTACATGGAAGACAAGTTTTCTTTGGATTTGCTTGTAAGTTTACTCTTTAATTTAATTTAGTTGTTTTTAAATATGACTTGTGAGTAGTTTTCTCTCGCTAAGGTTGGGGTTAAAACCCAACAATGGTTGTGCATGCTTGTTTGTGATCATGTTCGATTGTTTTTATTGCATAAATATATCCTCTTGTTCTTAATCTTGAAACGAAAGTTGAAGAGAATTTCTCATTCATAGTTAAAGCGAAAGCGGAAACTTTGAATAGAATAGTCAATTTAGGGTTTTGAAGCGAAAGCGAATCAATCCTAGCTGAAGTAGAAGAGATAGATAGTAAGTGTTTGACCCAAAAAATTCCAAGTATGATTTCAAGACCGAAGAATGTCGTCGTCACAAAGAACAAAGACTGTTGTCGTCACAAAGACCATTATCGTCAAAAAGACCGTCATTGTCAGAAAGACCATCATCGTTAGAGAGACCATCATCGTCAGAAAGACCGAAGACTTTCGTCGTCATAAAGACCGAAGACCGATGACATCAATCGTCATCTGACTATTTCGCAGCGCCAGCGAGATCCCGAGATCTCCGGGTTAGTTACAACCGCCTTTGACATATCCTCCACAACGTACACTACCTAGTTTTTAGGAGAATGTGTATCCTTGATTTTGTAACTATTTCTATGTAACTCTCCCTACTATATAAAGGGATTTAAGAGCATAACCACGTAAGATCGAGATCTAGAGATAAACAAATACATACATTAGTGCACAATAATCCCCTCTCTTGTAATCAAAAGGCTCTCATAACTTAAATTGCTCTCGGAGACCTCTGTCGTCTGAGCCAGACTTCTAGCATCTGACTGTTGTCTTCCCAACAGTTTTCGCATGATTAAGGGCCCGGAACCCCAGATCTAAGCTTGTAATAGCTTGTTTATAATTAATAAGAAGAGATAAGCATTTCTTCTACATTTATATTGATTTTACATTTAGTTTCTTTACTTGCTTATTGCTTTTGTTAATCGTTTTTATCGGTTTTCCCATCAACCCGATCCAATCGTATCCCTTTGGCTATCAAACCCCATCTAGGACATTAAAGTGATTAGCCGGTCATTTTTTGTCCAAAATAGTAAGTTTATTAATTTAGAGAAAGTTGATTGATTTACTTGCTTAAAGTTAACGAAAGTTGACACCTTTATGTGATAAAATAATGATCTATGTGTTTCATTAATGTTTGGCATGCATAATTGTTGTTGTGGGGATACCTTTACCTTAGATTTTCTCTATTCCTGATAACAACCCTTACTTTGTTGATTGCTTGCGCTCCGAGTAACAAAATTTGGTACATAACTCTCTCCCGTGGGCGAACCTGACTCCCCTGTACACAGCGGGGCCTTGATTATAAATTTATTTATTGTCAAGAAACCCTATCAACATGACCAAGATTTGTGAATAAAGGGTGGCGTATTATTTTTCGATATCATCTCAATGTGAAGACAATCTAGCGAGGCCACGATCATTGGGAGTAATCCCAATTGATCGTCACAATCTATCCTCCCCAAGCTTCCCGCTTGGGGTTGGAGACATTCTAGTGAGGCCGCAATCATTGGGAGACATCCCAAGTGATCGTCTCATTCTATCTTCCCCAAGCTTCCCGCTTGAGGTTGAAGACAATCTAGCGAGGACGCGATTACTGGGAGCAATCCCGGGTGATCGCGACAATCTAACCTCTTCAAACTACCCGAAAAGGATATAGATAATCTAAGTGTGACATGCGCGATCCGAGTGAGGCTCATGATCGCTGCATATAATCTGTGTAGAATGCGCGGTCCGAGCGAAGCTCGTGATCGTTGCATATAATCTATGTAGAATACCCGGTCCAAGCGAGGCTCGAGATCGCTGCGTAAAATCTGTTCGACATGCGTAATACAAGAAAGGCTCGTGATCGTGCCACAATCAAACAAAAGAATGCCCCGATATGGCTCGAGCAGTCTGTAAACTTTGCAGCACTCGGTCCATGGGGTTGGATTGGGGATGAAAGGGGACTTTGAGACCCTCGAAAGACGCGTAATATAAACCATATATAGCGATAAACAATGTAAAAGAGGAACATGCATAAAACAGGGCCGCGAGGGCCAAAAACGTATATTACAAGGGCTACCAGGGCTACCGTCCAACCAAAAAATAAAGAAAATTACAAAAGCGCCCTTCATTCATTCGGCTTGTCGGCAGGAGGGGCCATGGGGAACTTGCAGAGGGGCGAGGCAACGACCACTTCGAGCTCGGAGGAAGGATCGGCCAGGGTGGAGTTGGGATCTCCCTAGGAGGGGTCCAAACCTTCCTGGACTGAGGTCTGCGACAGGAACTTCGTTCTCGCTCGATACAACCCCGCTTTCGTTGTCGAGAAAAAATTCGCATTCTCCCTCGGGCTCCTCCCCGATGTCCCCCATGGTCAGTCCATACTGGGGTCGATATGCTGATACTTCGCAACCGCCTGTTTCACCCTACGCGAATAGCCTGCCGGTACATCCCAACAATGCTGCTCAGCAACCCTTCCTAGTACTCGGCCGACATGACTTATTTGGGCCCTCCAGCCTCCACCTCCTCGTTGAGCTCCTTGATACAGTGGTGAAGACTGCTGTTATCCTCCTCCACCTTCTGGAGCTCGGATTCCTTCTCCTTGAAATATTGGTGTTCCTCGGAGACTTTGGTCCGCAGGTCCTCATCCGAGGCCTGTAGATCCCTGGCCAAGGCCTTCGCCTTGGCCGCCTCCCTGGCCAAATTGTTCTAGAAAATCAAAAATATGTTAGGGAAAACAAGCAAGAAACATTGAAGCGAGACTTACAAAGAAAAACAAAATATACCATTGTCGAGTAGCGGAGGGCCTCGTCGTTAAGGGCGTCCTCGGAGAGATTGTTCGCCCACACAATCTCCTCCTTCCAGTCATCCCTATTACGGTTCTTGAGCGCACCCCGTGACGGCCCGGGGCAGTGGAACTTCGTGACAGGAGTGTCGGTGGCGGTAAGAACCTGCCCCTCGAGGCTGGAGCTGGGGACAACCTCCCTCCTTGAGGAGCTGCGTTGGCTGTCCCCCTTATGCTTTTTCCTCTTTTCCCTGCGAGGCGACGACTCCGCTTCTTTCATTTTGGAACCGTCCCCATCGCCGGATCGCAGGGGGGCATAGGAGGACGCTCGGGTAGCGTCGCCTTTAGGCGTTCCTCCTCAACAATTTTCACCCCTGCAACCTTCGACGGGCCAACGCCTTCGGTGCCAGGGTCTTCGTGGCCCCAGTGGTCTGCGCGGCTGGCCCCGCACATTTGTTCCCCTTCGATCTTCGGGCCAAATCATCCAAGAGAGTCACTGAGAAGGAAAAAGCCAGTTAGTAAAAGAGAAAGGGGAGAAGGTCGCAAACAATCAAAATCTAGAATGCGTGATCCGAGCAAGGCTCGTGATCATCGCAAACAATCAAAATCTAGAATGCGTGATCCGAGCAAGGATCGTGATCCGTGCAAACAATCAAAATCTAGAAGGCGTGACCCGAGCGAGGCTCGTGATCATCGTAAACAATCAAAATCTAGAATGAGTGATCCGAGCGAGGCTCGTGATCATCACAAACAATCAAAATCTAGAATGCGTGATCCGAGCGAGGCTCGTGATCATAAAAAACAATCCAAACCTAGAATGTGTGATCCGAGCGGGGTTCGTGATCACCATAAACAATCAAAATCTAGAGCGCACGCTCATGTCCATCGCGGAAAATCTAGGCGCGACATGCGCAACCTGAGCGAGGCTCAGGGTTACCGCACGTGGTCGAAATCTAAAAACAAAACAAGAAACAATGAAAGAGCGAGAAAACATAAAGAAATAAGTACCCTCTGCACCCTCGCGATTCGGGAAGGTAAGACTCAGACCCGCCCACTCGAGCCGATCCTGCGCCAGGTATTTCCAGTATGGCGTCTGGCGCGACGTTGCGAACCGATTTTTGATCTTGGTGACATCTAGCGACCCCTTGGGACGACGGAAATTTTTCGGTGCCGAAGGTTAGCTGAGGTACCTCCTAGTACGGTCCCGAACTAAGAACCACTTGTCCTTCCACTAGCCGACGTTCGACTGGGTGGTGGTGATCTTGAGTCCGAGCAAACTTAGGTTGACGAGACATGATTTCTACTCTCGTCTTGCTAGAAACAAGCTTTTCATGACATCCATGTTAGGCCCCTCCCCGAGCTCGTAGCTTCGAAGGGTGTACATGCACAAGTGCCTCCATGCGGGGGGGGGGGGGAACAGTTGTGTGGGGCAGACATTTATTAACCACAAAAAGTCAGCTATGTGCCGAGCGAGCGGCAGCCGGAAGCCAGCCTAAAGGCTCTGCAGGTGAACAACCGTGCACAGGTCGTACAAGGCCAAGGAGCAGCCCTCCCCCTCGGGGAGCACTAGCTCAACCCCCTCAGGCAAGGCAAAATCATTCGCTATAATTTCAAGGTCCTCCCTTTTAAGAACTGTCGGGCTCCCTCGGGCAGAAAGATCCCAATCGCGGGGTTTGGGGTCATCGGTATCCGCTCCTCGATGATTGAAGGGATGCATGGCATAGAATCAGGTAATATACAACGGGAAGAAGCTCGGCTGGTCGTTGGAGTCGGACGATCACACATCGGAGCCAACGAGTTCTTCATTAGAGATCGTGAATGAGGCCATCTCAACCTTGGAAGACATGTGTAATCATGGAGAGTGCGAGGTATCGGAAGTGTCAGAGGCACTAGGTGAAGGATCGCTGAACACAATCGAAGGGGATCTCGGGATCTAGGAGTCGCTGGTTTCAACGGTTCTTGCGATTTCGGAAGGTACTTCATAAAAATCTTCCCAGAGTTTGAATGCGAGGCCTGGTGGAGGGCTTGAAGAGACTCCTCTAGGCATGAAAAGCGAAGTCCAGGTTACAAGAAGCGAATACTTAGAAAAGAAGGAGAGTTTTGAGACATCGAGCAAACCAAAAAACAAAGGAAAAGCGAGGTAGTGGCATAGGGGCGGTGTGACTCTAGGGCTACTCTGACGGATGGGACGGCCTAGGAAGAATGTGAATGGAACAAACAAAGTTGCAGAGTGAAAGGCAGTGGTTAGAAGATCAAATGTCCCATCTTCCAAGCGGCGAGACGTTTGGGTTCCCAAGAAGAATTCGAAATTCAAAAAAGAGAGGGAGCTATGAACTCAACCGTCGGCTAGCACACCAAAAGGCTTGAGAACATCGCCGGACTGCTAGCGCCACCTCCGTTCACACCGTTTCGCCGTAGTGACACCGGTGCAAAACACCAAAAACCCACCACCTCCGCCTAGGGTACGAGGCAGAAAAAGAAAAAACGCACAAAAAACACATGCAAAAAGAGGGTCGACTACTTGTGGAGAAGGCGATTGTGGGCCTTGAGTAAATGGAAACGCTTCGCCTGCTTGTTGGAGATCGAAAAGGCAGAAGAAAGAGAGGAAATGGTTTGCTTGCAGAAGAAGATGAAGAATGAGAAGGAGAAAGATGCATAAAAGGTATTTATAAAAAGCGGAGTTGGGCCTCTACCAGTTTGAAATACCTTAATGAGACTAAATTCCTTCAGGGGCCCATTAATGAGGAAAGGGGGAGCGAGCCCAAGTCTCGTCAAGTGCGTGACAGAAGGAAAAACCTCCAAGAAACTGTTGAAGTGTTCAACCTCATTGAAGATCCTCGACCCTCATTGCCCACAAACCTCTAGCCTCGCTGAAGATCCTCTGACCTCGCTGCCCATAACCCTGAAAACTCGTAAAGAGAGCTCCTCAAAATTGAGACCTCGCACCCCGGGTACGGAGGACGGAGCATCGCGCATATATGACCCGCGGCCCTCGGGCCGAGACCCAAAGGCCATAGGGTTGTGATGGTGCACAAAATAGCAGAGTATGAACTGTAGGACCAGATTACGTGAAATTGTGGGATCCGGTAGGGCTCTCGACGCATAAACTCGATGGCCTTTTCCATACCCATCCAAAAAGGGAAATCCCTGCCCAAGCGAAAGCCTCAAAACCACGATCACGAGGTCCAAACCTCGTAAAACTCACTAAATGGGGCGGTTAAGCAAACTTCCTCCAATGAATAACGAGGCCTAAACCACGTTGTTCAAAGCTGACACCCCTCCCCATTTAACCACTCAGCGGCCACCATATTCTCAACCAATGACCAACTGCCTCACTCTCGACCAATCAGAGGGCTTGACCTCGAGCGTCCCGCATCGAGCAAACGACAAAAACCATGTTCCTCAATCCTCTATAAATAGAGGAGAACCTCGAAGGTAGGAGAGGGTCGAAAAACATCTTGAACTCAAGAACTATCTTGTTGGTTGAAGATCGACGTGTTGAATCATCGTAAAAGACCACGCTATAGCCAAGTAAAGGTCCACAACAAGACTTCAAGTCGCCCAAAGAGACCTCGTCTCAATCAAAGATCTCGCTAAATCACTTTGCATACCACAATCCCCGCATGAACAACCAAGTATTCAACCTCGCCAAAGGATATCGGGCCTAGGTTTGCAACAGGAGCAGAGCTCGTTAATAGTCTGAATCTCCCAACAGCCAGGAGGTCTCGAACCTTGTTAGACAGAGACCTCGAATCCTCAAAGATGAGGTCTAGGGCATAATCTCGCTATTGTAACCTCGTTTGAAAGAAATAAATAAAAGCAAGTGTTTGCCTCGTCGAATAAAAGCAATCTCGTTCTTGTCTTTTAGCGTTGGTTTATTTCGGGTTTCATCATGTTCGACTTATGTATGGGGTGTGTGGTTATTTTGTCTTGTGTGAAAAGTTACCTTTAGAATTTTTGAATGTGCAGGACCAAATGTCAAGATCAAGCAAGGCTAACAAGCGATACAAGAAGAGAGCTCTACCAAAGATTGATGAGGTGCGTTTTGGATCCGACGGGGAGGTTGTACTGTTCAAACTTGTGCTTGACCAACCTCACAAGACAAGGTGGTTCTCCAGAGCTCATGGGGAGACATTAGGGATGTATGAAGACATTAGGCAGACGTTTGATCATATTGGCGTTGAACACATTCTAAGCACCACCGACCCATACTACCCTTCCCTTACAACTGAGTTTATGGCCACTCTCTCAATCAACATAGAGGATCCTGATTCTGTAGGAGAGGTGAGGTTCCAGCTTGGGAACCAACAATGTGCCATCAACTTTGAGGAGTTCAATGGCCTCCTTGGATTCCCCAACCCTTCTAAGGGTTACAAGTTTCCCGATGACTTCAATTTGCATAAGACCTAGGGATATCTGACAAGCCAGCCACGTTGCCCTCAGTCTACACTTCCAGGCAAGGACATTGCCAACCCCCTCTTTCGCATCATTTTCAAGATCTTGGGGAGCACGATCTGGGCCAAGAAGGAGTTGTCTAGGCCCACCAGGAAGGAGCTTGCATGTCTAAGGTGTATGGTCTTCCAAGATCCAGCCTCTATGAACTTGAGGCATCAGTGGATGCAACACGTGGTTGAGAACATAACAAAGACTAAAGATTTGTACTTCGGTGGTATGGTTTCCCTTCTTGCTAAGGCTTTGGAGGTGGATTTCTCCCTTTACACAAAGACCCTAACTTAGTTGATTGACACCAACTACTTGATAAGGTTAGGGATTTTGAGGAGAAGGGGTCATGTTTTTGAGACAACATGCAACAATAGGCAAGTGGTGGTGACTGAGGAAAAGCTGGAGCTCTTGTACCTTCCAAATTGGTACACAACATAGACATCCACGCCGTTCCCTCTAGCCAACTTACCCGGGGGTGAGCTATCGTTGAGGAGGATGGCGTCCCTGTACGCGAGGGTCGAAGAGTTCCAAGGGCAAGCTATTGAGGAGCACGTTAACGAGCCCTATGGGTTTGGTAACAAGAACCATGATCACGCTGAGCAATTCGGTAACAACCCCCAAGGGGTCAGTACCGACCATCTTTCCATCCGACTCCGCATGGTACCGAGGACGACGGGATCAGTTACGGGCCTTACATTCAGCAGTACCCGACCTACCGGGTCAATCATCCCGGTGATGCCAGCTCGAGCTCTACAATTACGCCTCCATGGGTGGATGATCTTGTTCAAAGGATGGATTGGCTCTAGACTAGCCAACTTAAGATGTATGATCAAATGAACCAATTCCAGGAGTACTTTGAGCGCCAGAGGAGGATAGATGAGGTGCGCTGGCATGCGATCGACGCCCGTTGGGAGCGGGGTGATGAGCTGTGGCAGTCCACTGCCGAGTTTATGATTGAGATGGAACACCACTTCCCCTCTCCACCACCACCTGATTATTACTTATTCTCTCTCTTCCAAGGATGTTTTCAAGATGCTTCAGAATTACTTTGTGAGTTTGTATTCTTTTCTCTATTCTTTCTTTCTTACTTTTATGTGTCTTTAACAGTAGGACACTGTTTATTTTAAGTATAGGGTAGGGGAGAAAAGAAAACTCTTGTTGTGTTTTGTGTTCTTCATGCTCTTTTTAAGTTGTTATGGGTTTGTATTGAGTTGTTGGTTTAAGTTGTCTTTCTTGCTTTAGAAACGAAAAAAAAAGAAAAAAAATACAAAAAGATCTTTAGGACGGATGATACCCTTATCTTAGAGTTCTATGATAGTGATTATTTGCATGATCATGTAAATCCTTTGACATGTTTGGATAGTTTAGCCCGACTCTTTCATAAAATTGTTTTTTTGTGAATTTTTAGCTTGTCACAAAATTGAGCACATATGACTTTTAGGTATATGTTAATTGCAATCCAACAAAATCTACCTCGTGAGCATATTTTTAGCCTTGAATCTTTCTTGTGTGATTTTAATCTCCTATTGCATATTATCTTTTGATATTGTCATGATTATTTATTTCTTAAAACCTATATGAGATATTAGTTCATTACATGTGGAATTAGATGATAGAGAACTTATTTTTCATTAGCCTTATTATTCTCTATCTACCCTATCATTGTCCTTTCTTTTTGAACCCATTGTTTTTGAGACTTTAAGCCTATTTTTAAGCTCCACAAAATTTTTCCCTTGCCGATGAAAGCTTGACCCTATTCTGGGATTAGGACTTAGTTTGGTTATGATTGATTTTCTTGAGAGTGAAATGTATTGGTTCAAAGAGAGGAATGGGTATTTTAGGAGTCTCATTGCTTGATCAAAATTTATAAAAAGGATTTTTGGCTTAAAAAGTATGCACAATTTAGTAGTGTAAAAGAAAAGAAAAGAGGAAGACAAGCGAAAATGAATGTTGTTGAAGTCGTTACCGACCCTTCACGGGGTCGGTAGCGAGCCTACCGAGCCTCCTCCCAAGAAAAAAAACATGAAAAGTTCTAAAAAAAAGAAGAAGAAAGTGTGTGAATAAGTGCATAATAAAAGAAAGTAAAATGCCAACAATTCCTTTATATATTTCATGAGACTTAGTTGGGATTTTGTGTTGATGAAAAAGAGATGAGTGAGTATAGTGTTGAGTGAGTTTGGTATGTTTTTTTTGAGAGTTTTTTGGTGAGTTGTGATTGATAGTTTAGGAGTCTTGATTCCCGAATTTTTTAGCACCACATAACCAAAATATTTCCATGCCTTATTGTTGTTACCAAGCCCCATTACAACTCGGCCGAATGGAAGCTTCTATGAAGTTTATCATTGAGACTAAGTTCTCTTGATAATCCTGCTTGTTTTGACATCTTTGGTAGAGAGATTGGTAATATAAGTAACAATATCAATGAGTTTCTGTATATAGGATAGAGGTGTGAATTGTCATTCAAAGCCTAAACACATGAGAGTTGAGTGAAACACATTATTCCTTGTGAGGTGGGATTGTGATTGCTTGTGCTTATTAGTTGCTCATATATGTGTGATGACGTTTAAGTCACTTGTCGATTTTTCACTTATGCTGAAATTTCTTTTTGATAAGGGCTATTACTTGATGGATGTGTTGATGGTTTTAATTCTTGTGTAGTTATTGCTTGAGGACAAGCAAGCTTAAGTATGGGGTATTTTCATGTCCGTGTTTTTAGCTTTGTTTTAGTGTGTCTTTTTATGTTTTTAGGTCTTGTTTATCTGTGTTTTTGTGTGTGTTGTGTTTCTTTTAGATTAGTTTGCATATTTTGAGAAAAGTGTGAAAATTACGCTAGTTTTTTGTTTCTGTGTAGTTTTGGAGCGGTTTAGAAGCATTCATGAGCATCAAAGGATAGGACCATAGCCAAGGAAGAAGAGTTTGAAGCTAGGAAAGAAGACCCTGAGGAATCCAAAGAGAAGAAGTGAAGAAAAACAAGAAAACAAGTCAAAATAGGCTCGTTACCGACCCAGGAGGGGTTGGTACCGAGGCCTTCAGGAAGACAGACTGAGAATTCAATAGAGTAGAGCCTACCGACCCTGAATGGGGTCGCTACCGAGGGTCCCCGTGTCGGTAGGCGACGCCGTCTTTTGTGTTTTTAAAGAGATATTCCGTTATCTTTTTAGTTTAGTAGTTTTTATCTTTAAGTTTAAATCCTTGTTTGGACAAATTTTAGGGGGGCTGTATTTTATTTTTTCCACGCAATCTCTCTCTCTCTCACTTATTTTGGGGACGCACATTATGTTTTGGGAGAGACTGATGTGATTCCATCGACAACCGAGCCAACAATGGAGCACGCGTCAGAACACTCAAAGGAGCCACGACCTGCCCTTGGTGCGCCCGCAAACTCGTATTCGGAGCTACTTGGCGCGCTCTTGCAGATGGATGGTGGCGCGCCCTTGCAGAGGGATGTTGATGCGCCCTTGCGGAGGGATGGTGTGCCCTTGCACACGGCTGGAGGCGCGCCCTTGCAAGGGGTTGGTGCGCTTGGCCAAATGTCGGATCCCGGTCTTGATATAGCCAAATTGCAAGGAGCCACACCGTATCTTGGTCGTATTATGCGATCCCGAGCTAAAGCCATTCTTTGTCAAGTTCAAGAGGAGCTCTTGGGTCGTGGGTTTCCGAAGGGGTATCAAGAGGAAGGATGGAGTCTTATGATTCATCATGGTTCAATAAGTGACAATTCTACGGTTAAGGACAATTAATAAGTTCTCGGGTTTTACGGGTTAAGTTTGTAATTTTCTTTAAGTGAGGGGGCTGATTTTGTGAGGCTTACGTTAGGTTATATGGCCGGCCACCATGCTCCTTTCTCCTTAGCTTTTAAACGACACACACTTGTTATTTCCTTTACTTGTGTCAATCTAGTTTCTACTTTCATTTTTCTTTCAATCTCGTTGTTCGATTGTTGGTGGGTAATATCCAACGATATTGCATTTTAGTTTGCTTGAATTCTTGGTGAATCATATCCAAGGTTTTGAGCATCCATATCCATCACTTTCCATCCATATCCAATTATTGGTGAGTCACTTTCCGAGGTGTCCTGGCGATCTCTTTGCACCATCATCTTCTCCATCGATACGACCATCAAGTGGTATCAGAGCCACGCGAAGGTATCGCCATATAATCCTTGTTCCGACCTTGAATTTCCACTTGTTGCAAGTTTTTTTGGTTTGAAACTCCTTTGTGGCTGCGTTGTTGTTGTGTGCGGCCTTAGTTGGTGTTGTTGTGTTGTGTTGTTGAGGGAGATTTGTTGTCTTGAGTTGTTGATGTCTTGGCCGAATTGGATGAACATCCATGTCTGAAAAGGCTGCTCAAAAAATGTCCATGGATAGAACACCAATGGTCCTCATAATTTTGGTAGTTGAAGGATTGCTTCTCTTGCTTGTTTAATGCCTTCAATTAGTAGATGTTTTGAATGAACCATTTCTGATTTGTGAGAGCTGAAAATGTGAATTTTGTGTCCAAAAACTAGCCTTAAATCTTTTCGTTACACGCTTGTTGTAAGGTTCGGTGCTAGGATACGGGAACGACACCAAGACGGAACAACTTGTGTTGTCGTTTAAGTGACTTTGGAATCGTTTGTTGAAAATCAGAAAAACCTTGCCGCCGGCGTAAAGATAATAAGGGGCCAGGCACTGAAAAAAGATTAAGACTAGAAAAACCTTGCCCGGCGGCGTAAAGCTAATAAGGGGCGGGGCCCGGAAAGAGTAGTCAACTAGTAGAGCCTATCAAAGGCCCACTCGAACAAAAAAAAATTAATTAATTAATTATACTTGATGCTTGTTGTCTTGGTTATTAATTCAAATGCACTCTATACCTTGATTTTTGCCATGGTTGTAAGATGACAGATGTAGGTGATGGGAAGGAAAAGCAACAAGTTGAAGAGACGTCCACTAGTTCGGTGGCTGCCATGTTGCAATCCATGCAACAATCCTTGCAACAATCTATGGAAGCTATGGAGACTCGTTTTACTAATCGGTTGGCTGATTTGGACAGTCAAGTACAAGTCCGAGATGATAAAGCACAGGTGCCTCAAACGGTGGCTCTACCAAGTGTTTTACAAAGTGCTAACCAGGTGGAGTTGTTGCACGAAGAGGCCTCTACGTCTTACTTGCCAAACACGGAGGCGCAAGAATCCCTCTGTGTGAGTACTTCAATGGGGGTTATTCCTCCTTACATTCCTCCTACGAGCTTCCACAATCCACACTTTGTAGCCAATTTCGGGGTAAGACCTTCATTTGCTACATTTTCGAATAATATTGTTATTAGCACTACTAACGTTTCAGGATATGGAGCTCCGAGCTATCAAGAGGCCAATGCTACCATGGCCATTCATCCCCCACTAGCTTTGCACCTACCAAGACGTGGCCAACCTCCCAAAGGGCCGGCCAATGTAGCCGCCGGGCAGCCTTGGCAAGGCGCGCTGGTGCATCACGATGAGCGGCCTCGGGATCCCCATCACGGCATTAAGCTGAACGTGCCAACTTTTGCGGGAACATACAACGTCGATGCATGCCTTGATTGACTTGCCAAGGTGGAATATATTTTTGATTTCTATGGATACGATGATGCTCAACGAGTGGCCATGGCGGCCATACACTTCACCGACTTTGCTTACCACTGGTGGCTCGAGGACAAGGCTTTGAGGAGAACACGTCGGATGCCTCAAATCAACACTTGGCAAGATCTAATAGAGGCTTTAGAGGAGCGGTTCGTGCCTCAAGATTATACGGAGCGCATCCAAGCAAAGTTGGAGCAAGTGCGCCAAGGAAACCGGACTCCTGACGAGTTCTACAAAGAGCTGCGTATGCTCATTTTTTGTTCCCGCATGCAATTTCCCGACGGGTATTTGATTTGGAAATTTTTCAATGGGTTAAATTTGGAACTAAAAAATATTGTATGCAGCACTTTAGTAGGGGTACCGATGTTGAGCAAGTGCTTCATTACACCAACCATATTTACAAGCACCTTGCTCAATGACGTTCAAGTTCAACCACTTCCCGGACGTGGCAACCTTCCTCCACGGCTCCTAGGGTTCTACCAATTCAGTTTAGGAAGCCGGAGATAAGGAAGGACTCGACTCCTCAACCGAGGAAAGATTTCCCTCCACATCCTCGACAAGAAGGAGGAGAACGGGCTAGCGATGTGAAGTGTTTCAAGTTCCTTGGCCATGGGCACTATGCTCGAAATTGTCCCAATGAACGGAAGGTTCTCCTTAACTCCCAAGGGGAGTACGAGTACGAGGAAGAAGGGACTGTGGAAGAGGAAGAGGAGAGCCCCGAGGTTGAGGAAGACGAGCTCCACGTCACCGCCGAGGATGGAGAGTCTTGACGGAGTCCAACGAACACTCTTCTTGACGGAGAAAACCACCACACCTAATCAGACGGAAGTTATCTTTCACACACGATGCAAAATCATGGATAAGGTATGCAGTGTGATTATCGATAGCGGTTCTTGTTGTAATATTATTAGTCAAGAGGTGGTGGATTGTTTTTCTTTGCAAACTACTTGTCATCGTTTACCTTATCCTTTGTGTTGGTTAAATTCTAACGCCCCGATCCAAGTCAAGGAGAGGGTTCATATTTGTTTTTCTACATGACCATACAAGGACGAGGTGGATTGTGATGTGGTGCTGATGAACGCGTGTCATCTCCTTTTGGGATGCCCTTGGCAATACGACATGGGAGCTATTCATGACGGCGTCTCCAACGAGTATCATTTTCAAACGGAGGGATACAAGGTGATGTTTCACCCGATGACTCCCCATGAAATTATGTTGGATCACGAAGCGAAGGAACAAAGAAAGAGGCATGCGCTTCGAGAGGGAAAGAAGGACAAGAAGCTAGCTCTAGGTGGTCCTTCTATGCCCTTGCTTTTGGCCAAACCGAAGGAGATACTTCATACTTTCAAGGGAAGTGGCGTTTATCTTTTGCTTGTTTTTCAAGAATGTTATTTATCTTCCCAAGAACTAGTTGATCTTCCTCTTTCCATTTCTAATCTTTTACAGGACTTTGAGGAGCTTTTCCAAGAAGAGGTGCCAACGGGACTACCACCGCTTAGGGGAATAGAGCATCAAATCGATTTCATCCTCGTTGCCACTCTACCGAATCGTCCAGCCTATCGAGCCAATCCGGAGGAAACTATGGAGCTTCAACGGCAAGTACAAGAGATCCTTGATAAGGGATATGTGCGTGAGAGCCTCAGCCCGTGTGTCGTTCCCATCATTCTTGTGCCTAAGAAGGATGACACATGGAGGATGTGCGTTTATTGTCGGGCGATCAACAACATTACCATCAAGTATTGCCATCCGATTCCGAGGCTTGAGGACATGCTTGACGAGCTTCATGGGGCGATTCTCTTCTACAAAAGTAATCTTAAGAGCAGATACAATCAAATAAGGATGAAGGAGGGAGATGAATGGAAGACGGCGTTCAAAACCAAGCAAGGCCTTTACGAGTGGTTGGTTATGCCCTTCGGATTAACCAACGCTCCGAGCACCTTCATGCGCTTGATGAACCACGTACTCTGACCTTTTATTGGTAAGTTTGTGGTTGTGTACTTTGATGATATTTTAATTTACAACCACGATTTATCATCCCATGTCGAGCACCTTAGGCAAGTGCTTGAAGCTTTTAAAAGGGAGCGCCTATTAGCTAACTTCAAGAAGTGCCACTTTTGCTCGGATCACGTGGTATTTCCTGGTTTTGTTGTGAGTAGGAATGGACTACAAGTGGACGAAGAGAAGGTGAAGGCAATTCAAGATCGGCCAACATCGACAACTATGACACAAGTCCGAAGCTTCCTTGGATTAGCCGGCTTCTACCGCCGGTTTGTCCATGATTTTAGTGCCTTGGCTGCACCCTTAACCTTCCTTACTAATAAGAATGTTCCATTTATGTGGGGAGAAGCGCAAGAGGAGGCCTTTGCGGCCCTTAAGGCTAAGTTGACACAAGCGTCATTGTTGGCTCTTCCTGATTTTGGCAAGATGTTTGAGATAGAGTGTGATGCGTCGGAAGTCGGGCTAGGTGGCGTACTTATGCAAGAAGGGCGGCCTATAGCATATTATAGTGAGAAGCTTGGAGGTTCCGAGCTCAAGTACCCCACGTACGACAAAGAGCTACTTGCTCTTGTTCGAGTGCTACGGGCGTGGGAGCACTATCTCTTCCCTTGGGAGTTTGTTATCCATTCCGATCACGAGGCGTTGAAGTACTTGAGAGGGCAAGAAAAACTGAACAGAAGGCATGCCAAATGGGTGGATTCATCGAATCCTTTCACTATGTCATCAAGCATAAGAAAGGCAAGGACAACATCGTCGCCGACGCGTTGTCGCGGAGGTATGCTCTCTTAACTTTACTAGATGCTCGTTTGCTTGGATTTTCTTTTATGAAGGAGTTGTATGTTAATGATGCTGAGTTTGGTGATATTTTTCATGTTTGTTTGAAGGGGGGAGTCGGGATCAATTCTACTTGCATGAGGGTTTTCTTTTTAAGGGAACTCGCTTGTGTGTGCCTAGTGGTTCAAGAGGCCCATGGTGGCGGCCTCATGGGACACTTTGGTGTTATGAAAACTTTGCATATGCTTAGGGAGAATTTCTATTGGCCTCACATGCTTAGGTCGGTGGAGAAATTTTGTGCTTCATGTGTTATATGTTTGTGTGCAAAGTCTAAGGTGCACCCTCACGGTTTGTATACCCCTTTGCCTATTCCTTGTGCACCATGGGAGGATATTTCTATGGATTTTGTTTTGGGGTTTCCTAGGACAAAAAGGGGTAGGGACTCTATCTTTGTGGTGGTTGATCAATTTTTTAAGATGGCACATTTTGTTGCTTGCCACAAAACCGACGATGCTACTAATGTTGCTACTTTGTTCTTTGATAATATTGTTCGGTTGCATGGAGTCCCTAAGTCTATTGTTTCTGACCGTGATGTTAAATTCTGGAGTATGTTTTGGAAGACGCGTTGGTCCAAGCTAGGAACTAAGCTCTTATTTTCTACTACTTGCCACCCGCAAACGGTTGGGCAAACCGAGGTCGTTAATTGTACCCTTGGTGTCTTGTTGCGTTCTGTTTTGAAAACTAACTTGCGCAGGTGGGAAGAGTTTCTTCCTTTCATTGAGTTTTCTTATAATAGGTCCGTTCATTCCGCTACAATGAAGACGCCTTTTGAGTTGGTGTATGGGCGCAATCCCGTTACACCACTTAATCTAGCGCCTTATGCCATGACCGATCGAGAGAGTCGTGAAGAACGTGACCGAGCTGAGTATATTAAGCAGATTCATGAGGATACTCGCCTTCAATTGGAGAGGCGAACTTTGCAATACAAGCGCCAAGCTGGTAAACGGTGCGAGGAGAGGTTTCCTACTCTTCGAAATTCTAAGCATAAGCCGCGTGGAGATGGACCATTTCAAGTTTTAGAGCGCTTCAACGACAATGCTTACAAGCTTGATCTTCTTCCGAATTATGGTGTCCATGATGTATTCAACGTCTCCGATCTTGTTCCCTATTTTTCTAACGATGATGTTGAGTTTGAGCAGGATCTAGGTTTGAGGACGAACCCTTTTCAAGGGGAGGAGGAGGATGTCATTCCATCTACAACCGAGCCAACAATGGAGTACACGCCGGAACACTCGGAGGAGCCACGACCTGCCCTTGGCGCGCCCGCAAACTCGGATTCGGATCTACTTGTCGCGCCCTTGCAGAGGGATTCTGGCGCGCCCTTGCAGAGGGATGGTGGTGCGCCCGTGCCGAGGGATGGTGTGCCCTTGCACACGGCTCTTGGCGCGCCCTTGCAAGGGGTTGGCGCACCTGGCCAAATGTCGAATCCCGGTCTTGATATTGCCAAATCTCAAGGAGCCACACCTTATCTTGGTCGTATTACGCGATCCCGAGCTAAGGCCATTCTTTGTCAAGTTCAAGAGGAGCTCTTGGGTCGTGGGTTTTCGAAGGGGTATCAAGAGGAAGGATGGAGTCTTATGATTCATCATGGTTCGATAAGTGACAATTCTACGGTTAAGGACAATTAATAAGTTCTCGGGTTTTACGGGTTAAGCTTGTAATTTTCTTTAAGTGAGGGGGCTGATTTTGTGAGGCTTATGTTAGGTTATATGGCCGGCCACCATGCTCCTTTCTCCTTAGCTTTTGAACGAAAAACACTTGTTATTTCGTTTACTTGTTTCAATCTAGTTTTACTTGCTTTTTTCGGTAAATCTCGTTGTTCGATTGTTGGTGGGTAAAATCCGAAGATCTTGCATCTTAGTTTGCTTGAATTCTTGGTGAGTCATATCCAAGGTTTTGAGCATCCATATCCATCACTTTCCGTCCTCACATTCACGTCCATAGTGAAGAATCTCCGAGGTGTGTTGGCGATCTCTTTGCAAACATCATCTTCTCCATCGATCCGGCCATCAAGGGTGCACTTTTATGATGTGATCAAGCCCACCTGAACCCACCTTCCCGGCCTTCCTCCACGTCGGTGTAGAGTTGGTTATCAAGTGTGGTAATCCCACCTTGATAAAGGGAGGTCAGGGGATCAAATCCCCCCTCCAACATCCTGCAAGATAAAAGGTGTGAATCCTCATGCAGGTTGGGGTGCATGGGCTGCAAGCCTGCAACCCATGGCTTGTGATTGAGTGCCACCAGTCAGATCGCCGACTTGGAGGCAGGCCGGGAAGGTGGGTTCAAGTGGGCTTGATCACATCAAAGACACATTTCAGAGATTACTTAGGGAACAAGGAAGAGATTTGTGGGAATTTTCCTTGGTATTATTAGTTGATTTTCTAGACAATTATAGTGGTGAATTCAAGTAAGTTTTTAGTTAATTCAAAGACATGTTTTCCTTTAATTTTCTTGTTTATTTCTCAATCATGAGTGAGTAGTTTTCTTGTTCTAGGGTTGGGGTAAACACCCAACATAGTTGCGCATGATGATAATATGAATGAATGATTTGATTGCCTTTTATCTATTTTCTACTTGTTTATGCATATGCTTTGATGAAAGTTGAAGTAATTCATGTTTATGACTTGATCCAAAGAAAAAGTTGTGAATTTGAATGGGGATAAAGTTTGAAATGAAAGTTGAGAACTTTAGATCGTAATAAGTAGATAAAGTGAATTAATTTATGAAAGTTGATTGATTTGCTTGTTTGTTCAACGAAGTTGGTGACTTGTGTTTAAAGGCATGATTTTTATGATTCATATTATTTAAATTACATGACTATGTTGTGGTAAACCCTAAATCCTAGATCTTTTCTCACTTTTGGTTTTATTCTCGTCTCAGTTATACCCTCGTTACCGACCCCATTTGGATCGGTACCGAGCCTTACAACATCTCGACTACATTATTTTGTTTTGTTTCTGTTTCGGTTATTTCTTTTGTTTTGCTTGTTCTTTTGTGTGTTATATTAGTAATTAAACATAGACTTCTCTTCCTGTGGATGAACCTGACTCCACTGTATTCAGCAGGGTCTTGATCTATAAATGTATTTTTTGGTCATGTAAACCCTTTCAACAGTATCATGACACTAAAATGGACTACATACATTTTTATTCCGGTTACGTTTCCATAAATTACAACCAAACGGGGCCTTAGTTTTTTTCAATGATGAGTGTGAGCGGTCTTCTTCTTTCTAATTATGGTTGGGGTTAACCCAAAAATGATTGTTTGTGCTTGCCTTTGATCATGACTTGATTGCTTTTATTCATAATCTATTCTCTTGTGCTTAAATCCTTAATCGAAACATATGGAATTTCTCGTTTATAGTTTGAATCGAAAGAGACAAATTTTGAATCAGAATAGTTGACTAGGGTTTTGAAATGAAAGTTGATTAATGCTAATTAAAGTATTGAGATAGATTGTAAAGTTAATTGATTTAACAAAAGTTAGTTGATTTACTTGCATGATTAACGAATGTTGACAACTTTATGTGAGAAAAGCATGATCTTAGTGTTTTGTTGGTGTTGGAATGCATAATTGTTGTTGTGGTGATACCTAAACCTTTGAATTCTCTTTCCTATTGATCAAACCCCAATCTTTCTAACTTACTTGTGCCCTAAGTTAAACGAAATAAGGAACTGACTCTCTTCCGTGAACGAACCTGACTCTACATTACTCTGTGGGGTCTTGATGTTATAAATTTTTTTGATTGTCCGGTGATCAAGAAACCCTCACAACAGAGCTCCGCATTCAAGAAAGTACGAATAAGGGGACGAGGATAGGGTTGCAAAGTGCGGGGTGCACAAAAAAGAAAAATAGCGGGATGAGCTTGGGCCACACTTATGGGCCATAAAATTTAGGCCCAACATTACTAAATAGTGAAGAAAGGAAGAAATGTCTCAAAACTAGTAAAAAGTCATAGCGGAAATTACTATCAAATTTTCGGAAAAAACCCGAATATTATATACATTGAATTTTATTTTCTTTAGACAAATTATTTAATTTTTAGGTTTGTATTTTGTATCAAATATTTTAAATTAATGGGTTGTTCACTATTGAAAGGGTTTTACCTTGATCCTAACAAGAAAATATATTTATAGATCAAGACCCCACTGAGTACAGGGGAGTCAGGTTCGTCCACGGGAATTAGAAGAATCAAAGTCTAGCAATCAATCCTAACAAGAACAAGGCAAAAACAAAACAAAACACACTCGGTAGAGGCTTAGTACTGATCGGGTATGGGTCGGTAACGACCTGCAACTTCAGCACACAACGCAGGGAAAAAAACTAGAAAACAAAATGCAAGGTACCGACCTATGGGGGGGCGTTAACGACCTGACTGGGTATGACGAAAACTTCCGAAAACTCCGAAAGATCAGTATAAAAGAGGTCTAGGACAAAAGATCCACCACAACAAAGCTATGCATGCAAACATGAATCTAAGACCAAATAACCAATAATCTCATGAATGACTTTCGCCACAAATAAACAAGCACATATCTCAACTTTCATAATGATAGAAACTTGCAACCCTACTTGTTATCTAAAGTTTTTTAACTTTCGCTTCAACCCAATAATCATCTAAATTCACAATTTAATCTTTCGCCTCAACCATGAATAAGAACATGCCTCAACTTTCATCAAGGAATTAAGAAAAAACAAGAAGGATAAGGAATAGAGATTAAAGGAAAGGTCTTGATCAAAGATTCAAGCTTTTATCATACATAACCATGTTGGGTTTCATCCCAACCCTAGAAAGGTAGACTACTCACAATTCATCATGCTAACAACAATCAAAGAGAAGAGAGAAAACATGATTCAAAACAAAGCAAACTTCAATTGAAATAACAAACTTACAAATCTCCAAACAACCGTCCAAATCTCTCTCAAAATCATCCAAGATATTGGAAAAATAGATAATAATCTTTCGTCTCGTCTCTTGCCTCCCAAAAATCGTCCTCTTAGAAAAGTAACCCTAAAAACCTTTTATATAGTAGTAGGAATGTTCTTAAAAGAAACTCAATTCTATCTTAAAAGGCCCATAAATAAAACATCTATTAAAACCTAGCTTAAGATGAAAGTCTCATCCCGCAAGCCTCAGAGGGCGCTCGGTACCGACCCAAAGTGGGTCGGTAATGACCCTAGCTTGCACTTGATTTCTTCATTTTTTTCCTCGAAACTCGTCCCAAAGCTTGTTCTTCTTAGACTTCCTTAAGATCCTTCTAAGACATCTTCATCTTGCTATCTTCCATCTTGAAACACATCAAAGCTCCAAAAACTTCTACTCTCACCTCTCTAGTCAACACCACTACAAGACAAATCCAAAGCCACCTCCTAGAAAGCTGAAAAACTCTGGATATCTCCTCCTAAACGCTTCAAACACCTACACAGACAACAAACAAACACAAACGACTCCAACTCTCGATAGAGGGTCGAAATCATATGCAAAACAACACAAAAGATCTAGAAAAAAAGACTCAACCTAACTAGAAAACGACCCACAAAAACTAACTAAAAATCGTGACATCATTCACATTTTTAAAAATATTTTAGGATTAACAAACTTTAAATATAAGTTTTAATCCATGTAATTCATGAAGTTCACCATCTAGTTAAAAGAGCTTTTGAATTTCTTAACCATTCCTTATATACTAAATTATTAGTATATAAAAAAATAAAGGTCTTTGTTGGGCCCTCCGAAATTCGGCCCAAGTGGGAAGTCACGCAGCCCAATATCGGCAATCTGATTAAACCACTAGAAAAGAGAAGACGATGGAGCAATCAAAGCAGGACGAGAATCTTGGACTTCATGGTCAAACAACAACGGCTATGCCATTAACAACGGGGGCGAAATCTCCGGGATATGTGAGACGCTCTACCAACGGTCAGAAGGGGGGAGACGGATATAAAACCAGGCTGAGGCGAAAGGGAGAGGACAGGGAATACTTTGGGGAGAGCTATTCACAATTACGATCGCAATATACGAATATCAATTTACTTATTATCTGTTTTCCATTCTTTGTTTGATCCTACATCTTGCCCATAATTCATAACGCGTTACTATTGCTTTTTGGTTAGGATTTCCCTATTTTCAGCAGGTAACGTGTTAGTACGATTATCCTGCCAAAACAATTGGCGCCCACCGTGGGGCCTAGCCAAAAAAGGAGTTACGCTAAAAAAACAGCAAGATCCGTCACATGGAGGGAATCCAAACTACTTACAGTCACGTAGGGGACCTAGACCATCACGAGGTCAATGAAGAAACGAACAACCAAGGTGACGGAAACTTAGGCGGAACCAGAAACATAGACGGAACCGGAAACGTAGGTGGAACGGGGAATGGTGATGGAGTCGAGCAAGGTTCTGGGGACACCAATGGCAATCTTGCTACTTCCGAGGGACAAGAAGCGGAAGGAGGCGACGCCGACATCATCACGGAGCTCCGATCATCAATGATTGCTCTTCGAAATGATCTGGAAGAACAAAAGGAAGCTAATACCAGATTCACCAAGGTATACGAAAAACAAATTGAGACTTTAACTAATGAACGCAACTTGCTTCGATCGCAGGTACAATCGGCTCCAACCCGTCCTCGCGGGACCGATGTGGTAGAAGGATTGCCATTGCATTACACCGCCCATCTTTTTTGAATCAATTTTAGTTTTTGAAAATTAAATGGCTTATTTTTAATTATTTTTTATATATTAGTTTTATTTTTGGATAGGGTAATTTAATTATACGATAAGATACATATCGTTTCTTAAAAAAAATCTTATTTATAGCAATAATTGTTTTAGAAATGATAACTTTTTAATCAGATACATATAGCTTTTTTAATATTAATTTAATCAAATTTAAAAATAAATAATACACTAATTTTATAAATCCGTGCAGGGCACGGGTGCTTAGGCTAGTAATTAAATATGACAGATAAATGACGTGGCGAAATATAATATAGTGTATAAAAAATGTTATGATATGGCTTAAGAAAAAGTTTAAAATTATAATGGTTAAAATAAAAGGTAGGAATAACACACAAAATACAAAATAGATATTACTGGCTTACTCTGACTTTGAAAATCGTTTGATATTCGATATAGATCGAATAGAGAGTAGTGCTGGCTTGGAAAAATTGATAATGTATGAATAACGAATGAACGATGTTAGGTGGATATATATGAAAAAGGGAGAACCTAAAGAATAAATCTAATATATATTGCGTAAGGGTGTGCATGGATAAATTGGCCATACTTTAAAAAAAAAAAAAGGATTATATTTTTTAGTTTGGTATTGTTTTTTATATAAGGTAATGATATCAGAAATACAATAATTTAGGATGATACTATATTTTTTATACGATCTTATTTTCTTAATTTTAGTTTGATAATATTTTTTCCATTTTGGTATTATCCTTAGATGATTTTCTGTATTAAGTTTGTTAATATCTTGTCCACGATTGTAGTTTGATCTTATTTTCTAAATTTTAGTTTGATAATATTTTTTTTCCCATTTGGGTTTGATCTCATTTTGGTATTTTCTAAATTTTAGTTTGATTTACTATAAGAAACTTATTTTCTAAATTATTTTATTTGATAATTAATTTACTATAAAATTTTAATTATAGTGAAAATTAGGATGGAAGATGATTGGGTGTTTGAAATCAGGACTAAAGAAGATGAATTTATGGCGGCGGGTGATGGTGATGGAAGGCATAGATTAGGGGTGGGGTTGGATCCAGCATGAGTGTGTGGACGACGATTTCGGCCTCTTCAATGGCATCGATAGAGAACAATAATAACAAACTTATCAATTGAATGGACGGAGTATAGTGATCTGTAGAGAACATGAATAGAAGTTTCATTATTTTGATGAATAGAATGTGAAGAGGGTGAAAGGTGATCAGCGAGGCAACCATAGATGGCGTGTGCAAGGTGGCTAGAGAGACAGCCATTGATGGCCTTATAAGTTCTATGAAAATTTTGATATAGATGGCAAAGAAGGGGGATGAGAGTTGTGAATGATTTTTTAATTAGTAGATTTCATTAGATTATTTCTTATTTATAATTTTAGATAAATATGACATGTAAATGATGGGTCAAAAATAACATGATGTGGCATATGATAGGTAAAAAATGATATGACATGGCTTAATAAAAAGATGACACGTGGCAAAATCCAAGGTGGCGCATTCTCGAAGCGACATGTGGAAAATGATGAGGTGGCGCAATGTGGAGGCTCCAAACCTTATTGCTTTTATATATATAGTAGATTATTATTGTCTACCTTACACAAAAGGATCTTAATCTTACCCAAAATATTTTTATATAAAGAAAATTGACTTTTAAAAAAAATAATTTCCACTAAGAATGTTTTAGAACCAAAAGATACCTAAATGATTATTTTTGAATGTTTAATCGTTAAAAGACAAGATTTATAATTTTCAAAAATTTGTTGGTACACGGATTTGGTGTGTTTGTCACAAAATGAAAAAGTGAGAGTTTATCCGCAATTTTACCCAAAGTGTGGACACTTTGAGGTTAGACTGCGCAACGACCCCTGAAATACAGGATAATTTGTGAAACTCAAAATGGTCAGGGTAGAGTGCATAACCACATAAGAAGTTAAGGTATTTACAATAATTTTTCCTGCAAAATAAAATGCATTCTATTGTTGTTTTAATGCATATATAATTAGTTTTGATCACATGCATATAAGACACACTTTTATGAACCGATTTCACCTTGTATATGTATCAAAATTAACTCTTTTGTGCATCAAAACTTGCTATTTGTACATCTATTTTTGATCGACTTTGTACATCGATTCCAAACTTTTTTTACCTTATTTATGTGCAGGAATATAGTTTTTTCCTACAATTTAGTTAGTTTTAATGCATATATCATTAGTTTTGGTGCACATGCATGAATAAGATTCACTTTTTGATTTTTTTTGATGCACATTCGGTGATTTTTGATGCACATACATAAATAATGCAAACTTTTTTCAAGGTATTTTGATGTACATACAAGTGGTTTTGATGCACATATATAGTTTTAATGATCATGCAAACAAGGTGTACTTTTTAGTTGTTTTGATGTACACACGATTCGTTTCGAAGCATATAGGACGACTAACTTTGATGCACATACGACTACTTTCACATTTGATGAAGTATTTTCGGTGGTCGTTATATCTATCAAAGTAACCTTAGCTTTACCAAACTCAGTAGAGCGGAAAGTAAGGGTCGAACCCACAGAGACTCGTGTATTTGTGTTGTTACTTAAAATGCCAAATAACTAAAAGGGGGGGGGGGGGGTTATCATTGAAAGTCTAATCTAATATGCAAAATAAAAGTAAATATGAATGCAAATATGATTGTAATATATGAGAGACAAGCGTGTTCAACTAGTTAAATCCATCATGACATTGCTTTGTTGATCATCGATTCTCTTGATTCTCGTCTCACTTGAATAATCTATTGTGGATTATGACCCTACAAAGGATTAAAACCCGAACTTCAAATTTAGTTGATAGAACTACCGTCTAACAACCTTAACCATCTAACAACCTAAAAGACCTTCTAGATTCAATCAGACAACATCATAAAGATTCAAGTTATCAATAGAAACAAGCACTTAGAGCAACCAGACATCCAAGTGACTTGTGAATTTATTCCCTTCTTTAACCAACTAGTCCTACCGGTACATACTAAGTTGATTAAAGTATACTCTTGATTAAATTAACTCTGATCGGTAAATAATAAGATTCAGTTATAAATTGAAATTCAATTAGGTAGCTAATCTAACAAAAACCCTAGTTTAGATTCAATTAAGCATAGGGAATAAACTCTATTCAAGTTTGTTGAGAATCAATCAAACCTCACAAAAATATGCAAATCATGATTTCAATAACTAGCCAAATACAAAGGAATTTTGCAATTCATAATTAAAATTAAGAAAAAGTTACAAAGGTTTAAAGTTTGCCTCTAGAGAGAAAAACCCTAGCCGTAAAAAGTATGATCAATGTTATGAAAGAGAAACTACAAACAAGGTTTAAATACCCCACAAGATATCCAAAGATCAAATTATCCCGAAATACAATAAAACACATTGGAAATCATTATACCAAGGCCCAACTCGAAGCCCAAATACTAGGCCCAAACATCTCCGTCGAAAAGCATACGACGCGGGCTCTTCCTAGGGTGGCGCGGCCGCGCCCTCTGTCTTTGTAGCCCGCGCCCCCTTGATGAGAATCGTGTCTTCCTCTTGACTTAGCTTCTTTCGGTTATGCTCTTGATATATTCACTTGAATCTCTTAATTCTTCATTCATGCATTCTAAGTCACCACCATAGCTAGCCCGAATCACACCTTGCTTTGCTCTAATACGTAAGAACCTACAAAACATAGCAAACAAGCACAATCTACCCAAAAACGATAAATCCTAAAAACTAAGCTAAAACTAAGCTAAAACTAAGCTAAACCTATGCAAAACAAATATAAAACATGTACCTAAACTATACCTATATGCAAGCTATCAAATTTCCCCATGCTTAAGCCTCGCTTGTTCTCAAGCAAGATATAAGTCCAAGTCACACCACATCATTGCAATCATGCATCCATCTCAAATCAATCAAGCAATTCACATAAAATTAAAACCCGACCAAGACTTCATAGCATGTATTGTATTAAGCACATAGCATAGACCATTCATTCATTCTAGACCTCACCAAGGTAAATGAAACGCACTCTTACTCTCAAGTGTTTAAGGTACGTGTTTCACTCAAAATCATCCATGAAAACTAGACTACCATAAGCTTGCATTAGCGTCCTAAATATCCACCGCTGTGGATTAAATACATAACAAAAATCATGAGGTCTTTTTAAGGGATGTAATGGGGCCAAAGTAAAGAGAAATTTGGAAGGGATCAATTTTTGGCTTGTGGTGCTAAATCCGGGATAAAGAACTAATCCTAAACCCAAATTTTTACACTTCACTTCTCATAACGCTTCCCAACTTCCTTCACCAACTCCATTTATAAATCAAACCTCTTTGTTTCTTACTTCTTGTTTTTCACTTTTGCCTCTTTTTCAACTCTTTTCTTTTTCACTCATAAAGATTACTAACATTTAAACTCAACGTTTTCTTTTCTTTGCAACATACTTTTTCACTTCATTTTTTCATTTTTTCACTTCAACTTCCCCCATACTTGTACCAAATTCACATAAAACAAAACCAACCTAAAGTCCTAAATCCGGGATGGGTCAAGCTTATTAGGCTAGGGATCATTTTGTGGAGCTAATAAAAACAAGCTTAAAGCTCAAAAGAAATAGGGATGTCAAAACATGGATCTTGTCAAGGTAGGAAGGGAAATAATAGGCTATAAAGGAACATTGCCTCAATCATTTTAATGTCTGTATTCAATCATATAAAGCAACCTTGAAAAAGAGTCATAACACAAGTTCTAGAGCTAGAAAATCATGGTGATACACTCAAGAATATAGAGAACAAATATAATCAATGAAAGGCCAAAAATCTCACAAGGCAATTTTTTTTCTAGAACTTCAGAATGAATCTAAACTCAAACTAAATACATGCTCATTCCTATAGTCAAAGTAATCAATCAATGATCATGCTCATATCATATAAACTTCAACATATCATCAAATCATGAGTTAGGACTCATACTTATCATAGAAACACAAGAGGTATGAAACAATGGGAAAATAAGAACCTAAATGCAATATTTTTCTATTTCTATGAATTTTCTGATTTTTTTTCTTTTTTTCAAGATTTTAATCAATGCATGCAAAAATTTAAATATGCCTAATCTAATACAACTATATGCAATGCAAAAGTAATTCCCTTCCCCCATGCTTAAAACATACTTTGTCCCCAAAGTATAGTAAAAAGTAAAGGAAAGAGAAAACTCACAGAAATCTAACTATCTGGGTAGTGATGAGGATCCTATGGTGGCGGCGTGGTGGATAAGCAGGGAACTGAGGATATGGTGGTGGAGGAAAACTGTACTGAGGGTAGTACGGATGAGGCGGGTAGCCGGTGGAACTCCAACCATCAAATCTAGAATTGAGCAGCCTAAATTGTTCATCATGATGTGCTTCAAATGCCTCCTGCTGAGCCTAAAAAGCAGCAAACTACTGATCCTGATGTGTTTGACATTAGGAGAAACGCTCATCCACATAATCATGTAAACTCGTGAACCTCTAAGTCTGGCTCAACTGCATCAGTTGCATCATCCCATACAACTGATCAAACTGGGCTGACGAATACCCCACACCCTGATGCAAGTCGCCAGCTTCAATAGCTGGTTGCTCCTCCTCACTCTCATCATCATCATCATCTACCTCCATCTCATAATCCTCATCTTCAACTTCATCATCCACCTCATCCAATACCTCGTAATGTGAAAGGTGAACAAGCATTCTAGGTTGTTTGACATTTGAACTCTGGTCTCTAACCCGCTGTACAGGCAAATCACTATCCAACACCTCAATCATCCAAGTATCCGAGTTGCCTATCCCAACAGAAATCACAGTCATCCTCTCATTAGGCAGCTGGATAACTCGACCTGAATCTTCTATCACCCAATAATAAGTCCCCTTGGAAAATTAGCACACATTCATGCTATAGAACATCTTGAAGCTCATGGGTAAAGGCTCTAAGTCAGCCTGATATCCACTCATGTTAATACGAAAATGACGGGCAAACCCAATAACAATACCACCAATAGCAATAGAAGTACCTCCAACTTGGCCAACTTGATACAACTGGGTCATCAACAAACCAGCTAAGTTGACTTCCTCTTGTTCCAAACATGCACATAAAAGCAACAAATCTTTTCTGGGGCAGTTGTTCTCCCCATCCCCTCTCGCACTATTGGTGTGGGCAATGAACCGCTGAAGTATACGAATAACATGGTGGGAGATGAAAGAAGATTTGGCCCTTGAAGGCTTGTAGACTTGCTTCCCCGTAATTCTGGACCAAAAATTCACAGTCAACCAAGTAGCTTGGCTCTCACAACGGGCCACATCTTTATCCTCAATCTCAGGGAAAACCAAACATTGCACTAATCTCATTCAAAGTCATCCTTCTTTGTAAACCTCCCAGCTAAAATTTACACAACCCACTTTCAGAGTCTTGCCCTTCAGTAATATCACACTTTAGAGTACTCAAAAACTCTAAAGTGAGCCCTTTGTAAGTAGCCTCTCTCAACTGAATGAACTCCCCAAATCCCAAAGCTAGAGCAACCTTGATCAACTCTCCTTGAAGTCTCAATGCCTGCATTGAACTCCCAATCAATGTAGCGGGTGGGCTTCCATGCCCTTCTTGTAAGACTCTAAAACCTAGTCCGGCTCCAACCATGAGCCAAACTGAAGCCATACTAGTCAGGAGTGGCCCCTCCCACAATGGGTAGTGGTTTAGGCGCCTCTGGAGCTCGTCTCCTAGTAGTAGAAGTACGAACTACTCGTGACCCAGTATTTCCCCGTGTTGTAGAAGCAACAGCACGGGAGGTAGAAGCACCCTGAATAGCTCTCTTAGGACCCATGGGACCTATCTTTTTTCAAATTTGTGCACAAACGCCACCAAACAAAACACAATTGCAATTTTTGTTGTCCCGACAAGGACAACCACAACAATATTTCACAAATAAGCTCTCAATCACTCTCTTCCCCCACTACCTAGAATATTTTAATCAAATTTAATCAAAAATTCTAGTGTTAATCTCAAATCTTCACAAATTAGCAAAATAAGCACAAATCTAGCCTATAATCAAGCAAAGAACAATCTTTTGTGAAGGAACTAAGCAAAACTCGAACAAAATTTGCCTAGATATAAGCTTTTCTAGAAAACATAGGGCATGCTTAATTTTCGAATTTATGCTTAAATTTGAGAGATTTGGAGTTAAGAAAGCAAAAACTTACTTGAATCTTGATGTTTGATGAAGTTTAGGTGAATTTTCGGTGCAAATCCGAGCTTCAAGCTTCTTCAATGGAGTTTTTGTGTGAGGAGAGGTGTGAAGAAGGAGAAGAAGTTGTATGGGTGTGCGTGTGAAAAGGCTTGGCCGAGTTCTAATAATTGCCGAAAAACACGTGTGGCGTGGGCTAGGGACCCAGACTATGCAGCCGCACCATCTGGGAATTCCACACGCGCCTTCTGTGTTCGACTTTCTGTTGGAATAACGCGGGTGTGGGCCCCTTTTTGCGCAGTCGAGCCACCTGTCCTTCATGCCCGCGCTCCTCTGATTCATTCGGGTTATTGATTTTTGAACCTAGGGTATCTAAAACACACACAAAAACTACTTAGAAAGCAAAAGATCTAGCTGAAAAATAAAAAACTACTCTAAACATTGGGTTGTCTCCCAATAAGCGCTTGTTTAACGTCATTAGCTTGACGTAAAAAGGATATTAAGGCTCCTGCTCCGAATCTTGTAGAGCCGTCTCTTCTGAGGTAGCATTGTTGCATCCGTCATAGTATGGCTTCAGCCTCTGACCATTCACCTTGAATGTGGAATGAGTGGAACTATCATAGATGTCAATAGCGCCATGTGGATATACATGAGCCACCACAAATGGACCTCTCCATCTTGAGCTTAATTTTCCAGGGAACAACTTGAGGCGAGATTGAAACAAAAGTACTTTGTCTCCAACTTTGAAACTCTTCCTCCAAATATGCTTGTCATGCCAAGCTTTTGTCTTTTCTTTGTATATTACTACATCGTCATAAGACTCAAGCCTGATTTCTTCCAATTCTTGGATTTGAAGCTTCTTGAATTCACCCACCTTATTGGCTTGCATGTTGCACTTTTTGACTGCCCAATACGCTTTGTGTTGAATTTCCATCGGTAGCTGACATGCTTTACCAAACACCAAACGAAATGGTGACATTCCAATTGGTCTTTTAAAAGCGGTCATGTACGCCCATAGTGCATCATCCAACCTAACGCTCCAGTCTTTCCTGTTTGGTGCCACATTCTTCTCCAAAATAGACTTAATCTCTCTATTGGATGCCTCTGCTTGGCCATTTTTCTGAGGGTGGTATGCTGTAGAGACCCTGTGTGTGACATGATACTTTTTCAATAATGCACTCACCATCCTATTGCAGAAGTAGGATCCCTTGTCACTAACTAAAGCTCTAGGGACTCCAAATTCTAGTAAAAATGTTGGTGTTCAAGAAATCTGTCACCACTTTAGAATCGTTAATCCTGGTGGCCTTTGCTTCCGCCCATTTGGAAACGTAGTCCACCGCAAGCAAGATATAATAATTCCCAAAAGAATTAGGAAATGGACCCATGAAGTCAATGCCCCATACATAAAAAATTAATAGAAAATAATAGGAGATTGAGGCATATCATTCTTTTGGGACATATTCCCAACTCTTTGACATCGGTCACAGGATTTAAAAAAGCCATGAGCATCCCTAAAAATGCTAGGCCAGTAAAATCCCGCATCCAATACCTTCCTAGCTGATTTGTTAGAACTAAAATGCCCCCACATGCATAATTATGACAAAAGACCAAGATAGAAGTTACCTCATTATCTGGGATACATCGTCGGATTACCTGATCAGCGCAGTGCTTCAATAAATATGGATCTCCCAGATGTAGTACCTTGCTTCACTTCTTAACTTGTCCTTTTGAGCTTTTGTGAACGTAGGTGGGAACTCACCCATAACCAGGAAGTTGACCAAGTGCATATACCAAGGTTTTACAACCTTAATAGTAAACAAGGTACCATCATGAAATTCCTCCTGAATGGGTAAACTCTTTGGGCTACTTTGTTCTTCCATCACCAGACGACTCAAGTGATCAACAACCACATTTTCAGGCCCCTTTTTGTCCTTGATCTCAATGTTGAACTCGCTCAACAACAAGATCCACCTAATTAACCTGGGTTGACCTCCTTCTTCGTCAACAAATAGCGGAATGCTGCATGGTTTGTGTATACAATCACTTTTGTTCCCAGTAAGAAAGAGCGAAATTTCTCCAATGCAAACACAATTGCCAAGAGCTCCTTCTCCATGGCGTACTAGTACCTTTGGGCCTCATTCAATGTCATAGAGAAATATTGAATAACATGAGATGCCCTGTCCTTCTTTTGTCCCAAAACAGCCCCTACTACATAATCACTAGCATCACACATGATCTCAAAGGGGAGAGAGCAATCAGGGGCTTGGATAATGGAAGTTGTGGTGAGGCGGAGTTTTAGCTCGTCAAACACCGTCTTGCAAGCCTCACCAAACGCAAAATTGGCTTCTTTCTTCAACAACCACATAAGGGGGAGGCAATCTTTGAGAAGTCTCTAATAAATCTGCAGTAAAACCCTGCATGGCCTAAAAAAGAATGCACTTCACGCACATTAGTAGGATAAAGCAAAGATTGAATTACTTCAACCTTAGCCTTATCGACCTCAATACCCCTAGAAGACACCACATGGCCTAATACTATACCTTGTTCTACCATAAAATGACATTTTTCAGAATTAAGAACAAGATTAGTATCTTCACATCTTTTTTGAATCAAGTGTCAAGTGAGTTAAACATGAATCAAAATCATTCTCATGGATTGTGAAATCATCCATAAATACCTCAATGAATTTTTCTATATACTCTGAAAAAATACTAACCATACATCGTTGGAGTGTAGCTGGGGCATTGCATACTCCAAAAGATATCCTTCGGTAAGCAAAGTTGCAAATGGACGAGTGCACGTTGTCTTCTCCTAACCCTCTAGTGTTATGGCTACCTGAAAATATCCAGAATACCCATCCAAGAAAAAATAGAATGAACGACCGGCAAGTCGTTCCAACATTTGATCAATAAAAGGTAATGCGAAGTGATCCTTCCAGGTTACTACATTAAGCTTACGATAATCAATACAAACTCGCCACCCGGTTTGAACTCTGGTGGGAATGAGATCACCCTTGTGATTCTCAACCACTGTGATGCCACCTTTTTTAGGGACAACCTGAGTTGGGCTGATCCATTTACTATCAGAAATTGGAAAGATCATACCTGCTTGAAGGAGCTTCAACACCTTCTTTCTTACCACCTCCATCATTTGGGGATTCAACCTTCTTTGGGGCTGTCTAGAGGGTGTAGCTTCATCTTTAATAGAATCCGATGCATACATGTTGTGGGACTAATCCCTTTAATGTCTGCAATGGTCCATCATATGGATATCTTATGCTTCCTCAAAACTGCCATCAATCTTTCCTCTTGCTCCTTGGTTAGCTTGTTGGATATGATTATCGGTAAAGTGTCCCCGTCACCTAAGAAAACATACATAAGATGGTCGGGAAGTTGCTTCAATTCTACCATTGGTGCCTACAAAATAGATGGAAAAAGCTTCTCGCTTGGCAAGGTTAGTGGCATGGGCTTTGAGCCCGGTGGCATAAGTGGAAGCTCAAAGTGAGCATTCAACTCACCAACCACTTCCTGTGGGTCAGTTTTTAAACCCAAATCTGAGGTATCATTCATATTAGTATTTTCCAAGGTGGGTCTCAAAGCTTCAGATTCATGCATATTGAAGAATTCTTGAGCAAGTGGTTCTCTAACATCTATTAAGCACAAAGAGGAATCTTCGGGAGGGTATTTCATTGCATCATAGATATTGTACTCTACCCTTTCCTTGTCGAATTCCATGGTCAAAGAAACACTACACACATCAATTATTGTCTTAGTTGTTTTCAGGAAAGGTCTACCTAACAGAATAGGTGCAACATGCTTATCATGGTCCATATCCAAAACATAAAAATCAGCAGGAAATATCAAAGTATCAACTATAACAAGCACATCTTCAACTATCCCGCTAGGGTACACATTAGATCTATCAGTTAATTGTATGATCACACCAATCTCTTGCAAAGGACCTAATTCAAGCATTTTATACAAGGAGTAAGGTAACACATTTATTGAAGCACCTAGATCTAGCATAGCCTTGTTAATTTTTGTTTCATCAATTGTGCAAGGATAGTGAACATGCTAGGGTCACCGCATTTGTCAGGCATGCGCCTTTGAAACACAGCAGACACATGTTCACTCATAGTGATCTTTTGTTTTCCCTTACACTTTTGAGTTCTTTTTATGGTGCACAATTCTTTCAAAAACATAGCATATCTAGGGATGCTTTTAATCAAATTGAGTAAAGGAATGTTTACCTCACATTTGTTGAATGTCTCGAATAGTTCCTTGTCATTTTCTAACTTTCGGGTCTCCTTTAGAGATTTTGGGAAAGGTGCAACAGGTCTCTAAGACCTCGGAACGGAACTCGGAGAAATCACCATCAGTGCGGTCTTCGAAACAAGGGGCGCGGGCGCGCCATCGTCAGGTCGCTGTCGCACCGCACCATGCATGGTCGCGCCATCTGCTTTTTCCCCCGCGTCAAGTTTCTCGAACTCCCTGGTGAAATTACGCGGGCTCGGCTCAATAGGGCGCGGTCGCGTCACTTCATGTTTTAGCCCGCGCTCATCTAGGTCTCCATGTTCATTTATTTTCCATTCGTACTCCTCCCCTTCATTCATTTGAAGATCGTCCCCGGGCTTCCTATTTATTGTCTTGCCACTACGTAAAGTGATGGCATTAACATTCTGTCATGGATTCAGTTCGGTCTGAGAAGGAAGCTTGCTTGAATCTCTAGCCTCTAGTTTGCCCACAACATTGACAATTTGGCTCACTTGGGTCTCCAAGTTGTGGATGCTAGACTACGTATCCTATTGAAATTGACTCATAGAGCCTTGCATTGTGGTCACGGTTTGTACAAGAGTCCGAATCATATTTTCAGTAGACATGGCATTCTGATTGGCTCCTTGAGGATAAGGTGGAAATGGTGACCTGTAAGGAACCTGGCCACCCTGCTGATTGAACTGTTGATTGTTTGAATTCTTGTACCTCAGGTTAGGAAGATCCCTCCAACCAGGATTATAAGTGTTGGAGAAGGGATCATATCTTGGCCTAGGTGGACCATAGCCTCCCAATGCATTAACCTGATCATTTGAGTCTTGAAGTGTAGGGCAAGCATCAGTGAGGTGCATGTTGTCAAAGCATATTTCATAGGATTTCACCTGTTGTCTTCCACCTTGTTGTAGAAGCTGCCTCATCAGCGTTTTCAGCTCAGTGACATCGTCTTGGATCCTTGAAGTAGCTACCACAGAGTTTGTAGCTTCGGAGCCAATCTCTTTTTTTCACTGTCTTGTGCCCTCAAACAGTTGGGTAAATAGTTCAAATGCAGCAGCAGGAGTTTTGTTGAGAATGTTGCCTTGACAAGCTGCATTCACCATTCTTCTCTCATCATCCAAGTGGCCATTAAAAGATATAGAATCAAGTCTTGATCAGTGTAGCCATGGAAAGGGTAGGTGGATATCAACCTCTTGAATCTCTCATAATACTCGTACAAGGACTCATTAGCTTCTTGTTCAATGTTGCTAATCTTCTTTATAGCAGGGAAGTACTTCACTAGAAAACTTTGCTTCATCTTTGCCCATGTGTCAATACTTCCCGGAGCCAAGTAATAGAACCAATCTTTAGCCTGATCCTTGAGAGAAAAAGGAAAGGCTCTTAGCACAATTTGGTCATGAGTCACATCAACGGGTTTCATGCTTGAGCACACAACATGAAATTTAGAGAGATGTTTGTTAGGATCTTCACCACTAAGCCCATGTAATGAAGGCAAAAGGTGAATCAACCCAGATTTCAGCTCAAACTTGACTCCTTCAGTAAGAGCACGAAATTACACCGCCAACGGTTGTTGTGCCAGATTTGATGCAGTCAACTGTCTCAACATTTGGTCACCCATCTCAGCAAATTCAGAAGATTGAGATTCAGTCTCTAATTCAGAAGTAGATTCAGATTCTCCAAGAGAGAACGGTAAAGCCCGAAAGTGATCCCAGATTTCCATCCCTAGCTTGAAGAGTGTCCTGTCAATATCTAGATCAAAAAGCAATGGAGATGAGTTAGTAGCACGAGTATGAACCATATAACAGGTTCACACCCAAAACAACACAAAAGTAAAAACACAAATAGCGACGAGTCCCCGGCAACGGCGCCAAATTTTATGAAATATTTTCGGTGGTCGTTATACCTCTCAAAGTAACCTTAGCTTTACCAAACACAGTAGAGCGGCAAGTAAGTGTCGAACCCACAAAGACTCGTGCATTTGTGTTGTTACTTAAATGCCAAATAACTAAAAGGGGGGTTTATGATTCAAAGTCAAATCTAATATGCAGAATAAAGTAAATATGAATGCAAATATGATTGTAACATATGCGAGACAGGCGTGTTCAACTAGTTAAATCCATCATGACATTGCTTAATTTGTTGATCATCGATTCTCTTGATTCTCTTCTCACTTGAATAATCTATTGTGGATTATGACCCTACTAAGGATTAAAACCCGAACTTCAGATTTAGTTGATAGAACTACAAGTCTAACAATCCTAATCATCTAACAACCTAAAAGACCTTCTAGATTCAATTAGACAACAACATAACGATTCAAGTTATCAATAGAAACAAGCACTTAGAGCAACCAGACATCTAAGTGACTTGTGAATTTATTCCCTTCTTTAACCAACTAGTCCAACCGATACTAAGTTGATTAAAGTATACTCAGTTATAACTAGAAATTCAATTAGGTAGCTAATCTAACAAAAACCCTAGTTTAGATTCAATTAAGCACAGGGAATAAACACTATTCAAGTTTGTTGAGAATCAATCAAACCTCACAACAATATGTAAATCATGATTTCAATAACTAGTCAAACATAAAGGAATTTAGCAATTCATAATTAAAATTAAGAAAAAATTTCAAAGGTGTAAAGTTTATCTCTAGAGAGAAAAACCCTAGCCTCCAAAAGTATGATTAATGTTATGAAAGAGAAACTAAAAACAAGGTTTAAATACCCCACAAGATATCCAAAGATCAAATTATCTAGAAATACAATAAAACACGTCGGAAATCATTATACCAAGGCCCAACTCAAAGCCCAAATACTAGGCCCAAACATCTCCGTCGAAAATCATAATGCGCGGGCTCTTCCTAGGGTGGCGCGGCCGTGTCCTCTGTCTTTGTAGCCCGCGCCCCTTGTTATGAATCGTGTCTTCCTCTTGACTTGGCTCCTTTCGGTTATGCTCTTGATATCTTCACTTGAATCTCTTCAATCTTCATTCATGCATTCTAACTCACCACCATTGCTAGCCCGGATCAGACCTTGCTTTGCTCTAATACCTAAAAACCTGCAAAACATAGCAAACAAGCGCAATCTACCCGAAAATAATAAATCCTAAAAACTAAGCTAAAATTTTGTTAAACCTATGCAAAACAAACATAAACATGCATCTAAACTATACCTATATGCAAGCTATCAATGCACATTCGACTATTTTTTTGCTCGTACAAGTTACAACTAGTTTTGATGAACAAAAAATCAATTTTGATTTAAAAAATAATTTTAATGCATATCTCGCGCACATATCATGTGTCTTTTTTTTCCAAAAAATTGCGCGAATAATTCGCTAAGAACTCCCTGATGTTCGTGTTTTTAGTATAGTTTTGGTTGTCTTTCTTAGGTTGTTTGGTTTAGTTTTAGTAAGTTTTAGAGTTAGTTTTGTGTGTTTTTGGATAAGTTTGCATATTTTGTGAAAAGTATGGAAGCTACTCCGTTTTGTGTCTTTTTGTAGGTTTTTGAAGCAGAAAGGAGCATTTTTCAAGTAAGCGGAAGTCAAGTGGTTCGTGGTGGAATACATGAAAGGAAAAGCAGAAAGGATATGTCTTGAAGATCCCAGAGAAGTCCTTGAAGAAGTTGTGAAAAGTGTACAAACCCAAAACAGAGGGCTCGTTACCGATCTTTGAGGGTCGGTACCGAGCTGTGCAACAAAGATTTATTTGGGGAATTCAGCAAGTGTCTACCGACCCTGTGCAGGTCGTTACCGAGGTGACCTATGTCAGTAGGCGGCGCCAACTTTAGAAAATTCTATCTTTTATCTTTTAGTCTTTTTATTTTATAAAGTTTTTATCTTTTAGATCTTTATTAGATAGCTTTCTCTAGTATAAATACCCTTGTTCTAGCCTAGTTTAAGGGAGTTGGTCGATATTTTGGAGTTCACGAGAAAGGAGAGAGAGAACACTATAGATCGACTGTCTCGATCGAGAGAGAGAGGGTCGTGATCGAAGTTGTTCTTGAGTTTGAGTCGTGAATGTGGCTAGTTGTAAGACAAAGATTTTATATTTTCAAGTAAGTTTTAATTCAATGTTTTCTTTCAATAAAGTTGTTTGCTTTGTTTCAATTATGTGTCAGTAGTTTATTTTTCTAGGATCGGGGTTGTGAACTTGAATGTTGATATTGTTCGGTAACGAAAGTTTCGAGCTTTGGATTCAAAACAAGAAGAAAAATGAATTGATTTATGAAAGTTGATTGATTTTCTTGTTTAGTCAACCAAAGTTGATAGATTTATCTTTAAAGGCATGATCTTTATCCTTCACACTAGTTTGTATGCATAATTATGTCGTGGTAACCCTTGTCCTAGATCTTTTTATCACTTGAATTTCCTTCGTTTTTACTCACGAATAGACTCGTTACCGAGGCACACAGGTCGGTACCGAGCTTGTAGTTGAAAGGTGTTGTTTGCTCTGTTTTAGTAGAAATTCAACATCGTTATCGACCTTGACAAGGTCAGTACCGAGGTCTATCATAGCTTTTTACTTTTGTTTTGTTCCGTTTTCTTGTTTTCATAGTTTGGTAAACAAATAACCTTGCTTCCCGTGGACGATCCTGACCTCCCTATACTCAGCGGGGTCTTGACTACAAATTTATTTGTTGTCGAGTTAAAATCGCCCTTCAACAAATTGGCGCCGTTGTCAGGGAAGCAACAATGTTTGGTTGTTTACCTGTGGGTCTGGGAATAGCCCGACCCCATTTTTGTTTTTAATTTTGTTTTATGTTGTCTGTTTTCTAAACTGGATGACGCTCTATGGGCTTATGGGATGGAATACAAGACGCCCCTAAGCACCAGTCCTTACAATTTAGTGTATGGAAAGGCATGCCATTTGCCGAACGAGATGGAGCACAAGGCATTATGGGCTCTTAAAGAACACAATATGAACCTCGACGCAGCTGAAGCGAAAAGATTCATGGATTTGCAAGCACTAGAGGAGTTGAGGCTGAAGGCGTACGAGAACGCCGAGATCTATACGGAGCGTACCAAAAGGTGGCATGATCAGAAATTGGTGCTCAAAACTTATGAAGTTGGTGACAAGGTACTTCTCTTCAACTCTAGACTCCGTTTATTTCCAGGGAAGGTAAGGACAAGATTGAGTGGGCCATTTGTGGTTCACAACATCTATCCTCACGGAGCAGTAGAGTTTTATCAATAACCACGGCACCATCTTTAAAGTCAACGGCCACCGATTGAAGAAATTCTATGAGCAACCCGACCCGGAAGAAGAGATTAGAGTCACTATGTCTCTCACAACATCGGATTAGCCAGGTAAGTACGTCGGGCTAACTATGTTAAAAATAGCGCTTACGGGAGGCACCCCGCTTTTAGTTTTAGTTTTAGTTTTCATTTTTGTTTAGTTTTGTTCTCTTTTTATAGCTTTTTTTCTTAGCTTTCATTTGAGTTTTTAGTAGTGTAGATGGTTACAAGATAGAATATTTTTGAGCTAACATGTCACAGAAATCGGGCTCGAAAGCCGTTGAAAATTGAGTTGCCCAGGCTCGGTACCGAGCTGAGAGGTTCGATACCGACCTGAGACGACACCCAGATTTTGAAGAAGCGCGGGCAGGTAAGTTTCCTAAACCTAAATTCTATCTTCTATCTTGCCCACCCCCTACATGCCGCCTTTCCCTTCTTTTTAAACACTCTCAATCTTCAATCCCACGCCAAATCTCAACCAAACCTTTAAACTCTTAACCGAATTCCACCGGATTTCCCACTCTGTCGATCGCACCACCCAATCCCGATCGCCACCACTCGATAACGAACACAACCCTTGTGATTCGTTACCTGAGCACTCAAGCCCTCGTTACCCATTCCAATTCAATTTTTGTTCTTCAATTTCTCAAATTTATGGTATGACTTCTAAACCCTATCTCTTTTCTTGAATATTCTTGGTAAATTTGAGTAGTTTTCATATCTAGATCTCTATGTGAATTCGGATTGCATGTCTATATTGCATCGTGCTTCTATTGCTTCTTTGATTGGTGATTAATATTGATTGATTTTTTGGTTCTTCTTGCTTGATTTATATTGAATTTTGATAAGAACAGCATGAAGTAAATTGTTCTTCAATTGTATGATTTTTCACCATGAGTGTTGGCAATTGTTGGCATGATTTGATAGGGTTTCGAGCAAGTATGGGGTTGCATGTTCTTGATGGTGTGTTTTTGTGTGGAATCATGCTTGAAATTGTGCTGAATTGTCGATACTTTTGAGATTTGGTATTCGGAATCGCTTGCGTTATGTTCTCGCCCAGGTTCGTTACCGACATGTGAGGGTCGGTAACGACCTAAGAATGCCCAGAACAAGATCTAAACCCAGAGACCTCGTTACCGACCCAATTGGGTCGGTATTGAGGTGGGTCGTTATGTTCCGCACCGGTACTTCCAGGGGCGCGCATGATAGCTTGCATATATGTATAGCTTAGGATGCATATTTATGTTTATTTTGCTTGGTTTTAGCTTAGTTTAGTAAAATTCTTAGGTTTTAGGTTTTCTAGGAAATTCGGATTCTCCGCTTGTTTTGTTCGGTTTTGCAGATCTTTAGGTAAATAAGCATGGACGAGATGGACCTTAGATGATTGTGGTGGAGATTGAGGAAGTTTAGAGTGATACAAGTGAAGATTAGAAGATCCAAGACCCAAGAGCTTGATGGATAAAAATGCCTAAATCCGGGCTATGCATTGGAGTTCCTGTTTTGACACCTCTATGTTGCAATGCATGGTTTGGGAGCTACAGTGCTCGGATGAATCTGAATTCGCTATAACTGGAAAGCTAATTCAAAGAGCTACAATTCATGTTTTACTCCGAGTCCAAATTCCAACTCTAAGTGGGTCAAAACAACCCCTGAAATGTCATCTGAATGCTGAATCGAGGCTAATTGCGCGGGATGGTATAAATGCGCGGCCGCGCATTGTGCAAGACCGAGCAATCGGGATTTCTACGTGGAGATATCTTGGGCCGAGAATTGGGATCGACCTTTTTGGGATTAGATTATATCTTGTTCGACTTTGAAGCTTAATAGTAGGGTTTTGAAGGATTATTTTGGGAGGCATATTTAAACTCTTGTTAGTCTATCTTTTCTGATAATTTTTGGAAACACTTTTGGAGGTTATGGTTTTCTCTCAAGGAAGAGCCTTTGAACCTTTGTAAGTTAGATTTTAATATAATTATGCATTGCTAATTTCTCTTGTGTTTGGCTAGTTATTGAAGTCATGATTTGTATATAGTTGTGAGGTTTGATTGATTCTCAACAAACTTGAATAGAAATTATTCCCTGTGCTTAATTGAATCTAAATTAGGGTTTTATTAGATTGATCACCTAATAGAATTTCTAGTTACAACTGAATCTGATTAATTACCGTTTGGAGTTAATTTGATCAAGAGTATACTTTAATCAATTTAGTACCGGTTGGACTAGTTGGTTGAAGAAGGGAATAAATTCACAAGTCACTTAGATGTCTGGTTGCTCTAAGTGTTTGTTTCTATTGATAACTTGAATCATCAAGCTGTTATTTAATTGAATCTAGAAGGTCTTCTAGGTTGTTATTTAATTAGGGTTGTTAGACTGGTAGTTCTATCAACTAAATCTGAAGTTCGGGTTTTAATCCTTAGTAGGATCATTATCCACAATAGATTATTCAAGTGAGAAGAGAATCAAGAGAATCAATGATCAACAAATCAATATCATGATGGATTTAACTAGTTGAACATGTTTGTCTTTCATATATTTGAATCATCCTTGCATTCATATTTATTTCTATTCCTGCATAGTAGTTTAGATAATCATTCATAAAAAAAAACCTTTGGTTACTTGGCATACAAGTAATAACACAAATACAAGAGTCTATGTGGGATCGACCCTTACTTGCCGCTCTACTGAGTTGGTAAAGATAAGGTTTCTTTGATAGGTATTAACGACCACTGAAAATACATCATCAGCGCATCATCAACCCCATTTTCAAGATCATTCTTCGAGTCATAGGCGCCACTTTTTGGCCCAAGAAGTAGCTTTCAAGTTCGAAAAGGATGGAGGTTGGATGCCTCCGCACTATTATTTTCGACGACCCCGCCCCCATGATGGGGTATGAATTGTGGAAATACGTAGAGAGGCATGGGGCCTCTTTGAAAGAAGTCTGGTGTGGAAATTTGGTGAGTCTCTTGGCGGAGAAGCTCGGTGTCGACCTCACGCGCTACACTCCACACCGTCCCCGGCCATAAGCTAGATACAAAGTACTGGTTCTCTTCTGGAATCTTTGTGAGGGATCAAGGTGGAGTCGCCGCCAAGGTGTTTGGACAAGGTGGAGGCATGGGGCCTCTTTGAAAGAAGTCTGGTTTTTACGCGCTAAACTCTTGTTAGTCTATCTTTTCTGATAATTTTTGGAAACACTTTTGGAGGTTATGGTTTTCTCTCAAGGAAGAGCCTTTGAACCTTTGTAAGTTAGATTTTAATATAATTATGCATTGCTAATTTCTCTTGTGTTTGGCTAGTTATTGAAGTCATGATTTGTATATAGTTTTGAGGTTTGATTGATTCTCAACAAACTTGAATAGAAATTATTTCTTGTGCTTAATTGAATCTAAATTAGGTTTTTATTAGATTGATCACCTAATAGAATTTCTAGTTACAACTGAATCTGATTAATTACCGTTTGGAGTTAATTTGATCAAGAGTATACTTTAATCAATTTAGTATCGGTTGGACTAGTTTGTTGAAGAAGGGAATAAATTCACAAGTCACTTAGATGTCTGGTTGCTCTAAGTGTTTGTTTCTATTGATAACTTGAATCGTCATGCTGTTATTTAATTGAATCTAGAAGGTCTTCTAGGTTGTCTTTTAATTAGGGTTGTTAGACTGGTAGTTCTATCAACTAAATCTGAAGTTTGGGTTTTAATCATTAGTAGGATCATTATCCACAATAGATTATTCAAGTGAGAAGAGAATCAAGAGAATCAATGATCAACAAATCAATATCATGATGGACTTAACTAGTTGAACACGTTTGTCTTTCATATATTTAAATCATCCTTGCATTCATATTTATTTCTATTCTTGCATAGTAGTTTAGATAATCATTCATAAAAAAAAACCTTTGGTTACTTGGCATACAAGTAATAACACAAATACAATAGTCTATGTGGGATCGACCCTTACTTGCCGCTCTACTGAGTTGGTAAAGATAAGGTTTCTTTGATAGGTATTAACGACCATTGAAAATACCTCATCAAATTTGGCGTCATTGTCGGGGACTCGTCGTTATTTGTGTTTTTACTTTTGTGCTATTCTTGGTGTTGTGAACCTATCTTACGGTTCATAACACCCGTGCTACTGATCCATGGGTTTGTTCGATTGTAGACAACTACAGGATGAACACTTCCATGACTATTTTTCAAGATTTCAAGACCATGTGTTTGAACTAGGTGCTTGGGGTTTACAGTACAGTGATAGAGAGGTAAACATGGGAGTTATCCATTGTATGTATCTTGAGACAAGGGGATTGGCTGACTGCATGAGCAATGAGAGGCTTTTATTTATGGGATCTGAGGAATGTTGGGATTTCTTCTGTTTCATGAGCCATCAAAGCTTTCTGGTTGAGTCATCTTCCCAGCCACCCCAGCCAATTGATACGTCTCTTGAGGATATACTCAAGGATCTCTCCATACGGGCGGATACTAGAATCAAGCAGCACTGTGAGTCTTGTTCTTCATATTTTCATTCCACAATCTCATGCCCTTTTGAGTTATGGGAAAGGAGAGGTGGAGTCACATTGGAGGCAAACGTTCATGAGTCTGACACTCATATTCAAGTTAAGGAGCAATCTACTACACTTGATGTGGGTTATGAGGATGAATTTGATGCCCAATATGAAGTCACACCTATAAGGCAAGTTGAGCAGATCATCACAGAGCCAAAGGAAGATTGTGTTGGCATAGAGATTCTTACAGAGCTTAGGGAGCCTGAATCATCTTCACTCACGTGGAGTGAATTGCTTTAGGGTTTTACGGTTTTGGAAGAAGACTCTTTTGTCGACCAAGATGACTTCTTTGTTGATGAAGTAGACAACCATGAGGGAGAAAAACAACATGATACATCTATTAAAGCTCTTACTATCATGGTGCACCCTACGTTAGCCCTTGACATCCCTTGCTTCAGTTTCTCCACCTTCTCACATCAGGAGCTTATGGAGTTCCAAGATGAGGAGCCAAGGCTGCAACACAAGGTGGAAGATGGAGAATCTATGGAGTTCATCATCTTGGATAAAAGTGGTATTGCTGACAAGTGCTTTGATTCATATTGTAAGTATTTTCTAAAGCCACCACTTGTGCTGAATTTCTTTGAACAAATGCCACCTCATTAAAATTGGGCACACATGTTTGATAAATTAAAACGGTCTTTGAAAGTTATATTATGTTTAATTATTTATCATTGTGTTACTTATGCTTTTCTGAGATGTGTGCACAAGGCTTTGACAGGTTATTAAGGGCATTGATAATGTCTAATCTTGTCAATTCATGTTAAGGATCAAGCTAATGACGTTAAATAAGCGCTTCTTGGGAGGCAACCCAAGGCTTAGAATAGTTTTGTTTTTCAGTTTTAATCTTTTGCTTTTTAGGCAGTTTTTGTGTGTGTTTTAGATACTCAGGTCCGAAGACAGATTACTCACCACTACCACCGTTCGATTTTCCGCCGCATTACCCGGATGACTAGAGATCTTTGTGAGTATTTCTTTTCTCTTTACTTTTTACTATACTTTGGGGACAAAGTATGTTTTAAGCATTGGGGAAGGGAATTACTTGTTACATAGCATGTAGTTGCATTAGCTTAGGTCATGTTTAAAATTTTTCCATGCATTGATTAAAATTCTTAAAAAAATGAAAAAAATCAAAAAAATTTGAAAAAACTACATAAATATTGCATTTAGGTTCTTCTTTCCCCATTGTTTGATGCCTCTTGTTTTTCTAAGTTGAGTATAAATTCTAACCCATGATTTGCATGATATGCTGAAGTTGATATGATATGAGCATGATCATTGATTAATCACCTTGATTATAGGACTGAGCATGTATTTAGCTTGAATATTGGATTCACTCTGAAGTTCTAGACAAAAAGTTAGCCATGTGAGATATTTTTGGCCTTTCATGATTATATTTGTTCTCTACATTCTTGAGTGTATCACCATGATTATCTAGCTCTAGAATTTGCATTATGACTCTTTTTCAAGGCTGCTTTACATGATTGAATGCATGACATTAAAATGATTTGGGCAATGTTTCTTATAGCCTATTATTTCCCTTCCTACCTTACGAGATCCATGTTCTTGATACCACATTTCTTTTGAGCTTTAAGCCTATTTTTGATAACTCCACAACATTTTCCTAGCTAAATAAGCTTGACCCATCCGGGATTTAGGACTTTAGGTTGTGTTTTTTTTTTGTGTGAGTTATGTACAAGTATGGGGGAGTTGGAAGAAAAAGGTGGAAAAGAGGAAATAAAACTCTTGGTTGCAAAGTAAAGTGAAAAAAAATGAAGATGAAAAGTATGTTGCAAAAGCAAAGAAAAGTTGAGAGAATTGTTAGTAATTTTCATAAATGTAAAAGAAAAAAAGAGTGATGAAAGAAACAAGTGCTTGAATGAAAATGTATGAAGTAGAGAAAAAAAAGTTTGGGAGAAGTGGGAAAAGAAAGTGTTAAAGTTTGGGTTTAGGATTAGTTCTTTATCTCGGATTTAGCACCACAGGCCAAATATGATCCCTTCCTAATTTCTCTTTACCTTGGCGCCATTTCAAGCCTTAAAAAGACCTCATGATTTTGGTTATGTGTTTGATCCCCAACGGTGGAGATTTAAAACGCTGATGCAAGCATATGGTAGTCTAGTTTTCAAGGTTGATGTTGAGTGAAACACATACCTTTAAACACTTGAGAGTTTGAGTGCAAACACAATTACCTTGGTGAGGTCTAGAATGAATGAATGGTCTTTGCTTTTTGCTTGTTATAATGCATATTAGGAAGTCTTGGTCGGGTTTTTGATTATATGTGAAATGCTTGTTTGACTTGAGATGGATGTATGATTGCATTTCTATGGTGTGATTTGTATTTATGTCTTCCTTGAGGACAAGCAAGGGTTAAGCATGGGGGAATTTGATAGTTTGCATATAGGTATAGCTTAGGATGCATATTTATGTTTATTTTGCTTGGTTTTAGCTTAGTTTAGTCTAGTTCTTAGGTATTTAGGTTTTATAGGAAATTCGAGTTCTACGCTTGTTGTGTTCGGTTTTGCAGATCTTTAGGTAAACAAGCATGGACGAGATGGATCTTAGATGATTGTGGTGGAGTTTGAGGAAGCTTACAGTGATACAAGTGAAGATTAGAAGAGCCAAGACCCAAGAGCTTGATGGATAAAAATTCCTAAATCCGGGCTATGGATTGGAGTTCTTGTTTTGACACCTATATGTGGCAATCCATGGTTTGGGAGCTACAGTGCTCGGATGAAGCTGAATTTTCTATAACTGGAAAGCTAATTCAAAGAGTTACAATTCATGTTTTTACTCCGAGTCCAAATTCCAACTCTATGTGGGTCAAAACAGCCCCTGAAGTGTCATCTGAATACTGAATCGAGGCTAATTGTGTGGGATGGTATATATGTGCGGCCGCGCATTGTGCAAGACCAAGCAATCGGGATTTCTACGCGGAGAGATCTTGGGCCGAGAATTGGGCTCGACCTTTTTGGGATTAGATTATATCTTGTCCGACTTTGAAGCTTAATAGTAGGGTTTTGAAGGATTATTTTGGGAGGCATATTTAAACTCTTGTTAGTCTATCTTTTCTGATAACTTTTGGAAACAGTTTTGGAGGTTAGGGTTTTCTCTCAAGGAAGGATCTTTGAACCTTTGTAAGTTAGATTTTAATTTAATTATGCATTGCTAATTTCTCTTGTGTTTGGCTAGTTATTGAAGTCATGATTTGTATATAGTTGTGAGGTTTGATTGATTCTCAACAAACTTGAATAGAAATTTTTCCCTGTGCTTAATTGAATCTAAATTAGGGTTTTATTAGATTGATCACCTAATAGAATTTCTAGTTACAACTGAATCTGATTAATTACCGTTTGGAGTTAATTTGATCAAGAGTATACTTTAATCAATTTAGTACCGATTAGACTAGTTGGTTGAAGAAGGGAATAAATTCACAAGTCACTTAGATGTCTGGTTGCTCTAAGTGTTTGTTTCTATTGATAACTTGAATCGTCATGCTGTTATTTAATTGAATCTAGAAGGTCTTCTAGGTTGTTATTTAATTAGGGTTGTTAGACTGGTAGTTCTATCAACTAAATCTGAAGTTCGGGTTTTAATCCTTAGTAGGATCATTATCCACAATAGATTATTCAAGTGAGAAGAGAATCAAGAAAATCAATGATCAACAAATCAATATCATGATGGATTTAACTAGTTGAACACGTTTGTCTTTCATTTATTTAAATCATCCTTGCATTCATATTTATTTCTATTCCTGCATAGTAGTTTAGATAATCATTCATATAAAAAAAACCTTTGGTTACTTGGCATACAAGTAATAACACAAATACAAGAGTCTATGTGGGATCGACCCTTCCTTGCCGCTCTACTGAGTATGTAAAGATAAGGTTTCTTTGATAGGTATTAACGACCACTGAAAATACCTCATCAGCGCATCATCAACCCCATTTTCAAGATCATTCTTCGAGTCTTGGGCGCCACTTTTTCGCCCAAGAAGGAGCTTTCAAGGTCGAAAAGGATGGAGATTGGATGCCTCTGCACTATTGTTTTCGAGGACCTCGCCCCCATGAATTTGGGGTATGAATGGTTGAAATACGTAGAGAGGCACGGGGCTTCTTTGAAAGAAATCTGGTGTGGAAATTTGGTGAGTCTCTTGGCGGAGAAGCTCGGTGTCGACCTCACGCGCTACACTCCACACCGTCCCCGGCCATAAGCTAGATACAAAGTACTGGTTCTCTTCTGGCATCTTTGTGAGGGATCAAGGTGGAGTCGCCGCCAAGGTGTTTGGACAAGATGTGGTTTTTACTCGGGCCAAACTAGAGTTGCTCTATGTGCCGAACTGGTACGAAGCATGGACGTCTCATCCGTTCCCGTTGGAGAAGAAGCCTCAAGATGAGCCATCATTGAGGGAATGTGAGTCAAGATATGATAGAGAAGGAGCTGCCATGGACGAAGCATTCATGGACGAAGATGAGGCAGCTATGGAGGAGCTCGATATCGAGGATGATGACCTCGCTACCGAGGTACTTGGCGATATTGATGAGCAAGACGAGCACACCGACCTCGGTATCGAGCAACCTGGGCTCGACACTGATTATTTTGAGGTCAATACCGAGGCATTCAACTTCGGTAACGAGCCTGCTCATCCACCTACCGAGCCACAATCGTATGGATTAGTGCCCTACAACCCGGTCATCTATCAGGACCATTTCCAACCCCAAGATCACCACCAACCGCCGCCACAGCCCACCTATTCTGGATCAAGTGTTGCACCTCCTTGGGCTGATGATTTATCCTTCCAGATGCAACAGTTGAACCTGCAGCAAACACAACTCGCTTAGAGGATGGAGCGTTGGGAGGGTGTGTATTCCGCTTGCATGGCTCTAGAAGATGCAAGGCAACAACAAGCGGATGCTCGCTAGAGGACGATGGAGCAGCGGGTGACGGTCGATGAGGAGCGCTGGAGGACGATGTACGAGTTCATGGGCAACTTTGAGCGCCAGTTTCCACCACCACCCCAACGATGATTCAACTTTCAAGAATGTTTTCCTCTGCTTCTTTGTTTATCTTGTGAGTTTTTTTTCTTTTCCCTATTCTTTTCTTTTGTTTTGCTTTATTATAATGGGGACACTGTAATTTTAAGTAAGGGGTAGGGAGGGAAAAGAAAACTTGCTTGCTTGTTTTGTTTGTTTAGATTGTTCTGTTTCTTGTTTTCAGTTGTCTTTGTTCAAGAAATATAAAAAATCACAAAAAAATTGAAAAATTTCATAAAAAATTTTTTTAGAACAGATGGATACCCTTTTTTTTGGTTCTATGATAGTTGATTGCTAGCATGAACATGTAATTTCCTTTCAGCATGTTTTTGATAGTATGGCTTGAGTCTTATGATGAAATTGTTTTTTTTATAGAGAAATAGCATTTGATGAAATTGAGCATGTATAAATTTTAGCATGAGTAGTTGCAATCCAACAAATTGACCTTGTGAGTTATTTTCGGCCTTAAAGAGAGAACATCAAGAATCCCTCTTCTTTTCTTGTGTGATTTGCTCTCTTTATGCATACTATCTCTTGGATTTGTGATAGTTATCTATTACTTGAGACTTGTATAAGATATTAGTTCATTACTTGTGAAAGTCATATGATAGAGAACTTATTTTTCATAAGCCCGATTAACCCTTATCCACCCTTACATGATCCTTGTTTTTGACAGCCAATTTGAGCTTTAACCTTTTTATTTGTTGCTCCACAAAATTACCCCCTAGCCGAGATAAGCTTGACTCTACCCGGGGATTAGGACTTAGTTGGAGAGGTATGTATTTGTAGAGTGAAAAAGAGATGCTTTGGTTCAAAATAAGGGTTTTGGTGGGGTAGATTGGAAGTCTCTTGTTTTATTTTGTAAAAAGATCTCTTGGTTAAAAAGATGCGCAAAAGAAAGAAAAGGATGTCTGGATCGATACCAGCCTATGTGGGCTCAGTACCGATGGTTTGAGGGAAATAAAAGAAAGAAAAATTGAGAAAGTGTAGCTCGTTACCGACCTTCTCATGTCGATAACTAGGTAAGTCGAGAGGAAAAAAATGAGAAAATACAGAAAATATAGAAAAGAGAGAAAGAGGAAGAATGAGGAAGTTGTGCAGTGTGTTTAAAGTTTAAACCAGAGATTCTTTATGTTTCTAAGAGGCTCTCTAGGATTTAATTGGTGAGTGAAGAGTGTGCTTCAAAGAAAAGTGAGTTTGGTATGTTGTTTAATGAGATTCTTGGAGTTGTGTGAGTTTTTAGGAGTCTTTGATTCCTGGATAGTATTAGCACCACATGGCCAAAATATTTCCATGCCTTATTGTCTTTACCAACCCCCATTACAATCCGGTCGAATGGAAGCTTCTATGAAGTTTTTCATTGAGCCTAAGTTCTCTTGATGATTTTTGCTTGTTTTGACAAATCTTTGGTGGAGAGTTTGGTGATATAAGTTCCAATTTCTATGAGTTTTTGCATATAAGATTGAGTTAAGAGATGAATTTATAAGCCAAACACAAGAGAGTTGAGTGAAACACTTTATCCTTGGTAAGGTTGGATTGTAAGTGCTTATGTCTATTGATGCTTATATATGTGTGATGACGTTAATAGTCATTTACTTTTTTTTTGTTATGTTTTGATGTTGCTTTTTAGATGAAGGCTCTTGCATGATAAGCATGATGTTTGTTTTGGTTAATGTTTAGTGATTGCTTCAAGACAAGCAAATCTAAGTATGGGGTATTTTGATGTTCGTGTTTTTAGTATAGTTTTGGTTGTCTTTCTTAGGTTGTTTGGTTTAGTTTTAGTAAGTTTTAGAGTTAGTTTTGTGTGTTTTTGGATAAGTTTGCATATTTTGTGAAAATTATGAAAGCTACTCCTTTTTGTGTCTTTTGTAGGTTTTTGAAGAAGCAAGGAGCGTTTTTCAAGCAAGCTGAAGTCAAGTGGTTCGTCGTCGAATACATGAAAGGAAGAGCAGAAATGATATGTCTTGAAGATCCCAGAGAAGTCCTTGAAGAAGTTGTGAAAAGTGTACAAACCCAAAACAGAGGGCTCGTTACCAATCTGTGAAGGTCGGTACTGAGCTGTGCAGCAAAAATTTATTTGGGGAATTCAGCAAGTGTCTACCGACCCTGTGCAGGTCGTTACCGAGGTGACATGTGTTAGTAGGCGACGCCAACTTTAGAAAATTCTATCTTTTATCTTTTAGTCTTTTTAGTTTATAAAGTTTTTATCTTTTAGATCTTTATTAGATAGCTTTCTCTAGTATAAATACCCTTGTTCTAGCCTAGTTTAAGGGAGTTGGTCGAGTTTTTGGATTTCATGAGAAAGGAGAAAGAGAAGACGATAGATCGACTGTCTCGATCGAGAGAGAGAGAGGGTCGTGATCGAAGATGTTCTTGAGTTCGAGTCGTGAACGTTGTTAGTTGTAAGACAAAGATTTTATATTTTTCAAGTAAGTTTTAATTCAATGTTTTCTTTCAATAAAGTTGTTTGCTTTGTTTCAATTATGTGTGAGTAGTTTATTTTTCTAGGATCGGTGTTGAACCACGACATAGTTATGCATGAATGAATGAATGTGTTGATGTTTGAATGCCTTCTATCCTTTTAATTACTTGTTTGTGCTTATATTTGAATGAAAGTCGAAGTAATTTGAGTTTATCGCTTGATCGAAAGAGAAAGTTGTGAGCTTGAATGTTGATATGGTTCGGTAACGAAAGTTTCGAGCTTTGGATGCAAAAGAAGTAGAAACGTGAATTGATTTATGAAAGTTGATTGATTTGCTTGTTTAGTCAATGAAAGTTGATAGATTTATCTTTAAAGGCATGATCTTTATCCTTCACACTAGTTTGTATGCATAATTATGTCGTGGTAACTCTTGTCCTAGATCTTTTTATCACTTGAAGTTCCTTTGTTTTTACTCACGAATAGACTCGTTACCGAGGCTCAAAGGTTGGTACCGAGCCTGCATTTGAAACGTGTTGTTTGCTCTGTTTTAGTGGAAATTCAGCATCGTTACGGACCCTGACAAGGTCGGTACCGAGTTCTGTCGTAGTTGTTTACTTTTGTTTTGTTCCGTTTTCTGGTTTTCGTAGTTCGGTAAACAAATAACCTTGCTTCCCGTGGACGATCCTGACTTCCCTATACCCAGTGAGGTCTTAACTACAAATTTATTTGTTGTCGAGTTAAAAACGCCCTTCAACACTCCCATGTGCCATTTTCCCATATTTTTAGTGAAATGATTTGCACCATTAATTTCTTTATATCCAAAAACTCCTTTTACATATGTGTGTCTATTCTGGTCCGATTTGAACTCTTAGTATTATATTATATAATAAATTATGGGTTTATTAACCTATGTCCTCCTGGCTTAAATTACGTATGTTGAATTTAAAAACTATAATCTGCATGTCTAAGGACTGCATGTATTGAAATGCATGTGTTTTAAGTGAATGAACTATGATGTAACTGGTTCATATAATTGATAATATATAGATTATAAATTTAGAATTTGATTCAACTGAAATAAACTCGTATCCTGAAACGAATGCATTTTTTTTAATTTATAATGCACTTTTTCTATTTTTGATTGTATTTTTTAGATTTGCATTTTTTCGTATTTTGCAGTGTACTTTTAATATTTTTTGTAGTGTACTTTTTCGGATTACACTTTTCGTATTTTACAATGCACTTTTGTATGATAAATGCACTATAAATTAAAAATAAAATATTCGTTTCAAGTTTCAGAATAAGAATTTATTTTATTTGAAACAAACTCTATAAATTTAAGACATAAAGTTAATTGAAATCTCCTTCTGCCAACTTAATTTGGTCACCGACACCCAGTTGCATTATGCAATGGGGTTGGTAGATATTGAATCTTGAGGAGGGAGCTAATCTGGTTGCTAATTAATTATTATGAAAGAAAAGTAGGGAATGGTGGATAGTTACCTAGACATATTAGATAGAGGATTATTTGGATGGTTCGAGTTAAGAGAGTGGCAATTCTTCTGGCCCCCACATTTATATTTTTCACACATTTCCTTTGATGGGTTTGTGTGTGGCTGTGTGCAATTGTCTAATTTCACAATAGCACACGCTTGATTTGTTTTTCAAAAAAATCGCATTTTTTTCTATAATAAATATTGTTATGCCGAATTTTTTCCATTTAATAATTAACGATCTAGGATTTTGATATTTTTTATTTGATGACACAAACCTCTTCTCATTTTGCAACACAACTTCCGAACTCAATCCCAAGATAATTATAACAACGATTTTTCTACCTATGCCCTAAGAACATAGGTTAATATCATAAAAATAGTAATATATTTGGAAATTATAATTATTTAGATTTAATTATTTTTTCAATAAGGTTTATTAGTTTTCAATTAGGGTTTTAATTTCCAAAATTAGTATCTTAATCTATACCCTAAGAACATAGGATAGAAAAAACGTTATAACAAAAATAACCTAAAGAATCACACGATATTTATATATATGGGAAAAATTAAAAGTATTTTATATATCTTTTTTTATTATAAAGAAATAGATTAGGGAATTACTAGTGAAAGATGATCTGCCTATAACATTCGTCTCCAAAGGAATGTATATGAGAGGAAAAGGGTTTCATATATGATACATCAAAAATTTTAGGTTTATCATAAAATTGTAAGGTTTATGGTGTGTCCACTGTCCACATATATATAATTCCTTCTCTATAGCTCTACTTGAAGTGTAACAAAGAAGCTACATAAGGACGTAACTGTCATATGAAAACTGAATAATGTATCCACTGGTTTTCACTTTGATTTTATTTTAAACAAGATAATTTCTACATGAACACATATATCCACAATTCTTAATCACCTGTTGATTGTATATTCCTATATTGGGTAAGATACGACACGCCATTTTTTCTACTCAAAACATACATATTTGACGAATTCAATTTCCTTAGAATGAGAGATTCAAAGGGGTCTTTTTCATGGAAATTAAGGTTCATAAGAATTGTATGTTTTTCTTATATAATATGTACCGTCTTAAAATGGGCATGGAAATATTCAGCGGAGAAGGAAATGGAAAATTCCAAATATTTTTTTGGGTAAAGAAAGGCCACGCCTTTCCTGAATAAACACAAATTAAATACAAATAGACCGGGGGAAAGATCTACCCAAGATATCGTCTAGCAAAATAGAAAGTGAGCCACACTACCACAATTAAGGCCTTATGAAACAATCAAAATTTGTTTCATAAAGACCACAAAATTATTTTATATAAGGAAACGGTTTTTTCGTGTTTTATCCTCTTGTGTAGCATTAGAGATAATGAAACGGTTGATTAAAACTAATGAAACGGTTATATCATTGCAGCTACCAACCGTTTCATTAGCTATGAAAAACCGTTTCTTGAATAATCCGTTTCATTAGCCATCAAGACCCGTTTCATTTTATTGAGCTAATGAAATATTATGTTAGAGATTGTGATACGGTTCTTGTAGTTTTTATGAAACATATATAAGAACTAGTGAAACGGTGATTGTTTCTAATGATGCCAATTAATATATATACTTAATAATGAAACATTTGTTTTCAATGTTATATTATATATATTAATTACTTTAAACTGTTATTTTTAATGTAACAAATATTATATATATGAATCAAATGAAATAATATGGAACTAATTTTTTGACATTGATAAATATAAAAGTCAATTAATTACATATAAAGTTTGCTCGATCAACATATACGTACTACATGCACTAGCTAGCTCGATTAATTCTGTTACAAAATTTCGACATTTTCCATTGAACTAGAAGATAAATAGCAAGGTCAATGAAATCTGAAATAGCATGCTAGTTAGGAAGATTGCATGTAATGCATATAGCAAACAAGGAGATAACACAAAAGTTTTAACGTGCATGATATCCATCCAACAAAAGCTAACATCAAGACTCAAAAGATGCATGTGTACGTGATAACTACTCCAAGTGCATGTTACCACCATTGGAAGGCTATATATATAGCTGCAAGAATATATATATCAATTAACACATCAATTTCTAATCAAGGTCACACAATTCGTGAGTGAAAAAATTTGCATAATAAACAATAAGTATGGGTTACGTACTTACGTTCAACCTAATAAATGGCATGAGTTCAATTCCTTACAAATTAAACAATCAACATAAGATGAACCAATTCAATGCTACCAATTAATTTCGTGCATGTCTAGCCAAATGTTGTTTTCAGTCGAAACCAAAAAATCTAAATCATATCCTCTCTCATAATCTAATGAGCTCTTCAACAAATCCCCTCTTAGTGTGACCAATTTCATGCATGTCCAGCTAGTCAAATGCTATTTTCAGTAGATAAAAAAAAATCTCAACATCCCATCTCATATTGACTTGAGATAAACAAGACAACAGCATATACATCATCAAAAACTAACTTAAGATCAAATAACACAACAAAAAATTGCCCTAGCTTTAGAGATCAACACACAAAAAACCAAGCTAAACAATAAGAATCAAGAATGGCAACTAAAACAATCCATCTACAGAACCGAAGCCAAGAATCTAATCAACAACTCAAAGGCAAAAACAAGTCATAACATAAAAACTATAGAAGAGACACCTATTGTTGATCCAAATAAGATAAATGATGTTGAAAGCAAATGAACCAATTTGCAGGGGTTATTATAACAACCCAAAAGCAAACATAAAAATCTCAACAACCTATAACCACAACATGTTGCAACAAGAACAAAAAAAAGCATTTATCACGAGATAGAACAATGAACTCAAGCATGCAAAACCTAAAATCTAGCTAGCTATTTCAATGCCACACAAATAATCAACTTCTTCTTCTTTCAATTCGCAACCTAACCAACAAGGTATGAAAAGCATGAACCCAAAAATAAAACAACGATATCCAAAGTTGATTTCTTCTTTAAAGTAATGAAATTACTCAATTAAGTTGTGAAAATATAATACCTCAATTTGAATGATCATGCTCCTCAGAATGTGAACTTTTATTTTCATTTGATCCTTCAGCTTCATCATTAATTCCATCTCTTGATGTGGTTGCAAAGCTTGGAATCATAAGATTTAACCCTGGGTTGGCTGCTAGCAACTGGGATAAGATTTTTGATGTAATTTTTTGCTCTAGATGATCTTCAATACTATCCATGTACATAGATGGAAGTACAAAGGGTGTCTTGCCCTCCTTTTTCTTCAAGCTAGTTTTTGTCACACCTCGACCATGTAGACGTAAGCATCCACTATGCTCTTTCTTAGTAAAAACTTCATGGTATGGATCACCTTTTTCAGATTGCATTTCTTTGAGCTTCTCCTAAATTAAATTGTGTGTACATAACCATACAAATATCATAAAATATGTTAATATGACATGAAGATTAAAGACACATCTCAACCACAATGTAACTAGTTTAGTACAAAGCAATATGAGATCAATAATTTAACTTACAATGTTACATTGAGACGGCGTAGGGTCTATCTTGTAAGTATGCCCAGGTACTCTTTCTCTAGATACAATATATATATCTGCTTTTGATGGTAATTTCTTCTCGGGATGGTTTTGTTGTTGTCAAATAGAGAAAATTATAATTAAAAAAGACCTAGTTAATGAAACTAAGTTTACTCAAATAAATTAATACCAGTTCATGTCGCTTCATGGCATATGAAAACGGTCCCATTGTATGATAATATGTGTGATTCTTCACACTTTCTTTGTTCTTCTCACTTATGGCCTATGCATATATATATAAAAATAAACTTTAGAACAGAAATATTCTAAAATCTATAAAGTGTGAGGGGAATGACAATTATAAAGATGGTATATCAATGAGAATTGAGCCAGCGCCAAAGGAATGAAGCTACTGCGGCAGGGGCGCGGGCAATACCGAGGGGACCGTGACCGCGCTCCTGGTGACTCTGACCGCGCTTCGGTGCGTTGATCCGGCGATGACTTGGGCTTCCATGTTATTATTTGGATCGACTTTATTCGTGTTTTTAGATGTTTTTGATATTATAAATACTCTTTTAGGGTTTCTTTGGAAAGGGATGCTATTCTATTACTTTTGCTTTTACATTAATTTGAATTGGAGAACTCTTGGGAGACAAAACCCTAGTTTGCAATATTGAAGAGAAATCGAACTCTTGTAAGTTTAATTCTTCTTTAATGTCATGTTCTACCTAATTTTTCCATGTCCAACTAGTTAGTTGAAATTGTATGCATGATTGTTTGTGAGATTTGAATTATATCGGTTTGCCTTGACTAGATTGAATTTCTCCATGCTTAATTGTTTAGATTCGCTTAGGATTATAATAGCTTGATCACCTATTCTATTTCTAGGTTGAATTACAACTAGAGTAACTATATAGATGGTGGAATTTGGTTATTCATGGATGAATCCTTTGATTAAACTTAAAGACGGTGGAATAAGATTAATCAAAGGCAGAGAATTTAATCACAAAACTTCATGAATAGACGGTGGAATTCATGAACTATGTTTCTATTGAATGCTTTGAACTATTTTGCATGATCAATTTGACATAGAAGGTTTTCTAGGTTAATTGATTAAAAGGTTGTTAAAAACGGTGCATATTAATAACCACCTTAAGCTTGAATTTTATAAATTCACAATAGATTAGTCGAAGGAAATTGAAATAAGAATAACCAATTATCAAAACTCAAGTATGCAATGGATACGAAACTAGTTGGACGTTTTTCTCTATATTTGAACTTCTAATCGTTTTATTTGCTTTGCTTTATTTACTTAGATAAATAGTTTGAAATCATAGAAATCCCCCTTTAACTTAGTAATAATATTTAAAATACAAGTAATCTGAGTCCTTGTGGGTTCGACCCTTACTTCCATTATATTTAGGTTCAGAAGTTAGGATATTTCTTTGACAGTGTTTTTACACTGACATAAAAGTGCTCGTCACTAATATGACTTTTGTTGTCATTATCTATTCTTGTTGAATCTTAAATTTACATGTTAAAACTATACTGGCAAGCATATCACAAAAGCAAGTTGTGCAGCCAAAGCAAGTTGATACATTTCCTCCATACAAGAGTGTCATGATCTAATCAACAATTTTTTTTTTACAAACTTTGCAGTAGAATCATTAGGTACATAACATTCCCATACCTTATGAAATTTGGATACAAGAAACAAAAAATAATAATTCAAGGCTATATATTTAAGAAACAAAATGTATGATGTCCATAAGAACCAATACATACCTTAGCCATTTTAGAATCCCAATACTCTAAAAACTCTTTGCATTGCTTTTCTGGCATATTTTTAGGACTATTAGCTAATCTTTCCTCCATAGTGTCAAATAATTCATATGTGGCTTGTTTGACCGTATGTTTGTATTGTTTCCAGGAAGTATTAACTGTTTGCAAAACAAATGCTTTACCTTCCTTTGGAACAACAAATGTTTTCTACACAAACAAATTTATAGTTAGTAATTGTATATAATGATAATTAAATAAACTAAAAAATACATTTATTATCAAATATACCGAGACATAATCCCAAGTTATTTCCTTTGTGGGCACCTAATCCTATGAAATGTAATTCAGTGGTGCAAGTACATGATTTCTTGCCACGGTTCCTAGAAAATTGATAAATGATCTAACCACCTCTTTAGAAGGTCCTACAGGATGGTGATCATCATGCAATACAATAACATCTCGCTCTCCAAGTTTATGCATATGCAACTTATGTAAAATTGTTCGCCTGCGATGCTTCTTCTTAGGAGGAGCTATTAAATATATAACAAATAAAAATAATATATTAACAAGTTCAATATAAGAAACTAATATCAACAAAGATACTGCTTGATAATTATTTACCTTTCATTACAGGAGCAATTTCCACATCCATTTCTTCCTCTATAACAACTTCATTTGGAGGGTCAGATCTATCTTCTTCTTCAAAATCAAATCTATCAAATGTAGCTTCTTTTTCAATTGGAGCTATATGAGATCTATCTTCTTCTTCTAATTCAACTCCCTTGTCATTGATATCTTTCAACAAAATATCATCAAGATCAGCATGAGGGTTGGCTTGTCGACTTACTTGCATTTTTCTCATATTCTTGTATGCAGTAAGAGATCTTGGATTTATATAAGTATTTTGGCATTCCTTATGCTGTGATTTTTCCTTCTCTTCATTTCCAATAAATTTGTGTTTTTGTTGCCTCTTCTCTTGTTGTGTTTGAGCTGGTGGATCTTGTTTTGACTGCATTTGAGATTTTAACTTCAACAAACCAGCCCTATAAGATCTTGTTTTGACTCCCTTAGAAGAAACCTGCAAAACACATTCACAAAATACCAAAATAAACTAATTAAATCATAAACATCATGTGCATAGAAACACAACTGAAAGTTGATAAAAAAAAAAACATATACAATATTTAATGGATCTTAGCTAAGTGCCTATCAACATTCACTTCACTAGAAATTGCTTCATCAACTAATTCAACATCAAAATGTTCTTATTATAATCGAGTTGATGGGTATTGCTTGGATCTATTTTCAAATTTTAGTTTCAAAATCTCATCCATGGTCATTGCTTTTACTCCATCATATGAGACCTAGAAGAAATTTTCAAATACCGATATAAAGTGATTCAAGTTTGCACAGCATAATTTATACATAAACGAAAGTAAAAGTTGATGAAAATGTATGCACAATTTGATGCAATCTTAGTTGGAAGCCTAGCATCATTCACTTCATTAGCTGGTGGGTCTTGCTCTTTTTGTGGTACAGGTTGGGGTCATGTTTTGAATGTCCCTTTTCAAATTTCTGCTTCAATACTTCAACCATGGGTAAATTCTGAGTTTTATTCAACTGGTTAGCTGTTAATTCAACTAATTCTACATCTTCCTGTAGCAATAAAAATAATAGACATGTTCATCCAGATTAAGTAAGCAACTGGCTAATAAATGCTTTTTGAATTTCCTTTCTTACCTTAGGTTGGGGTTCAATTTCTATTGACAACTTTGTTGAATCTGCATTGTTGCTTGCTACACGTTGACATTTTTCTTCAAGTTTTTACTGATCAAACTATTATATCCAGCAACTTCCATTCTTGCTTCATTACATGCCAACTTTTCCAATCTTTTCCTCTCATATTCTTGAAGGTTGTTGAATGACCGGTCCTGTTTTTCTCTTTTTCCCATCTGCATATTCATCAAATTTTAAACCCACATTAATATATATTGAAATTATATATAAAAATGAAAGTAAAACAATATAGAACATATATAATAAATTAAAATACATACAATCATAATAATAAGACTAAACCTCTTTTATTCTTCATCACATAAAGCATTTCCAAATTGATCTACTATTGTTGCTGGCACATCCATTCTCATACAGCTTATTTCAGTATCTTCATCAAAAATGTCTTGAATAAAAGGGTCCTTCCAATGCAGTTTTCCAGATTCGTTACCCTCATCATCCTTAGTATCATATTGGTCTCTATGATGATTTTGCACTGCATAACATCAACCTCTTGGTTTTGGATCTTCAACATAAAACACTTGTTTTTTTTGAGATGCTAAGATGAATGGTTCATTTTCACAAATTAGCTTGTTATGATTAACTCGAGTAAGGCCACATATGTCTTTCTCAACATCATACCAAACACACCCAAATAAGATGACAATAGAATGACTTAAATAACATATCTCAAAGATCTCTTCAACTTAACCGTAATAGGTGACATCACCCATAATAGGGTTTTGATCTCTAGAACTTGCAAAGCTTGGTGTTAATGCTGTTAGAGTAACTCCACTATTTCGAGTCACACTATTTGCATCACTCTTCATTGTATGAAACCTATAACCATTGATCCAATACCCATTATATTTTTGGCAACTAAAGAAGGTCCTATAGATAACCATTTAATGTAACCCGGTACATGTTGACCATGCTGAAGTTCAAACCCCACTTTCTCCCTAAACCAATCAATGAACTCTTTGTTGTGGCTCATGGTTGAATCCCATTTCCTTTTCTTTTGATTGCTAACCAAACTCATATGTTCTCTGTATAAAACATACATAATATATGAATATCATTTACTGTTGAAAATCTATTATTTAAAAATGTAGATGAAATGAATTGAATAAGAGCCATTACATTACCATATATATATATATATATATATATATATATATATATATATATATATATATTAACTTCTTCGTCATTACAATTAGATAATACATATTGATGTGCTTGTGACCACTTGACTAGATCAAGTTCATAGTGTCCACCATTTTTCTGCTTCTTACCTTTTCCAAAGATATGATGACCATTCTTTGAAAAAATAGAGAGAGTGTCATTACACTGAGTATAGTCATCTGCCATTTTTCTAGTCTCAATGCGCAAATATCTAGCACAAAAAGTTGCACATTCATCAGCTAGGTATGCTTTTGCTATTGAACCTTCGGGACGACTCTTATTTCGAATGCATGATTTCAGTTTTTGAAGGCATTTTTCTATTGGATACATCCATCTTCCACAAATAGGACCACCAAGCTTAATTTCTTCAACTAAATGAATAGGCAAATGAACCATGATATCAAAAAATGCCGGAGGAAACATCTGTTCAAACTGACAAAGAATATCAACAATTTCATATTGTAAATAATCGAGATCATGAGGGTCAACAAACTTAGAAGATATCCCCTTGAAAAAGGCACTCAATCTAATCAAAGGGACAACAACATCTTTGTGCAAAGTTTTCCTAACAGCTATTGGAAGCAAGTAGTGCAGCATGAAATGGGCATCATGGCTTTTGTAACCAACAATTTTCTTCTCCTTCACTTGCATACAACGTGTAATGTTTGAGCAATAACCTTTCAACAACTTTGCATTCTTAAAGACACTAACAAACAGTTCTTCTCGGCTGGTGTCATCCAGCAACGCGATTTGGCAATTAATGTTCGTTTCCCATCTTTAGATCTCTTAGGTTGAAGGTATGGCATCATGCCAAGATTTTGTAGGTCCTCACCTGCCTTCATATGATCTTTAGTTTTCCCAGGTATATCCAGCAAAGTCCCAAGCACACTATCACAAATATTTTTTTCTATATGCATTACATCACGATTATGACGACATGAAATATGCATTCAATAAGGCAACTCAAAGAATATTGACTTTTTTTCCATGGGCATATATCATCGTCATCTTTTAGAGTCTTTTCAATCAACTTCCTAAATTTATTTTGAAAACCATTCAGCAAGTCAGAGGTGTCAATTCCAAACAAACGAACAAGTGCACTTTCAATTTCATTATCCCCTTTAAATCTATTATGACCCATGTTGCAATATTTTCTACTGCTTGACAACCACAGTGATTGAGTTTCATAATGACAGTTAGGACATGCCATTTTCCCTTTTGTGCTCCATCCAGACACCACTGCATATGCAGGAAAATCATTAATGGTGCACATCAAAGTTGCATGCATATTAAACACTTGTTTGCTTGAAGAGTCATATGTCTCTATTCTAAACTCCCATAACTCTTTTAAATCCTTAACTAGAGGCTGTATATATATATATATATATATATATATATATATATATATAGGGGAGCGATCTGGTACAATACGTTTTATGGTGCAATGTGTGGTTACATATTGTGCGTTGGATTAACCCAAATCAAAAGTTAATATTAAAGGGTGAGAAGTAGAAAAATAGGAGGAATGTACAAGATGATTTTCACGTGTAATTTAAAAAGGAAGGTTGCTTAAATTTAGGGGGAAAGAATAATAAATAGTTTGAAAAATTAAGATCAGAATCTTAGAAAATCTTGTGAACCCCACGATTTTTATATATATGGCAGTTGCATAATTTTAGGGATTGATAAGAATGATAGAAAAATTAATGATCGAATTTACAAATAAATAAACTCTGCAGAATCATTGAATATCTATTAGTCGACGTTAGAAAAAACTCAATATTATTGTTTGAATAATTATAGCTACGTATAATTTTATAGTCGATGTTTGAATAACTCGGTTTAATTGTTTGAAAAACTCAAACCCAATATGATTGTTTGAATAATTACGAAATTGCATAATATTTATATCCGATGTTTGAATAACTCAGTTTGATTGTTTGATAACTCAGTTTGATTGTTTGAATAACTCATTTTGATTGTTTGAATAATTATAGAATCATAAAATATTTAAAATCGAGGTTTGAAAAACTCAATATAATTGTTTGAATAATTGTAGGATTGAACATGTTTTAACGTTTGCATTATTTAGGTTGAATAAGTGACTCGACTAAAATCGTTGTTGCCAAGATCAAATATAAATAACCCTAAACTACTAACTAGTATAGCAAGCAAGCAAGGGGTCGAACCCAAGAGAATCAGGATTCAGATCAATCAGCAAAAGTAAAGACAAGGGTTTTTGGAAGTTCAAGCAAACAAACAATCAAACAAATATTATTGGGATTTAATCAATTAGAAGAAAGCAGAGTTCATTCAATCAATTCCACCTTTTTACTCATCCGATCATTGATTCATCCACTTTTCTATTAATTCCCTAGTTAATTCCAATCCTTATAAAAGATTTCCGCTTGTCCACGGTCCAAGCAGAATTATGATATGAACAAGAACGCTTAATTCAAATCATGCAAAATATTAAGGATAGAAGGATATTAATTCATGCAATCAAGCTACGAGTCTCATGCATAAAATAACAATCAAATACTCTTTCTCAATTCTAGTCCACGGTCCTAGAAAAGAGTTGTTTCAAGGATAAATAAGATTGCACAGACAACAATCAAACTAATCCAAACAGTAGAATATCAATCAAATTCAACAAGTTGCGCACAAGGAGAAATCAATTGATAATCATAAAATTAAGCACAAGAGTTTTGATATTAACCAAGGGATAGAAAAGTTACCAGAATCTCAAGAAATACATAAAAAGGCTTCCTTGATTAAACAAACTCCAAAGGGAAATTAGTTCTTCATAATTAAACTAAAAACTGAAATAATTCTGAAAGTATGCTAGAAATTGTGTCTCTAAATTGTGTAACCCTAAAGTGAAACTCGAAACAAAGCTTAAATAGTAGAAAATAAGTCCGAAAATATAAAAATACAAAAGATAAATCCACTGGAGCTGTTTTTTTTCAAATCTGGAGCTCGTCGTCAATGGCGAATTCCGACCCACACAACTCAACACAAATCGTCTCAAACAACCCAAATCCACTCCAAACAGCAAAAATCAAACTCTAGAAACAAGATTCGAGTACTAACCGATGTAGATCTTGTTCGATTGTGCTCCAAAACTCCAATCCACACCAAACTTCGACTCCAACAATGGTGAACTGGGCTGCACACGAATCCACGGGCGCGGTGTGGTTCCGAGGTCACGGATCTCTGGGTCGCAGATGATGATGGTGGATGCGGGTGTGGTGGTGTGGTGGTTGAAGGTTGGTGGTGGTTGATAATGGAGTGTTTGTTGTAAGGGAGTGTTTGGTGAGGAGTGAATAATGGATGTGGGGATAGGTAGGTGGGGTAGGTGGGGAATTTTATTTTATTTCGGGTTTGGTTTGGTACTCGTTCGGGCTTTTTCGGGGGTTTCACCCGAAAACTTTTTATTTCGGGGGTTCCACCTGAAAACCTTTTATTTCGGGGGTTTCACCCGAAAACCTTTTATTTTTATTTTTATTTATTATTTTTTTTATATATATATTTATATTTTTTTATTTTTATTTGAATTAACGAGAATAATAAAAAAAGGCCTATCCGCGGACTTAGATCGTATCCGTGGTCGCGGATCTTGCCGCGGTCTCGGATCAAATCCGAGGTCGCGGTTCGAACCGAGGGAGCGGACACCTCTCCGTCTGTCGTATTTAGATAGGAAAAATTGTACCTGCAAGTTAGCCCGACAAAACCAAAACCAAAACTAAAACTAAAACTAAACTAAAAAGATAAAAAGAAAAGAAAAAGAAAAAACTTACCTCGGGTTGCCTCCCGAGCAGCGCCTTTGTTTAACGTCGTTTGGCCCGACGTCCTTATGCTCAAAATTGATCATCATCTATCTGAAGCTGGACCTTTTTCCCTTCATGTGGCATAGATAATAGGCCCTTTGAAACATCAATTACGGCGCTCGCCGTCTTCATAAATGGACGACCCAACAGCAAAACTGGGTCGTATCTCCCCTTACCGATCTCTAGGACATAAAAGTCCGTCGGAAAAATTAAACCATCTACCTACACTAAGATATCTTCCAAAAATCCTTTCGGGTGCGCTTTAGAGTGGTGAACCAGTTCAATAGTTATATTAGAATCTTGTAATGGCCCTAGGTCTAACTTCTCATAGATGCTATGTGGCATGACATTAATGGATGCACCTAAATCAAGCATAAATGCTCAATTTTAGCCTCACCAATTGTAACGGGAACAGTAAACCTCCCTGGATCCCCATACTTCTTAGCCAATTGCCTTTGAAGCATGGAAGATACATTTTTAGTATTTTCTACAAGATTAATTTTCTTAACCTGCCCCTTTTTTTTTTGCTTCCTCTTGATAGTACATAATTCTTTTAGAAATTTAACAAAACGAGGAATACTTTGAACAAGTTTAAGCAAAGGAACATTTACCTCACACTTGGAGAAGGTTTCGAAAATTTCCTTGTCATTGGTTGGCCTCCTGGTGTCCTTCAGCGCCTCAGGAAATGGTGGAGGGGGCTTTTGTGAAGCCATGGGGGGAAATGAAGGTCTGATATAGCCTTCAGATTTTGTCAGAGGGGCGATCCGCAGGCGCGGAATATTTCCGTGGGCGCGGATTTCGGAATTTCCTCGATTTCTGCACCGCGATCAGAACTGTCCTCTGGTGAACTCGGCTGGTTTCCGCTGGCCGAAATTTCAATATCTATCTCTTTCCCACTCCTTAATGTCATTGCACTCACATTCTCTCTCGGGTTAATGGGCTGAGATGGCAGTTTTTCCGAGTCCTTAGCTTCTAGTCGGTTCAGAGTGGTTGCAATCTGACTTAACTGAATTTCCAAACTCTTCATCGCAGCCTTAGTCTCTTGATTTTCCTTCATAAGCTGATTGATAATGGCTGGATTTTCTTGAGGAGCCTGGGGCCTTGGTACATAATTAGGCCTGGGAACATAGTTGGGTTGACCTCCCTGTGGTGGAAAAGATTGTTGACGTTGTTGATTCCACCTAAAGTTAGGATGGTTTGCCCACCCCGGGTTGTAGGTATTTGAATATGGATCATTCTGGGGCCTCTGTTCATAGTTCCCTATAGCATTCACATCAGCTGCTGGCTCTTGCATGATAGGGCATGCATCAGAAGGATGGCTAGATTCGCCACAGATTCCACAAGCCCTTGAACTTGAAGCTCCATTGCCCGCCAACAGTTGCTTCATCATAGATTTCAACTCCCTTTCTTCAGCATTCATGGAGTCATTAATGGAATGGACAGACCTATTGTTGAAACTCTTTCTCTGATTTCTGCATTGCCCTGCTAGAGTCTCCAACTTCTCAAACGCCTGCCTAGGAGTGAGATTCTCATAAGAACCTCCACAAGAAGAATTCATCAGGCGCCTATCAACATCACATAGACCTTCAATAATATAGCAAATCAGGTCTTTATCAGAATAGCCATGGTAGGGACAACTGGGTATGAGTCTCTTGTAACGCTCATAGTACTCATACAAGTTCTCATCATCTCCCTGCTCCAAACTACTCAGCTGCTTTTTAATGGACGTTTGCTTAGCAGCAGGAAAATATTTCTCCAGAAAGGCACCCTTCATCTGAGCCCAAGTAGTGATCGTCTCAGGTTTTATGTAAAGATACCATTCCTTAGCTGAATCAGCCAAAGAAAATTGAAAGGCCCTTAGCATAAGCTGATCTTCAGTCACATCAGCTGGCTTCATTCCCAAGCAGACAGAATGGAATTCTGCAAGGTGTTTATTTGGATCTTCCCCACTCAGCCCATGAAATTTAGGCAAATAGTGGAGAAGACCAGATTTAAGCTCAAACTTCACTCCTTCACCCAGAGCGGGAAACTGCAGACCAAGCTGTTACTGCTCTAAATTAGGCGCAGTCAGTTGCCTAATAGTGCGATCTGCCATGGTGACTAGTTGCTCTTCAACCTCTGAATCAGATGAAGAAGAAGAAACTGGATCGAACTGTATGCCTAACACTTGAGCCTGAACTTGACGTCTCAATTGTCTCAGAGTCCTGTTAATTTCTGGATCAAATGGAACAACAGGAGAATTATCAGTAGAACGGGTAAGAACCATAAGACAGGTTCTTACCAATTCGGGGGATCTGGACAAACCGATCCGCGGGCACGGAAAAATTCCGAGGGCGCGGATTTTCCGTGGGCGCGGAAAAATTCCGAGGTCGCGGATTCGTTAGAAACGCCAATTAAACAGACAATTAAAAACCGATTCCCCGACAACGACGCCAAAATTTGACTCGGCTAAAATCGTTGTTGCCATGATCAAAGATAAATAACCCTAAACTACTAATTAGTATAGCAAGCAAGCAAGGGGTCGAACCCAAGAGAATCGGGGTTCTGACCAATCAGCAAAAGTAAAGACATGGGTTTTTAGAAGTTCAAGCAAACAAACAATCAAACAAATATTATTGGGATTTAATCAATTAGAAGAAAGTAGAGTTCATTCAATCAATTCCACCTTTTACTCATCCGATCATTGATTCATCCACTTTTCTATTAATTCCCTAGTTAATTCCAATCCTTATAAAAGATTTCCGCTTGTCCACGGTCCAAGCAGAATTATGATATGAACAAGAACGCTTAATTCAAATATTATGCTGTACTAAAACCAGCGTATCAATAAGTATTCGTCTTACCATGAATAACTAAATAAAGGTAGTTGAAAAACAACATTGTTCATCCTGAATAACTAAATTTATTCAATGGTTTTCACTAGTTTTATTAGAATGTATTGACATAAATAATGTATACTATTGAATAACAATTACAATGCTTCTGAAAAACAATCTTTAACATTATGAAAAGATGCGTTCTTTGTATTTTATGCTATCAATAATCATTACACAGCTTTTGAAATAACAATTACAATGCTTATGAATTACAATTTTTTTTTGGACCGAGGTCAAATACATAAACATTATCATCATTTGGAACATGTTCCCGGGTGCGAAGTCTTTTCAATAGGACCTTGGTACGCTTTGACTTTTCTCCAATGTCCAACTGTTGATCATTAGCACCTGTTCCATTTGAAAACTCGGTTAAACACAAATGATATCAGTGTTGCAAAACCATACCGTCTAAGGTGAAAAAGTATATTGTAAGACTTGAAAAAGAATTGCAAAACTGTCATACACATACCAGTGTTGCAAAACCATACTATCTATATTGAAAAACACTCGTTTCATATACTTATCTAGTTAATCTTTACTATTGAAAAATCATAGTATTTATTGTGAATAATATTGATCATTATCTCCTGTCGGCCATACGAAAAACAAAATATGTATATACGAAAAATAAAATACGTATATATGAATAACAAAGAATGAATATATGAAAAACATGCCACACGTTTCGGCGGATTATATATGAAAAACAAAACGAACATATATGAAAAACAAGACACATCTCACCGAACATCTACGCACTATCAAACCTGTACGCATTGGTTTCGTGCTCAATCTTCGAAATTAAAGACCATTGACACCAAACATGGAACGAGTTCGAACCCGGGAAATCGATTTCAGAACCCTATTTCCAACCGCAATTTTCTTATCTTTACTCCTTTATGTTGCTCTTTGCAAAGAAATCGAACTATTGCCAAGAACGATTGCCAAAGAAATCTGATAAATACAATATTCGGTGAGACGATATTGATGAAGAAAGGTTGGCATGAAAGAGAGAACGAATTCAATCCAAATGTTTAGAATATCGATTTCTTTTAGATTAAAAACCTAACTTTGCATTTATGCAATTTGAACTTAAAATTGACAAAACATGGATGTGAAAGAGAAGAACATCGATTTTTGTATAAACAAATACTCAAAACTTCAATTTCACTTACCAATTTGTTGAAAAATGTTGCGATTTGTATTAGATTTCCTGGCATTCTTCGTTTGCTCCTAAAGCATCATCGAGAGAGAGAGAGAGAGAGAGAGAGAGAGAGAGAGAGAGAGAGAGAGAGAGAGAGAGAGAAGAGAATTAAACTGAATTATGAGGGAGAGATGGAGAGAATACACGTTTTTAGGAAAGAATAATCCCTTTACCAAAAATCAAGGGATTTTACCTAAAATAAAAAATATTAATTGATTATAATCTTTAGTGAATGGATTCAGTGTAACACCCCCATCCAAGCTTTTTACACTCATTTTCTTTTAAATCCTATCCATTTATTTATTCCAATCCGACAGATGTTGTTTAACCACACGCTTACACTCTAAGAGATGCTTTCACTAGAGCATTACTCTCTCTCTATATATATATTTATATATATCAATGGCATTTCTCGGGGATGATGGACTAGGAATAAGCAAGGCAAGCATTAAAAATTCTGATTTTGTACAAAGCCATGGAGGTAGGTTATAATTGGTGAGTATAATAGGCCAGGTATTGTGCAATACTCATTGTGCTAGATGGGTTGAATCCATCACTACTTAACCCTAATCTCACATTGCATGGATCTTCATCTTTTGGACGTTCACTTGCATTCGATGTCATAAGATGCGCAGTCTCTGGGGACATAAACAATCTTTGCAGCCTTTTCTTAATAGAAAAATACCTAAGAATCTTTGCTGAAATATGACGAACCTTCCGAGTAATCTCATCTATTTTTTCTGATTTCCACCTAGAAGCATTACATACATGGCAACATGTAACATTTGCATTCTCCTCCCAGTAAAGCATACAATCATTTGGACATGCATCTATTTTGATATAATCAAGTCCCAATAACTTCAGTGTCTTCTTAGCTTCATTAGATGATCTAGGCAAATTTGCATCAGGTTGTATGTCTTTAAGAATTTTTAATAGCTCAGTAAAGGCAACATTGCTTAATCTATGATCACGCTTGTAAAGAAACAAGTGAATAGTAGATGAAAGCTTCGAAAAAGTTTTGTAGCCGTGAAACAACTCTTGCTGACCCTCCTTTACTAACTTGTAAAATTTCTCAGCATCTTCATTCGGTTCATCTCTAAATGTATCATTCAATAGATCATCTATCTTATCATCAAAGTTTAATTCTCTAGTATCCATGATTTTTTCCTCGTTGCATCCTTCTTCTTCTTATGGAAGCTCAACAATACCCTTTGCAATCATATGATCCTTGACAACACTTAATATACCAATTTTGAAAATAGCACCGTCTATATGGACAACGAAATTCATCCCCTTGTGATTCACTTGCAATTTTTTTCTCTATTAAAAATCATACAATACTTAAATTAAAATTAAAATCATACAATTTTTTCTTACATGGACAACGAAATTTTTTTCTTCTGGAAGCTCTTTGTAAAAGTGTATAACTATGTCATACATTACAGGCAGCAAAATCATAATAACGTTTATTTATACTTTGTAACTATAAATTAAAATTTTGAACTTCAGTAAAGGGTATAATTATAGTAATCACTTAGGATAAGATAGCTTAAGAGCTTCTTAATCCACTGGTGAAAGCACAACACTGTCTAAATATTATTCTAGAACACCCTTGAACTGAATCAATGGTAAGTAAAAGACTGTATATATTTTCTACATCACCATTTTGCTATAATTTTATAAGAGTAAATTTAAATAAAGTGTGTGATAAAATACAGAGTAGCCTGCATAAAACAAAGTTAAAAAGGATTTAAGCTTGCTAACATCGAGGTACTACCAAGGAGAAAGAGGAGCTCATAGCCTTTTCATATTCAGTTTCCACACACTACATATCTTTCAACCAAATCAAAACAGAACCGTTAAATGATCAACCAGTGACCTCAGACCTGTTTGTAAAATTTTCCAATAAGGGCTAATCCTACTTTGCAAGTGCATATATACCACACCATGACAATCAATTTAAATTTCTTAGAAAATGGCTTAATGTTGAAGCAATCATACAAGAAATGGGGAACAATTTTGAATAATTGAATAGAAGTTGACTTCTCTAATATTGTGCCGACGAACAATTTTGTGTCCATGCTTTCATCACTCTTGGTTTTCAATGCTAGAATCATGAAACTCCATTTGAAGTTGTTTTTCTTCTGTTATTTTGGGATGATACATAAAGTTTATGTCTTTATACTAATTTAGTTTAACTTAATGATATTTTCTCTAGGGATCATTGGATGCTAGCCATGATCAATCCTCACCAAAGTAAAGTTTATTGGTTAGATCCATTAAGAGGAAAAATTCTAGAAGATTTTGCTATAATGTGTACAAAGTAAGTGTTTTACTTATACTACTATTTTTCATGCAAGTAATATATATATATTTTGGCACATATTAATAACAATTATAAACATATTATTATGCAGGGCATTGCACACCTTTCAAATGAAAGTACTCAAATCCAACCATCGACCATTTCATGGATAAATATCAAGGTGAGCTATCTTGACCCTTATTTGCGAATGCTTGTTTAATACTAGCATGTTGGATCGATTTTTTTGGACAAGTTATTTTGTTTCATTTTGTTAGGGGATTCCATAATGGAACGATGGAATAGTAGGCTTGAATGGTTGTTATATTGTTTGAATACTAGAACTATTGAATTGGTTGTTGGAGCTGCTAGCTTGAGATATTGTTAGGGGATTCCATAATGGAATGATGGAATAGTACTCTTGAATGGATGTTATTTTGTTTAATACTAGTACTCTTGAATTGCTTAATTTATTCTTTAGTTATGAGTTTATTTTGGAGAAAATGCAACAATGTAAGAAACACCAGAAGATCGACATTGGCATTTTCCTCATCGATCAATTAACATTTTAATTTTAATTGTAGCATGCAACTGGCATGGGTATAGGAGATATTGGCGAGCTGCAGCTTCCTTCCGAATTATTTAAAAAAAATTAAAACAAGCACATGGCGCTTTTTTAGAAAAGTGACATGCGTGTTTCTTAAATATTAAAAAAAACCTCATACATGGCGCTTTTCATAAAAAGCGCCATGCGTGTTTCTTATTATACATGTCGCTTTTTTGAAAAAGCGTCATCCGCGTGTTTTTTAAATATATTTAAAAAATCCTTGTACATGGTGCCTTTTTAAAAAAGCGCCATCCGCGTATTGTTTCTAGGGCGCTTTTTAAAAAACTCCATGCGTTTGTGTTAATGCACTGTAACTATGAGAAGGATTATGTACTAGTGTATTCATCTTTCAACATATGTTTTGAGTTAATATCTTCCCTTGTTCCTCAGGGAATGGAATCTATTTTGGTTATCTTTATTCTCTTCTTCTCAATGACAATGTAAGTTCTTATGGTTGTTCTCAATTTCATCTGTACCTTTTAAATTAGTACCCTTTCAACATAACTTTTATTTCTTACCAAAGCATAACTTCCATGAGATACTTCCATGCATTGACATCCATCTTCTTAATCACCTCAATGCGCACCCAAAAACATGCATTGTCATGGCATTCCCAGCAGCCCAGACTGCATCCTTGAGAGCCTTGCATGACCACTTCACCTTGAAGTTGTTGTGAAGGTGCCTAAGACACAGTCTGGTGTCAGAAGTTGGTGCCACGATGTTTAAAGATTCAATCAAACCCTGCAAAATGGAAAGCACATGTCAGTTTTCAACAAATGCTACAAAACAATAACTATTGATTAAGTATGTAATACAATAAACCTTCTGCCTATCAGACATGAATGTCAAGTGTTGAGAGCCCACATCCTGAAGCAAAATTTCAAAGAACCAACACCACGTCTCCTTCCTCTCAGCCTCAATCACAACAAAAGCAATTGGGAAAATATTATCATTTCCATCCATCCCCACAACAGAAAGCACTTGCCATGTATAAGCACCCTTCAAGTGACATCCATCCAGCCCAACAATGGGTCTACAACCAGCCAAAAACCCATTTTTGCAAGCACCTAGACAAATATATAGTCTTTGAAAGATTGCCTTCTCTGGTGGAGGTAATTCTTGTAAGCATTTCACAAATGTTGAGCTGCTTGGGTTTCACTTCACAATAGTTGTTCCATACCTCCAAACCTTTGCATACTGCTCAGGTGCATGGACATATGTCATTAACATGGCTCTCAACCTTGCCCTCCAAGCTTGGTGATATGTTATAACTACACCATGCTCCCTCTTCACTGTTAGAATGAAGCTTTTGATCCTCCACTGTGCATCCTCCTTATAATGCTCCAAATACTTTTCAGCTAACCAAACAAAAGTGGCTTTGGTGTTCACATCTTGCCAACCACATGTGTGTTTTCCATTAAATTGCTTTAATTGGAAACTACCATCAATACCCATTCTCCTAGCCACAGCCTTGAACTCACAACTAGATTTTCCACAATGACACTTCTTCCTAGCTCTAATCATAGGACAACCACATTAATTTCTAGAATAAGCAGAGACTTTAGACTTATCATTGTGTAGATAATAATAGTCAAATGCATTCTCCAATGCAAACTGTCAAAGTGCCTTTATGAAAACCTCGTTAGAGCAGAATCTAATACCTTTCTTGAAACATATTGGAGATCCAAAATCAACCAATGGATTGAATTCTGGGTACCTTGCATGACCATGACCATCAGACCCACTATAGCTTAGATAACCCTCATCTCCATAATTGTTTGAAACACATCCGGCTTAGCATCTTCACTGACTACCTCAACAACATCATGATCTACATTCTACACAAATAACACATCATCATCTTCTTCCTCACCAAATACATTCTCATGATGAGCAAACTCATCATCAGATAAAGAGGATTCTGAAAATAATACGTCATCTTCAGATGGCTCACTTGCATCCTCTATGAACAATTCCTTGAATACAGGCAATTTAGAAGGCTTTGTGGAGTTTCTAGGGTTTTCTATGGCCTTAGTTGAGGGAGCTACAACATTTAATGCTTGGGACTGTTGGCTGAGTTGGTCTGTAGTCTCACCAGTTTGACTTAGGAGGAATCTTCCAACATTGAATGGGCTTTTAGTCACAGATGGACTTCCATGTAATGAAGCCCGAATTGCACTTGGGCTCACCTCATTTTCTTGGACCACATAAATATGCAACATCCTAGCCTTACCAATATTCTCACACATCACCCTAATGTCTTTGTTAACAATTATTTGCCTAAGGCCATCATGCAAAATCACCCCAGGCTTAAGCCACCACAACTCTGTTATGTTGCCTATACTAACATACTCCAATAGAATAACCTTTAACTCCATCAAGGAGAATAAGTCTGGATCAACACCTCTTTTACAAAACACTGTATTTTTCTTATAGGCCAGGTGATCACCATTTGGAATCTTGCAAAATACCCACCATACAGATATCTTATAGATATTTCCATCTACATTAAACAAGCATGTGTCACGAATTAAATTTGGCCCCACCACAACAATATTCAAATATGCATACTAACCTATTATATTATACTTGCAAAGCATCTTATGCAGTAGAAAATTGTGCCAGAGTAGTCCATTCAACAAGACAAAAAGCTTAAAGCACAATGTCAAGAATCTTTCATTGTTACCATGCACTGAGCTTGGGAAAAGCCACTCTACCTTGCAATGGAGCTTCAATCCACCTTGCCTCGCCAACACCAACAAAAATCGCCTCAGAAATCGCCAAAGAGTTTTCGCGCTCCTCGATTTGTCTATGAAATCGCCCACTTCTAAATTGATTCTCGATTGGGGTCACCACAACAATAGAAGAGCCCCGTTTTGGTTGGGTTTGAATCACCCAATTGAAGAGCCCCTAAATCCCCCCACCAAATCGAACCAGATTTCCCCAAAAGATGAACCATAGACTCGAAAGAATGGATTTGGGGGCAAAATTTTGATTTGTGATCTGGGGGCAATTTGGGGCGAAATTGAATGTGAACCGGGCGTTTTTAAATTTTATCAAAAAACATGTCCAGACCGCCTGGTTAACATATAAATGTTTGGAACAGTTGAGGGCAAAGTAGTAATTGTACACGATCTAACAACATTTTTGATGGAATAACGCCATGGGTGGCTATTTGTTAACGAAATCAATGTTTTGGGTGGTTTAAAACAAATTCGTGTATAATTGGTGGTTAAGTGTAAATTCGCCTATTTAACGGGTGGTTTAGTGCAAATTTCTCAAACATTTAACATATTCCTCCTTTTATGGTTGCTATTTCTGTATGAAAATTAGTATGTTGGATGGTCTTGTTGATTGCCACCTATTCAAATTGAATTTATCACTAGATTTGGGTTTCAGACTCTCTATATTCTCTACTTTAAATTCTCAAGTCTCTTCTCTAGAGATGTCATTAAATGATTTGTTTACCTTTTAAAATGTAATCATTGTGGTGGTAATTTCAAATTTCATTTACGTTTATTTCTCTCTAATGACTCATTCTCATCTAAATCTTCTTACAATTAATTTTATGTGCTTCTCAACTTGTATTATGCACTATTAGCGTTTACTTCACAATTCATTTATGAAGTTTACCCCTTAAAATGTACACTACAAACATTTGCCAATTACCTAGTTGAGATATATCATTTATTACTATATGTCTCTGTGCATTTATTCCTTTTGCATGTTTCCTCTTATTTAGGCCTTTCTTCCTCCACTCTTACTCTATTTAAGTACTACTCGGGACTCTTTACTTTCTATAGTCTGTCCTTTTATAAACCATCTGAGATATCTTACATTGTTCCTTCTTCTTTGTTGCCAAATATGTTTGAGTCCTACTCATACCAAGATGCCTTGGTTAACTTTCCACTGCTTCCTCCTCTTCCTACCTCAATGGAAATTAAATCTGTCCCAGAAGTTGTTGTTTACACTCAGTCTCACCCTAATCTTGTAGCCTCCATGCAACAACAGCATAGCCCATCTGGCCCTCTCTTGTCATGAGATTTTATGCCATCATTCTGATAACAACATATCTCTTGCCTCTGAAGAGGTGGTGTTTGTTCCATCTTCTACTATTCTTCAATGTTGGGACGTTGTTGGGACCTCTGGTTCTAAACAACGGATCAACGATGTAATTCTCTTATGTTTTGATAATGACAAACACCATAGGGAACTAATGTGGTTTGTTCAAGTATTTCTAAGGAACACAGGTACAACCAAGAACTCCTATGAATGACCAAAAGCCATTGCAGGCCACAATGTAGAGTTTCCATCAAGGGAACTTTGAAGAGGAAAGTTCCCATGAAGTGGGAACTCACGGAAATGATCAAGAGAACACAAGCTTACAACGATGAAGAGTTTGCATCAAGGGAACTCTGAAGAAGACAATTCCCATGACATGGGAACTCACATAAGAGGACAACGACCGCTTAGTGCAAATCGCGGGATTCTGTCTCAGACAGCCCGAAGGAACAGTCTGAGGATCAAACTGTCACGCTTCATCCAACGGTCCGATTGATCCAAGAAGTTGACCTAGTTCAAACCAAAGTCACATGTGAAGAAAGTACAACTTGGGCATCAAGCAAAGGGCATTTTGGACACAAACGAAAGATGCAATTGCCCAAGCCCACCTGGACTATAAAGCCAAATGAATAGTACTCGGTCTGAGTACTTCTCCCAGAACTCTCAAACACCCACATCTGAGAAAAAGAAAGAAAAGGAAGAGAAGTCCCCGCCGGCGAGTGTGTGATCTCAACGACGGTGAAGCCGAAGTTCCCAAGGATAAGGGAACTGAGAAGTCGGTGTAAGGTCTGACTTATTTGTATTTTGCTGTTGTGAGCTTAGGAACTCAGTTGATAGGATTTGCTAGTGTTGCTAGAGTTAGGAAGAACTCGTAGGAATAGAGAAGTGTGAATTTGGCTATGTAACTAACGAACAAAGCAATTAATATAAGTAAGTCATTCAAAATCCTCCAAGCGGAGGTAGAGGTTTACCCATACAACTAGTTGGTTGTAGTGGGGTTCCTCTATAAAGGAACTGGGTTCTTTACTGTCTTTATTACTTGCGATTGTTTACTTCCGCTGCCTTGGGAACAATTTAATTGCCAGTTCCCAAGCTCTTTGCTAACCGTTTACGATCCAACATTCAACCAACCACTTTCTCTAATGGTTTTCCTCTCCCAAACCCTACTGCTATTCCTTCAGCTCAAAAATACTTGCATGCGCTTATGCATTTTACCTTGCTCCTCAATATGGTAGAGGAACCAGTTTTCACTACTCTTATCAATGGGAAGATGAAAGAGGCATGGAAAGATCTTGCTAAAGGAGAGATCCAATTTCAAGAATTTTCAAATTTTCGGATACTTTTAAAATTTTCAAACAAGGAGTCAAGGGATCTTGTTTATAGCAAGAGGCCCTACCATGTTCAAGGAAAGTTAGTTGCTCTTTGCCCTTTTTATCCTCACTTCAATCCTACTAATGATGATGTTGTGCGAGCTGATATCTGGGCAAGAATTCCTTCTTTGTCTTACTATCTCTTCACTCCTTATGCACTTGACTTGATCCTCAAGGATAATTTGGTTGGTGATTTTATTCGTCTGGATGATCTCTCGAATGGCTGGAACAAAATGAAATTATGTAGAGTGCTCATCAATAATGATGTATCTGTCCCCCTCAAAGGTTGTGTCAAAATCCTTTCATATGACAACTCTAGGATAAACCTTAGAAGTGTAGTATGAAACAGGCTCCCCAGGTTGCGATTGTTGTGGTGAACCTGATCATTTCTTTGATGAATGTCCTCTTAACAATATCCAACCAAGGAAACTTAAGTTGAGTGTTGATTCTTCCTCCTTTGAGGCTGATCTTATTCAGCAAACAAGCCAAAAGTTGCATGGAAATCTGGTGGGAAGAGTTGTTAATTTGAAAACTTCTTCTGCATTGACCTTTCTGAGGTCCAATGTTATTAATCCTCTCCATGGTTCTAATGTGGTCCCTTCCGTGTCAAATGTTTCTCCTAATCTTATCTTTGCTAGGGCTGCTGGTGTGGGGTTTTCTCTCCCAAGTGGAAACCCTAATGTGAACTTTGAAATGATGGGTCCTTTGGATCCTAACATCTTCAATGAACCTGCTATGGCTTTGCATGTTCGTGATCAAATGGCATATGCTATGTCTGCTCTAAATGTCCCTTATCTTGAGACTATGATGGTTCCACCCTATATTTGTTCCTCTCCCATGACTTCTGTTGGTTTAGGAGCTGCTTTGGGCCCTACAACTCCTATTCCTCAGCTTGCTTATGTGGGGTTGAATGGTATGAACAATGAAATTGGGTCTGAGTCTTCTAATATCCAACTAAGAAATCATCTTAATGCTGTTGAAATTAAGTCTGCTTGTGAAAGCTCTTCAGAATCTCCAAAGAGAACGGTTGAGGATGAGGTTAATGAAAAGGCTAATGTTGTCCAGTTACCACCAAGAAATCTAAGTGAACAAGGGTCAAGAAGAATCCATCAGCGTAATTATTAGTGTTCGTGTGCTTCTTGATGGTTGTTGGTTTGATCAATATGCCTCCCTTTTGATTCCGTTTTGTGAGGACTATTATGGTGTAACTGTCAAGACTATACTGCTCTTTAATTGTTGTTTCCTTTTGTTTAAGTTCAGTGTGTTTCCCCTTTATGCTCAAGTTGAAGTTGTAAGGCTTGGATGTCTATTTTATACCTTTTGTTTCAAGAATGCTTTCTATGAATATTATCCAGTTATGCTTTGTTGTTATTTAGGCTTTGCAGAGTTTGTTGGTTTGTTTTGACTCAACTTTCATGTTCCACTTTTATTCCTATATTGTAGACTGCTTCGTTCTATATTTATGTTACACTCTAAGTCCAATATTTTTCAAAACTATGAATTTCTCTTGTTAGGTCCACGTTGTGTTTCATCTATATCATTTTTACATTTAAATTCTTTCAATTCTGCATTATTTGTTACTGTTAAGGGTTTTAATTTTTGTTTATCAATGTTCTTCGTTTCTCAGTTTCATTGTAAACAAAAAACCAATAGTTCTTACTATAATAATAGGAGCCTTAATTTTTCTGGTTTTTGCAAACTTAAACTTAATCAGTACTACTACTTGTTACTATATAAAAAAAGTTTTTTTTTTAGTATTGCCTATTGGAATACTAGGGGTGTTCGTAAATCCAATTTCTGGGAAGAAATTGGGTTTTTTAGAAAAAGAAACAAGCTCCAGATCCTTTGTTTAGCGGAAACTAAAACGGATTCTGAACCCTTTGTTAATTCATGGCAAAAATGTGGTTTTAATAAAATATACTTTAGTCCTAGTATTGGAGCTAGAGAAGGAATGTGATCTCTTACCACTCAAAATATCTTTACTCAAAACTGTTCTTTATTTCATAATGACACCAACTTAATTATTATTAAATATTCTTCTCAAGATGTTCAATTCTTATTAACTTTCGTCTATGCCTCGCCTAGAGAAGATGTAAAACCTGAATATTGGAATAGTTTAAAACGCATTCTATTAAATTCTAGTATTCCTTTTTCTATTATTGGTAACTTAAATAAAATAAATTTCGTTCATAATAAACAGGGTGGGATTATTCCTTCAAATTCTAGATTCTTAAGGCTTAATTCAATTTTATTAAAATTGGATTTAGTAAATATTTCGACTACATGATTCCCTTTTACATGGAGAAAAAGTTCCTCTTCTCTACAAAATACGTTTGAAAAATTAGATAGAGTGTTAATCCATCAATCTTTACTTTCACAATACCCGTCTATTTCAGTTCATCATCATCCGTTTATAAACTCTGACCATTATATAATATCCTTTAAACTAAACAACTTCTATACCTTTAAAAAATACCTTTTCGCTTTGAAAATGCTTGGCTAGCAAATTCGGAATTTAAAAGACTAGTATCTAAAGTTTGGAAATATCAGTTACACGGATCTTTTATGTTCAAAATATCCATAAAAATGATTTTTCTTAAAAAAATATGCGAAGGCATGGGAAAAATATCGTGACAATAATAATTATGGAACAACTCAAAATAGCTACAACTCAACTCCAAATACTCCAAGATGAGCTATTCGGTAACCCTCATAATTTTCAACTACTTAGTAAGCTTCAGAGACATCTAAATAAATACAACGCTTTATTGCATTTCCAAAATTCGTTTTGGAAACAACGTGCGAAAATTAAACATCTGCAAAACTTGGATAAAAGTACTAAGTATTTCCAATCCGTTTCTAAAATTAGATCTTTTAAACAAAGAATAACCCAATTTACAACTTCACAAGGGTCGGTCATTTTTTATCATGTATTAATTTCAGATAATATTTCTCAAGAAATGCGTTCTTGATTTTTATGCAATCCTTTATCTACAATTGAGGTGCACGATTTGGACATTATTCCAAATTTAATAACGCTTAATGATAACAATCTCCTCTGTAGATCACCAACTCAAGCGGAGATAATGCCTCTAGATAAAACGCTTGGACCTGATGGTTTCATGGCTGAATTTTTTCAACATTATTGACATATTGCTGGCTCTTCTATTATCCTAGTAGTTAATGCATTTTTTTTACTCATGTCTAATGCTTCAGTCTATTAATAAATTGTTTATAACTTTAATTCCCAAAAACACTTAGTAATTGAATATCGCCCAATAAGTATGTGTAATACAATTTATAAATTAATAACTAAACTTATCTCTTCTAGAATGTCGACTTTTTTACCGTCTATGATACATCCTTTACAAGGTGCTTTTGTCCAAGGTAGACTTATTCAAGATAATATTTTAATAGCTCATGAAAAATTCCATTCTTTTCATATGAAAAAACAAGGTATAAAACTATGAAGGGTTGGATGGCTATTAAAATAGATATGGAAAAAGCTTATGATAAAATTGATTGCAATTTCATTAGAAGTATTCTTCTTCAATTTGGTTTTTGTTCGAAATGGATTCACCTTTTTATGACTTGTATTACTACTTCGACTTCTTCCGTTTTCGTCAATAATGAACTGGTTCCAGAATTCTCCCTAGAATGCGGCATTCGTTGGGGGATCCAGTGTCCCCATTCATTTTTGTTTTAGCTATGGAATATTTTGCACGGTCTTTACAATATGAATCTTCTCAATCTTCCTCCAGAGTTGGTATTCATCTGGTTAGAAATGGAACATGTATTCCATTTTTACCTTTGCGGAAGATATAATTATATTTGCAAACACAACACAACATAATATGAATTTTATTAAACTTTTTCTTCAAAAATTTAGCACCCTTTCTGGTCTTTCTATTAATTATAATAAAAGCTCTTTTCAAAATTCGTCCAATATTTTTCGCCCTATAACTGTGTCCCTTGCTAGTATCCTGAATATTCGAATTACAACTTCCATGGAAAAATACTTGGGCATCCCTATCTTAAAGGGGAAAGTTCAAAATATTATGTTTAATGATTTAATTTTGAAACTTAAACAACAATTATCTCAATGGAAAGCTAATTCTATTTCTCATGTCCTTTGACAGTTTTAATACAGACTAATCTTCTAGGGCAAATAGGGTATCTAATGCAAAGCTTTTCGGTGCCCAAAGGGGTTTGTGATGAGATAGATAAAGTTAATAAATCGTTTTTTAGAATAAATTTACTCATAATCACCATCCTCTTATTAGCTGAGATAAAATTTGTTCCCCAGAAGAAAACGGTGGTGTGGGTTTGCGCACTGCTTATAATATAATGTTGCTCTTCAGATGAAATTGTTATGGAAAATTTTAACTGCACCTTTGAATACTTGAGTAAAAATTATAAATGAAAAATATTTCCATTCGGAACATATTTTTACTTATAAAAAAAAAGTACTTCTTGGTAGTTTGGTCGACGTGTAAGTATTAGGGAGTCTTTCTCTAAAGGAGTTAAATGGTTAGTAGGAAATGGTTGCAAAATCAATTTCTGGTCTGATGTCAGGATTGAAAATTCAAATTTGTTAGAATTCTTTAATAATGGAGATGCTAATCTAAAAGTGCAGAATTTCATTACAACATAGAAATCGTGGAATGTACAATCTTTAAATCAGTTCTTACCTCCCTTGATAGTTCACAAAATTACTTCGTTATTAATTTCGTCGTCTAATGTTGAGGATACAATTATAAGCAGTGCGCAATTCTCGTCTTCTGGACTTTTAGTAAAATCGGCCACAATTCTCGTCTTCTGGACTTTCTTGGATCTAGAAGACTAACTTGCTTCCTGATATTCAGAATTTCATTTGGAAAGCTTGTACGGATTTTTTGCCAACAACAGAAAGGCTTAGTAGATTTTATAATTCGGTCCCCATACCTGTTCTCTATGTGATATGAATAATGAACATATCAATCATTTCTTTTTCCTATGTCCTTGTACTCAAAAATGATTTCGGAATTTGTAACACCTCGTCTCTCCATAGGGCGCTACGTGGTAGTAGAACTTACCAGGTACTACTGAGGTGGGTTGACAACAACACTTTAGGATCTTACAACGCGGGCACGACGAGAAAATAACTAAAACATCCAACTTTGAATTTATAAATATGAATATAAAACATGTTTGAATGCCCGAATGCATAAACAAAATTACCAAGTAACCCTTCCCAAATTTTCCTCAAAATATTCCAAACAACACTTAATAATTACAATAAAAATAAATCAACAGAACTATTAATAATAATAAATCCTCCCGAAGTACACCACGAAAAACCCCAAACTAATGACACGTGCATCAACGATCCACTCCGCCATCCGGCCAAGGCTGCACGGTTTCCTATGACATACCTATAACTGGAAAAATAATCCCCGAAGGGTCAGCTACTAATCTACCAAGCTAGATAATATACGGAAATTATAAGACGTTTAAAAAACAGTTTTCTATAATCAGCAAGCAGAATCCAAAATCGCAACCACAACTCTAAAGGCCAATACCTAAATTAGACGATTAGTCACACATAAGCCAAACACACATACACACAATCTCACAATTAAAACAACATAACTCTTCCTCCATCCCGTCGTCCAATCCCAAGGCGCTCATCCCCGCGCCGAGTGCAGAGGCAGGCCCTCCCACTCTACTTCACAATCTCCCTTCTAACCCCGACTAAGCCTCCAATGGAGCACTTGCCAAAACACACAAATGTCATTTTCTTTTGAAGGGACACGGTTTCTCCGTCACACGGATCATACATAGGCAACCCTTCCTCTCTGCCAGCTACGATGGTCATGCCGGAAACAATACCAACATAGAGAAAACGTTCAAAAACTTATTTCCAATAAAACCTCTTTAAAAACCAATTTACACACATCTGCACAAGCAAGTCCAAAACATTTCGAAAAGATATTCGGGACTAGTTCCCAAAATCAATCCTACAATAATGGCACAAAATCTAACAAGACAGAAAAGAACCGAGCAAGTCAAAAACGACTTACCTCGAAGATAGAGATCCTTTGGTGAAGACAGAATTAAGACCGCGAGCAAAAATAATTTCCTAATAGAATATATGACAACAAGGTTAGGTTCGACCCTTAATATCTCTCAAGAACATTTGAATCAACCATCCTTGCTTAACTAACCCAACATAGAGAGTGACCTAAACGCACTTATCCTAACCGAAATCTTATACGAGCATATACATATATATAGGTATTAATTCCACATACTTTCTAATCTAATTAACCCACCCACAAGACCAACTCCTACAGACCCAACGTCCCAAACAGTAATTCTGACACTACTGATAAATAGTATACTAATAATACTAATATACTAAGTTGATTGGCAACTAACAAGACAACCCTTTAACTAAACAAAACATCCCTTTATAAATAGCTTCGATCTTCACTAATTAAATCAAGGTAACCTTCTAAGTTCCACTACATGACCAAGCCACTGACTATAATTACCTATTACTACAAATTCAAGTATGAAGTAACCATAAAGATGAAAAGCTCCCTCCGTTAAGAAAAGTAACAAAGAAAGTTAATCTAACCCCCTACCCCATTAATTAATTTGATCCCTCTAACCCTTATATACTAACTTATGTATATATATTCGTACAAATCCCACCCAACGACCGGCTCCAATTTCTCGATCAACCGTCGTTATGCCCCTCATAAAGCCACGAACACTGTTGCCTTACCCCCAACGTACGAGACTGATTGAGAAAAGGAAAGAAAAACACACAAGGCGACGGCTTACTAGCGACTCCGTCGCGGATGAACAGCAGCGTGCGCACCCGCAAACTCGTCGATGAGCGTCAGTCAGAACCAGATTGCAGAAGGCACGGCTGGTTCTGGTTGAAGAACCGGCGCTATGGGTTACCGGGGATGCACCCGAAATAGAGAAAGGTAGAGTTTTACAGAAACAAGGGAACGCACGAAGTAACGTTTTCAAGAAATCGATTCACCCGATTCACCGGCGTGTGGTTTCTATGATCGGCGGCATTACTCACTGATGGTATTGACAGTCCCCGATGCTTGTGGTCCATATAGATGGGGTGAGACGGGACTACTCCTTTGTCGGCACTGTTTGCCCAAGAATGACGACGAGGTTGGTGCCGACTTCAAACGCGTAGGAGACGGAGGAGAGTGCTTCCAGAATTAGGTATGAACGGCTGCGTGCTTTGGGGTGGGTTAGGAGTATTTATAAGGCTAATCTAGGGTAAACTTAATTTTAATCTATTATAACTAACCTATAGATAGGAAATAAAGGTAATGGGATGTGTGTTTAAAAAGAAGGAAAGCAATGTATTATTAATTACTCCCGTCCTACAAGGTTACTTTTGGGTCAAAAAACTCGATTACTTGTAACCCAAGCAAACTGTTTTTTCTGACCTTTAAAAGGAAAAGCCTTACAGAGTATTACATACTACCCTCCTTAAGAAAGTTTCGTCCCGAAACTTTGAGAAAGATCGAATAGAAGGAAAACGGAATACAAACTAAGTATTGGAATTCCTCTGAGGTTTTACAATCGTCTCCCAAACTTCTGGTACTATCTGTACAAACCTATAACAAAACTTGAGGTTTCACAACCACTCCCCCTTAACGTGGTTCATCCTCGAACCGAAATTGCAACAAAGGAACTAACACGTATAACACCTTAATACAAACAGGACAATTAACACTCAAGACATATGTCATACAAACAACCAAACCATGTGAACAGAATGTCATGCCCATATTCAATTATGGGTTCTAACCTCTCACTAATCGCTACCATCCACTATTATTGTCTAAACATGTTTTCCTTCCCTTAGCTTTCTTGTCTTGTTAGTTTTAACCTTCACGAATAGTATGGTTTTTTAGCCAGACTTCACCAGACTTAGTGTCGTAATCCTCTTCTCAATGCCTTAAGAAAGTGCCTCGTGGATAAATTGTGCCCAGGGCCCCTACTGAACCCCTTCACTTCCTAACATCTTGACTCCGTGAGTCGGTGACACTCTCAACTATACATTTGCACATATCTTGAACTCTAATGGCCATCGTTTCTTGCCCGCGTAGGTCATCTGGCAACTCTGCACTAGCTAACATGCACTCTCGAACCAAGAAGTTCTAACTGTTACTATAAGAAACTCCATTGGTTCCAATTGATCTAACTAGTTGCTCCTAAACCAACACACAACATCCCCTCTAGCGTCTGAATCATCTTCACAGATTGGCCCACTAATTGCGAGTAGTAAGTACTTGTGAAGTGTAGTCTTGACCCATTGTCTCATGCCCTTATTGCCAAATCTAACCATGAATCACCATCTTTAACAGTTACCATCATCTTGTGCACTCTAGGTCGTCATTGTGGTTCAAAACCCTGCATGTGTCTTATCGCTAGTAAACTATCTCCACCTAGAAGACCCATTTTCTCTCTTAGTTGACTTATCTGTAGTACCCTTGAAATGCATTAATTCCAATCTCTTACTAGACAACACACTTCAACTATTACCCTTGTAATTCCTTCTTCATTAATCTTTTTCCTGGTTATCACTAAACTTCCAAGTCATGATCATGGACTAGCTTGAGCCATCCTAGCGTCTTATGCTTCAAATTTTTCTTATGAAGGCGTTCTTTAGTTGGTGTTTGTCTATCCAAACTTAGCATATACCAAATTCGACTGTGTCCAATCCTTTAGGTTTGTTCACTCGTTCCTTATCTTGATTTCGATTGCATGGCTCACATAACTTTATCTCTCTAGATGCATAGGCAAATACTCAACCTTTTCCATCGCGACACACCTCTTGTGGCTTTAAGGCTTTAATAAAATTTGTATAACTCTCACGGTCTTGTGATATAGACGGTTTGAGTATACAAGTCATTGCCCTTCAACTAGTCATAACTCTGTTGGTAAGATTTCCTCAATTACACTTAATCTGGTCACAGGTGGTTTAGACTAGAAGTCTTCCTTATACCCTAATAAAAGTTTGATTTTAAATCCTTATGTTTTGTGACACATTTTGGTTTCAAAAGGTACTTATAACATGTTATAACCTTGATTTTCTCTAGAAAAACCTTATATACTCGATTTGAGTCACCTATTCACAACGTGCTCCTCGTTTCTCCGAAAACATACTCCATGAGCCATACACATCGCTAGTATTGTTTCATCATCAACGCAATCTCGAAGAGGAAAGCTTGCTCTTCCAAGTCCGGTAGTAGACAGAGATATCATTGATAAAGACCCCTACATTCGGTCCAGTTAGCCGATAGAAGTCCTTGCCCAACACCTTCACACACCCTACTGGACATTGGTGAACTTTACAAATTTCTTTACATCGTTCACAACGCTCATATCACATGTAGTTGTATCTTGTACATCCTATTCTAAAGTCTTCAACTTAAACTAACTCGTCTTTTAACCAATTTTGGAGAATTGCCAAACTTCACTGTGGTCAATCCGCCCGAGCAATGTTTCATGACAACAAATTTTTAATCTTAATGTTAAGTTCAACTATTTATGAACCAAACCCAAGCTCTTATAGGAGGACTCAATGCATTTACTCTTTCTCCAGTAGCTCCATTACTCAAGTATTCAATTCCAACGTCACAATTTGGTGCAAGCACTAAGAAACCTGCTTCAGCAGTCTAATCCTTGACTCAAAGTGACTAGCAGGATCTACTTCTCATTAGATTTGTAGTCTTGACAACCCCCCATGAAAAAAAACTTTAAATGCTCACATGACTGAGACATCCAGAAATCACACGCGGTACTTGACTTGTGGTGAACTTGTCTCAACTAACCAATACAATCCGCATTCCACAACATAGATAACTTCTCATGTCGAGGATCATTTCCTTAGCTCCCCCTGGATTGATCCCTTCTTACCATTATCCTTGTATTATTATCAATACCCAAAAATGCCTTTATCCTCCGTTGTCCAATTCTCTCCTAAAGCTCTTTATTGCTTGATCCTTATGCTTCGTTTGGTTAAGTTACCAGTCTACACCTCCTTTCAAGGACTAGACATTGTTAATTTCTCCTTCCAGGTAACTACTCATTAAGATTTGATGACCCATAACAAAATAGAGTCTACATCCATGTTTAACTCAAACTAGATCCAAGCAATTCCTTCTCTCTTTATGATACTAACTCCTATTCTAGTCATCCTAGGCACTTAATGAAGGCGAGTTCTCAACTACATGTTTCCAGGTCATGGTCTTAGTTCAATTGCATCTCCCATCAACAAACTGGGTTAGTTTTTGTGACTATTTTTGTCTTAACTACGTCTTCCTTTACTTGATAGTGCAATACTATGGTTACTACTTTCTCGAGAATCATTCGTAAAACATCCATATTACACAGCTCTAACTCCAGTGTCCAACAATACCTTATTAACTAAGCATATTTTTCATGCAACACTTCTAAATCTTTCTCTTCTCAAGCAAGCATGAACCATGGTATTCCTTAGCCGAAGGTACCCATGCAATAGTCTTGTCTCATTTCTCGACAACTTCGCCAAAGGTGATTTCCATGAGAATTCCTGCCCTAATCTCCTTTGCGTCCTTCATCCTCTACCTTCACTCTTCTTAATCTCACAAACTCCAACGTGGAAGTTACCCTTCACGTTGTCTCGCGCACATTCTTCAATATGGTCTACATGGATTCACAATGCATGGACTTGCCTTGTAAACAAGTGGATCTCGATCTACCACTCACTTCTTGTATGATTAAACTCCGTGGAAGTGAGATCGGTGGCGAATAACTACATTCCCTTACTATCCTCCACCCCGAACTCTACGCTAATCTTCTTAAGTTAGGTGCTCAACTCTTCCTAAAACGAGTAACATTATTTCTTCAACCAACGTTCCTAGTTGGAGTTTGACCACATCCAATCCAATGACTTAGATGCTTAGGTGAGATTTTATCCAGCTTTCTCCATAGTCTTCTATGTCAACCACTTCTGCCTCCTCTTGTACTAGATTCAACTACTCGATGGCTAGTATTACGAAGCTCTTGGATACCATATAATCCAACACTTTAATCCTACTCTTGTTGCTTCTTCCCACTTTCCTAGTAATTCTAACACTACGAACGAGATTATCTTTTGTCAAACTTACACTTAGAATTAGAATGTTACAAGTATTAAACTACATGGCGTCCTTCAACTAACGGTGGCGGAGTCGTGACGTGTCACCTACCCCTCCTAAATGCAACATGCCTACCCCAGTTAAAACATTTTGAAAACACCGGCCGGTTTTGGTATTAAGTTGGACCTCGGGTACACTCGTTGGTCAGTTCCATGTGCCCTGTAGTCAACCTCGCTACGTGGTAGTAGAACTTACCAGGTACTACTTAGGTGGGTTGACAACAACACTTTAGGATCTTACAACGCGGGCACAACGAGAAAACAAGTAAAACATCCAACTTTGAATTTATAAATATGAATATAAAACATGTTTGAATGCCCGAATGCATAAACCAAAATTACCAAGTAACCCTTCCCAAATTTTCCTCAAAATATTCCAAACAACACTTAATAATTACAATTAAAATAATTCAACAGAACTATTAATAATAATAAATCCTCCCGAAGTACACCATGAAAAACCCCAAACTAATGACACGTGCGTCAATGATCCACTACACCATCCGGCCAAGGCTGCACGGTTTCCTATGACATACCTATAACTGGAAAAATAATCCCCGAAGGGTCAGCTACTAATCTACCAAGCTAGATAATATACGGAAATTATAAGACGTTTAAAAAACAGTTTTCTATAATCAGCAACCAGAATCCAAAATCGCAACCACAACTCTAAAGGCCAATACCTAAATTAGACGGTTAGTCACACATAAGCCAAACACACATACACACAATCGCACAATTAAAACAACATAACTCTTCCTCCCTCCCGTCGTCCAATCCCAAGGCGCTCATCCCCGCGCCGAATGCAGAGGCAGACCCTCCCACTCTACTTCACAATCTCCCTTCTAAACCTGGCAAAGCCTCCACTGGAGCACTTGCCAAAATACACAGAAATCATTTTCTTTTGAAGGGGCACGGTTTCTCTATCACACGGACCATACATAGGCACACCTTCCTCTCCGCCAGCTACGATGGTCGTGCCGGAAACGGTACCAACACATAGAAAACGTTCAAAAACTTATTTTCGATAAAACCCCTTTAAAAACAAATTTACACACATCAGCACAAGCAAGTCCAAAACATTTCGAAAAGATATTCAGGACTAGTTCCCAAAACCAATCCCACAATAACGGCACAAAATCTAACAAGACAGAAAAGAACCCGAGCAAGTCAAAAATGACTTACCTCGAAGATAGAGATCCTTTGGTGAAGACAGAATTAAGACCGCGAGCAAAAATAATTTCCTAATAGAATATATGACAACAAGGTTAGGTTCGACCCTTAATACCTCTCAACAACATTTGAGTCAACCATCCTTGCTTAACGAACCCAACTTAGAGAGTGACCTAAACGCACTTATCCTAACCGAAATCTTATACGAGCATATATATATAGTTAATAATTCCACATACTTTCTAATCTAATTAACCCACCCACAAGACCAACTCCTATAGACCCAACGACCCAAATAATAATACTAACACTACTGATAAATATTATACTAATAATACTAATATACTAAGTTGATTGGCAACTAACAAGACAACTCTTTAACTAAACAAAACATCCCTTTATAAATAGCTTCGATCTTCACTAATTAAATCAAGGTAACCTCCTAAGTTCCACTACATGACCAAGCCACTGACTATAATTACCTATTACTACAAATTCAAGTATGAAGTAACCATAAAGATGAAAAGCTCCCTCCGTTAACAAAAGTAACAAAGAAAGTTAATATAACCCCTTACCCAACTAATTAATTTGATCCCTCTAACCATTATATACTAATTTATGTATATATATTCTTACAAACCCCACGCAACGACCGACTCCTCTTTCCCGATCAACCGTCGTTATGCCCCTTCTAAAGTCACGAACACTCTTGCCTTACCCCCAACGTACAGGACTGATTGAGAAAAGGAAAAAAAAACACAGGGCGGCGGCTTACCAGCGATTCCGTCGCGGATGAACAGCAGCGTGCGCACACACAAACTCGTCGATGAGCGTTTGTCAGAACCAGATTGATGAAGGCACGACTAATTCCGGTTGAAGACACCGCGCTATGGGTTGCTGACGACGCACCCAAAACAGAGAAAGGTAGAGTTTTACCAAAACAAGGGAACACACGAAGTTACGTTGTCAAGAGATCGATTCACCGGATTCACCGGCGTGTGGTTTCTGTGATCGGCGACATTACCTACTGATGGTATTGACAGTCCCTGATGCTTGTGGTCCGTATAGATGGGGTGAGACTAGACTACTCCAATGTCGGCACTGTTTGCCCAAGAATGACGACGAGGTTGGTGCCGACATCAAACGCGTAGGAGACGGAGGAGAGTGCTTCCAGAATTAGGTATGAACGGCTACGTGCTTTGGGGTGGGTTAGGAGTATTTATAAGGCTAATCTAGGGTAAACTTAATTTTAATCTATTATAACTAATGTATAGATAGGAAAAAAAGGTAATGTGATCTGTGTTTAAAAAGAAGGATAACAATGTATTATTAATTACTCCGATCCTACAAGGTTACTTTTGGGTCAAGAAACTCAATTACTTGTAACCCAAGGAAATTGTTTTTCCGACCTTTAAAAGGCAAAACCTTACCGAGTATTACAGAATTGGAGTTCAAATTAAATGTCTCTTTCAGATCATTTGTTCAGGAAATTTTTATGATAATCTAGTTTCTACTTTAAAAGCAAATGCAAATAGTAATGTCTTATGTAAGTGCACAAGACCAAGACCAAGAAAACATAAGAACAAAGTTTGAAAATTACTATTTGCATTACAAGACCAACATCAAACCTTGAACTACAAGAACAAAGTTTGAAAATTAGTACCAATTGAATCAACAATTGTTCTACAAGTATTATTATCAATCCAAATTGGCAGATAATTATAAATCTAACAATCTCAATAGTTATGCAATCATAAACCAAAATGAATTCTCAAAGAAAACACAATTATAAAATCATACTAATAGTGTTTCATCTAAACCCTAGAATATAGAATCTAGCTAATCATAATTGGGGAAGAGATCACCAAATTAATTAAAGCCATGGAGAATCTGGAACGGAGGAGTAGAATTGGAACGAAGGAAAATTGAACGCGTGAGAGTTCGAACTGTGCGACGGCCTCTGCCATGTCCAGTACGAAAAAACCCTTCTTCTCTGCCAAACTCCAATATTACATATATATATATATATATATATATCTTCACCCCTATTTGACTTTTCAAACCTCACATTAAAATGATATAATGTGAACCATTTCCAATTGCGAATCCAAAATCCATAAAAGCTCACATCCTCTTCCCTGCACATAATTCATAAAAGCCATTAATTAATATATTACTAGATAATTAGTAGGCTAATAATTAATTATAAGGGGATATAAATATATAAAATATAACCCGTATCAACTGCCCCACACTTAATCTTTGCTAGTCCTCGAGCAAATGAACTGTAAAAACAACATGCAATCTTTCAACAGAATATGACAAACCACCTCATAAATAACTCACAAAGAGACATTTAAGCAAATGAGACTCCACCATAAACTAAAATATTTTTTCTGAAAAATTAATTAATCATTAAAAATGTTTGTTAGATTAGCAAGCTATGAACACAATAAAACTTTTGTACTCTAGCAACAAAACGAAAATTTCAACTTGACTTCAAAAATAATCTAGCTTTTATAAAAACCAATAGACACTAGGAAATAAGGTACTTCAGGTAGACTGCATCAATGTTCAACGGAATTCCCACCTCACTTCCTATACAAAAGGCACATATCACAGTACATGGATCGTTCCTTCCATATACCACCCATTGGTCTCAAAGGATTACTTGATACTTTGCCCTTATTTTCTTTACTTTTCTTTCTTATTGGTTCATGAACTTTCTTTTTTTTTCATTGATTTTCCTTTTCTTATTTTGAACCAGCTTATTCCTTTTTTTTTAACAAAGTCAAGTAATTCTCCAATAACTAGGAGTGTTGAAAAGTCACCAAGGAAGTAAGAGGTACTAGTTAGGTGGATTAAGTTATAAAAGTCTTTGTTTAGTACCTTGCACCTTAGTCAAGAACATATATGCTAGATTATAGCTTGCATATAGGTATAGTTTAGGATGCATATTTATGTTTATTTTGCATGTGTTTTAGCTTAGTTTAGTGTAGTTCTTGGGTTCTTAGGTTTTCTAGGAAATTCGGGTTTTACGCTTGTTTTGTTCGGTTTTGCAAATCTTTAGGTAAACAAGGATGGACGAAATGGATCTTAGATGAATATGGTGGAGTTTGAGAAAGCGTAGAGTGATACAAGTGAAGATTGGAAGATCCAAGACTCAAGAGCTTTTGTGAAAAGAACGCTTAAATCCGGGCTATGCATTGAAGGTCTTGTTTTGACACTTCTATCTTTCAATGCATGGTTTGGGAGCTAAAGTGGTCTGATGAAGCTGAATTTTGTATTACTGGAAATCTAACTCGAAGAGCTACAATTCATATTTTTACTCCGAGTCCAAATTCCAACTCGAAGGGGGAGAAAACAGCCTCTGAAGTGTCGCTTGAAATGCTGAACCGAGAGTGCCGCGGGCTGGAGAACAATATGCCGCGACCGCGTCACTTTATGTTATGACCGCGCCACTTGTTTTTTGACGGAGAAGTTGGGCCGCGTGTTTTGGGCTTCGAGATGGGCTTAATAGATCTTGACCGCGTGTTTGATTGTATTTCGGGATATATTTTATCTTTAGATATCTTAGGGGTATTTAAACCTTGTTTTTAGTTTTCTCTTGGAGAACTTTTGATCAACTTTGGAGGCTAGGGTTTTCTCTTTGGATGAAGACTTTGAAACCTTTGTAAGTTTGATTTTAATTTATATATGCATTGCTAATTCCTTTGTGATTGATTCGTTATTGAAATTATAGATTGCATACTATTGTGAGGTTTGATTGATTCCCAATAATTTGAATAGGTTTTATTCCATTTGCTTAATTGAATTAGAATTATTCTAGGGATTATTAGATTGATCACCTAATAGAATTTCTAGGTTAATTTAAAACTAATCTGATTAATACCCGTTCGGGGTTGATTAGATAAATTAGCATCTATAATTGTTTGGACCCGTTCGGGCTATTCAGTTGTAGAAGGGAATAAATCCACAAATAACTTAGATGTCTGTTTGCTCTAAGTGTTTGTTTCTATTGATAACTTGATTCGTAAAGTTGTCGTTTAATTGAATCTAGACGTTGTTTTAGGTTATTAAATGATTAGGGTTGTTTAGACTGTTAGTTCTTTCAACTATTTATGAAGTTTGGGTCATAATCCTTAGTAGGAGTATAATCCACAGTAGATTATTCAAGGGAACTGAGAATCAGGAGAACCGATGATCAATAAGCATATCTATGATGGATTTAACTAGTTGAACATATTTCTCTCATATATTTTTACAATCAACTTTGCATTCTTAGATGTTTTTCAATTTTACATATTAGATTAGAATTTCAATCCTTAAAACCCCCTTATTTGGTTACTTGGCACATAAGTAAAAGTATAAATACACAAGTCTCTGTGGGATCGACCCTTACTTGCCGCTCTACTGAGTTGGTCAAGCTAAGGATTCTTTGATAGGTATCAACGACCACCGAAAATACCTCATCAAATTTGGCGTTGTTGTCAGAGACTTGTCAGTATTTGTGTTTTTACTTTTGTGCTATTCTTGGAGTTGTGAACCTATCTTACGGTACATAACACCTGTGCTACTGATCTATGGCTTTGTTCGATTGTAGACAGCTGTAGGATGAATACTTCCATGACTATTTTTCAAGATTTCAAGACCATGTGTTTGAACTTGGTGCTTGGGGATTACATTACAGTGATAGAGAGGTAAACATGGGAGTTATCCATGGTATGAATCTTGAGACAAGGGGATTGGCCGAGTACATGAGCAATGATATGCTTTTATATATGGTACTTGAGGAATGCTGGGATTTCTTATGTTTCATGAGCCATCAAAGCTTTCTGGTTGAGTCATCTTCCCAACCACCACAGCCGGTTGATAAGTCTCTTGAGGATATAATCAAGGATATCTCAAAAGGGGCAGATACTATAATGAAGAAGCACTGTGAGTCTTGTTCTTCATATTTCATTCGACAATCTCATGCCCTTTTGAGTTGTGTGAAAGAAGTAGTGGAATCACGTTGGAATCAAACAATCAAGAGTCAGATACTCAGATTCAAGTTGAGGAGCAATCTAAGACACTTGATGTGGGTTATGAGGATGAATTTGATGCCCAATATGAAGTCATACTTATAAGACAAGTTGAGCAGATCATCATAGAGCCAAAGGAAGTTTGTGCTGGCATAAAGATTCTTACAGAGCTTAGGGAGCCTGAATCATCTTCATTCATGTGGAGTAAATTTCTTGAGGGTTTTACGGTTTTGGACGAAGACTCTTTTGTCGACCAAGATGACTTCTTTGTTGATGGAGTAGACAGCCATGAGGGAGAAAATCAACATGATACATCTGTTAAGGCTCCCGATGTCATGGTGCGCCCTATGTTAGGCCTTGACACTCCTTGCTTCAGTTTCCCCACCTTCTCACATCCAGAGCTGATGGAGTTCCAAGATGAGGAGCCAAGTCTACAATACAAGGTGGACAATGAGAAATATATGGAGTTCATCTTGGATAGAAGTGGTATTGATGACAAGTGCTTTGATTCATACTGTAAGTATTTTCTAAAGCCACCACTTATGCTGAATTTATTTGAGCAAATGCCACCTCATGAAAATTGGGCACACATGTTTGATAAATTAAAACGGTCTTTGAAAGTTATATTATGTTTAATTGATTTATCATTGTGTTACTTATGCTTTTCTGAGATGTGTGCACAGGGCTTTGACAGGTTATTAAGGGCATTGACAATGTCTAATTTGGTCAAATCATGTTAAACGTCAAGCTAATGACGTTAAATAAGCGCTTCTTGGGAGGCAACCCAAGGCTTAGAGTAGTTTTGTTTTTCAAGTTATAATCTTTTTCTTTTTAGGTATTTTTTTTTGTGTGTGTTAGATATCCTAGGTCTGAAGATTGGTAACCCAAAGAAGCCTTCACCACCATCGGATTTCCCGCTGCCTTACCCGGATCACTAGAGTTTTGTGAGTTTTTCTCTGTCTCTTTTCTTTTTACTATACTTTGGGGACAAAGTATGTTTTAAGCATGAGGGAAAGGAATTACTTGTTGCATTGCATTAGTTTAGGTCATGTTTAAAATTTTTGCATGCATTGATTAAAATCCTGAAAAATGGAAAAAAAATCTGAAAAATTTGAAAAAAATACAAAAAAAATATTGCATTTAGGTTCTTATTTCCCCATTGTATGATACCTCTGTTGTTTCAATGCTAAGTATGAGTCCTAACCCATGATTTGCATGATATGTTGAAGTTGATATGATATGAGCATGATCATTGATTAATTACCTTGATTATAGGATGGAGCATGTATTTAGGTTAAGTATTTGATTTATTCTGAAGTTCTAGACAAAAATTAGCCTTGTGAGATATTTTTGGCCTTTCATGATTATTTTTGTTCTCTACATTTTTGAGTGTATCACCATGAATATCTAGCTCTAGAACTTGCGTTATGACTCTTTTTCAAGGTTGCTTTCTATGATTGAATGCATGACATTAAAATGATTAAGGAAATGTTTCTTATAAGCCTATTATTTCCTTTCCTACCTTACAAGATCCATGTTCTTGACACCCCATTTCTTTTGATCTTGAAGCCTATTTTTATTATCTCTACAAAATATTCCTAGCCAAATAAGCTTGACCCATAATCCGGGATTTAGGACTTTAGGTTATGTTTTGTTTTGTGTGAGTTTGATGTAAGTATGGGGGAGTTGATTGAGAAAAGGTGGAAAAGAGGAAATAAAACTCTAAGTGTTTGAAGTGAAAAAAAAATGAAGATGAAAGTATGTTGCAAAGCAAAGAAAAAGTTGAGTACAAATGTTAGTAATCTTCATAAGTGTAAAGAAAAGAGTTGAAGAAGAGGCAAGAAAAAAAAAAGTGAAGAAAGAAACAAAGTGCTTGAATGGAAGTGTTATAGAGTTGAAAAAGAAAGTTTGGGAGAAGTAAGAAAAGAAAGTGTTGAATTTTGGGTTAGGATTAGTTCTTTATCCCGGATTTAGCACCCCAAGCCAAATGTTACCCCTTCCAAATTTCTCTGTACCTTGGCACCATTACAAGCCTTAAAAAGACCTCATGATTTTTGTTATGTGTTTGATCCCCAGCGGTGGAGATTTAGAACGCTAATGCAAGCATATGGTAGTCTAGTTTTCATGGTTGATTTTGAATGAAACACATACCCTGAAACACTTGAGAGTTTGAGTGCAAACACATTCACCTTGGTGAGGTCTAGAATGAATGAATGGTCTTTACTTTTTGCTTATCATAATGCATGTTAGGAAGTCTTGGTCTGGTTTTTAATTATATGTGAAATGCTTGTTTGACTTGAGATGGATGTATGATTGCATTTCTATGGTGTGATTTGGATTTATGTCTTGCTTGAGAACAAGCAAGGGTTAAGAATGGGGGAATTTGATAGCTTGCATATAGGTATAGTTTAGGATGGATATTTATGTTTGTTTTGCATGTGTTTTAGTTTAGTTTAGTGTAGTTCTTAGGTTTTTAGGTTTTCCAGGAAATTCGGGTTTTGCGCTTGTTTTGTTCGGTTTTGCAGATCTTTAAGTAAACAAGCATGGACGGGATGGATCTTAGATGACTATGGTGGAGTTTCAGAAAGCGTAGAGTGATACAAGTGAAGATTGGAAGATCCAAGACTCAAGAGATTTTGTGAAAAGAACGCTTAAATCCGAGCTATGCATTGAAGGTCTTGTTTTGACACTTCTATCTTGCAATGCATGGTTTGGGAGCTACAGTGGTCGGATGAAGCTGAATTTGGTATCACTGGAAATCTAACACGAAAAGCTACAATTCATACTTTTACTCCGAGTCCAAATTCCAAATTTAAGGGGGTGAAAATAGTCTCTGAAGTGTCGCCTGAAATGCTGAACCAAGAGTGCAGCGGGCTGGAGAACAAGATGTCGCGGCCGCGTCACTTTATGTTATGACCGCGCCACTTGTTTTTCGACGGAGAAGTTTGCCACGAGTTTTGGGCTTTGAGATGGTCTTAATAGATCTTGACCGACGTGTTTGATTGTATTTCGGGATATATTTTATCTTTAGATATCTTAGGGGTATTTAAACCTTGTTTTTAGTTTTCTCTTGGAGAACTTTTGATCAACTTTGGAGGCTAGGGTTTTCTCGTTGGAGGCAGAATTTGAAACCTTTGTAAGTTTGATTTTAATTTAATTATGCATTGCTAATTCCTTTGTGTTTGACTCGTTAATGAAATTATAGATTGCATACTATTGTGAGGTTTGATTGATTCTCAATAATTTGAATAGGTTTTATTCCCTGTGCTTAATTGAATTAGAATTATTCTAGGGTTTTATTAGATTGATCACCTAATAGAATTTCTAGGTTAATTTACGACTAATCTGATTAATGTCCGTTCGGGGTTGATTAGATAAAGTAGCATCTATAATTGTTTGGACCTGTTCGGGCTATTCAGTTGTAGAAGGGAATAAATCCACAATGATGGCCTGGTGCAACAATGATGGCCTAAAGATCTTGCAAAAGTCGCATTAACATCACTATATCCAAGTTCCTGCATCACATAGATCACTTCTCCAATATGAAAAATAAAAAAAAATACTAAAAAACCAAATAACAAAATAGTAAAGAGAACCGCTGGGTTGCCTCCCAGTTAGCGCTAAGTTTAAAAGTCTTCAGCCAGACTGAGAACCCGTGAATTAGTCTATATAACATGGGTCCACCAGATTAATGGACTCAATAAGACCTTCTTCCAATTCATGAGATAGAGCATGTTTCAACCGCTGACCATTAACCATCAACAAACGACCATCTCTTGGATCAGAAATCTGTATAGCTCAAGAAGGAAAAACCTGTTCAACAACAAAAGGACCACCCCACCTAGACCGTTGTTTACGAGGAAAAAACTTAAGCTTAGAGTTATATAGCCAAACTTTCCGATTACATTCAAAAGTTTTTCTAGCAATGTTTTTATCATGAAAAGCTTTAGTTTTGGCTTTATAAATCTTAGCATTCTCATAGGCTTCATTGCGTAATTCATCCAAGTCATTCAACTGAAGTCTATGGTTAGAACCTGCTTGTTTCATATCAAAATTAAAAGCCCTAATAGCCGAAAAAGCTTTATGTTCTAACTCAACAGGGAGATGACATGCTTTCCCAAAAACTAGTCTATAAGGTGACATTCCTATAGGTGTCTTATAGGCAGTTCGATAAGCCCAAAGAGCGTCATTTAATGTCAAAGACCAATCCTTCCTATCAGGCTGAACTGTTTTCTGAAGAATAGATTTTACCTCTCTATTTGAAACTTCTACCTGACCACTAGTCTGAGGATGATAAGGGGTAGCAACCTTATGTGTCACATTATACCTTTTAAGCAAAGCCTCAAAAGAACGATGAAAAAAAAAAGACTACCTCCATCACCAATAAGGTACCCCAAAGCTGCAAAATATATTATCTTTGACAAAATCCATCACAACTTTATGGTCATTGGTTCTAGTCGCTTAAGCTTCTACCCATTTCAAAACATAATCAACAACAACTAAAATGTATAGAAAACCAAACAAAGGGGGAAAAGGACCCATGAAATCTATAACCAATACATCAAAAAGCTCAACAATCAAAATAGGAGTGAGAGGCATCATATTTCGACGAGATAAAGCTCCAGTCCTTTGACATCTATCACAAGCAAGACAAAATTGATGTGCTTCCTTAATTAAAGTATGCCAATAAAACCCACTCTGTAGGACTTTAGCAGCAGTCCTAAGACCCCCAAAATGACCCCTACAAGAATAAGCATGACAAAATGTTAAAATACCATGGACTTCACTTTCAGGCACACATTTTCTAATGACTTGATCATAACAATGCTTAAACAAATATGGATCTTCCCAATAATAATACTTAACCTGTGAAAAGAATCTATCTTTCTCATGTTTCAGCCAATGAGAAGGTATCTTACCTGATGCAAGGTAGTTAACAATATGCAAAAACCATGGGAAACAAGTATGAGAAACTGCAAACAATTGCTCATCAGGAAAGTTATCCTGCATAACCACTTCATCTGTATGTTCAAGAAAAATCCTAGATAGATGATCAACAACCAAATTTTCGGACCTCTTTTTATCTCTAATTTCTAGATTAAATTCTTGTAATAAGATAATCCATCTGATTAATCTAGGTTTAGTCTCTTTCTTAGACAGAAGATATCGCAAAGCATCATGATCAGAGTAGATAATAACTTTAGAGCACAATAAGTATGAACGAAATTTATCATGTGCAAAAACAATAGTCAGTAATTCTTTTTCAGTTATGGAATAATTTCTTTGAGCATCAGTAAGAGTTTTACTAGCATAATAAATCACATGAGAAACTTTGTTCACTTTTTGACCAAGAACTGCACCTGTAGTATAATTAAAAGCATCATAAATAATTTCAAAGGGCAAGGAAAAATCAGGAGATTGTACAATTGGAGCTGACACAAGCAATGACTTTATCTTTTCAAATGCCTCAACACATGGCTGGTCAAAAGCAAAACTTATATCTTTAGTGAGAAGGCTGGTGAGAGGCCTAGCCAGTTTACTAAAATCTTTAATGAATCTCCTGTAAAAACCAGCATGCCCAAGAAAAGATTTAACATGTTCAACAGAAGTGGGAATAGGAAGATTAGAAATAAGATCTACTTTGGCATTATCCACCTCAATTCCCTTCTTTGAAATCCTATGTCCTAAAACAATTCCTTCTTTAACCATAAGTTTACCTCTATTAATTTAATTCATACTTAAGAGTCTACGAAATAGAGTTGAATATAAGTTAAGAATTGGAATTTTTGTAACTAAACTAAAACTAATAAATTGACAAGTGCCAACAATAAGGAATAATAAATTCTAGGGTAGTTGAATCCACCACTATTAATATAATTCATAATCTAGTTTGAGTGAGAAGTATCGGTTTATTATGAGCATCCTAAACTACAAGTCAAGATCACTCCAAGGATAAAATATTATTGTGATTAATCTAGTGACATAAACCATCTAACTAAAGTATGGCATATTCAATAAACAACCACAAATTCATGAAAGCACCATTGCACAACATCAAACCTTGAACTAAATGAACAAAGTTTGTAAATTTAATACCAACTGAAATCAATAATTGTTCTACAAGAATTATTATCAATCCAAATTGGCAAATAATTATAAATCTAACAATCTCAACAATTATGCAATCATAAACCCAAATTAATTCTCAAACAAAACACAATTATAAAATCATACTAATAGAGTTCATCTAAACCCTAGAATAAAGAATCTAGCTAATCATAATTGGAGAACAGATCACCAAATTAATTAAAGTCATGGAAAATCCGGAACGGAGGAGTAGAACTAGAACGGAGGAAAATTGAACGTGTGAGAGTTGGAATTGTGCGGCGCCCTTTGCCAAGTTTAGTACGAAAAAACCCTTCTTCTTTGCCAAACTCCAATATTACGTGTATATATATATATATATATATATATAGGTAGGTTCTATAGAGAACAATCACCTATAGAGAACAAGAGAACAAATCTCATCCATTGGATGAGATTGGAATGGATGGTGGGATTTGTATCTACAATAGCAAAAATTGAAAAATAGAAAAAACCAAAAATAGGAGAGATATTCTCCCCATGATTTACTCCATCCTAACTACCATAATTAAATTTTGGTTTTATACAGAAAAATCCAATTATACCATAACCTCCATCATCCAACGTAGAAAAAAATCCTCCAAATCTCCATTGGAGAATTCCGGCAACCTGTGTAGCGCAAGCCACTTGTGTCGACCGACGGCCGGCGACCGATCCCGCAAGCCACCATCGTGCAAGCCAACGACGACCACCACCACGATAGATCGCACAAGCCACAGGCGAGCCACCCAACGTTCATCGCGGCTAGGGCGAACGGCGACCGACGATAGATCCTCTGCTCACCGGCGACCACCAACATGTTCTCACCAGCCACTAGTGTTCTGGCGACCGGCGACAGATCCCCTGCTCACTGGCGACCACCAGCGGTAAGCATTTCCGGCGAATTAATTCGAAAATATACGTAAAATAATGCAATTCGTAACAACCAAACCCTACAGATTCTCTGTATACATACGCTGTAATATTGTATATAACGAATCTCTAAATGTATATACAAAATTGGTATGTCATGATACTATTTGTAGTATTGTATGTACAATTAATGAAAACCTGTCTATTACATGTACAATTTGAATTATATATACATTCGATATTATCGTATATACATATAATTCACATTTAATATACATGAGTTATTTGTAAACTATTTTTGTACATGTATACATGAGTATGTGGTCTATATACATGATTATTATACACGTATACATGGATTTGACATTAGTTTTTTATGTAGATATCTCAAGTAGAGCGGATTGTCAACATATATTTGATTTCCATACTTCGAACATTGGGGTTTAAGCGATCGAAGATTGGTGGCAATATTGAACATTAGATCTTATGTTGTATCTATATACCTTTTTTTGTTTCATTATGTAATATTTAATTTTTGGTTATACCGATACAAAATGACAATCATGTATATATAGCTGAATTCATGTATATACTCTCATTTACTTATGTATATACATTTAAATTCATGAATACAATTCATAATTTCGCGTGAAAATACCAATACACTAGTATCATGAATATAAGAATCATGTTCTGGTATATACTTTTACGTACTTATGTATACATTCAAAATTGAATAGAATCAATAAAAGAGGATTGTATAATCATTATAATATCATGTATATAACAATTAAAAATCATGTATATGAGCAATTGGTTTCGTATACAATTATGAATCATGTTATGAGCAACTGTATATAACAATTAAGAATCATGTATATAACCATTTGATTTCCTGTATACAATTCTGCGAGATTTCGTGCGGATTTAAATTTAATTGTTCAATTCCTATAATTACGGGATTTTATAATTTTTTGAAATAAATATGGAAATTAATGTAATCAATGAGAGCAAATTTGAGATTTTTAAAAAATCCGAAAATTGGGTCAAATTTGACGGAAATTAATGTAATCATGAATATAACCACCCGCATAATCCACATTCCTTTTTTGATTTTTCAAAAAATCCGAAAATTCCTTTATTGTTCCTATAATTAAGGACATGATTTATTGTTTTAAATTTGGTCAAATTCGAGATTTAATTTAAGCCATCCAATCGAATCCCATCCAAAGGCCTACAATTGTTCTCTTGTTCTCTATTGAACCTCAATCTATATATATATTCACCCCCTTTGACTTTTCAAACCTCACATTAAAATAATATAATGTGGACCATTGCCAATTGATAATCCAAAGTCCATAAAAGTCATCCTCTTCCCTGCACATAATTCATAAAAGCCATTAATTAATAAATTACTAGATAATTAGTAGGCTAATAATTAATTATAAGGGGATATAAATATATAAAATATAGCACATATCAGTTTGTCTGGAACCATAGGAATAAAATTATCTTTAACCATACAACTCGTATGTCTGACTTATTACCTAGTGAAATAGCAATCATGGAGCATTCGTTATGGATCTCCTCTCAGGTAAAAATAAATAGTACTCCTATTTGTAAAACCTCAAGTTCACTGGGTCAAATTAAATTTTGATACTTCCAAACATACTAACTCAAATACCTTCATAAGCTATATCTTAAGAAATCATGGCAGTTCAACCTAGACTTTGATCGTCAACAGGTGTCCTCAATGTCAATACTTCAGGCTGAGACTTTAGCTCTAATTCATGGCCTTCGAGAGGCAGTTCATATGATTATCAAAAATATTATATAGAAGGCGATCATTTAGTTGTTATTAATTCTTTAAAAAACGTGTGGAAAATTCCTTGGGAAATAAATGTTCTAATTAAAGATATTTGAAATATGGTCCAAGGGTTTGATAATGTTGTCTTTTTCCATTGTTTCAGGGAAAGTAATTATGCGGTTGATTTTTTGGCCAGAAGACATGTCAATGTCGATCGTTTCCGTATCGCTCTTATGTCTTCGTCTCTAGTTTCTAATTTCTAAGACTCGACTATTTGTAATATTAGGAACTCTTGGTTCTCTTTATCCTCTTTTGTTGCAATTCTTAAAGATCATCCATTGTGATGATTTACGTTGGCCCTATTCCTATGGGGTAGCCTATGTTTGCCTTGTAATGAGCTAGTAGCTCATTGTTTCACAAAAAAAACTATTGTGACACATTGGAGCAAATCAAGAAGCCTCAAAAAGAACTTCTTACTAAACCACCCAAGATCCGTCAAAAGAGGACATGAAGGAGACAAAATAATGATATTTGGGAACAACCCAGATATGAAAATCGTTTACTTCTTCTAAAAACTTCCTTGAAATGAAATGTCCTCGGCTTTCCCGATGGAACCGTTGCAAAGGTTTGTAGGACTGAAAGGTAAATAGTGGATGCTCCATCTATGCTTAGGATAGACATCTCTTTGAGCACCCTCGAATGCTCTTAGAGATGATAACTTTAAATACAACAAGTCGTTGTTTATTATTTCCTTTATGATTGACTAGTCTAGATTTGGCATGAGTAGGGAACTCCTTAGATCAGCGACTTTCATTTTAATAATTGCACTCTGCATGAAGCATGTTTTTCATCATACATAGAAACTACTTCTTAAGCATCAAAATTTATTTTGGCCCAAAATATTCAACCTGATCTTTGTTATCCCTCATCATAAGCCGAAATGATGGTTGATTATCTTAACCTGTCCTTGAAACCGAATCCAGGTAAATGTTTCCTATGAGCCCATTAATTGGTTAAACCCTTGAAAATGGGATTCAATTACCTGGATGTTAAACTCTTTTGTCCTACCCTTTCTTGTTTGCATACTTCTGTTTGTGTTGTATCCAAACTTGGCCCTCTGTCACTCGTTCATGGAAGTGAGGTTGGAGAAGAAAGGAACTTCTTCCTATCTCTAGGGAACAATAAGGATAGCGTAGCCTAGACAACTCAAATTTGTATTATTCGAAAGAGAAGCAACGTTGGAAACTCTGTTTTTGACAAGATAGACTTGTGACACGTGGATAATTTTTTTTGGGTGGAGGAAAATCTATCTAGTTAACTTCTGGAGTAATTGGACTTGCTTCTCAAGGAATCTCTTAAACGCCTGATGACTCGCCCCTTCGTCTTCCTTCCATCCACTTAACTCCCGTCCCTTTCTCTCTTCGTCTTCTCATAAGCTCTTTCACTCTTCACCTTACTTTCTCTGCAAACCCTGAACTTCCCATACTTTCTTCATTCCCAGAAAGATGGCCAACCACGGACAATCCACCAACAAAATCCAATACTCCCCTCTCAATCTAAACCCTCTCATCGAACATCTCCTACAAAAGGATCCCGAATACCTCAAAAGGATGCTCCTTGAAGGCCTTGATACTGAAACACAAACTTCAGAATACATCTTTGATATCAAGGAGCGCCTCTACTCACTCTTGAGAAATAGGGATGGTCAACCAGGTCTTACTCCTCCAAACTCACCCACTACAACTCCAAGATTCAATATCTCGGTTCTCACCACAAGGCTAGACGGACCCTCAACCCTCACCGTAAATATCACAGAAACAGATCCATCTACTCTTATTCTCAAAGATGCTTCCTCTTTCTCTCTGAAACACCACACTCAAATCTTCGACCGTGTAATATCCCTCGTTTTTTAAAGGGTAAAAATGTAATTTTATATTTTTCTTTATTATAATAAAGTATTTTGTATATTTTATTTCATAATGTTATTAGCTTATAACATTTTGAATGTTATAGAAATTATTTATAAACTTAAGACTATATTAAAAGGTTACAAGAATTATTTTCTAACATTGTAAGGTGATAATTATGAACCATATGAATTATGGTTTGATTATATAGAATATAATAAAATGTAAGCCTATATAAGTCTTATTCTTAGTAAAGGTTATAAGTAAATAATTATAAGTAATATGACTTAGTATAAGTATAATAATTATATTTTATGAAAAGTGTATAAATGGTTTTGACAAGTTTTAATCAAATAAAATAGATTAAAGTTCATATGATATTAATATGGGTTATTTGATTTACAAAGGTTAAGATGAAAGGGCATTTTTATCACTTTTGCAAAACAAGAGAGTTGTTTGTGCAATTTGTCCGAGATGGATTGAAACCCGATTGGTTGTCTCCAACCTTGAGCCCGAATTTTCAAATGGTCATATCTTACTCGTTTCTCAACGGATTTTCGATCCGTAAAATGTTCCGGAAAGCCCATAAGATTTCCTATTAAATACCTCAATAAAGTACGAAAAATTACTAGGTTATATCTCAAATGGGGGAAAAAGGAACGTTTGGGGTTCCTTGAATTTGAAATGCTTGGGGGTTGAATCCTTAAATATAGAACGGATAAGGTTGGGACGTGGATAAGGAGGATTAATTGGCATGAATTGGATGGGAATCAACCTATTAACAAGCCGGAACATCACTTGAATGATTGACCTTTCAATGGCTCGGGGTTAATGACAATGAATAAATTGTGGAGGGTTTTGGATGTGATTTGAGACTTTAAAAAAAGCATTGGATTAAGATAAATAACACATAAGAACTTCCATTCAGAAATTCCTCACAAACACTCTCTAAATTGCTCAACAATCGGGATTGAAATCGGTTTCGATCGCTTGAGACAACAGGGGACGGTTGTCTGGTTATGAGCTCGTGTGTCCGTCTCCGACCGCCACAGGCCACGCCACCACCACCATCGGTTGTTCCATCCAGCCGCAAACTACAATTCACCACCCCCGTCATCTGCCGTCGATCGAGGACACCGAGCGAACCACCCATGTTCCGCCTTTGGTTTGTTGGAGGAGGTTGTTGGTTTGTGCCTCTGTGCACTGCTGGTGATCGAGCAGGTCGACCGATTTTTGTATTAATTTATTTATTTCGTTTTCGATTATTAATTAAAAACGAATTTATGTTTTATAAATAAATAAAAACAGGCTATTTTATACAAAAGAATTATATAATTTTAATAGAGTGTTATTAAAAATATAATTAGAGATTTTTTTAATCTAAAAATGGGCCTTTTGAATATGTAACTAAATTTATAAATTAAAAAGGGGTCTTTTGAAATATTCTTTAGAATCTATAAATTTAAAAACGAAGTAACCTATGTTCATATTATAAAATTATGTTGATATATATTTTAAGGTCTCTAATTGAAAAATAGAGTAGACTTTTCAAATAGAATAAAATAAGGAACTTGAGGTTTAATACATATATATATACATATATATATAGAGTTTGATTCCCAAAAAACATCCGCTTATCATGAAACGGAAGGAGAATTTTGGACCCTTGGATCAAGGAGATCCAAGGGCTGATTTTATTTCCCCTTTTATTAGAGGCGGGGGCATTTACGTCTTTTCACTCTCTAATTTGTTCTGTCTAGGGTTCTTTCAAACGCAGAATGCATATCGAAGATCGTGGCCTTCGATTGAAACGGAAGGAGATCGCACCGATCAAGATCGCCATCGCCGAATCCGAAATTCAACGAGTTTGAATCTGCGACTCTCGTTCCAACCATGGCAGAACGTGGTAAGAGGGATTCAGAAATCCATTGAACGAGATCGAACAATTTTCGGAATCTGTGTGATTGAATCTGTGTGAGGGATTGAATTTGTGTGATTGAATCTGTGTTGTAAGTGGTAAGAGGGATTGAATCTGTGTGATTTTTTCAGAATCGATTAAACTGGTCAAGTGTGAATCTAGTTGGATTTCGATTGAACTGTGTGAATCGAACTTAATACTAGACGAATCCGAACTGAGTGAATCGATTGAACTGTGTGAATCGACGTTGCACTTTTGGGACTTAATACTGCACTTTTATGACTTAAGAATGCACTTCTAGGGCTTACTACTGCACTTTTCATACTTAAATAACGCACTTTGTACTTCTCGTTGATAATGCACTTTTAGGACTTAATAATGCACTTTTAGGACTTAATAGTGCACTTTTTATAGTTACTTGCACTTTTCATAAAGGAGTATAACTAGTATATGACAATGCACTTTTCAGCCTTAATAGTGCACTTTTTATACTTCACAGTGCACTTTTCATTTTTGTTTAGAGAACATATATTTGACCTTATAGAGAACATATTTTTATTGCACTTTTCACAGTTAATAATGCACGTTTTACACTTAAGAGTGCACTTTTTCTACTTATTAGCACTTTGTATAACTTTTACTTTTCATTGATTTAAGTAATGCACTTTTCCTAGTATACAATGCACTTTATTATACTTTCAATGCACTTTTATTGATTTTCAACCAACACCTTTATATTTCCTTTTTATGTTAGTTGTAGCGGGGACATCAAACTCTTCTTCAACTACTATTCTGAATGAAGAATCACCTAAATACAGTGGTGAATATTACATTGAGTTATCTCAAGGGGGAACGACATACTATTTGCCCACATGTCCATCCGAGTTGAAACCATATGAAGGTCAACGTTTCACCACTTTGGATGAAGGTACGGAGTTCTACAAACGATATGCATCTTCTTGTGCATTCGAAGTTCGTCACGGGACTCGCCATACAAAATATGACACTGTCATAACTAAGTGGATGACATGTTCAAAAGAAGGTTACAAGGATACTCGAATTAAACGAATTCGTCAAAGGAGATCGAAACGGGCTGGTTGTGAGGCAAGAATTGTTTTTAAATTTGCCGGGAGAAAGGGCTATGTAGTGAGCACATTTGTAGAGCGTCATACACATATGCCCGTGGAGCGTAGATTTTCACAGTTTTTAAAGTCCAATCGAAATTTGCATATGGGCCACAAGAAGTTTATCCTCGATTGTTCTAAAGCCAATGTCGGTCCTACAAAATGCCATAGGGTGTTTAAGGAACTTGTAGGTGGCTATTCAAACGTGGGGGCTTCACTTATTGATTTTAAAAACTTCCGAAGAGATTTGTTGGTATTCTTTGCTGGTTCAGACGCTCAAGTGTTAATCGATAAATTCAATCAAAAAAAAGAACTTTGTGACGCATTCTTCTTTGAATACGATGTGGATTCCCAAGATCGGTTGACAAGGTTGTTTTGGGCTGATCCGATCTCAAGAAAAAACTTTGCCTTCTTTGGAGAAGTTGTGTCCTTTTATGCTACATACAGGACTAATAGGTATATTTTTTCATATGCGCTATTATTAGTTTCGAGTGCACTTTTACCTATTTTTAATGCACTTTTACATATTTTAAATGCACTTTTACCTGTTTTCAGTGCACTTTTTGACCTTATACTTGCACTTTTGGTTGTTTTTAATGCACTTTTACATGTTTTCAATGCACTTTTTGACATTATACTTGCACTTCTTTCTTATGCGCTATTATTACTTTCTGGTGCACTTTTAGCTGTTTTTAATGCACTTTTACCTGTTTTCAATGCACTTTCATGCCGTGAACTCTCTTTTTGTTTTTCATATAGGTATGAAATGGTTTTTGCTCCATTTACCGGTTTGGATCACCATAAAAGGTGTGTTACATTTGGTGTCGGGTTGTTGTTAAATGAAAATATTGAATCCTATGTTTGGCTTTTCGAGAGGTTTAAGAAAGCCATGGGGAATGATCCAATAATAATAGTCACAGATCAAGATATGGCCATGAAGTCTGCAATAGCGCGTATATTTCCTAATGCACGTCACCGTCTTTGCATGTGGCACATCATGAAGAAGGTTCCCGAGAAGACAAAAGCTGATGTAGATGGTCTAGCTTTCAAGGAGAAACTTTATTCTATTGTGTGCAATTATTCTCTCGAGCCGGCTGAATTTGAGGAGAAATGGTTGGCTCTGGTAGATTCTTATCCACTCGACAACAAAAAGTGGTTCCATGATATGTTTGCTATTCGTCAGTTTTGGATCCCAGCCTACTTCAGAGATATAATGTTCGGTGGGTTTGTTAGGACCACTTCTATATCTGAGGTACAAAATAATTTCTTTGGTCACTTTACCGATAGAAATTACAGGCTTGTGGAGCTATCAGTGCACTTTGATAGCGCATTAGACGCTCAGAGACATACACAGTCGAAGCTGAACTACGAGTCTTCCACTATGGTTCCTGATTTTAGCACTACACTTGAGTTAGAAAGGCATGCAGCAGAGGTTTTCACATTGATTGTCTTCAATTTGATTTACACGGAAATATGTTCTGCTTGTTTTGAATGTCGTTTGACTAGTATGGTCTCAGAAAACGAAGCCATCACATACACCATTGTGCAAGCTGGTAGGCCCACAGTGCAAACTGTGTACACTCAGAATGACGACAATGTGGTTTGCTCATGCAGAGAGTTTGAACGTGTTGGCATGCCTTGTCGCCACATGTTTTTTGTCTTTAAAAACATGGACATGGCACGCATTCCCAGCAGATTTGTCCTCACTCGGTGGACTAAACTTGCAACCGTAAAGCCGATTTTCAGTATTGCTGGTTCATTGGTTGATCATTGTGCTGAGTTGGAAGAGAGGCAAAAGTTAACAAATACACTAATTTCTGACTTTTTCTGCTGCATGGGACTTTTAGAGCGAGATACTACTCAGCATCTAAAGGACTTTGTGTGCCTTATTAGTGATCAGAAGGAAGCTCTTATGAAAAAAGGCCTGGTTATGCAAAGTTCTAGCTCCTTTAATGCACAAATTGCTGAGGAATTTGCTGGTACATCATTGCCTACCACAATAAGTATCCATCCACCAGAACAAGCTAAGACCAAGGGGAGTGGGAAGAGAATTCTAGGTGGTAAGGAGTCCGGAATTCAAACCAGCAATAAGAAGAAAAGAAAATGTGGCAGATGCAAGAAGTATGCAAATCACAACAGGTCAACTTGTAAGTATATTACTTATGCATTTTTAACTTGTATATAGTGCACTTTTTCTATTTTATAGTGCACCCTTTTATCCATTAGATGCACTTTATTAAGTTTGTAATGCACTATTTGACACTCTATGCATTGGTCAAAAATTTACATTTTTATTTCCCAAATGCAGGTAAGGAAAACATTGAGGAAAGTGAAGATTATGTTGAGATAGAAGAATTTGACCCAAATACATCATGTAAGTATTTTTGTTATGCTTTCTTTTTTTTTTGTTTTAAGACTTTCTTCTAATGTGTCCCCTTTTTTTTATTTTCAGGTTGATTACATTCTTCAGGGAAACCATCAACAAATCATTTTATATTTTTTAGTTTACCTATCTAGACATTTTTGACCTTATCAATAATAATTTGCACTTTATCATTACCAATTTAAGTATTTTTTTTAAAGGAATGTAATGCACTTTAGCTTTATATCGATGCACTTTACTGGTATTTGTAATGCACTTTAACTATATATTGGTGCACTTTTACTAATATCCTAATGCACTTTATCTTTATATTGATGCACTTTTTAAAGTGTATAATGCACTTCTTAAGGATCTATGTTTGATGCATAAAGATACTGTCGCTTGCTGAAGTATGAAAAAATTCCTTAATGCAAGAGGAATCTTCAACATTCAACTGAACAAATCTCTAAATTATGTTTCCTGTAGAAAGAGAGAGCGAAACAGGTTTGTAGAATAGACAACAACATTCAACTGAACGAAAGAGGAAATAAATGATGAACCATATCCAATACTAACACACATTCACATTCGTAAAGCTTCAATCGGGCTAAATCATATTTCATTATTTCGAAGAACTTGAACTACTTATAAAGCCAAGCAGGAGGTGGCCAGTATATCACAAAATTGTTGTAATTGTATTCAAGACAAACACTGGACGAAGAAACCACACTGAGATTGAACTGGGAATCAAAAGAAACAAGCTCTCCTTTCCAGCCAATAGCATAACATTTTCCATCAAACAGAATCACATCAGCCAATAGCAACAAAAACCTCATGACCCTTGTGATCCACAAAAGTAATCCTAAAGCACTTGCAAATTTCAGAAATCCGATAATCAAATTGTTCAAGGAACAGTTCCAAAAAAGTAGCCTCTTAAAGTCCTACCATAGCTATCTAAATTGTTCAAGGTTAGAAAGTAGCCTCTTAAAAGTCCTACCATAGCTACCAAAAAAATGTTCAAGTTTAGAAAGTAACCATGGCTACTTTCTAACCATCTGTGCAACTACATTCTTTAACTTCTCCATCACCGTGTTCTTCATTTCATTACATTCTGAATTGATGATGGCATAGGCGTACTTCTTCCTTAGCATATCCATGACCCTTCTGATTTGACTATTCGAGCGTTTTCTCCCCCAACACTCCTCTATTTTGCTCGATGGACCCATATACGTCTCCAAATGACGCATAGCATATATCCCCCCGTTGACATCACTTTTTGGGTCTTCCCACCCGAGGTTGAGCTTGTCTATCCCATTGTGTTCTTCAAGTCTACCAACTTTTGCATAGAGCTTCTACTTTTTGAGATATTTTATAACCTTGGTCTTTTGCAAGGTATAAAATTGCAGCATAAGATATAAAATTACATCATTTAATAATTATATTTATGAATGCACTTTTCATAGTTTAAAATGCACTTTTACTAATTCATGGTGCACTTTCTATATGCAACTACTCTATGGCGCACTTTTTATACTCTATGATGCACTTTTTCTGATTTAAGATGCACTTTTTTATCCAATAATTGTCTACATCAACAATTGTCTACATCACACAAGAAGGAGATCCCAACAATTAACTGGTAATGTTTTATCTAGCATAAATTTTAGACTTCATAGAACTACCAATACAGAATCATATTGTGAATCGACTAATGAATTATATATAGCCCAAGAGCTTGAGCCACTAGCAAGATGTGAATATTAAAAGCCAGAAACTAAGCCATATAAATGAGTTATATTGAACATGCAACTATGCAAGATATGCTTTACCTAGTACAGTTAGATAACCTACATGATAACATCTAAGTGCATATGCTTGTAATGTTTTATCTAGCATTAATGAGTGTACACAGATTTCATTGAGCAAAATGATTTATCTATTTGGCATGATTTAAAAAGCTTACCAGGTCAAAAAACGTGAATTGACAGAATTCTTCAATTTGTTCCTTCTTTGTTGAGTTGTGAAGAAGCTCCATAATTCCATTGATCTTCAAATTGAAACTTACTACAACGTAAGTTTCATTTTCCAAAATCACAGGAATCAATATCTACAAATGGAGAGAGAAACCTTTGTTAGTTTTTCAAGTACTGGAATTAAAGTGAAACAGTTTACTTACAATTTTAATGAAAAAAAATTACCAAGTCGATATTCTTCATTAGCCTTCCCTCAACAATTCCTAAAGCCAAGTCCATTCCATCATCGAATACATCTTGGGTAACTTCATCAGACTGTTTAAATGGATTTTCTTTAAAAGTCAAATCAAAATTGAAATAACAATTACAAGATACACATTTAATCCTTGAAATACTTACAGTACTATACACTTTGCCAATCAATCTCGAAGGCGCCTCGTTGCTCTTCAATCTCTCCATTTCGTTGACATAAAGAGTGAAACAATCCAATACACAAGGAGCCAAGTCCTCTGACATGGAAGAGAAATTTGCTCTTGTGCAAGTGAAATCACCACGTTTGAACAACACCTCTCTACATAGCAAAAAGACACACATTAGGTTTTTGAGGATGAGAAAATACAAAGCTGGATTTCCTTTTCAAAACAGTTCAAAAAGGATAAGTTTTTAATGCACTTTTACCTGTTTTTGATGCACTTTTATATGTTTTTAATGCACTTTTTTGACATTATACTTGCACTTCCTTCTTATGCACTATTATTAGTTCTGGTGCACTTTTACCTGTTTTTAATGCACTTTTACATATTTTAAATGCACTTTTACATGTTTTTATTAGTTTCTGTCCGGTTCTATGGATTATTCTTGCCATAATTGTGCCTATTAAATTAGGAAATTTAGGGTATATCTCCATCAACACAACACAAGACCATCTCATTTTGAGGCTGGCAGTAGAACACTTGTATAATTTAACACACAAAGGCCATGTTAGCCAGATCAAGACTTCTAACATTACCATTGGAAGCAACTACAAAGAAGGAGAGAGCTACAATCCTACAAAGAAATCAGAGAAACACACAGTAACTTGGACATGTCCTTAAAATTAAACATGCCTTCCTCTCTATATCAAATAATCTAAACCCCAACTTCTCAACAAATATGAATCACATTTTCAAAGAGTTTTTAGACTAGCTAAAAAAAAAGAACAACACAAACACACAAAAAGCACAAACTTTTCTCATCATTCCTCTTTTTCCTCTTTCACTCATCAGCACTTGCTCATCTATAAACTTGCAAGTTTTTTTCTAACATTCCCATCTCCCACTATCACACTCTTGAGGCTTATTTCCAAAGCAATATAATAGTCCCCCAACACTTGGCAAACAAGTACAATTGGGAGCCTCTCAAGGAGGATTTGGAGCTTGCTAATTCTAATTATCCCATGGTTCTTGTTCAAATTCCAATGTACAAATGAAAGAGAGGTTAGCTTTTTAGGCCTAAGTGCTTTATAAATTGATAAGCATGGTACATGTGACGTAAGAATGCACTTTTCATGATTAATAATGCACTTTTCACACTTAAGAGTGCACTTTTTATACTTGTCTAGTATTACCCTATATCTAGAATGCACTTTTCACATTTTTTGATGCACTTTACACATTTTATGTTGCACTTTTTCTTATCATAAAGGGAAAAGAAAACAATAAGAATTTGAATATAGAACTTACTGTTCACTGCCATATATTTACTTTTCCTGCCCAAGTGGCTTAACTGCAAACTCCCACATGTGCCTTTCCTCTTGTCTTAATTCATGGAAGATATTGATCATTCTCATTTCGTAAGGGCTTACCACTGAAATTCCAGCCTTCTTGTGTCGTTTTCCTACTACAACAGGATTTGGACTATCCATCTTTCTTTTTTCCTATCCAATATACAACATTAAAACAATTAAATATATATTTATTAAAATATGAACACAAATGTATCAAATGAAAAGAGAGAATTTTTTTTGAGAAGTATACCCGCTTCTTTCTTGGCTTTTGTACTTTTGATGGCTCCTCCTTTTCAACCTTCTCTTCTCCCACTTGCTTCACTTCCTCTTCAACCTTTTTCCCTTCATCCACTTGTTGAACAACTTGTTGGTCATACTCTTTAGCAATCTCAGTCGCGATCACAATTGCATTTTCACCTACTAGTTGTTGTTCATTAGTCCCCTCTTCTAGCCTAGTGGATGCATTCTCATTTGCAGAATCTGTTTTATCTCCAACTATGGTGAGATCTTCCCTTTCTTCATATGTATTAAGTTCTTCACCTTCATTTACCTGCTCTTGTTCAGAATCTGTTTCTTGCTTGTCTCCTCCTTCAGATTCAACATCATCCTCTTCAGTTTCAAACAAGTTAAATGAGGGAGGAGTGAAGTCGGCTGAATATGGCTTCAACTTCTTCTTTGAGGTTTCTGCCTTTGCTGCCTTCTCCAATGCATCCAGAAGTTCTGGATCATTCCAAAATGGATCCTGCGAGCTGTACCAAAAGGTTTTCCAATCTGCAATTGGGTCAGCTGGAGAATCTGTGGCAACTTCGGAAGATGTGGTCTGATGTGATTCTATCTACCGAGTCATTGCCCCATGATTTGAGTGAAGCTTCCAGCCCTAAAGACAAGTCCAATTTGCACGACAAGAGAGAGTCTTCATTTGGACACATAACCAAGGCCGGTGTCCGAGGCACTAAGGAGCCGAGTCAAGGCACGACGCTCTATTATTGGCGCATCACTCGAGAACATGCTAGGGCAATGCTTGACAAGATCAAGGAGAAGCTCATGGATCATAAGTTTCCAAAGGTTTACAAAGAAGAAGGTTGGAGTCTCCTTTTGACTCGTGTTCCGACAAGTGACTTTTTTTTTACGGTTAAGGACACTTTATAAGTTTTCGGGATTTCGGGTTAATTTTTATAATTTCATTAAGTGAAGGGGATAACTTTGTGAGGTTGCTTTCTAGGTTATATTGTCGGCCCCCTCACCCTTTGTTGGGAGAGATTTGAACGAAAAACCTTGTTGCTTACTTTCCTTGCATCTTTCAATTCAAGTTCTTGTTCTTGTTTTCGTTCGTTCAATTCTCGTTGTTCAAGTTGTTGGTGAGTAATATCCGACAATCTCGAGCATCTTAGTTTATTTGAGAGCTTGGTGAGTCATATCCAAGTTGTCAAGCATCCATATCCCCTTGTTCTCTCCATTTCGATCCATCATCCATCTCGGTGGTTTCTGCACCCCCTCAGTAAACTCGACATAACCTTCAATCCGCTCACCATCTTTCTCTCATATTTTGAGGGGTTAAACTAAACTCATAGATCTAACTTCTCGAATTGGAATTACTCAAATCCGAGTTCGGACGAGGACGATCTATACAGTTGAAGACGGGTCAGTTGCGTGGTGTTTGTTGTCGGAATTCCTTGGATTCTCGTGGCAGTCTCTTTGCACCATCTTCCCCTCCATCGATCCTTTCATAATGGTCTCTACCATAATCAAGAACTTCTCTATTTCCTGCCCGACAACAGTATTTTTCTCCTTTAGCTGCTCTTTGATACCTCCACAATAGTCTGAGAGCTCTGCAATGCTCTCTGCAACTTTGCTTGCTTTTCTTGAGACTGTCTTCACAATAACCTATTAAAACATATTACTTTAAGTTAATATGTATTTATTGTTTAGGGATGCACTTTTGACATTTAACAATGCACTTTTCATATCTTAGGATGCACTTTTCATTTAACAATGAGATCAGAGCTAATTAAGGCCAAAAAGGCCCATCGCTCATAATACTAGTACTACTCCATTGCCATAAATCCACTTCCATATGAACAAAGCTTTCATGAAAAGGACAAAAATCAACCTATACTAGTTCATAAATAGACAGAAAAGGACGAATCAAAGCCCCAAAAAGAAGCATCAATGTTGAAAAGAAGAAGACAAAAACAAAAACTTACTTGCTTTCTTTTAATATCTAATGAAACTAAATCATGTATCAACCTAGCAAAGAATGGCGACCAAAACTAATATTTCATTGCTACCAGGTTTTTCAGTGAAGATCAGATGCAATGCCACTATTAAGACTAGAATGCACTTCCATTCAATGAGTTCCCCTGTTGGGACGTTGTTGGGACCTCTGGTTCTAAGCAACGGATCACCGATTCACTTCTCTTTAAGTTTTGATAATGACAAATACCATAGGGAACTAATGTGGTTTGTTCAAGTATTTCTAAGGAACACAGGTACAACCAAGAACTATGAATGACAAAGCCACTGCTAGCCACAATGAAGAGTTTCCATCAAGGGAACTCTGAAGAGGAAAGTTCCCATGAAGTGGGAACTCCCAGAAACAAAAACACAAGCTTACAACGATGAAGAGTTTCCATCAAGGGAACTCTGGAGAAGTCAGTTCCCATGAAATGGGAACTCACATGTGAAGACAACGACCGTTCAGCGCAGATCGCGGGATTCTGTCTCAGACAGCCAGAGGGAACAGTCTGAGGATCAGACTGTCACGCTTCATCCAACGGTCCGATTGATTCAAGAAGTTGACCTAGTTCAAACCAAAATCACATGTGAAGAAAGTACAACTTGGGCATCAAGCAAAGGGCATTTTGGACACAAACGAAAGATGCGACTGCCCAAGACAAATGGACTATAAAGCCAAATGAATAGTACTCGGTCTGAGTACTTCTCCCAGAACTTACAAACACCCACATTAGAGAGAAGAAAGAAAAGGAAGAGAAGTCCCCGCCGGCGAGTGTGTGATCTCGACGACGGTGAAGCTGAAGTTCCCTGGAGCAAGGGAACTGAGAAGTCAGCGTAAGGTTTGAGTTACTTGTGTTTTGCTGTTGTGAGCTTAGGAACTCATTTGAGAGGATTTACTAGTGTTGCTAGAGTTAGGAAGAACTTGTAGGAACAGAGAAGTGTAAATCCGGCTGTGTAACTAAGGAGCAAAGCAATCAATATAAGTAAGTCATTCAAAATCCTCCAAGCGGAGGTAGAGGTTTACCCATACAACTAGTTGGTTGTAGTGGGGTTCCTCTATAAAGGAACTGTCCCTTTAACTGTTTTTATTACTTGCGATTATTTACTTCCGCTGCCTTGGGAACAGCTTAACTGCCAGTTCCCAAGCTCACTGCTAACCCATTACGATCCAACATCCCCGAATAAAGAGAGAAATCAAATCCTGTTGTCTCTTAAAAAACAAAAGGATAAGCAAAAATGTAGAGAATCGAAAAGAGGAAGAATTTTAATATACCTCTAACTCTGATAAATCATAACGAGGCAAATCATCATCTGAATCAGCTGGTTTAGATGTTGTCGGGCCTTTCGCATAAATGTTTGAATTTGCTCTTGCTTCCCGTATATGTACTTCCCCGAAACTGCCCACTTTTTTCCATTCATTGCTTTGCCTCTCAAGCAAAAGCTTCTCATTCCAACCCAAGAAGACTGGAAAAGTTGATTCATGCTCTTCGCCCAAAAATATGCATCTATCAACATATACGAGCTGCAAAAATTAAGAGAGCAAGAGGTAAAGTTAAAACATTTATTCTATCAATAGATAAAAGATAAATGAAAAGACTAGAAATTTATTCTATCAGTAGTGAAGCAGCAGCAACAGTTTACATAAACTAATATGGTTGGCTTGAGAAAGAAAGTTATACTTACAAGGAGCAACAATAAAGGTCCCTGAAATTTCCTTCCTCCTTTCTTCTTCCAGTGTAAACTTTTCTCAACAAGTACTTGCCTTAGAAACTTGCACCAATCCAAGCCTCGAATGTCATCAACATTGTCAATCAGAATACTATGGTTTGCAAGTCCATTGCCCCCGCCTTCAATTATTGATGACACGAATAAGACAATGAAATGCCTTTTGAACCAAGTACCTCCATCGGTGCATTTCACCATCACTTCCTCAACTGCTGTAGTTGTAATTGAAGCATTTGACTTGGCAAAGTCCTCCTCATCTTCAAAAACAGTGCCTATGAATTGCTTCTTCCATTCTTGAAGCAAAGCAACTGAATCCGTCCTTTTTCTTTTATGAATCTCCTTCCCACCAAGAGGTATTCCAAAAACCTCATGCACAACTTGATCATTGATGTGGATGATTCTATTGGTATCAAGTTGTATCTCACACCTAGCTCCTTCAAATTGTTGAAGCAACCACAAAGCAAGGTTGTGTGGGATGTCATGTATCTTGAACTGAAGTAGACGGACAAAACCCATAGACTTGATGCTTTCTTTTTGGACATCATTTAAGGATGCCATAGCTTTTGAAAATGCAGTTGGCACAGTCCTAGTTACCAAACTAGGATACTTAGCTGATATCAAATTCTTGACCTTCTTCTCGTTTTCAGTTTCGGGAGGCAATCTACTATTCCTTGTACCTGTTTTTATAATCATAGAAAAAGAAAGAGAATTTGAATGTAAGTAAATAGTTTTGGAATGAGATGATGCACTTTTGTAATCAGATGATGCACTTTTCAGAGTTTTCAATGCACTTTTGTAATCAAATGATGCACTTTTCCTATGTCATTTATCAATGCACTTTTGAAACATTTCAATGCACTTTTCAGAGTTTTCAATGCACTTTTTCAATCAAATGATGCACTTTTCTATTCCTATGTCATTTATCAATGCACTTTTGAAACATTTCAATTCACTTTTCAGAGTTTTCAATGCACTTTTTCAATCAAATGATACACTTTTCCTATGTCATTTATCAATGCACTTTTCCTATGTTTCAATGCACTTTTCTTACCTTGGTCAGAGGAGGTGCCAGCTTCCATTCTATTTTCGGGGTCATGTTTGTTTTTGCTCCTCCTCTCTGTTTTGGATTTTTGTTCATCACCCAAGATCCTCATTGTCCCTTCAGGTAGATGTATTTCCTTGGTAACTTTTCATATGAAATAGAACACATCAGAATAATGACCAAGAATTCAAGATTAAGTAGCATAAAACTTAACTCATAAATGCACAAACAAGATGAACAAATATAAGGCTCTTCCATATAATGATTAATGCATATAACAGGGTAGAAACAGGACACTGGTTTCATATAATTGCACAAAACAAAGCATAGGATTCAATTGGACAAACTGAACTTAGCAGGCATGGCAGCAACTGGGTGAGTAAACAATTACTAACTACTCAACATCATTGTTCTTTTTTAATTTCATGGAATTATGTTTACTTTGTCTGAAATAAGTGATGTCTCGTTTAAAAATCCAACCAAAATAAACAGCTCAAATTGGTAGATTACAGCATAAACCACAACACTTGATAACAACCTCTAAAATCAACATGAAACTTCAGTTGAATATATCCCTAGTCTTATGATCATAGACCTCCTTTTACAATTTAACAAGTCTGGATGCATGAAATGTAGATTTGCAATCGCAAATTCTGAGAAACGCAAATCAGAAGTGTACTACTGAACAAGAAAACTGCAAGCAAGCCAACGCAAATCATAAGTGTACTACTTCGCAAATTTCCTAAAGCTCGTCACAAATCAAAACAAAACACGAACACATCGATTAACATACAAAATTCATCGGCATAAGGTGAAGAAAATTAAGGCTTATACCTTTTCGATTTGTTTTTGGAGGCATCGTGTAATGTGGGAAAGATTGAAGGCGAAGGTGAGATCGTCCGTCGTCCTTCGAGCGTCCGTCGTCCTTCGTTTGGAGAGTTTGATCGATTTGAGCCTTGGATCGATCGTTGGAGACTTCGATGACAGATTGACAGCAGAGTCGAGTCGTCGTCCCGTTCGCTTTGGAAGTTCGATCGATTTGGAAGTGGAAGAATTGGATTTGGAGTGGAGTCGTGGGATAGAATTTTTGATATTTGAGAGTGAACTTAAGGGTATAGAAAATTCGATGTATTTACAAAATTGCCACCTTGTTATTTTTTTTTGTAAAATCTCAGAAGTAATCTCAACCCTTGGATCATGTGATCTAACGGTCCAAAATTCTCCTTCCGTTTCATGTTAGGAGCTTGTTTCATTTGAACCAAACTCTATATATATGTATACATATATATATATGGTATAGGGGGAGGTTCTAGTAGAAAGCTAATTGTAGTAGAAAGTGAGGGTGAATTTGAGGCGTTGGATTAAAATGAATTGATGGTGAGATTTGAGAATGCAAAATAGTTAAAATAGGAGGAATATCACTAGATTATATGTCATTTGCCAAAAAAAACTCACATCCCTTAAAATTAGCAAACAGATCATTTAAAAAAATAAAAAAGGAAGGAATTAATTGATATTGATGTAAATCAAATCACGTACAAATTTTGAAATCTGATATAAATATTGATTATCTCTCCTATTTTGAAAATCAAAATAAATAATACATTTAATATTGATTTTATCCTATTTTTAAAATTAATTGATATTGACGTAATTTTATATCCCTATTCTCGTAGCATACCAGATGAGTGAATACGAATGTGATAAACAATGAATATGTATTTGGATTACGATGAATATGATTAAAATGAATAGTTGTATTATCTCGATCATTATAATTTTATAAATGAATATGACCACCATTTACATAAACATACCTAAGTTGATTCGAAAAGCTACATAAATATCATCATTTATTGATAAGAATATCACCATTCAATTACATGAATATTATAAGCTAATACAGAGAATATGATCACCTAATTACGTGAAAATCATTAGCTAATATGGTGAATATGACCACCATTTACATAACTGTTACTAGGTAATATGGCGAATATAACCACCTAGATAGAAGAATATCACTAGCTAATATGGTGAACATGATCACCAAAGTACAAATCTGACGAACTAAAAATGAGAAACATTGCTCTTATATAAACTCCATGTTCTTTAACTTCCTTCGATATTTTGACCATTTTCTACCTTCAAAGAAAAAAATTGAGTCAATAAATATTCGTATTAAAATATAAAATCTCTCAAACAAAAAACACTCTTCTTGTAGCAAGCGAATTATTTAAGCTAATTAGAAATACAAACACAAGAATATCAACATTCACACAAATGAATATTAGTACGACAACTAATGAATATAAATTATTGTGACAATTAAAAATTGACTAAAAATATTTACATCAAAGATTTTTTATGTGAATATCCTAATAATAGTTGGTGAATATCAATGCATTTACCATTGAATATCATCAAACATATGTCAATTTTTATACCCTAAAACGCTCATTTTTTTTCAATTTCTCTAAAATTTAACTTGACCAATAGTATTTGAGATTGGCAAGGAACTCGATGAACGAACCGGTGATGATCTTGAACAACGAAATATTTGAGATTAGCTTATTCCTTGATATTCAGCCTTCACAACAAATCTAATTAGCATAATTACCAATAAATATAACCATACTCAACTTTGAATACATGTATGAATTATTAACTGATTAATGAATATGTAGTATAATAATAAATTATTGTTAAATGATATGAATATCATCAAAAAATAAATGAATATCATCATAAAAAGTATGAACATCGGCACTCTAAATTTAAATGTAATCCAATGTCAAATTACAATAAGCATCGTCACTCTACATTTAATGAATATACTCACTTAATATTTTGAATATCAGTACCTAGTTTCATGAATATCACAACCTGATATAGCGAATATCGCCACACAATCGTCATCTTTTCAATTTTACGGATCTCCATCTTCTCAATCTTACGAAATTCTCATAAATAATAAAAATCAAACAAAAAATAGAGGAATAGGAAATCAATTGATAAAGAACCTGGATCTGGAGATCTATACCGGTATGAATATTAAAACTCGTAATCGAACGCCATCAACCTCCTAATACTTAGTAGCTTTCGATCGTAACACAACGTGTTCACTCGAGAACTACTCCCATAGTCCCATCCAATTGAAAACAAGGAGAGCAAAGGGGAGTACTCACCGGAATTACGAACTGAATGAGAAGAAGACCGCATAGCTAAACACCACACCACACCACAACGATGACGATTATAGAAGCAATCGGGATGACGATGGAGGCTTGTTGAGATCGGCATAAAACCCAAATCAAACCCTAAAAATCCCATAAAAAAGCAAATTCGGCAATTGAATAAATTGGAATCGGAATTAGTTTACATACCTTACAAAACCCTAAATTCTCACCAAATATGAAGATCTAAACAAAGAACGAGTACCACAAGAAGAATAACATATTTTAAGCATAGATCTAGAGTTGGATTAGAGAATACCTTGAAACTAAAAACAGATATGAACGATGAAAGAATGATGCGAGAATGGAGAGAAGAAGAGCAGAATAATTTTTACGTAAATTGGGGAGAGTAGATAATAAATTGGAAAGAGAAAAGATTTTCTATCCAAAATTATCTCTAATAGAATGAATATTGTGTTGTGTAGCCCATATCATATCTTACACCTCTTTTAAACAAAATCTCAACCATTTAAAAATTCTAATCTAAAGGTGCATATTCACCCTCACTTTCCACCTTAAAACCTTTTCTACTAGAACTTAATACTATGGTATAGTTCGAGTGAGGACCACCCTTGTGGTAAGACCCATTGCTTAAAATGAGGACTAATCTCAACCATTGGATTTACCCCTCTATTATGTTTCAATGGTCAAGATTTTTTCAATTTTTTTTTTATTTTTCAATTATTTTTATTTTATTTATTTTTTAATATATTTTTTTAATTTTTTTTTAGTTTTGCGAAAATCGATTTATTTTATAAATGAACTTAAAGCACATAAAAATTGAACTTATCATTGAAAATTGAACTCCTAATATAAAAAAATTGAACTTCTAGTGTATAAAAATGAACTCGTAGTATATAAGAATTGAACTTTCATATTTAACGTTTTTAAAGCTTTTTTTCAAATTTTTTAATTTTTTATTTTTTATTTTAATTTTTAATTTTTTTTATTTTTTGCTTTTTTTTTAGTTTTGCGAAAATCGAATTATTTTAAAAATGAACTCAAAACACATAAAAATTGAACTTATCATAGATTAAAAATGAACTCGTAGAATATAAAAATTAAACTCATACAATATTGAAAAGTGAACTCCTAACATAAAAAAAATTGAACTTATAATGTATAAAAATGAACTCGTAGTAGAGGTGTCAAACGGGTCGGTCGGTCGGGTTCGGGTTCGGTTATTTCGGGTTCGGGTTGAGTCGGGTTCGGGTCATAACGGGTCATCGGCCAAATCGGGTCGGGTCATTGCGGGTTCTCGGGCGGGTCGGGTCGACCTAACAGGTCAAGAAAATTGATTTTTTTACAATTATTAAAATATTTTTTATTTAAAAAATGATATTTAATAATAAATTTATCATTTTTATATATTTTAATAATGAAATATAGTATAATTTTTAAAATATAGTATATATTCTTAAAATATAACAAATTGAGTCAACCCAACGTTTTTTTCGGGTTTGAACCCAACGGGTTTCGGGTCTATCGGGTTCGGTTTATTTTGGGTTTCGGGTTTAAATTTTCGGGTCTTGACCCTAAATTTTTCGGGCGGTTCGGGTCAACTTTTGACAGCTCTAACTCGTAGTATATAAAAATTGAACCGTCATATTTAACGTTTTTAAAGCTTTTTTTTTCAAATTTTTTCAATATTCATTTTTTTTAAATTTTTACTTTTTTTGTTTTTATTTTTCTATTTTTTTAGTTTTGCGAAAATCGAATTATTTTAAAAATGAACTCAAAACACAGTATATGTAGGCCTTATTACTATTTGATGTTGTGTGTATATTTATTTAAGCTCCACTGTATGGAGCAGAACGTAGAGTCTTGTATCTTATTTCATATAATAATTAATTCTTGCTAGGTTGTTTTAAACCCTAGCTAAGGTCATGACCCGTATCCCTCAACCGTTGAGGGGAATTCGCACTTTTTAAGTGCCATGTGATGTAGGTGCCCGTATATCTTAAATAATGCTCAACCGCTGAGTGTGTTCTCACTTTTTAAGTGCAATGGGACGTAGGTGCCCGTATATCTTACAGAACTATTTTAAGACTATGTCTCTTCCAATCAAAGTACATAATAATCCAAGTGGAACTATTCTTAAACGTTTAAAAAGCAACTGAAATAAGTGTACTCGTACACCATGTAATATGGATAGGATGGTTGGTACAAAATGGGAAACCGTACTCGCTCTCGGATTCCGTTGTTATCTGGTTCCAATCTGAATTCGCACAACACGTATGCGGTGAGGTTGGTTGAGGTGCGCGGGATCAACGAGGGTTTAATGAACCAACTATAACGATATGTGTGTAACAAAGTTCCCAACATATCTGCATCAAAGTTTGAGGTTTCACCTTTGTGATGGTCTCTTCTTTCCTCTTTCGAAAATTCATAATGTTTTCTTGGAAGGATGTGGCTATTGGGTTCCGACCGGCTTTAATTCGGATTCTGATACCCGCGAGTACACTCTCTTCCTAAATATGAACCACCTTAGAAAACCCACTTGCTTAGTCTATCACAAGACTAACCCGACCGTTTATTTTCATTGCATGGTCGGCTGGTGTCAACCGTATTTCTCGTCGCGGCACATCAGGCGATCTTTCCATTCAAGTTGTGAGAATTATGCTGAAGGTCGGACGAGCTTCAGTTGGGTATTCTGTCAAAAGTTTTAAGTCAACTATATTTTTGAGTTTAGGTTAAATGTACCTAGGGTTTTATTTCCTAGATAATGTATAGGCGTAAGAGGTGTTATCTTGATGTAATTTCAAACACAAAATTTTATGAAGTTTTCCGCTGTAACATTTCACTCTCATTTATGAGAAGAAGTTCAATAAAAGAAAAACGATTATTATCACATTTTTATCCAGTATTGTGCTTCAGTCTCTCTTATTTATTATGAATAATTGTTCAGATTCAAGCTTTGGGTGACTTCGGACTTTATATTCGAGGTCACTAGCGTGTGTCATTCCTGATGAGAAATCGGGGTGTTGCATCAACACTCTTGGAAATCCACTTTCCATCTACCAGATTCCAACCAAACTTCCCGAGCATCTCCTTAATCATGATTCTTGTGTTGATGACTTCATCATCATTCTCATACACTTGATGATCAGCCATGATAAGATAGATCACTACTCCATAAGGAATAGCAAGTTTGGGACTATAAATGACATGCCTCATGTGAAGCATCATCAATCTTGGCGTATAGACTTTCTCTCCCTTCAGCATCTTGTCCATCATTAGCAGATTCTATATATAAGCAACATTCCTCTTTTTCTCTCTCGGCAACAGATTGCTTATAACATAATTGAACAAAATTATTGGATCGTAGGTTAGTCGTAATCAATTATGGGAGCTGTATCGAACAGTTCCTACACGCAACGGAGTAAGTAAATATGCAGGTAAATAAGACAATAGAGACGATTCCTGTTGAGAGGGTTTTCTTGAAAACAAATAAATTTATAATCAAGACACCGCTGAGTATAGGGGAGTCAGGATCGTTCCACAGGAAGCAAGGTTTGTTTATCTATCGACTACTAAAAAAATCAAACAAAAGCAAGCAAAACACACAAGCAGCCTCGTTAACGACGTTGTCAGCCTCGTTAACGAATCACCGTACACAAAAGACCAAAACTAACGACCTAGACAAGTTCAGTACCAAGCCAACGAACTCAGTAACGAATATGCTCTTGGAAGAAATCAAATAAAAACAAAGATCTAGGACAAGGGTTACCACAACATAGTCATGCACACAAGCTCGTAAGAGGATAATATCATGCCTTTGAATAGATAGATGCATCAACTTTCGTTGACTTAATAAGCAAATTAATCTACTTTGATAAACTAATTCACTCAATTGCTTGTTTTAGATCTAAAGCTTGAAACTTTTGTATTCAAACAATATCAACCTTCAAGTTTATAACTTTCTCTTTCAATCAAGTCAACAACTCGAATTACCTCAACTTTCATCTCGGTATAAGCACAACAAACAATCTCAACAATAGATAAAAGACATTCAACACATAATCTTACTTACCAAACATGCATAACTATGCCGGGTTTCTACCCCGACCCTAGATAAAAAGACTACTCACTAATCATGACTAAGAAACTAATAACTTCAATCAAAGAAAACATTGAAAACAAAATACTACTCAAATTAATAAGAAATATCGTCTTACAGAAATTCAGAAGAAACCGAAAACACCAAAATACCGATTCAAAAACACGACTAACGACCCCGGTAACTCTCGTCCACCGAGCTCTTCGATCACGACTCCGATCCGTTTCTCTCTCTATCGGCTCTTCCTCCTCTCTCCACTCTACTATGATCGATCTCTCTCTTTCTAAGCTAGATAGAAGGGTATTTATACTAAAAAGGCTAGAAACTAAAAAAGGCTAAAAGATATAAACTTTCCTAAAAAGATAGAATCTATTCTAAAAGATAGAAAGAAAATCTAGAAAGATAACAAGACCTAAAATACATAATATAATAACCCTAAAATCATAAAAATATACTCTATCGACACGGAAATAAATTCCCGCACAGGATCGGTGAGTCACAAAGTCAACTCTCGAATATCTCCATCTCGTTGCCTCGTTAACGACCCCTCACAACCTCGTTAATGAGTATGGGTTTGGCTTTTTCAACACTTTTCTTCCAAAAACTCAAACTTCAGCTTCTTCATCTTGTATTCCTCCATTTTTTATCATAGCTCTCCAAATTCAGCTCCAAACAGCACATTTTCCTTGCTAAAACCTACAAAAAGACACAAAACGGAGTAGCTTCCATACTTTTCACAAAATATGCAAAACTATCCCAAAACTCACAAATCTAACCCTAAACTTATCAAAACTAAACCTAATAACCTAATAAAACCTATCAAAAACTATACTAAAAACACGAACATCAAAATACCCCATACTTAGACTTGCTTGTCCTCAAGCAATCACTAAACATTAATCAAAACCGAACAACATACTCATCAAATCATAGCCATCATCTAAAAAGAAACTTCAAAACATATAGAAGAAAAATAGCAAAGGACTATTAACGTCATCACACACATGCACACCAAAAATAAACACAAGAAAATACAATCCAACCTTACAAGGGATAATGTGTTTCTCTCAACTCTCAAGTGTTTGAGCTTATAAATACATCTCTCAACTCATCTTATATACAAAAACTCATAGAAATTGGAACTTATATCACCAAACTCTCCACCTAAGATTTGTGAAAACAAACAAAAATCATCAAGAGAACTTAGGGGGCTCAATGAAAAACTTCATAGAAGTTTCCATTCGGTCGTGTTGTAATGGGGCTTGGTAAAGACATATAGGCGTGGAAATATTTTGGTCATGTGGTGCTAATAATATCCGAGAATCAAAGACTCCTAAAACTCACACATAACAAAACTCTCATAAAAACATATACCAAACTCACTCTCTTTATGCACACTTATTTTCATATACCCCTTATCCTATAAAGTCTCATAAAACAAAAGAATCTCCATCTTATCTCAAAAACACTATGCACCTCAAATTCTTCATTATTTTTTTCTTTTCATCATTTTTTTTTCATTTTTCTTTCTTTTTTTTTCTTTTGTTGCCTCGTTAACGAACCCCTTCAAGGTCGTTAACGATCTTCATCGTGTACTCCTCTTTCTAACAACTTCTTTTTATGCATCTTTTGTACCAAGAGACCTTTCTTTTTATGCATCTTTTGTACCAAGAGACCTTTCTTTTCTTTTCAACACTCAACAAAACAATTTCCTCTCCAAATCTAAGTCCTAAACTCCGGATAGGGTCAAGTTTATATCGGCTAGGGAATAATTTTGTGGAGCTAAGAATAGAAGGCTTCAGGCTCAAGTTGGTTGTCAAAAGAAGGACATTGTAAAGGTGAATAAGGAATAATAGGGCTTATAAAAATAAGTTCTCCATCATATGATTTTCATAAGTAATGAACTATAAATCCTATATAGGTCTCAAGTAATAGATAACCATCACAATTCCAAGAGATAATATGCATATAGAGAGTAAATCACACAAGAAAAGAAGAGGGATTTTTGATGTTCTCCCTAGTAGGCCAAAAATTTCTCACAAGGCTAAATTTTGTTTGATTGCATCACTTATGCTAAGAAGGTATATGTGCTCAATTTCATCAAATGCTATTCCTTCCTAAAAACAACTTCAAAATAAAGAATTCGGCTATATTCTCAAAGACATGATTGCAAGGAATTATATGATCATGCTAGCAACTACTATCATAGAACATAAAAAAGGGATATCTATCAATTCTAAAACTCTTTTTTTTTGGAGTTAAAAACTACTTAAAGCAATGCACAAAAAAAAAACAAGACACAAAACTTTCTACTTTCTCCCACCCCATACTTAAAATTACAGTGTCCCCACTGTAAGAAAAATATGAAGAAGGAAAGAAATAGAAAAGAAAAACACAAGAAAACAAGAAAAGAGAAAACAAAAACTTACAAAGTCTCAAAAGTGGAAAATAAGGAAAACGTCTTCAAGCTGAATCAACGGTTAGGTGGAGGAAAGTAGTGCTCAAAGTTCCCCATGAAGTCGTACATCGTGCTCCAATGCTGGGCTCCTCTGTCTCTCTCTGACGATGCCTCTCATCCTCGAATGTCATCCGAGCTGAATAGACAGTTTCCCATCTATCCATCCTCCTATGAATGTGGTCCTGCTGGAGGTGAAGCTGTTGCATCCTAGCAGAAAGATCCTCAGCCCATGTTGGCAGAATGCTCGATCAGTGTACTCAGGCTGAGGAGGTGGTGGGTAGTGAGGCTGAAAGTGGTCATGGTGGAGCACCGGGTGGTATGGCACAAGCCCATAAGAGTAGGGGTCGGTAAGTGCTTGCGGAGGGTCGGTAGATGCCCTCGACAGGTCGTTAACGATCTTGGGTACCTCGTTAGCAGCAGATGTAGAAGGCTGGAAATGATCGTTAACGAGCCTGCTGGGCTCGTCAACGAGGACGTTGGTGCCTAAAACTTTTGTATCGAGGTCTTCTTCCTCGAGGTTGAGCTCCACTGTGCCGCCTTCTATGTCGGCCTCCTCGGTGTCTTCTCCAACTAACTCGGTATCCTCATCTTCATCTTCATCTTCATCCATCGCATCTTCCTCTCTTTCAAACCGGGATACACACGGCCTAAGTGATAGCTCATCTTCCGGCTTGGGCTCCAATGGGAAAGCATGTCCCGTCCACGCCTTGTACCAATTTGGTACATATAAAAGCTCTAGCTTGTCGAGGGTTGGTACAACAATACGGCCTTGAACTTTGGTCTTGAACCCTCCCTCGGCTTGAATGAAAATACTAGAACTATACCAATATTTCTTCTTGAGCAACTGAGCATGAGCCGGTGTGTAGCGAGTGAGGTCGACTCCAAGGTTTGTAGCCAAAAGACTGACCAAGTTACCACACCACACTTCCTTGGACTTGGCTGATTTCTCTATGTAGTAAAGCCACTCATACCCCAAATTCAAAGGGATGGGCTCCTCGAAGAGGATAGTGCGGAGACAAGCAACTTCCGTCCTCGTTGGCCTATTCAACTCTCGCTTGGGCCAGAATGTAGTGGCTAGGACTCGGAGAATGATCCTGAAGATGGGATTAATGATGCTTGCCCCAGATAATGCCGTTGTGGAGGATTGGACCTCCCCAATGATGTAGCTCCAAGTCCGAGTCACCTTGTAGTCCTTCAGGTTGTACTCTCTAGAAGGGTTCGGGAGCTCCAAAATTGCATTGAACTCCGCCATGGTGACCTCACGTCTCACATTGCCGAGTCGAAACCGGATGCGTCCCGCCGAAGTCTTCGATAGGAAACTTGTCTCTAGAGTGGCCAAAAACTCGGATGTGAGGGCCGAAAAGTATGGTAGATTTTCCTTCTTCAGGAGATGGGACGCACCGAGAATAACGAAGGCTTCCTTGACATCCGTGTAAATCCCCGTGTGTACAACACTTGACTTCGAGAACCATTGAGTGTTGTGGTCCTTATCTAGAATGGCACGATATCGATCCGCTTGCCCCTGGGTACGTAAGATCACATTATCCATGCGTGGTGGATATAGGGACCTCTGGTTCCTTCTCTTCTTCTGAGCTCGGGTAGCGGGTCTGCTTGCACTTGCCATTTGATCTACAATATAATCATGATTTTCCAAGATAAGATCCACTCATATAGATAGACAAGAAACCCCATACTTGGTCTCAAAATAGACCTCGAAATTATTCATTAACTACCCAATTGGGTTGTTGAAGAATCTGGAATGGTTTAGAATCGGTGATGCTTACGCAGGGTCGTTAACGAGTCTGGGTGGGTCGTTAACGAGCTGCCGAGAGCCAGTTCACAGAATTCCGAATGTCATCAACTTTATAAATCAGATCATAAATCAAGTATGCATCCTCTATACTCCTCCACTAGACACATAATCGAGTTTATGCACCCCATACTTGCTCAATTACCCATCCCGAACATGCTACAATTACCCAAAATTGTCATGCAAAGATTGAACTTAATACTAGAACAAGAAAAATTCATGCTTTTCTAATTGGAATGTTGCAATGGAGAATCTAACATGAATAATCTTCCCTAGAACAAGAACAACTAAGCACAACCAAAAATTTTCATGAGCACAATCCAAACATGCAAATCGATCCTCTCTATAAACAAGATCCAAGACATGAAGTTTCTACCCTAAGGACCATGAATCATGCAATTTAAGAGTTAGGGTTTAGAAATCATACCGGAGAATCGAGAAATTGAAGAACAAGAGATCGAAATTGGGTGGATAATGAGCGTGGACCTCGTCGGTAGGAAAAACGGTGTTTCGGGCTTCGTTAACGACAGGGTCTCCGACGGTCGGTGGAGTGAAAGTTTCCGATCGATGGTGAGAGTATTTGGTGGAGGTTTGAAGGATTTGGAGTTTTGAGATTTGTGGGTAAGAATTTTGAGAGTTTGGGAGGGTTAAATAGAAGGGGTAGAAATAGGAGGGGAGGGGTAGGTAGTGGCGGCTGGCGGGGGGGTAAGAATTAGGGTAGAAGATAAAAAGATAGATTACGTTTAGAAAAACTTACCTGTCCGAGTCGGTTCGCCAAACCGGGTCGTTAACGACCCTGGGTGGGTCGTTAACGAGCCACCGTAGCCTCCTTGAGTAATTTTCGAGCCCCTTTTTCGGCATCTTGTTAGCTCTAAATTTATCCTAATTTCTATCCTAAAAAACTACTGAAAAGAAAAACTCAAAAGAAAACTAAGAAAAAGAATCTAAAAAAATCTAATCTATGCTAAGAGTGGGTTGCCTCCCGTAAGCGCTATGTTTAACGTCGTCAGCCCGACGTACTTCCTTGGCTCAGGGTGGCTTTTCTGTAGCTATGTCAGGGTCTCAAGATACCCCATACTTAGCTTTGCAGGCGATGTTTGCTTGAGTCACTAAGCTAGGTTCCATGTCTTCTATGAGTATACCCGGTATTCCTACATATGGGTTAGTGAAGTCCGGAAACCAAGGCGGTTTGGACTCCTCAATATCATATGCCATGGGGCATGGTGCAGGAGTAAGGTAAGAAGGAGAGTACTCACCTTGATTATTTCCTTGTATGTGAGACTTGCTAGTGGTCCAAGGAAGCTCGACAGGGTCCTCTGTGAAAATCTTGTCCTCTTTCGAAGTTGGTGGAAGTTCGGTAGTGTCAACTATGTCGAGTTCTGGTTGGGTCAACTCGATTTGTACGACCGCAGTTGGGTCATTTGCATTTTGGTCCAGGCTAAATTCCACACGTTCTTCTCCAATATCAAACGTAAGAAGTCCTTTCCGCACATCGACCTTGGCACTTGCTGTAGCTAGGAATGGTCTGCCTAGGATAACGGGGACATGAGGATCCTCGGGCATATCGAGGACGACGAAATCATTTGGAATGAAGAATTTCCCAACTTGAATAGGGTAGTCAACCACGACCCCTGTGGCTTTGACGCATGATCCGTCTGCCATGAAGAGGTTCATATCCACAGGCTCTAGCGGTCCCATGTTAGTTTTTAACCAAATGGAAAGAGGAAGCAAACTGGTACTGGCTTCCAGATCACATAAAGCTTTGAATTTGTGGTCGCCTATGCCAATCGTAATGGAAAATCTCCCTGGATCTCCAAGCTTTTCTGGTAAAGCAATGGATTGGACTTCATCTTGAAGCTCAGTGATGGATCTTTTCCTGCTAAGAATATCTTTCAAAAATTTTGTGTAAGCCGGCATTTCGCTTAGGGCTTCAGCGAATGGGATGGAAATATTAATGCCCTGAAGAATCTTCACGAAATGCTTGAACTTACTCTCAGTAGAGTCCATAGATTTCTTAGTTGGAAATGGAAGAGATTTCACCATTCTCGGAACCAAGTTAGGCTCGAGAGGTGAAAGTACCGGGTCGACACTAGGGTTGTTATGTGTCCTCGGCTGGTCGTTACGGACCCTGATGGGGTCGTTAACTACCCTGGAATTGAGAGGAAGGCTCGGATTAGAAAACTTACCTGAATTAGGGTCGTTAGATACCCTCAGAGCCTCGTCACCATGGTACACTGGTTCGGTACTTGCCCTTACTGGCTCATTACCGAGCTGAACCGTGACGTCCTCTTCCTTCTTGTCTTCAGCTTGAACTCGCTCCGGCAATGTCTTCCCGTTCCTAAGGTTTACCGCTGCTATTTTTCTCCTAGGATTTTCTTCGAGACGGCCCGGAAGTTGCCCTTGTGGTCTCGGAATCTGTGCAGCAAGGTTCCCTAGTTGGGAATCAACATTCTTCTTCCATATATCGAACTCTCCCCATCTTTTATTTTGTTGGTTCAGGTTGGCTTGAACCCGTTAACCTTCTTAGTCACTCCGTTAATGCCTTCCTGTAACCCTTGAACCCATGATGGTGGCTCTTGATGACCTGGAGGTTGATATGGTGCAGGTCGTCTATCCGGCGGGGGTGCTGCATAGTTTGGATTTGGATTCTGATTGCCCCACGCCTGATAATTGTTTGACCTATCAAAATAGCTAGGCTGGTTCTTGTATGGGCCTCTCATATAATTCATCTCAACAATTGTCTCAGCGGCTCTTACCTGCTCTATGTTAGTGCAAGCAGAGGTACTATGGGCAGAAGAACCACACTCTTGACATGATTGAGAGGATTTCAAAAAACTTACCTGCTTCTTCAGACGGTTGACCTCATCTTGTAGAAATTGAGTTTTAACATCCGAGTCAACTTCGTCTCGGTTAGGCATGTAGAGACGTTTCTGGGGCTGTGGAGTTTGTTGGGTTCCATACATGACATCATAATTGGACAGCTTATCCAACAATTCCCCTGCAGTCGTAGGGTCCATTGATCGCTCGTGTGTGCGAGGGTCTAGAGATACAATTTATAACCCGACCCCGTTGTAGCACGTGGTGGGTGTCGAACGCTCGGGAAATCTACTCGATTGAGGTGCCTAGACACTAGAAAGCTGGGAAGGAGAACTTAAAACAAAGGAAAACAAGGAGAACAGTCGGGACCGACACAAGTGTCACGTCGGGCCCGATGTTGGCGACAAGAGGGAAGTCGGGACCGACGTAGAGCAAGTCGGGCCCGATGTAGCTGGGTTTTGTCGAACTCAAAGATTGAAAGTAGATCTTGGGCTTTTGGGTTCCTTCTCTATTAGATTAAGGCTTTTCCACCCCAATTCAAGCAATAAGTCATGATCGGAATAGGATCGAGTGCTTTCGCCCTCGTTCCAACCACTTCTACACATCGATCATTGGGGAAATCCCCTTCGAAGCAAGGTCTTGAGATGGACAAATGTTCACTTTCGCTACTTTGCCAATCACAAGCCTTGATTCCTTACTTTCGTAAGGAATTGTAGCTCTATGTAGAGTGGGTTCCTAGATCAAGCACTCAAGGCTATGGAATTGGGGTTTCTAGCCCAACCTAGCTAGAGTTTTCCCCCATAACCCAAGATCAAGGAGATCTACTCCATATGGCAAACAAAGAAAGCAAACAAATCAAAAAGCAAAGCAATCAACATCATCAATCTCAAACCAAAGCCAAGTTTCATTCACAAATCAAAGCAATCCACAAACTTCAATCAAAGATTTTCAAATCCACAAAATCAAAACAAGGCAAAGCTAATCTATCAACCAAACCTATCAAATCCCCTCTCCTTGGCCGATTCTCTCTCTTCTCCTTCTCCTCTCCTTCCTCCTTGCTCTCCAAGTATCCTCTTGAGAGTTTTTGAGGGTTGGTTCCTTGCTAAGTGTGGGAACCTCCTCTAATTAGAAGATAAGAGAGCCTTTATAGATGAGGGGCAAAAGCGATAGTTTACAATTTCGTGCCTTGGAGCCCAAGCAGTCTGCGACCGACTCGGACCGACACGGAGCAACCTCGGGCCGACTTGCACAGCAAGTCGGTCCGAGGTCGAAAACTCTTCTTCGGGCCCGGCGTTTGTTCCAGCTCGGTCCGGACCTCGTTCCACCTTCTTCTTGTTGGCTTTTCTCTTGTTCTTCTTCATGGCTTGCTCCTCTCTTTCCCTCTTAAGCTCGGGCCTTGCTCCATGTTCCGATTCACCTTCAAAACGACCCTTAATCCATGCCAAAACACCTACAAAACACTTAAAACGCGCATAGTCTCCGAATCTCATAGAAATACGGGAACTAAGCTAAAAAGGAACAAAACACACAAGAAAAGGGGAAAAAGAAACATATTTACAAAGGAAATCATATATAAAAACACCACCAAATAAAGAGACATCAAAATACCCCATACTTAAACTTGCTTGTCCTCAAGCAATAACATTGTAAGCAAGACCGAAACATAATCTTCAAGTAAAGCCTCGTATGAAAACACATTTAAGCACAAGTGATTGATATTCAAGCAAGATTACATCATCACACATGATTAAGTGTTCCAAGGAATAGAGTCAATGCAACTAAGCCTCACATTAGGGATATGTGAATGTGTATCACTCATACTGTGTATGGGTATAGCAATGAACACTCAAGCTCAAAAATCATGCAAGTAAGGACTTTACTATTGAAGCTAATATCACCGATTCCTCCACCTAGAGATGCCCAATACAAAGTACACAAAGAATTCGAACTTGGCTCAATGGAGGTCCTCGAAGAGGTTCCATTCGGACAGGTTGTAATGGGGCTTTTGGTATTTCTCAAGGTGGGAATTATTTGGTCTTGTGGTGCTTACAATGGGGATTGAACAACCTAAACTCTCACCAACTTCACCAAAATTCCACAATCAAATTCACACTCATCCAAAAGACTTAACATTTTTCCTTTCAACCCAAAATTTCACTTAACATTCCACTTCATCCTTGCTCTTAGGCTTTTTGTTGGATTTTCCACACTTTCTACATTGGACCGACTTTCTTATGACATCGGGCCCGGTGTGGTGTGTAACTTGGTCGGACCCTTTTTCTTCACTTAAGCTCTTTACCTTCATTCCACTTTCCATTTCCAACATTTTCTTTCTTTCTTTCTTTTTTTTTCATTTTCTTTTTGCACAACAAAGATGCACTACCCACATGATTCATAACACCATTCTTTGCCCTTAAACCAAAGAGAATCTCAACTCTTCAAATACAATCCAAACCTCTCTTCTAAAGTCCAATCCCATAAGGGTCAAGTCATATAAGGCTAGGAATAATATTTTTGAGGAGTTTCAAACAAAGGCTTAGGCTAAAACGGGGCTACAAACAAAGGATTCACTTCATGGTAGGATATGGAACATATATGTGACTAAAAGAATAAAGTTCAAAATCAATGTGACAATGCTAGGACAAATCTCATGACGGTCTTGGAAAATAGATAAACACCGCAATAGCAAGTTTTACTAAGCATGCATGAGCTAATCACACAAGAAACATGAGGGATATGCAAATATGAACAAGCATCCCTAAAATGGCCAAAAATCAATCTCACAAGGGTTACTCATACTTAGTTGCATAAGATCTCATCCTAGAACTCACATGTTAAATAAAACAAGCAACATCTTTTTAGAGGCTAAACCATCCGAAAATATGCAAAGGAATTTACATGCTCACATTATCATTAGCTTTCATTTGGCAATCTAAGATGGGAATTTCTAGTCCAAAAACTACAAAACACAAAATCTTTTAGTTGTTTTCAACACAATTTTTCAAATTTTTATGGATTTTTGCAAAAATTTCTCTAAAACCAAAAACAAAGACTCATCCATTCAAAACCAAATCAATCATCCATGTCATTCCACAAACCACAAACTAAGAAACAAACATCCCAAACACAAACTAGAAACCGAAAACCAAATATCCTCAAAATAACAAACACACAAGCAAGTGAAATCATGAGCACACTTATCCCCACCCCATACTTAAAATTTTGATGTCCCCATCAAACAAGGAAACCAAAACTTAAAAGCAAGAGAGAAGAGTGCAAAGAGCTCACAATTTCTTTATTCTTCAATGGCATGTCTAGAATCACTCGAAGGGGTTGTCACGCCTACGTCCTCTTTGGAGTCTCGCTTGCCACTCCCTCTCGTACACTTGCTCTTGGTAGAAGTCTTGTGGTGGTGGTTGGAGTTGAGGATCCGGGCGTGTCCATTGGTCCTCACGGGAAGGAAAGTTCCCGCTCATCCATGTGTTGAAGCTATCTTGGACCCGCCACCTTTGGTCCTCCACCACTCTAAGCTCCTCCACCTCTCGCCTAGTGTAGCCGAGGGCTCGGTTCATCTCTTCTTGGCTAGCTTGGAAAGTGATCGCTCTCGGATGCGAGGGTCAAGAGATACAATTTATAACCCGACCCCGTTGTAGTACGTGGTGGGTGTCGAACACTCGGGAAGTCTACTCGATCGATGTGCCTAGATACTAGGAAGCTAGAAAGGAGAGCATAAAACAAAGGAAAACAAAGAAAACAGTCGGGACCGACACTGAGGTCACGTCGGGCCCGAGGTTGACGACAAGAGGAAGTCGGGACCGACACTGGATAAGTCGTGCCCGAGGTAGCTGGGGATGTCGAACTCAAAGATTTTAAAAGTAGATCTTGGGCTTTTGGGTTCCTTCCCTAGTAGATCAAGGCTTTTCCACCCCAATTCAGGCAATGAGTGATGATCGGACTAGGATCGAGTTCTTTCGCCCTCGTTCCAACCGCATCTACACCTCGATCCATGGGGAAATCCCCTTCGAAGCAAGGTCTTGAGATTGACACATGTTCACTTTCGCTACTTTGCCAATCTCAAGCCTTGATTCCCGACTTTCGCAAGGAATTGTAGCTCTATGTAGAGTGGGTTCCTTAGATCAAACACTCAAGGCTATGGAATTGGGGTTTCTAGCCTAAACCTAGCTAGGGTTTTCCCCCATAACCCAAGATCAAGGAGATCTACTCCATGAGACAAGCAAAGAAAGCAATCAAATCAAAAGGGAAAGCAATCATCATAATCAATCTCAAAACAAAGCAAAGTTTCATTCAAATTCAAAGCAATCCACAAATCCCAATCAAGGGTTTTCAAATCCACAAGAACAAAGCAAATCAAAGCAAATCTACCAACAAAACCTATCAAGACTTCCTCCCTTGGCCGATTCTCTCTCTCTTCCTTCTTCTCTCCTTCCTCCTTGCTCTCCAAGAATCCTCTTGGCTCCCTTGGAACCCCCTTTTTGTGTGTGTGTGGGAACCCCTTCTTAGAAGACAAGAGGGCCTTTTATAGATTAGATGAAGGGAAAAAGTGGAAGTCCACAAATTCGTGCCTTGGAGCCCAAGTAGTTCGGTTACCGACTCGGAACGACACGAAGGACCTCGGGCCCGAGTTACTGTGCATCTCGGTCCGATGTTGGAGACTTCAAAGTCGGGCCCGATGTGGTTGCAACTCGGTCCTGACCTCGTTCCACCTTCTTCTTAGTTGGCTTCTCTTGTTCTTCTTCATGGCTTGCCTCTCTCTTTCCCGCTTTAGCTCGGTCTTTGCTCCATGTCTCGACCCTCCTTCAAATCGATCCTTGGTTCATGCCAAATTACCTACAAAACACATAAAAGGTGCGTAGACTCCGAATCTCATAGAAATACGGGAACTAGGCTAAAAAGGAACAAAACGCACAAGAAAAGGGGAAAAAGAAACATATTTACAAAGTAAATCACATATGAAAACACCTCCAAATAGAGAGACATCAGAAAGCACCTTGTTGTTGAAGCAATTGTTGTTGTTGTTGGTACATGTATTGTTGTTGAAGATTCACTTGATGGACCTCTTGAAGAACATTCTCTTGTTGAAGTTGAAGATGGGCCATTTGGTTGGCCAAGAAGGACATGTCCACCGTTTGTTGTCGCTCGGGAAACACCATTCCCGGACCATACCATTGGGCGTAGCCTTCATAACTGCCACCTTGAGCTTGTTCTTGCCTTGCACCACTTCCCTCTCCACGCTCATAGTGCCTCGGGACCTCATCACCATAGAAGGCACCGGACCGACTTTGAGAGACGTCGGGCCCGACGCCATGTGTACCTCGGTCCGCCAATGTTGGAGCTTGGTGCGTGGCTCGGAGGTTGGCCATCAAGCCTTGGAAGCGCTCATCTTCTTCATTTTGCTCTTGATCGACGTCCATGTCTTCCCCACGAGGTGCAAACACAAAGTTATCTTGGTCGAAATCCGGTGAAGATGGAGGGGAGGTAAACCGAATGTGTTGAGGTTGTTGTCGCCGCCCCTCTCTTGCACCTTCGGGGTCACCAAATGAGTGTGGCTTGCCGGCACACACTTGGTACCAATTGTGATACCGAGAAAGATCATAGAGGTTGGGCGCCAACCGGATCGACACACCATCATAGTTCGAGTGAGGGGCCAAAGAAATCATGTAAAGCTTCTCCTTGATGATGTTGGCCTTCTTGAAATACTTCATGTTCATATACTCAACACCATTCGGAGCCGGAGAATACTTGTTAAGATCGACTCCTAGACGCATGGCTAGCCTTGCTATCATCCCGCCGAAGTAGATCCAAGAGGAGCTTTGGAAGTTTCGCACCATCTTGACCCACTCCCATGCAAGGTTCATGGTCTTCTCGGTGTGGAAGAGCATCTCATGTAGCAACATAATCTCTTCCTTCATCGGCTTGCTCAACTCATGGTGAGCATAGATTGCACATCCCAAAACTCGCACCATGACCCGAAAAAGAGGGCTAGCAATCTCGGTTGTGGTGGCGCCCTTTCTCATCTCGCTCTTCCCGGCCACATGCCGCCACACTTGGTTCACCTTCTCGTTGTTGACGCCGGTCTCTTCTCTTGGACATGGAAACCCGAAGTAGGTAGCCAAGTCCCTAAGAGAGAGATTGTGGTCCTCATTGCCCAATTGGAAAGTGATCGCCCCTTCCTCATCCTCCACATTATCATAAGTGCATTCAAAAGTGGCCATGAATTCCGAGGTGAGGGCGGGATAGTGGGTGTTGTCCCACCTTAGCATCCCATTGAGGCCGATGTGGGAGTAGCACCTTGGAAGAGCTTGATCCATGTCCATCTTCCTCACGGTTTCCCAATCAAGCCACCTTGTGTGATGCTCAAGTGCCATATACCTTGCATAACTCTCAACTTGCTCATCATCCTCCAAGTAAACATCCTCCAACTTTGGCTCTTTTCTTGACTTCTTGGACTTCTTCCTCGGCCTGTCCGCATGAGATGATGAAGCTCTAGTCTCCATGGTACCTACACACATCCAACCAAACAAAAGATCCAGGATAAACTACATACAACTCAACAAAAGCACTCTTCAACACACAACAACACATCAACACAAAGGGGAACCCCATACTTAGTTTCTAAACACACATGCATCACAATCCAACATGAATCATCATGGATATCTTCTAACAATGGCTAAGCAAATGATCATACTACATCATGATTAAGCTTTAGCCAACAATGAAACACATGAATCCACATGATATCACAAGAAGAGAGCAAAAACAACATGGATCGACTTCCAACCTATGTCGGGTCCGACACATCCTCAACCTCGGTCCGACTTGATGGACCGACTTCCACAACTCGGGCCCGACTTACCTGGGCACGTCGATCTCGACCTAGTTCATGCTTCGACTCTAACCTCAAATCAACCCAAATCACTCTATCATGCACTTAAATTTCAAATTCAACCATCAAACATCCCTAATCGAAGTTCTAAATGGATCCAAGCATGCATAAACAACTTTGAAGCTCAATTTCACAAATCATGCAAATCCACCATTGATGCTCAAGCTCAAACTCGCAATCAAACATGGCATTACTTAATCTATGCAATGAAAGCACAAAATCTCCAAGGAAATAGGTAGAGATCGAGTAACACATACCGGATTTGAAGAGTATTGGACTTTTAAACAAATAATCTACTTAGAACTCAAACTTTCTCAACCTAGATCGAGATGGGGGATGAAGAACAAGATTGAACTCGAAATTTCTCTTTGGAATCGGGTTAGGGATGCCTTTTCGTGATTGGATCGAGATGAAGAAAGGGAGGTGTGTGGATCGAGTATGGTGAGAGGAGGGGGCCATTTTGAGAGTGTGAGGGAGATGGGTTGTATTTTGGGAATGGTAGTTAATATGAAGATGGTAGGTAGGTGGGGGATGGTATTTAATGGGGAAAGGGAAAAATTAGGTCAAAGGGTAAAAATGGCATTCCACCTGGTCCGATCGGGTCGGACCGACGTCCCTGTGTCGGGCCCGACTTACCTGGGCTCGATGTGGTGTGTTCGGGTCACCAATTTTACTCCATCCTCTTGCAACTTCTTTCTCCATATTTCCATTTATATATTTTTCACACCTCAAATCCTACACAACCTTGAAGAATACACAACACCAAAAATCCACAAAACACTAGATAGAGATTGGTTATAGAAGAGCTAGGCTAAACTAAGAAAAATCAAACTAAAATTACGAAAAGAAAGCTACTAGCTCGGGTTGCCTCCCGAGAAGCGCTCGTTTAGAGTCACTAGCTTGACTTCCTAACCTCAATCTCATGGCGGGTGAAACACGGTGAATTGCTCACCATTGATGTGCCCATTCCCATTGCCCTCATACCCATAAAACCACCAACGATGGTCTATATAGGCATGGCTCTCCGATCTCGGGCCTCTCTCATCATACTCCTCCAACGAATGAGATTTCTCCTCCTTACTTGCTCCATCATGTTCCTCTTTTCCTACACCAAAGTTATCCAGAGAATTCCTAGGAGATTCTACCAATTCATCTTTCAAGTCACTAAGGGAAATGTAGGAGTCTCCTAAGTCATCTTTCAAATCACTTAAACAAATGTAGGAATCAAAAGTTTGGAAAGAATTGTGGTCATCACCAACATCAAAAGGATATAAGTAAGGATACTCTTCATTTTTCCTTGGGCTAGCATTGATCCTTGACTCATCTTGTTCCTCAACTTGCTCCAACAACTCCCTTGCTTGTATTTGTTTATTGAACCCTTCATCACTTCTCAACACAATGACCTCTCTAGCAACTTCCACTTCTTCTCTTTTTCTCTTGGCACTCTCTTCAAGTTTGAGGATAGCCAATGCGTCCGGCTCATTCAAAGCCTTGTTGAAGTGAAAATCGACCTTTTCTTCACCAATCTCAAAGGAAACTTTGCCCTTTTTGACATCAAACCTTGCCCCCGCCGTAGCTAAGAATGGTCTTCCTAAGATTATTGGGACCAAGGGGTCCTCGTGCATGTCCAAGATCACGAAATCATCGGGGAAAAAGTACTTTCCAACTCGCACCGGCACGTCATCTAATATTCCCTTAGCCTTGATGATGGAACCGTCAGCCATAGTTAGGGACATATCGGTCGGCTCCATTTTACCTAAATTTGCCCTTCTCCAAATACTAGCGGGCATCACCGAAACACTCGCCCCAAGGTCACATAAGGCTTGGAAGTTTTGAGACCCCACACCAATAGTGATAGCAAAACGACCGGGATATCCTAGCTTTTGCGGTAACTCTAAGGTCTTGACCTCATCTTGCATTTCTACAATCGACCACTTCTTGCTCAAAATCTCCTTTAAAAACATGGCATAGGATGGCATCTCGCTCAATGCATCGGTGAACGGGATAGAGATGTTCAAACCTTGCAAGAGTTTGAGAAACCTCTTGAACTTGTTCTCAACAACATCTTTCGGCTTCTTTGAGGGATATGGAAGAGTTGTTGCACCTTGAATCTTGCTTGGATCAACCTCCTTGGACTTCCCCACTTCACTTGCAACATTTCTTGGTTGGACCGACTTAGGCACCACGTCGGGCCCGATGTCGTGTATCACGGTCCTGGGGCAGAGCTGAGGCAGAGTAGTCGGATTGACATCTGGGCACATCGGGCCCGACTTACTCTCAACCTCGGTCCGGGGCAGAGGAGTTGATCTTCCTGCTGGATCGACTTCAGGGAACGTCGGACCCGACTTGCTGGGTAAGTCGGTCCGGCTCTCTTCATTCTTCTTAGGCATGTGTGGCTCGGGTAGTTTCGGCCACTTCTCAATCCAATTGCCCGGACTTCATTTTGATTGTTTTGAGCTCGGGGGTTCTCCTCGGGTCGGCCCGGAAGTCTCCCATTCTCTCTCAGGGCTTGAGTTGCAATTTGGGCAAATTGATTGTCGACTTGCCTTCTCCATGCACCAAACTCATTGAATTGGGTCCTCATCTCCTTGAACCCATCCCTCATCTCTTGAGCAAATGATTGTAGCTCATTGAATCCCGGTGGCCTATATGGTGGTGGTTGTGGTGCCCTTGGCTCGTTTTGGTTGAAGTTGTTGTTGAAGTCTTGAGCTTGACCGTTGTTCCACCGGCCATTACCACCATTGTTGAAGTTGCCTCTTCCACCGAAATTTCCGCGAACATAGTTTGCCTCCTCAATTCGCTCGGCCAAGCGCACTTGGCTCTCATTCGGACAAACTTGTGTAGCATGTGCAAAGGATCCACACTCCTCACAAGCTCTAGCATTTTGCTTGTAGTAGTGGACTTGCCTCTTAAGCTTGCTCACTTCACCTTCAAGGAATTGGAGCTTCACATCCTTGTCAATGTCTTCTCCCTTTGGATCATATAACTTCCTTGCACCTTCACCTTGAACTTTCACTTCTTTGCTAGCTTGACTCACCCCATACATGGCCTCATAATCGGATAGCTTGTCAAGTAGCTCCCAAGCTTGATCCGGTGTCAAGTCTATGAACCCACAATCGGTGTGGAGATTGAGCTTGTCCTTCGTTGCCGGATTGATGCCTTGGAAAAAGATGTCTTGGAGCACATAAGGTTGTTGGCCATGAGTAGGACATTGGCGCAACATCTCCTTGAAACGGTCCCATGCTTCAAAGAGAGGCTCATTCGGACCTTGTTGAAAGCTTGTAATTTTCCTTCTTAGCTCGGTTGTCTTTGAGGGCGGGAAGAACTTCATCAAGAAAGCATCATAGAGTGCCTTCCAAGTTGTGATCGACCTAGGGGCTTGGCTCTCGAGCCAATGTGTGGCCTTGCCCCTAAGTGACCACTTGAACGCCTTTAGCAGCACATACTCCAACATCTCCTCGTCGGTAGAGATCGTCTCACACATGTCTACAAAGCGTTTGACATGCTCTATGGGACACTCATGTGGTCGGCCCTCGAATTGATCACGCTTGATGAGGGAAATGAATTGCGTCTTGATCTCAAAATTCTTGGCAACCTCGGGAAGCACAATAGCCGGTTCGGGTACCCTCAACTCCGGATGCATGTATTGGCGTGCATTCCGGGGTAGAGCGTTGAGTTGAGCCTCGGCCCTCATCCGTTGCTCCCGTTCTCTTCTTGCAACCGCCTCTTGATTGTCCTTCTCAAGTTGCAATCTAGCCATTTCGGCCCTAAGTCGAGCCAACTCCTCATCACCATGGAGAGCTTGATTCTCCATCCTTTTCCTTCTTCGGGCTTCTTTGAGAATACTTTCCGGATCACTCACAAACTCAAGCTCAAGTGTTCCTCGGGAGGAACGAGCTCGCACACACCTACGAAACAAAGACACAAACCAAAACAAATCTATTACAAACAAAGGGTTTGGGCTATTCCCTCACCCAAATCACTACCAAAACACAAGAAACTCACCAAATTGGCACTCAATGCACTTAGACTTCCCCGGCAACGGCGCCAATCTTTTGATCGCTCGTGTGTGCGAGGGTCTAGAGATACAATTTATAACCCGACCCCGTTGTAGCACGTGGTGGGTGTCGAATGCTCGGGAAATCTACTCGATTGAGGTGCCTAGACACTAGAAAGCTGGGAAGGAGAACTTAAAACAAAGGAAAACAAGGAGAACAGTCGGGACCGACACAAGTGTCACGTCGGGCCCGATGTTGGCGACAAGAGGGAAGTCGGGACCGACGTAGAGAAAGTCGGGCCCGATGTAGCTGGGTTTTGTCGAACTCAAAGATTGAAAGTAGATCTTGGGCTTTTGGGTTCCTTCTCTAGTAGATTAAGGCTTTTCCGCCCCAATTCAAGCAATAAGTGATGATCGGAATAGGATCGAGTGCTTTCGCCCTCGTTCCAACCACTTCTACACATCGATCATTGGGGAAATCCCCTTCGAAGCAAGGTCTTGAGATGGACAAATGTTCACTTTCGCTACTTTGCCAATCACAAGCCTTGATTCCTTACTTTCGTAAGGAATTGTAGCTCTATGTAGAGTGGGTTCCTAGATCAAGCACTCAAGGCTATGGAATTGGGGTTTCTAGCCCAACCTAGCTAGAGTTTTCCCCCATAACCCAAGATCAAGGAGATCTACTCCATATGGCAAACAAAGAAAGCAAACAAATCAAAAAGCAAAGCAATCAACATCATCAATCTCAAACCAAAGCCAAGTTTCATTCACAAATCAAAGCAATCCACAAACTTCAATCAAAGATTTTCAAATCCACAAAATCAAAACAAGGCAAAGCTAATCTATCAACCAAACCTATCAAATCCCCTCTCCTTGGCCGATTCTCTCTCTTCTCCTTCTCCTCTCCTTCCTCCTTGCTCTCCAAGTATCCTCTTGAGAGTTTTTGAGGGTTGGTTCCTTGCTAAGTGTGGGAACCTCCTCTAATTAGAAGATAAGAGAGCCTTTATAGATGAGGGGCAAAAGTGGTAGTTTACAATTTCGTACCTTGGAGCCCTTGCAGTCAGCGACTGACTCGGACCGACACGGAGCAACCTCGGGCCCGACTTACTGTGCAAGTCGATCCGTGGTCGAAAACTCTTCTTCGGGACCGGCGTTGGTTCCAGCTCGGTCCGGACCTCGTTCCACCTTCTTCTTGTTGGTTTTTCTCTTGTTCTTCTTCATGGCTTGCTCCTCTCTTTCCCTCTTAAGCTCGGGCCTTCCTCCATGTTCCGATTCACCTTCAAAACGACCCTTAATCCATGCCAAAACACCTACAAAACACATAAAACGCACATAGTCTCCGAATCTCATAGAAATACGGGAACTAAGCTAAAAAGGAACAAAACACACAAGAAAAGGGGAAAAAGAAACATATTTACAAAGGAAATCATATATAAAAACACCACCAAATAAAGAGACATCATCCATCTCTATAAAACCGCACGCAATATGCGTGTTGATGCGGTTCTTGGTCTCTGCATTGATACCCTAGAAAAAGATTTCTTGTAGAACATATAAAGGTTGCCCATGAGTGGGGCACTGTCTAAGCATCTCTTTAAATCTTTCCCATGTTTCAACAAAAGTCTCATTAGGCAGCTGGTGATAGGAGGTGATGCGTTTTCTCAACTCCGTTGTCTTGGCAGGTGAGAAGAATTTTGTAAGAAATTGATCATACAAGTTCTTCCAAGTCCTGATAGACTTAGGAGGCAAGCTCTCCAACCAGCTCAGGGCCTTTCCAGCAAGAGACCACCTGAAAGCTTTTAACAGAACATATTCAAGTGAGACACCTTCAGCACCTATGGTGTCACATAAATCAAGAAAATTTCTAATATGTTCCATAGGGCATTCAGAAGGTTTCCCTTCAAACTGAGCCCGCTTGATCAAGGATATGAATTGAGATTTAATCTCAAAAGTTTTCTCTATCTCCGGAAGCACAATTAGAGACTCTGGCACCTTCCGTTTTGGATGCATATATTGTTTGGCATTTCTCGGATAGGCATTCAGCTCTTCCTGTAGACGAGCATTGTTAGTTCGTTGCCGCTCAGCCTCGGCATCAATGCCTTCCTTCTCGGTTTTCAACGCCTCCATCTGATTTCGGAGGACTTCCAACTGAAGAGACATCTCTTCAGGTATGGCCATGGCTCGGTTCTCTCGGCGTCTACGGTGCAGGGAACGTTCAGGTTCTGAATAATAACCAGCGTTGTCAAATTCAAGCCTCTGACGTCCTACCGGCATACGTTGAGAAAACAGACAAAGAAAACAAAAATTAAAAACAAAAATGGGGTCAGGCTATTCCCAGACCCACAGATAAACAAACAAACTCGTTGCTTCCTCGACAACGGCGCCAATTTGTTGAGAGGGTTTCTTAACAACAAATAAATTTATAATCAAGACCCCGCTGAGTATAGGGGAGTCAGGATCGTTCCACAGGAAGCAAGGTTTGTTTATCTATCGACTACTAAAAAAATCAAACAAAAGCAAGCAAAACACACAAGCAGCCTCGTTAACGACGTTGTCAGCCTCGTTAATGAACCACCGTACACAAAAGACCAAAACTAACGACCTAGACGGGTTCGGTACCAAGCCAACGAACTCAATAACGAATATGTTCTTGGAAAAAATCAAATAAAAACAAAGATCTAGGACAAGTGTTACCACAACATAGTCATGCACACAAGCTTGTAAGAGGATAATATCATGCCTTTGAATAGATAGATGCATCAACTTTCATTGACTTAACAAGTAAATTAATCTACTTTCATAAACTAATTCACTCAATTGCTTGTTTTAGATCTAAAGCTTGAAACTTTCGTATTCAAACAATATCAACCTTCAAGTTTATAACTTTCTCTTTCAATCAAGTCAACAACTCGAATTACCTCAACTTTCATCTTCGTATAAGCACAACAAACAATCTCAACAATAGATAAAAGGCATTCAACACATAATCTTACTTACCAAACACGCATAACTATGCCAGGTTTCAACCCCGACCCTAGATAAAAAGACTACTAACTAATCATGACTACGAAACTAATAACTTCAATCAAAGAAAACATTGAAAACAAAATACTACTCAAATTATAAGAAATATCGTCTTACAAAAATTTAGAAGAAATCGAAAACCCCAAAATACCGAATCAAAAACACGACTAACGACCCCGGTAACTCTCGTCCACCGCGCTCTTCAATCACGACTCCGATCCGTTTCTCTCTCTATCGGCTCTTCCTCCTCTCTTCACTCTACTATGATCGATCTCTCTCTTTCTAAGCTAGATAGAAGGGTATTTATACTAAAAAGGCTAGAAACTAAAAAAGGTTAAAAGATATAAACTTTCCTAAAAAGATAGAAACTATTCTAAAAGATAGAAAGAAAATCTAGAAAGATAACAAGACCTAAAATACATAATATAATAACCCTAAAATCATAAAAATATACTCTACCGACACGGAAATAAATTCCCGCACAGGATCGATGAGTCACAAAGTCAACTCACGAATATCTCCATCTCGTTGCCTCGTTAACGAGCCCTCACAGCCTCGTAACGAGTCTGGGTTTGGCTTTTTCAACACTTTTCTTCCAAAAACTCGAACTTCAGCTTCTTCATCTTGTATTCCTCCATTTTTTATTATAGCTCTCCAAATTCAGCTCCAAACATCACCTTGTCTTGCTAAAACCTACAAAAAGACACAAAACGGAGTAGCTTCCAAACTTTTCACAAATTATGCAAAACTATCCAAAAACTCACAAATCTAACCCTAAACTTATCAAAACTAAACCTAATAACCTAAGAAAACCTATCAAAAACTATTCTAAAAACACGAACATCAATTCCCTTATAGAGGAACCCCACAACGATCAACTAATCACATGAGTAAACCTCTACCTCCCCTTGGAGGATTTTCGAATGAGTTTCCTTTTCTTTATTTCTTAGTTCCCTTCAAATTACATGGTAGAATACAAACTTCTTTGTTCCTACAAGGACTCTCTCCCTAGGCAACACTAATGTGTTCTCTCGGTCGTAACCCGATGAATGCTTACAATCAAAGACAAAGCGAAACTCAAACCTCTCTCTCTTTCTCTCTCTTTCTTCTTCTGTCTCTTCTCTTGAGTTCCCCTAGACCTAGGAACTCGCTTGTTCTCCTACACCGTCGTCGAGATTAGCTCGCCGCTAAGAACTTTTCACCGACTTGATGGTCTTCACTTGAATAGCCCTTTTCGCTCTTCCTTCCCTGTGTTTGGAGTTTTAGATTTGTGAAAAGTGAGCAACAAGGGAACTATTGAAGGGTTTAAATAGGCGTGATGAGAAATCCTTATCCATTAGAGGTATTTGTCCTAAATACCCTTTTTGCCTTACTCTCCAAATATGATTCTTAAGGTTGACATGTGACTTTGATTTGAATTTGAATTATATACTATTGAATCATTCTGGACCGTTAGATGGTTGCCTTCTTCCTTGTTGGTTTGTATCGAACAGTTCCCACACACATCGGAATAAACAAGTAAGCATGTAAACAAAGTAATAGAGACAATTCTCTTACAGAGGAACCCCACAACGATCAACTAATCGCGTGAGTAAACCTCTACCTCCCCTTGGAAGTTTTTAAAATCAGTTTCCTTTTCTTTATTGCTTAGTTCCCTTTAGGTAACAAGGTAGAATACAAACTTCTATGTTCCTACAAGGACTCTCTCCTTAGGCAACACTAATATATACTCTCGACCCTAAACCGGTAAACCCTCACAATCAAAGACAAAGCAAAACTCAAACATGTACATCTCTTTTGTCTCTTTTCTAGAGCTCCCCTAGACCTAGGAACTCTTTCTCTCTTCACCATCATCGAGATTAACTCGGCGTCGGGGACTTTTCACCAACTTTACGATCTTCACTTAAGTGGCTTGTTCAGCTCTTCTCTCTTAGTGTTTGGATTTGATGAATGTGAAATGTAAGCAGCAAGGTGATTGTTGAAGGGTTTAAATAGGCGTGTTGAGACACCCTTATCCACTAGAGGTATTTGTCCTAATTACCCTTTTTTCCTTGCTCTCCAAGTATGATTCCTTAAAGTTGACATGTGACTCTGATTTGAATTTGGAAATGTCAACTCTTGAATCAATCTGGACCGTTGGATGGTCGGCTTCTTCCTGCTGTGACTCTAAAGTTTTGAGATGCCCTTTTGTTTGGAACAGATAGGATCCCTAAAAATGCGCTGAGATGTAGGTTTCACGCATGCACCAATTTCCATCCAAATGGAACTCTCATCTTCTCGGTTCCCTTCCCCTGGGAACTCTTCTTGACTTCTGAGGGATTCCTATTCCTTTTATCCAGTTCCCATCGTGTGGGAACTCTATTCTATTCTAAGGTTGGTCGCCTTGTTTTTCGTCATTGCATTAGTTCCCATGATGTGGGAACTTGTTAATCTGTGCTTTGCTTTGCGACGTGCAACATGTTCTCTTCGGAGGTTGTTCATTCTATTTTCGTTGTTGCCTTAGTTTCCATGATGTGGGAATTTGTTGTTTTGTGCTTTTACAAAGCGCAACTTGTTATGCTGAAATACTTGACAATTGGAGTTAGTTCCCATGGTGTTTGTCATTAATCAAAACTAAGAATGTTGTTCCTAGTTCCTAACACCAACTCAGCAATTGCCCCCTTTTTGATGATGAAAAACCCATAATAAAATGACAAGTATTTCATTCAACTTTATCCTCATGCAAGTTCCCCCTTAGTGTGACAACGAATAGATTTCAGAGGATTTAGCTCCTATTAGTTGATTCTATGAGATTGTTCATCCTTAGCAAAGGCCATATTGTGATAACTTAAAGCAACGCATCTCACACATTTTATCCTTCCCCCTTTTGACACCACCGAAAAGAACACGGCAAGAGCAAAAATTGAGAACGTAAGGAGAACACAAACATTACTAGAAAATAATACACAATGCATTTAGAGAAACATTTTACACAAACATGGAAATACAAGTATTTTTAAGCATTTAAAGAGGGCGTGAGATGAGTTGGGAAGAATATTATAGGGAGCTCATTCATGGGTTGGAGGAGGAGGAAGGTAACTTCTGTTGGATGTCTAGAAGAACATCGAGGATTCACTCATTGAATCCACATAGACAATTGAGAGCTTGAAGGACAAAAGTACAATCGCCTTGTTTGAGGAACACTTGTCATTCCATTTCTTCAGGTAGTTCCTATGAGTGCTTCATCCATTGGATGTTTGACATATCCATCTCCTGTTCGAGATCTTCTTCCTCCTTTGGGAAGTAAACATCATTCTTTTTCATGATTTCCTTGACAACATCAACATAAGGAAGTTCATGAGTCTCCTTCACAATACACTTTCACATGTGCATAATCATTATCCAAGGCAGATTGATCTTTTCCTTGCGTAAGAACAGATAAAGGAGGATGGCATCATTGGAATTGAGGGTTGTGCACTTATCTTGCCTTGGAATCACCACCCTGGTGATATAATGATGTGCCATTTGCCTAATTGACTCAATTCGTTAGTCAGGACGTCCTTTCCTTGAGCAGGAATATGTCCTAGCAGCCTATTGAAGATTACTTCTCTTAGGTTGGTGTTTTGTCATTGATTTTGAGGAAGAATTGTGAAGCCTTCACTTGGTACTTGAAGAATTTTCCTGATAGCAGCATAAGTGAATTCATCATCCCCGAAGATGCAGCAAACCACTAGATTAAGACCAGTTCCCTGTGTCAGCTCAAAATTGGAGTAGAAAAGCTTGATTTGTGAGGGATCCACTTTAATTGGTTCCGAGCAAAGAGTATCCCATTGTTGAAAGTGGATCAACTCTTCCAGTTCCTTGAAATCATTTTCTTGAAGGAAATCTGGGGTGACGACTAGTGGAACAACCAACTTCCTATCCCCAAAGGCAGTAGTGCCCTTCTTCTTTTTCTCCTTCATAGCTTCTATTTTCTGCTTTTTGCTCCCCTGTTTCTTAGATCCTCGAGTGGATGGACATCCAGAGTGTGGTTTGAGAGTCCTATCTAGAGAAGAGGTCCCCTGTTTTCCTCTATCTCGTCCTCATCTTCATCCACGTTGATTACACCCTTTTCGTAGTTGAGTGCGTGGAGTTGTTCAGAAGCAAGAGAGGTAAGTTCCTCTTCAGGCTCTTCTTCCTCATCTCCAATGAGCTTGTGCTTTCTTTTTCTAGTTATTTAGCTGGTGTGAACTGTGGAGAGAAGGTCTTTGGGTTATCATGTTTGGAAGGAGTTTGTTTGGATGTTCCCTCAACAGACGGTAACTCTTCTCTCTCGAATTGTGAGAGGGTTGTATCAAGGGTTGAAGTGAAGAGATCTTTGTATTGAGGAGTGGGAATGTGATCGACTTTCTTTTGTGGAAGGGCTGGTTCCATAGGAGATTTAGATTGAGAGGTATTGTAATTTTCATCATTGGAGTTGGAGGAATCTAGGATATGCCATTTAAGGCTGAGACTATCTATAAGGCCCAAGCCTCTAGAAGCGCTATCCCAGGCCAAACCCAAGGACTTCCTAGGAGGTCACCCATCCTTGTACAACAATCACCCTTGCACGCTTAACTTTTGAGTTCTTTGTCCTCACTTGAACCCAGAAAAGGAAGAGCTCTTGTTGACATAGGTAACACCTCAATTTCTTATAAATCTCCGGGGTGTTACAAACTTCCTCACTTAAACACTTGACGTCCTCGTCAAGGCCCAAGCACCGCCCTCTAGGTCGAGTCACCGCCCTCCGGACCAAGTGCACTCATAACCTAGAGTCGACTCTGATACCATTTGTAAGGCCCAAGCCTCTAGAAGCGCTATCACATGCCAACCCGAGGACTTCCCAGGAGGTCACCCATCCTGGTACTACTCTCACCCCTACACCCTTAACTTCTGAGTTCTTTGTCCTCACTTGAACCCAGAAAAAGGAGAGCTCTTGTTGACATAGGTAGCACCTCAATTTCTTTTAAACCACCGGGGTGTGACAGTTGATGTCGATGACAAGGATCAACCAGAGGAAGAACCCGAGTCTACACAAATAGTTGTTGATCTGAAAGAGTTGAAGTCTTAGAATCTGGCTCTAAGAAGTTTGGCTGAAAAGGTTAAGAACTCTTGCAACACACCACTGTCAAGGTTTAAGGAGTTCGAGGATAGGCTAGGTAGTCTTGGCGTTTGATGTCGCTGACTACTTCTAGTCCATGACTTTCTCTCTCCCTCTGTTCTATCCTTACCACATCTTCTCCCAGTTTAAAAGACATATTTTTAAGGTCATTTTTGTTGTATTGCACTTTGAATTGTCTATGGTTGCATCACACTTTCTATTTTGCTATGGTGGATGACTATTATGGTGTTTTGATTTTATGTTTTAAGTTTCCATGATTTGCCTCTATTTCTATCTCTTGATTAAGCAATCTTTTTGATGATGCCAAAAGAGGGAATTAACTGGGGAAATAGATTTATAATGGAGGGATCTAAAAACTGAAAAACATGTGGATATTAAGCTTAGAGGGGACTTTTCTTTTGCATTTGCTTGACTTTTTATGATTTGTTAGAAGTTTTAGTTTTGATGGTTCCAAAAATTCAATGACTTAGAAGTTGCACGGAGAGTCGGCGACTCGACAAAGTCACAAAATGACCAGCTACCAAGAAAACTATTTTTGGAAGGAATATGTTGATCGTGTTCGATTGTTTACAGGACAACTGAGGCGGTTTTTATATATGGAGAAAACATCACAAAAGAGTATATTACGAGACTCTTGTGATATTTTATATGAGGTTGCATGATATTTTAGAATAGATTTGTAAAGATTAAATGGATGCCATTTCCCTAACCAAATGGGAAATGATGTCGCAAGAGATCTCTCTCTTCCTCTAGTTTAAATACTTCAGTGTTTTGAATAGAAGAAGAGACATTGAGTATAACTTGTATCTTGTAAGAAGAAGACTTGTGTGTGGGACTCATGCAGGTTGTGTAGTCAAGTGTTCTTAGGCATAGCATGAGGTTGAGAGTGTTGGCACAAAGGTAGATCGTGGCTCAAGGTTGTGAGATTCAACTTGTACACGGGAGAGCATTGTAACGCTCAAGAAATCAATAGAGCGAGTATAAGGATTCTTGAAATCCGACCAAGTGAGAAGCTTGGAAGGGAGTGGTTTTTCTCTAAGTAAACTAGTTGGTTTACGAAGAGTTTCCACTATACGTCACGTGTCATTTACAGTTTGGTAATGTTCTTCCTATTTGTTTATTATGCTGCATTATGACAAAAAAAAAGTCATAATACAACTTCGAAGGAGAAGGGTGTCAGGTGATGCCACCTACGGTGAAGCTAATACTTCGTTGATTTGGGACAAGGCCTAGGGTTAGGGTGTGTCAGGCATTGTGCCTTAGGATTGTGAAATTGGTTGGTTGGAATTCAATTGTGGACGGCAAGGGGTTGGCTGATGCCGACAAGGAGGGGAGGGAGAGGAGTCGGAGGAGTTCCGACAATCTAGCACGACGGATTGCTAATGACTTGATGATGAATTGGATGCCAAATTTGAAGCCCTTGACGTCAATGCTAGGCTTGAAAGGAGAAGCATGTGACAACGATGGAGGGGTCATTTGGAATCCTTATCGATGGAATCATAAGTAGGCAAAGAAGTCCAAATCACATGGGAAGAGCAATGATGATGATGTAGGTGGGTTGGTGGGATAGTAATTATTTTATGTATATGTTTATTTTGGTAGTTTTATTTTATTAATGAAGCCTATTTTAGTAATTGTATCTAATTTAAATGTTTTCTAGCTCGTCTTATCCAACACTCATTAGCAGATTCAACTTGTATTTTCAATTCCATCTCCAACTAAAAATTCGGCTCCAAGTTCTACTCCATCTAAAAAATCCAATTCCAGATCAACTCCAATTAGTACACATGAACGAAGCCTAAGTCCCTTGAAACTAGAGTCAAAAGACATACTAAAATAGTTGTTATTAAACACGGGAAAGAACTCATGCTTGGTAAATTATTTCTTCCTAAACTCTAATTTCATCCCTTTTTTTTCTAAGCCATGCTACTTTGAATTTTCTTTCTATATATAAATGTCTCACTAGCCTTTTGTTTCCATCGTTGCTACTTTGAATTTTCCTTCTATAAATGTCTCACTAGCCTTTTGTTTCCATTGTTGATTTAATTATGGGAAATTTGTTTAGTACCTCCGAGTTTTTTGCTATTTCAGATGGTATTTTGAAAAACAACTTATTTTAAATGATACCTTGATCTTTTGAAAAAGTTAAATTTGTATCCTTAATTGTCAATTTCCATTATAACAAAATTTGTTTGTTTTCAAATAAAAATAATGTTCAAATTTTATTAATTAATAACCAATTATGCTTTAGAAACAATTAAAATAGAATTTAAAGTATACCCTATAAAATATTTAAAATAAAATTTTATATAATTTAAATATATCAAGTAGATTTTATGTAGTAATTTGTGACAATTTCATCATATCAATTGGAACATTCCATATATATTTTGATATAATAAATGAATTTTCATATCTTGATAGTAAGAGAATAAAACAAATTAAACTCATATAATTGATAGCTTGAAATTATATATTTTACATGCTAGGACGATATTTCGAATAATGTTTTTAAAAAATTTGTCACAACTTAGTAAATAAAATCTATATGAAAAATATAAATTATATAATATATTTATTTTATATAAATATTGAAATATGTTAGGTTTTAACTTTAAAATTTTAAATTATATAGCATAAAATATACTTGATAAAATTAAATTATATAATTTATTTATTTTAATATTTTTATAAAGATATTTTTAGAATTATCTTAATTATTTGTAAATTAGAATTGGGTATTAGATTAATAAATGAATTATCTTAATTATTTTTAGAATTTTTAGATATTTTTAGAATTATTTAATCAGAAAATAAATGAATATTGTTATAGAGTTTGGTTCAAATGAAAGAAACACTTATCTTGAAACGAACTCTTATCCTGAAACGAATGCACTTTTTGTAGTTAGTAGTGCACTTTTCCTACTTCAGAGTGCACTTTTTCGCATTTGCATTTTTCGTACTTGTTAGTGCACTTTTCATACTTTTTGTAGTGCACTTTTTCGTAGTGCACTTTTTTTATTTTTCAATGCACTTTTGTACGAAAAGTGCACTACTAACTAGGAAAAGTGCATTCGTTTCAGGTTTTAGGATAAGAGATTGTTTTATTTGAACCAAACTCTATTGTTATAATATAGCAAAAATATATAAGTAATTGTACATGCCGAACTTTGGTACAAGTTCATCTGTACTATCCGGAATAAGTTTTTATTAGGGTATTATTTGGAAAGGCTAAAAATTCGAGGGTACCAAATGAAAATATCGATTGCACTTATTACTTTTATTTTAGAGAAATATATGTGGAAAAAATTGAAAGAAGTTATACATGGAAAAAACATTTCAAGTAAACACATAAAATGATTCAACATGCATATACTTCTGTTACACACTACTCCGTATATAGTACTCACCAATCACCATGCCATTTAAGTCTAAATAAAGTTGATGGGTAGCATCAACCATTTAATGTAACTATGCACACCCACAAATTTATTATTTTAAATTCCACCTATTTCACCTAAACATAAAAATTGAAGCTTAAGACCATTTTTGAATTATATCTATTTCAAAGCATTTAAAGAGGGTTTAGATGCCTAGAAATTGGTCAACATAATCTAAGACTACATTTACTACAAAGAATTTAAAGAGAGTATAGAATTTGAAAGAAAAAAAATTAAACTCACTACACAGCAAGTTCAATACGAATTGTGCCTGGTTCAATGAGATTTAGCTAGTACAAAGGAATAATTTGATTTTTTGAGATCTCTGATGTCGATGGAGTAGTGTTATATTCTGAATGTAGTCGTGATAGATAGTTTTTAACTGGATTATTTGGGAGAAGTGGAGGTGGTGGGTTTAAAAGTTGTTTAGTGGGGGAAGTAGTTTGTTTATTTTGTGAAGTGGAGAGGAGTTTTTCTTAAACCACTTACGAATTGTTGTGATTATGACCTAAAAATTTGGCTTAAATTAAAAAATAATAATTATTAAGGTTTTTTAACAATTATCGTGGCACAATTTTTAAAATAACATGAGTTTTACTTTAGTATCATACTAGGTAGATAACAGCTATGTTTTTTTTTTATAAAATGAGATAAATGTTCACTGAACCAAGAATTATAAAAAGAAAAAATCAACTGGATCGTTGTTATTAGAAATAGCAACACTAAGCTGAGGAGAACTAAAAACCCTCCTGGCGAGAAAATCGGCCGCTGAATTGCACTTCCCGAAACAATGAAAAAACACCACACAAAGAACCAAAGCAACCAAATGACGGATATCATTTACAATTGTCTAAATTTCCCATGGCCCCCGCCCCCACTTGAGTTCCGCCTATGAGTATGAGTATAACTTTTACACGAATTTTCAAGTGGATGAGATCATATGTATGTATTATTAAAGTGCACAGTTGACATTTTCTATATATACCAGTCAGAAAACAACTCATTATATAGTACATATATATCATAGTGATACGCCTCGGATTCAGGAAAGCAGCATTAGGACTCGTCCGGTCCGAGAACGACGTCTTCCCATTCGATTTAGAACTTAATTTCAGTATTTAATATTATTGTTATTATTATTATTATTATTTAGAAACTTACAAAGTCAAACTAATTACTCCCCTAGGTATAGCAAAGCCTATTATTATTATTATTATTATTATTATTATTATTATTGGGTGTTGTAATTTTTATAAACTTAGCATTTATGCTCTTCTCGGATTTTCTTTACGGTCCATTCCCGAAACGCTTTTCTTAAACCGTTAGAGCTAGTTATAAATACTCACTTATTAGATTACAAAGTAATTAATCAAATACTTTGCCCTAATTATCCTTCTCTCTTTCTCCTTCTCCTCCTCCGAGTCTGTTCTTCTCATTCATCCTATCCTCACTTGTGCTCTAATTAATTGTGAAGATAATAGCTCATTACCTTTAACATATAGCTAGCTAAATTCAAGTTAAAAACGAGGACTAAGTGATCGATGTGAAGGAAGAGAACCTTTAACACCGGTATGAAAGAATAATAAACTAACTATAGGTGGTGGGGCTACCCGGGTTTATTAACATTATTCATCAACCCTCTCGCTATATTTGTAAACCAAGTACACACACCATGTGAATTTAAAGCTTTGATCGATCTAGACCTGTGAGTGACTGATGTCAGTACTCAAAGTGAAATGTATTATCGACAACTTACCCTAATATATTATACAGCAAAAATTATATATGTTTAATAAATTATGCCAGGTAACATTACTTTAAGAAATTAATGTCAATTTTTTTTAATAAATATTGTAAGGATATAATATTTTTACTACAAATTCAATTTTTTATACATGTAATATGAATATATTTATATTCTCTATATTGAGTCCGATTCATGTGCGAATGGGCGCCCAGGTGCGAAATAAGAAAGAACAGGAGCCGTTGGATCAAGAAAAATCAAAGGCGCTGATCATTTCACTTAAAAAGGGGGAAAAAAAGGCACGGGCGAATTATTGGCGAATTATTCGCGTATTTTTGAAAAAAAACGGAAATAGGACACGCGCCCAGATTGTTCATCAGTATTGTGGATTTGTTCATCAATAATGTAGATTTGTTCATCAAAACTGTGATTTTGTTCATCAAAACTGTGATTTTGTGCATAAATAAACTATTACTTGTGCATAAAAAATCTATTGTTTGTACATAAAAAATGAACAAATGTGTATCGAAAATTACATGCAATATGTTCATCAACATTGTGATTTTGTTCATAAAAAAACGAAAATATTTATTCATTGGTTTTGGCATATTTGTTCATCGGTTTGTGCATATTTGTTCATTAGTAACATCAATTTGTTCACTGATTTATGCATATTTGTTCATTGCCTTTTTCATATAATTGTTCATTACTAGATGCATAGTTGTTCACTAGTAACCTCAATTTGTTCATTGCTATATGCATATTTGTTCATTAATAACATCAATTTGTTCATAGCTAAATAAGGCACAAGCACTCCTCTTCGATTAGTTGCTATCTCGTTCTCTTAGCATACACCATATTATTGCAAAGTCAAATTCTTTATCTACTATCTTTTGCATTCAAGTTTCTACATCAAACTTATCTTATTTTGGTACTATATTGAGCACTTCATTCATATTGACAAGTGAGCCTTAAAGCACTTCATTCGTATTATACTTTGAATTCAAGATAGCCTTAAAGCACAAAATAAATGCAAAAAATGCACAAATAGATAGTCCTAAATGTACAAGTTGATGATATTAATAGTCCTAAATGTACAAGTTGATTGCCTTGACACATAAAACATAAGTTTATTTCAATTCACAAATAAGGGTATAATAATGAACAAATAAGGTCATATCAATGAACAAATAAGGGTATATCCATGAACAAATAGGCTATATCAATGAACAAATAATGGTATACTAATGAACAAAAAAGAAGTATACTAATGAACAAATAATGATATACCATGGGTATATCAATTAACAAATAGGGGTATATCAATGAACAAATACGAGTATATCAATGAACAAATGTGGGTATATCAAAACTAATTATATTTGCATAAAAACTACATAATATTGTATTCCTACACATAAATAAGGTTAAAAAATAAAATTAAAAATTAAAAAAGTTCGAAATCGATGAACAATGTTATCAAAAACTCAATGTACAATTAGTTAGTATTGATGAACAATTGGTAGATATTGATGAACAAATCGCTATTTCTGATGAACAAACTGGGCGCATCTCTTAAAAACGTATTCTTCGAAAAATTCGTGAATAATACAGGAAAAATTCGTTAGTGTCATATTTTATTGAAAAATACGCGAATAATACAGGAAAAATTCGCCCGTGCCGTATTTTATTTTTTTTAATGAATGTTTAATCAGGGACTTTGATTTTTTGGAATGAACGAGCGAGATTCATTCTTATTTCCCACACAGGCGCCCATTCGCACGTGACTCTTTTTCCTCTATATTAATGTTACACGTATTTCTTATTTTTGTAACAAGACTCGGTTCTAAGTATATAATTTTCTATCTATAAGTTGATATTTTCTAATATAATAAATAATTTTTAGAATACATAACATAGTTAGCAAGGTTCAAATAAATCAACTCCTTATCCTATAAAAATAAAGAACGTTTAGAGCCCTTGGATCTGTTCTATCCCTTTTAGAGATACAACGACATTTTTGTAATTACTCGAAAATTACAAAAGTGCATCACTATGGTGAATAAATTGCATTGCGAAATCCAAAAAATTCCTTACTAAACGGAAAAAGTGCAAACAAAAATGACACCAGCGGGGCACACGCTACATGTTCGGTAAATGTAGTCTATAACTATATGCTAAAGTTGTACATTTGGAGCCAACACATTGATTTTAGACTCACCTTATAATTTTAAATATTAATATTTATTTATATTCTTATAGTATTTTTTATTAAATTTCTTTTTATCTATTCATGTTAAAAAAAATTTAAAGTTTAAATTTAACTTAAAATAATAAATATTATATTATTCTTATGTTTATATCCATCTATGTAAAAATTCACAATATCTTGATCATTACTTGCCTAAATTGAATTTTGATAAAAATTTTACATTATCTTTTTCTTAATTTTCTCTTACGTTTATGTGAGCGGGTAAAATTAATTGCCATAATTATTTTTGCTATTATCCGCCATAAAGATACTTTTATTGATTATGCTTTTCTATCTTTAAGTATTTTTATTATAAAATTAAATATGGCGGTTATTTGTTATGATTGAGGATTCTATCTTAGTTGAAACATAGAATTTTCGCTTGGAATGGGGAGTAAGAAACCGCTTTTTGAGCCTAGAGCATTATCGGCCCACAGATAGAGTTTTTGACCTTCTCTCTCCATCTTCTCCATTATAATTACATGCATTCGCCATGTATGATGATCATCTCATATTCACTTAACTCGCACGCAAGTCTTGTCTTTTACCTCGACGTTCAATCGACAATTGTTGTTTTAACTTAGGCAGCAGAGGTGGATAAGATGTCAACGCACCCACGCCCCGAGCAGCCGCGACCGCGATCGATGCAACCGCGACCGTAGAATCCCTGAAACTGAAGATATTCGAAATTCCTCGCGCTAGAACAGATCGGAAAAGGCTTAGAGCCCATACAACTTGCTTGGAATAGACCCGGATCTTGTTACCATACATTGAATGTCCTCCTAGACGTAAAGCCAATCGTAAAAGCAGTCCTCAATCCAACATACTAAAATCGTGACCGCAGAAATAAATGAAGCCAACGCTATTCAAGAGGTTTGGTCATCAAACAACGTCATGATGAAGCGAGATTAGAGAGTGCGCGGACTTTAATTACCAATCCCAATACAGCATGTCCAAAAGACTTGTTTTCACTTTCAAAGATCAACCAATCAATGGATTCCACGTCAAGCCACAAGTGAGTGATGTTCTCATGTAATGTAAATGAGCAATCGATCCATGCAATCATGATGCTAGAATCGATCACTGGTAACGAAAGAAGCGACCTTTCTTGGACGAAAAGAAGAATGAACTCGCAAACCACAATTGCTAACGAACCAGGAAGCCACCGCAATCGCGGCCTAGACGACTACAACCGCGAGCTAGAAGACCGCGGCCTAGGCGGAAGAAACATCCGCCATCAGAATAGCGTTCGCTGCTCATGAATCAATAAAGCAAACTCTGATCATCGTTTGGAGGACAACTGCAACCCGTAGGATGATCAAGTGAAACTATGATATTCGATTAGAGGATCAAACCCTAGCACACACCGAGTACGACACCTTTCTCAAAGACGATCAAATTCGTGACCCGAACTCACTCGCAAAACCTACCTGCTCTTCGTGCGAACAAGCGGATGCTTAGATTAAGCGACAAAATCGATGGTCGTAGCGCCACACAATTTGATGAATTGAATCATTTTTGGGAATCAACGATCTGCGTCGTTGAATCCAAAAGCAACCAAGGTAGTAGGGCTTCCACCACCGCCAAGAATGAAGACGGAATTGTACTTATGCACACTCTGGCATCCTCTTTGAGAGAGAACAAGCATATTCAAAGCAAACATGATCAAATGTAGTCTCACTGCTATCAAGCCTTGGGAGAAATCATTAGACTAAAGTGTTCTTTAGAAAAGATCCAACGGAAGCGCCCCATAAGCGAATCAATGATCGAAAGAACAAATTGACGGCTCACTAGCGTTATCGAGTTCACTGATAACAGCCATGGTCCCAAGCCGGTAAGCACTGATGAAAAGTCCTAAGGAATGCAAGCTGACTAAGAGAGCAATTGTCAAAAAGACGGAATTCCTCGATGTTGGATCGTAACCGGTTAGAGAGAGCTTGGGAACTGGTTGTTAAGCTGTTCCCAAGGCAGCGGAAGAAACAATATCGCAAGTATTAAAAAGGCAGAAAGAGCACAGTTCCCTTATAGAGGAACCCCCACGACAACCAACTAGTTGTGCGGGTAAACCTTTACCTCCGCTTGGAGGATTTTGAATGACTTACTTATTTTATTGCTTGTTACTTGGTTACATACAGCCAGATTCAAACTTCTCTGTTCCTACGAGTTCCTCCTAACTCTAGCAACACTACTGAATCTTCTCAACTGAGTTCCTAAGCAAACAACTCAACTAAAACAAGAAAGTCAAACCTTACACCTTGACACTTCGGTTCCCTTGCTCTTGGGAACTTTGGTTTCACCGTCGTCGAGATCGGACACTCGCCGCCGGGGACTTCTCTTCTTCTTTCTTTCTTTCTCTGGGAGTATGTGTGAGTTTTGGGAGAAGTGCTTAAACCTAGCACTATTCATTTGGCTTTATACTCGGTTGTACTTGGGCTTCAATCGTATATTTCGTGTTGTCCGAAATGCCCTTTGCTTGCAGCCCAAGTGTACAATCTTCACATGTGACTTCGATTTGTACTAGGTCAACTTCTTGAATCAATCAGACCGTTGGATCACTTGTGACAATCTGCTCATCAGATTGTTCCTTCATTCTATCCAAGACAAGATCATGCGATTTGCGTTGAGCGGTCTTTGGCTTCACATGTGAGTTCCCATGTGATGGGAACTGTCTTCTTCAGAGTTCCTTTGAGAGGAACTCTTCAGCGTGTATGCTTGCGTTTCTTATCCACTCATGGGAGTTCCCGTAGCATGGGAACTTGTCTTTGTTGTACCTGTGTTCCTTAGAAATACTTGGACAAAGCATATTAGTTCCCATATGGTGTTTGTCATTATCAAAACTGGAGAATGGTATCGTTGTTCCGATGTTTAGAACCAGAGGTCCCAACACTCGAGCAGCAAAGACTGTGATCGCGATCAGCGAATCCGCGGTCGCGGCCAGGATACCACGATCGCGGATGGTTACAAAAAAAGATTGTCCCAATAAACGAGTATTGCGGGTGCGGGTTCCGAACCCGGGACCGTGGATCACCCTTAGGGAACTACAAATCACGAATAGATCCTTGAAATTAAACGGCGCGACTCTCAATCAATTATCCAGAGATGATATGTAAACCGATTGCAGGGGCATTATGAAGCCAAAGAGCAAAAAATGCTCAAATATATGAAGAAAGCAAACGGTTTGAGATGGGACAATCATCACACGACAAAAAAAAGTCCATTGATGCCTTGGCAACGTTAGCTGCTCGTGCAGGAAGCGCACTCAAGACCTCGATGTGCATTGAGGTATTGAGATGTCCACACAATTGGCACCTCAATTGAAATCGCAAGCAATAACGTGCCTGCAACCGTGACCGCGGAAATCGCCTCAATTGAGGCCGCGATATCATCAAGGCCCTGGATTTTCTTGATAGCTCACATTTAGGTAGTGTTTAGGATGCAGATTTATGTTTAATTTACATGGTTTTAGCTTAGTTTATCTTAGTTTCTAGGTTTTTACGTTTTCTAGGAAATATGGGTTTTGCGCTTGTTTTGTTCGGTTTTGCAGATCTTTATGTAAACAAGCATGAACGGGATGGATCTTAGATGATTGTGGAGGATCAAGATGAGGCTTAAAGTCGTGCAAGTGAAGATTGGAAGAGCTAAGGCCCAAGAGCTTGAGGGATAAAAACGCTTAAACTCGGGTCATGCATTGGAGTCTTATTTTGACACCTTTATCTTGAAATGCTTGGTTTGGGAGCTATAGTGCTCGTATGAAGCTGAATTTGGTATCAATGGAAAGCTAACTCGAAGAACTACAATTCATATTTTTAATCCGAGTCCAAATTCCAACTCGAAGGGGGTCAAAACAGCCTCTGAAGTGTCACCAGAGTTGCTGAGGCCTGAGCGCGGGTAGAACCAAGGAGAGCTACCAAACCGCGCTCTGCCGCGTTTGTGCAACGCTGACTTGGGTTTCGGGTGATCTTGTGGGCCGACTCTAATATTTCTTTTAGATATTTTTAGACTTGATATAAATACTTTCATTAGATTTTATTTTTAGATATTATGCTATCTTTTGGAGTTTATGCAATTCGGAGATTTTTGGGAGACAAACCCTAGTTTTTGCAATTGAAGATCAATTTGACTTTTGTAAGTTTGATTTCTCTTTAATGTCGATTTCTAGCTAAATCTTTCATGTCCAACTAGTTAGTTGAAGCTGTGTGCATGATTGTTTGTGAGATTTGAATTATTTTAGTTTGCCTTGACTAGATTGAATCTCTCCGTGCTTGATTGATTAAATTCACTTAGGATTAGTATTGATTGGCCACCTATTCTACTTCTGGGTTGAATTACAACTAGAATAATTAAATAGACGGTGGAATTTGATTATTCATGGATGAATCCTTTGATTAAACTTAAAGACGGTGTATATTAAGGTTAATCAAAGGCGGAGAATTTAATCACAAGGTTTCGTGAATAGACGGTGGAATTCATGAATATTGTTTCTATTGAATGCTTTGAACTTAATTGCATGATCAACTTGACATAGAAGGTTTTCTAGGCTAATTGATTAAAAGGTTGTTAAAGACGGTGTATATTAACAACCACAATAAGCTTGAATTCATAAATTCACAATAGATTAGTCAAGGGAAATTGAAATAAGGATAATCGATGATCAAAACTCATGTATGCAATGGATACGAAACTAGTTGGACGCTTTTCTCCATATTTGAATCTCAACTTACTTTACTTGTTTAGCTTTAATTAATTTAATTGCTTAGACTTTAGTTTAAAAATCACAAAAACCCCCATTCTGCTTAGTAATATTATATAAATACGAATAATCTGAGTCCTTGTGGGTTCGACCCTTGCTTCCACTATACTTAGGTTAGGAAGTTAGGAATTTTCTTTGACGGTGCTTTTATAGCGACGTAAAAGTGCTCGTCATTTCTCTTAAGGGCTCATTGGTTTTGGTTATCACTTTAAGAGATTCTATATCATCGGTATTTTTTCGGGCCAAACCTGAGATGTGTACCCCCAAGCAAGGTTGAGCCTCTATTAAACGAGATCCGTGAATGCATATGCGAGATGCAAGCCAGAGTTTGCAGTTTGATATTCCGAGCTCGTATGTGGTGGCCTTATATAGTGCCTCAAGAAAGGCAATAGAAAAAAGTCGCACTCTTTCCAACAACCTTGTCTTCGCCGAGGATCGTTGAGATGCTACAGCTACAAAAATCGCAGCCTACCGATAGGCAGCCGTAGACCAAACGCGTGGAATACCATACTTTTTGAGTCGGTGACCTATAGGTTAGAGTGTCAGGGAAAGCACATGTGTATGAAATAGCTCGGCCCGAATTGGGAGGGATCGTCGTAGGTGGACGCAATGTACAATTATGGAGCCTAATTGTTGAAGAGTAATGATGGGAGTGTCGACACTGTATTCTTAGGGAATTAAGGGTCGAATCCGCAGGGAGGAGATTTATCTTTCTATGTGAATTTTGTGTCAATTAAAGTAAAAGGGGGTTTTATGAATTAAACTACTATCTAGCATGCAAAAACTAATAAAGCAATTAAAGTTGGAGTTTTTATCAAATTAGGGAAAATACTTAGTCAACCAAAGATTCACATTCGTATGGCAAGTTGATTATAGATTCACTCAATATCGCATGTATATGGAATTCCAATTCCTTTTCAATTCTAACTAACAACACAACTAGATACTATCAATCCTAACTAATTGAATAACCTTGAAACTATCAAGATTCAATTCAAAAGCAGCATTAAGAATAGGAATATAATCAGGATACAAATCTAGCATAAAACAACCAGCTTTTATACTAGAATGCAATTAAACACTCTTCTGCAATACACTAGCACAACCAAATACTAGTGCAATGCAATTTGCTACTATGAAATAGAGAAACTCACCTAGTAATTTCTCTAGATCTAGCAATTGAGATTCAATAACAACAACTCTAGAAATTGTTGAAATCCATCACATAAACAATTCAATCAAGAGAGTAAAATAATTCCATGCAATAGATAAAAAGTAGGAATCTCACAACTAAGAGCCAAACGATGCTTCAAACTGTCTGACTAAGCAAAAGGGCTTAGTTCTCCATGAAAGGCTAAAAACTCAAAGTCTGAAAGAAAAAAAATAGATAGATGATGAATTGATAGATGAGAGGTGCAACTCTCTAAAACCCTAATATAACAAACTAGGTCTAAAACTATATCCCAAAAATATAATATCTCGGAATAATACTGATAGAAAAGCAGCCAATCAGAATAAAACACATGGCAAATAAAGATCTCCGCGGCTGTCAGAGGCGGCGGGCGCCGCTGGGTTGGCGGTGACCGCCACTAGCAACTCACCGATCGAAACTTTAATACAACCTTTTTTTATCCCGCCGGAGGGGGAGACCCCGGTTCAAAATTCAGTTGACACTTCGGGGGCTGTTTTGACTCACTTAGAGTTGGAATTTGGACTCGGAGTAAAAACATGAATTGTATCTCTATGGATTATCTTTCCAATAATATCAAACTCAATTTCATAAGACCACTATAGCTCCCGAACGGGCTCTCACAAGACAGAGGTGTTGAACCAGCAACTCCAATGGATGGCCCGAATTCAAGCGTCTCGTTTCCATTCCTTTCACACTTGTTTACTTTAAGACCTGTAAAACAACATAGAACAAGTGAAAAAACCCAAAACTCCTAGACACTCTAATAACTTAAAGAAACTAACTAAAACTATCTAAAAATAAAGCAAACGAAATGTAAACATGCATTCTAAACACTACCTAAATGCAAGCTATCAGTTGTGATCGCGGATCCCCGACAAAGAACTCATTCTGGAGTACCTCGCATGGATGTCGGTTTTTAAGAATGGCTAATGGAACAAGCTCGATGTTTTGTTTTTTATGTGTTTTCTAAAAACAATACCCGATCGGGAACCTTTTTCAACGCTCTGTTCTCCTTCCTCCATTTTTCTTGTTCCAATTAGTGTATTTCGAGATCCAAAAGATAAACCTGCATAGACGAACACACGCAAGCACACTAAGGGGAACTCGTCGACTTATCCGCATGGACACTTCACTTCAAATAGGATCTGTAGTACTTAGGTGCGTTCTAACGTAACTAACACCTAAGTGGGGCATTTGTGAGTAGGTAAAATTAATTGCAATAATTATTTTCGCTATTATCCGTCAAAATGGTAGTTTTACTTATTATGCTTTTCTATCTTTAAGTATTTTATTATTAAATTAAATATTACGGTTATTCGTTATGATGGAGGATTCTATAATAGTCGAAAGATAGAATTTCCGCTAGGATCGGGGAGCAAGAAATCGCTTGTTCGGTTTGGAGCATTATCAGCTCACCCTTAGTGATAGAGTTTTCGACCTTCTCTCTCACTCTCATCCATTATAAATAAATGTCTTTTCCATGTATGAGGAGCACCTCATATTTGCTGAGCTCGCACGCAAGTCTTGTCCTTTACCTCGACGTTCAATCGACAATCACTCTTCTGACTTAGGCATTGGAGGTGGATAGGGGGTCCCCATCCCATATATCCAATTTTTTGTAGGTTCTAGGTTGAAGAGAAACTTGGAACTACACGATAAGAAGGTAGTATTCAACAAGTGCATTGAAGACGAATTTTTATGCAATAACAATTTAATTAAGTTAATATAGAAGACAATTGATTCCTGCCCACTTCACATTCAATTAGTTATATTTTAAATTTTTAATAAATAATTTATCTTTATGGTTCATATTGAATTATATCATTATTTATTAAATTAATTATTATTTAATATAGAGAAACATATCTTCGTATTGACTCAAATGAAAAAATATATCCCTTAACATGAAAATATCTTCGTATAGATTTATTGCGTTAAAATATGTGTATTGTACAAACAAATTATCATAGACCAATTCGAAGAGCCCAAAAAAGAACTGTAGTTGTGTGTTGTCGATTTTATATAATAATGTAAGGAATTCAAATTGAATTTATATACTAACAAATGAATAATAGAAAGTGACAAACAAAAAAAAAGGTTATATATAGTAATATAAAGAATGCAAAACAAAGAAGGGAGAACAAAAGGTTGAAAAGGTTCCTGGCGGGGGATTTTGTTTTAGAAAACAAAGAATACAAAAACGAGTTGCTTGTCCTATCAACTTTATTCTCAACTCAACATCCATTCGAGGAGCCCTCCGAGGAATTCACTGTCGGCGATTCTGCGATCGCGACCGCGGTTTTGCTTCTAGGGGTGGAATTGCTTTCAATGGGCGATATCCCAAGTCCGAGGGACGAAATTCCCGTCAATACTCTTCAATGATTAAGCTCTCTAACCTTGCGATGTGGCTTGCTCAAAATGGTTCCTTTCAATTTGGGTCGAGCAATGCCATACACGAGTCATGTACGCTTCCCAAGATATGTCGAAGTACAAGGTCGTTGAACCTTCAAGTATGGAATCTCACGCGTATTGTTGTGTCCTTATCATCTTCCCTTTGGTTGGAAAAGATCCATGCAGCAGCAGCACCTCGGCGATCCTCAGCGAAGACGAGTTGGTTAGAAGGAGTATGACGATTCTTTTATTGGTTTTCTCGAGGCACTTTTCACATGAACAGCCACCAATATTTTTGTAAACAAGCTTAATGAATATCATATAAAAGAGATTCAACCTTCTTAGATTTACACATCTCATGTTCGGCCCGTAAAAAGAACGATAATATAGAATCTTTTCCGGTGATAGCCAAAACCTTTTAGCCCTTAAGAAAACTTCTCATGCCTCGGCGATATCCGAGGGCTAAACGTTCTCATCTAAGTTGCACATCAAGGGCTTTTTCCATTTGAGATCCTACGCAATTTCGCTTCTTGTGACCATGGTCATGGTTGCGAACATGTCATTGCTTATGATTTTTATTGCAGTTCCAATTGTTGGACATCCTGGTACCTCGACGCGCATTGAGGTCTTAAGTGAGCTTCTTCCATGAGTGGCTAACGTTGCCAAGGCATCAATGGACTCGTTATGAACTCTTGATCACTATCATATTTTAGCACCTGTGGCCTCACAATGCCCCAACACTCGGTTTTCGGATCCTTGATTGCGACTTGTGTCGTATGATTGCAAGGATAAAACATGATGTGAAAATCACTAGGGCAAAACGTGGTCGCAGTTTAGAAACCCGTGCCCACGTTGTGCATTAACTAAGGAACGAGTGCTTCTGGAGACTGGCCACGACCGCGACCCTCAACGATCGACGAATTCCGCAATTGTGCTAATCCTTTTTGGCTTTGCACTCGTTTGGCCTTTTTATGGGCTCGGGACCGTGGCGGTTATCAACGAATTTGATAGCACTAGCAAGCCGTCTATTGATCCTTTCGATCGCCGATTCATTGATGGGGTGGTTTCCTTGAATTTTTTACAAGGCTTGATAGCGGTAAGACATTATTTGATTATGCTCAATTTTAATTCGCTTTTTCTCTATTAAAGTGGAAGTTAGAGTGCGTTGTAAGCACAATCTCGTCTTCATTCTTGGTGGTGGTCAATGCCAAAATACTGTTGTTTGATCCCGATGTCCTAGATAGGCATGTTCCACCACGAGTGGGTTCGTTCCCGACAAGGTTCGATTGACATTGCTCAAATCTAGAGCTGTTTAGGATAGTGGAATAAGAATTCCTTTCTTGGGTTCAGCGACACGCATCGCTTATTCCAGGAGATGATTGAATCCATCAAATGGTGAAGTGCTATGACCATTAATTTTGTCGCTTGATCCTAAACTCGCTGGCCTGCACAAAGAGCAACCATGCTTTGAAGGTGAAATGAGGTCATGGATTTGATCATCTTCGAGCAAGTTATCTTGCTCGGTACATTCTAGGGTTTGATCCTCCGAGGGAATATTAGAGTTTCGCTTGATCACCCTGTAGTTCTTGATTATTTTCCAAGGAAAGATCGGATTTTGCCCCAGTATTTCATAGATGGCTGGCGCTAAAACCCTAAGGCGGTCACTGCTACTTGGGTCGCGGTCACAGTTGATGAGGTCGCGGTTGCGGTGGTGCCAAAACTCATAGGTGATTTTGGCTCGCGATCGTTGTTTCTTCGGGGCCAAGAAAGGTTGTTTCTTGGTTTTCAGAGATTGATTCCAACTTTCCGATTGCGTGAATTGATTGCTTGTTTACATTCTCTGAGAACTTTACTCACTTGTGGCTTGACATGTAATACATTGATTGTTGATCTTTTGAAAGTGGGAACAAGTACTTTTGGACATGCTCTCTCAAGGATTCGTAAAGTCTGCTTAGACTCTCCAATTCCTCTTGATCATGAAGGTGTTTGATGACCAAGTCGGACAACAAACTCTTTGAATGGCGTTGATTTCGATCGCCACACACGTCCGATCGAGCGAATATCGATCGTCGTGGCATGTGCGGGTTTCGGGTCCGCAACATAAATTTACGAACTTTTCCCTTGTTAGGTTTTCTTCGCTTTGATGGTGATTGAACGTTGATTCACAATCAAGTTTTCAACTTTGGGCTACCAGGCGAGCACCTGGATCCAACCCGTTAATTAGTGGTCTACTACCAACCTTAGGAGGGATTGAATTTGATCAAAAGGGGCAGACAAAGGTTGCTCCTTGCCCTAACACTATCGATTTCGCGAAATGCACTACGATCAACACTGGCTGCAATGACTCGAACATCGTCTTGTCTAGGGTTTATGCTAATCCCAAGGAGGATTTTTTCTGACCATGTTTTCGCTTTTGGGATATCAGGCACGCACCTCCACCCAAACTATTGCATGGTGATTGATTTTAGACCTCGGGATGCGTTAGGGTTTGATCATTTGAACAATTTTTTAGCTTTGCTTGATCTTCCTACGCATTGCGGTCGCGGCCTTAGGGTGTCGCGGTCGCGATTTCGCGATCCACGGTCACGGACCACTATTCCGCAGTCGCGAATCTGTTTGTCTGAGGCACTGCGTTTGATTTCGCTTTGCGCGATTTCCCCATGACTTTGAAAAATTCTTCTTCCTTTGTTTGGGATCGACTACAACAATGTAATTGCGTGGATCGATTACTCGTTTACCACAAACGGCGCCAAATGTTAGTCCACAAAAACTCTGCCTTTAATGCACTAATTGATTGCTCCTTCTTCAACTTTCGTTCCAATTGCTTTTTAACCTATAACCTACAAAATAATAAACAAAGGGGGTGGGGACCCTCTAATCCACCTCTGATGCCTAAGTCAAAAAAAGAAAAATTATCCATTTTGCGTCAATGAAGAGACAAGAAAATCTAGAGAACTCAGCGAGTATGAGTTTTCTTGAACAAAGAAGCTAAGCGAATATTAGCCTGTTCAATGCTAGACTGGGTGTTTTCAATATGCTCTACGTACACGGTGAAGACGTGTATTTATAATGGAAGAGAGAGGGAAGGGGGGCCAAAAATTCTATCCCCTAGGGTCGGTCCAATGCCTTAAATCCTAATCAAGCGATATCTTGATCCCTACTCCAAGCGAAATTTTTATCTTATAATTAAGATAAAATCTTCCATTATGTCATATAGCCACCATATTTAATTTTGTAAGAAAATACTAAAAGATAATAAAAGCGTAATAAATAAAAATATCTTTATGGCGATTGATAGGAAAATAATAATGACAGTTAATTTTTATCCGCTTGTTGAAAGGGTTTCTTGACAACAAATAAATTTATAATCAAGACCCCGCTGAGTACAGGGGAGTCAGGTTCGTCCACGGGAGAAAGTCAGTATCAAGTTTTGTAACTTATCACGGAAGCAATCAAACAAAGCAAGGGGTTTTAACATGGGAAAGAGGAATTCTAAGGTAAAGGTATCACTACAACAATAATCATGCAATGCCAACGCTATGAAACATAAAGATCATGCTTTTATCACATAAAGGTGTCAACTTTCGTCGACCTAAGCAAGTAAATCCACTAACTTTCGTTCAATCAACAAACTTACTATCTAATCTCTTCTAACTCAACTAATATAGATCCGCTTTCGCTTCAAAACCCTAAATTGACTATTCTGATTCAAAGTTTTATGCTTTCGCTTAAACTATGAATGAGAAATTCCTTTCAACTTTCGTTTCAAGGGTTAAGAACAAGATAATAGATTCATGCGATAAAAACAATCAAGACATGATCACAAACAAGCATGCACAACCATTTTTGGGTTCAACCCCAACCTTGGAGAGAAAAGACTACTCACCATTCATAACAGAAAACAACAAAACTGAATTAAAAAGGAACTAATCTATCTTAAATCTATCTCCGTTTGACTCCAAACAAACTCGTCTTCTAAGACGACTTTGAATCCAAACAAACTCTTCTTCTAAGTAACTCCACAAATCTGTTCCTCTCTCTCGGCCCACGCCTCTCTTCTCCCTTTACTAGCCTCCAAGGCAATTGATTGTGTCGTGGATAAACAAAGGGTAGACAAGAGTATTTATAGAGAAACTGATCTATCTTAAATCTATCTCTAAGGAAATAAATCATCTAATAAGATATATCCCTTCTATCTATCTAATAACAAAAAAGGAAACAAGATAAAAGCCTTTTAATTGCGCCGACTCAGTCTTCGCTACGACACGGGGTGCCTCGGTACCGACCTGAGAGCCTCGGTACCGAGCTGTGACATCACTACGAACAACCTTGAGTAAAACTTGCATAGCGGGCTCATTACAACTCCGTTTGACTCGATTCTTTTTCATATGTTCTTCTAACGAATTTCTCTATCTCTTTCCAAGCTCAAACTTGATCTTCAATGACTTTATGGACTTCATTCCTTGAGCTTTTCCTTAAGTGTTTCTCCTCGGTTTTGCTCTTTTCCTAAAAAGTGCTCCAAATAGCTTCTAAAAACCTACAAAACACCACCAAAGCTTATGTAGACTCCATATATTAAGGAAATACGAAAATCTATACAAATGACTCAAAAACAAAACACAAAAATAAAATAAAATGACTCAAACTCACTAAAAGCACACCCTAAAAACACAACTAAAAAGGCGGACATCAAAATACCTCATATTTTGACTTGCTTGTCCTCAAGCAATCAACAAGAAATTAACCAAAACCATCAACACATATATCAAGTCAATGCCCTTATCAAAAAGCAACATCATAAGCACAAGTAGAAATAGATAGACAAGTGAATCTAATTTCATCACACATATATGAGCAACCTCAAGCAAAAGCAACTAAAATCCAACCTCACAACGGTAATGTGTTTCACTCAACTCTCAAGTGTTTAGGCTCTAAATAACAACTCTCAACTCAATCAAATATGAAAAAATGAACATAGCCATTGTTACTTATATCACCAAAATCTCCACCTAAGATGTCAAAACATATAAAAATCATCAAGAGAACTTAGGCTCAATGAAGAACTTCATAGAAGCTTCCATTCGGCCGGGTTGTAATGGGGCTTGGTAAAAACAAACAGGCGTGGAAATATTTTGGTCATGTGGTGCTAATAATATTCGGGAATCAAAGACTCCTAAAAACATACACATAACATCAAAACTCTCATCAAAGCATATACGAAACTCACTTCTCTTTATGCTCTTCTTCTTCACTCACCTATTAAATCCTAGAAAGTCTCATAAAATCATAAAGAATCCCTTGGCTTAAACTTTTAAACAGTGCACATCGGTACCTCGATACTGACCTGAGAGGGTCGGTAACGAGATGTAATTTTTCTTCTTCTTTTTCTTCGGTACCGAGCCCACATAGGCTAGTATCGATCTGATATTCCTTTCTTCCTCTGTGCATTCTTTTTAATCAAGAGATCTTTTTACACAATTAAAAACAAGAGACTTCCAATCTACCTCACCCAAACCTTTATTTTTGAACCAATACATAACTTTGCACTCTACAAAACAATTCCTCTCCAACTAAGTCCTAATCCCCGGATAGGGTAAAGCTTATCTCGGCTAGGGATAATTTTGTGGAGCAACAATAAAAAGCTTTAAGGCTCAAATTGGCTATCAAAACAAGGATAATGTAAGGGTGGATATTAATAAGGCTTATGAAAAGTAAGTTCTCTATCATATGATTTCACATGTAATGAACTAATATTTCATAAAGGTCTCAAGTAATAGATAACCATATCAATGACAAGAGATGATATGCATAAGGAGAGTAAATCACACAAGAAAAGAAGAGGGATTTTTGATGTTCTCCCTATAAGGCCAAAAACAACTCACAAGGTAGTAATTTTTGTTGGATTTCAGTCACCTTTACCTAAGATCATATGTGCTCAATTTCATCACATGCTAAATATCCATATAAAAACAATTTTCAACATGATTCAGGCAAAGCTATTCAAACATGCTATGGAATTATATGATCAAGCAAGTTAAGCATATCATAGGACATCTAAGTGGAATATTATCAATCCTAAAAACATAAACAAAGACACAAAAACTAAGTTAGCTTTTCCAATACCCCATACTTAAACCAAACAGTGTCCCAACTATTTAAAGCACAAACATAAAAATAAATAGGATAAGAAAAGGGAACTCACAAAATAAAACTGAAGCCGCTTGAAACCATTAATCACTTGAGGAGTTCTGAATTTTTCTTCAGTTCTATAGAGGTCGGTACCGACCTTGAGGGGTCGTTACCGAGCATGCCATGCTTATACCGATTCTTCTTGATTTTAGCACTTCTTAACTTCTTGTAAAGTCACATTTGAAAAACTTCTATCCCTACTAAACTAATCTAACCTAAAAACAAGTCAAAAGAAAGCTAGCAAAAAAATCTAAGAAAGCAAAAACTAAAAAGCAGAAACAAAAAGTTGGTTGCCTCCCATAAGCGCTATTTTTAACGTCGTTAGCCCGACGAACTTACCTTGGCAAATCAGGGTGGTTTCCATATAGCTATATCGGGTTCGAAAGAAACCCATGGAAAAGCATTAAAGCTTCTCCCCAAGACATTTGGTCCTCTATCATCCACAAGTATGCTTGGAAGTCCTACAACAGGGTTAGTAAAATCCGAAAACATCGGAGGTTTTGACTCCTTCACAGAACTAATAGTAGGATCTAATATAGAACAAGGATAGGAGAAGGGATCATGACCATAATCAATCAAAGCAGAACAAGAATACATACCTTGATCGAGCAGAAAAGGGCTCGTTACTGATGCTATGTGGGTCTTTAACAACCCTGTTGGATTTGGAAGTGGCTCGATGTCGTGCTTGGATGCATATCCCACCTCGTTTTTCTTCAGATAAGGGTCGTTACCGACCCATGGGGGTCGGTAGGCTCCTCTATAGGCGTGTATCCATCGAATTGGCCCATTTTTGTACTCATGGAGGGGTCGTTACTGAGCCATGGTGGGTCGGTAGGCTCCTCAGTACTACAACTAGCCACTTCTCTTACGTGCGAATTGAAATGAAATTCGACCTTCTCTTCTCCAATATCAAATGTGAGAAGTCCTTTTCTGACATCTACACGTGCCCTAGTTGTGGCTAACAATGGTCGTCCAAGAATGATTGGCACCACAGGGTCCTCAACCATATCTAGCATAATGAAGTCGTTGGGAACAAAGAATTTTCCAACTTGGATAGGGACACCGTCAACGTCTCTAGTTGCTTTTACAGAAGATCCGTCCGCCATGTAAAGATTCGTATCGACAGGCTCCTATGGTCCACTGTTAGCCTTGGTCCAGATAGACAATGGTAATAAACTGGCACTGGCACCTAGATCACATAAAGCTTTGAAACGGTGAGTCCCAATACTAATTGAAATTGCAAACTTACCTTGATCACCGAGTATTTCAGGGAGCTGTATGGAATGAACCTCATTTGACAGCTCTGAGATAGATCTTTTCCTGCTCAAAATCTCTTTCAAAAATTTAGTATAGACAAGCATTTCATTAAGAGCTTCAGTAAAAGGTATATAAATATTTAAATCCTGAAGAATTTTGACAAAATGTCTAAGCTTTCCTTCTGTAATATCATTAGACTTCTTAATCGGGAAAGGAAGAGTTTTGACCGACTCGGGATTGAAAGAAACCCGAATCGAGGTCCTACCGATTCGACAAGAGGGTCGATCGGTGTAGGAGAAGGGTCGGTGTCGAGACTGGGATTGAGAGAGTGACCTAGAGTCGAGAACTTACCTGGGTTAGGGGGCTCGGTATCGGGTTGGGGAGCCTCGGTATCGACCTTGTTGGGGACGGTAACGAGCCTGACCGGGGCATCATCTTCGTTGTTATGCTCAATATCTTTAGGCTTGGATCGATCTGGCAACTCCTTGCCACTTCTGAGGTGTATGGCTGCAATTTGTCCTCTAGGGTTCTCTTCAGGTCGGCCCGGAAGTTTCCCTTGCGGTCTCGGAATTTGTGCAACTAGGTTCCCCGGTTGTGAGTCAACGCTCTTCTTCTAGTTCTCGAACTCTCCCCACCTTTTCATTTGATTATTGAGGTTAGCTTGGACTCCATGGATTTCATTCTTCACTCAATTGATCCCTTCATAGAGTCCATTCACGCATGATGGCGTCTCTTGATAGCCCGGAGGTCTATAAGGTGCAACCCTCTGATCTTGTTGAGGAGGTTGGCTCCCTTGGCCATAGTTGCCCCAGGTAGGCTGATTGTTATTCCTCCCTGCATATGAATTATATACTTGGTTCCTATAGGGACCCCTCATGTAGTTAGCTTCTTCATATGCCTCAACAGCACGGACTTGTTGGAAGTTAGTGCAGGCAGAAGTAGCATGGGTTGAAGACCCGCATTCAAGACAAAATTGAGATGAGTTAAGATAACTTACCTGCTTTTTCAGGCGGTTGACCTCGTCTTGCAAGAATTGCTGCTTCACTTCAGGGTCGACCTCATCCTTGTTTGGTGTATAGAGCCGCCTTTGAGGTTGATGGGCTTGCTGTACTCCGTACATTGCAGCGTAGTTGGTCAACTTGTCGAGCAACCCCCACACCTCATCGGGATCCATCTCAATGAAACCGCAAGCAGTGTGAAGATTGATGCAGTTTTTCGTTTCAGCATTGATCCCTTGGAAGAAGATTTATTGGAGCACATATTGTGGTTGCCCATGAGTAGGGCATTGTCGGAGCATCTCCTTGAATCTTTCCCACGTATCCACAAAGGTCTCGTTAGGCAGCTGGTGGTAGGAGGTGATGCACTTCCTCAACTTCGTAGTCGTTGTAGGTGGGAAGAACTTTGTCATGAACAAGTCATGCAGAGTTTCCCACTTCTTTATTGACTTGGGATATAGGCTCTCTAACCATCTCAGGTGCTTTCCTGCAAGAGACCACTTGAAAGCTTTCAATAGAACATATTCTAAAGAGACACCGTTAGCAGCAATAGTGTCACATAAATAAAGGAAATTTCTAATATGGTCTATTGGGCACTCAGTGTGTTCTCCCTCAAACTGAGCCCTTTTGATCAAGGATATGAATTGAGGTTTGATCTCAAAGGTCTTCTCTATCTCAGGAAGCTCTATGGTGGAGTTTGGCACCCTCAGTTCTGGATGCATATACTGTTTAGCATTCCTTGTGGAAGGTTCGCTCGGGTTCAGAGTCTACTATCGGATTAGAGACAATTCGATGTCCTTCAGCTGGCATACACTGTAAGCAAAAACAAAAACAAAAGTGAAATCAAAAAGCAAAATGGGTTCTCGGAGAGGGTCGGTACCGAGGACCAGGGGGTTAGTATCGAGCCTGGAGTGATCCCATAAAAACCAAAACTAAAAAGAAAGAAACAACTACCCGTCGATAGGGTCGGTACCGACCAGGATAGGGTTACTAACGACTCGATAGTGACCTAGAAAATAAACGAAAAAAGAACGAAAAATTGGGTTGCCCAACAAGGTCGGTACCGACCCTGAGGGTGGTCGTTATCGACTTGGCGGAGTCCGGAAAAACGCAAAAAGAACAAAACTTGGCACTATTGAAATCTCCCCGGCAACGACGCCAATTTGTTGAAAGGGTTTCTGATGCGTCCCTCGTATGGGATGCTTCGGATCGATCGTTGGCTTGAGTAGTAGGTCTCCAAATTAAGCGGCGGAAGACTTTGATTGGATTGAATTCGGACGAACAATGGAGAAAACCGAAAGCTTTTACGAGTGTTGAGAAATAGAGGGGGCGGCGCAAGCACTAGGATAGAATTAAGGAGAAACCTCAACTTGAATTAAACCCTAAATGTGCGCTATCTAAAAACACAGGCCTAATCTCTCTTATATAGAGAGGCGGATGAAGAAATCCAAAGAAAACCCTAATATGATGGCGGCGCGCCTAGGGCAAGCGTGCAAGCTTAAGGCCCATCGGCGCGGTCCAAAAGTGATCGGCGCAAGGCCCATAATTATCCTTCTAAATGCATAAAACTAACAATAGTAATGTTCCATAATAGAAAGTATGCATAAAAGTACTAAAAACGGATAGGTCGTCCGTGACCGTGCCGGGAGTGTCACGACAAGGCTGTCGCGAGGTTGGCGAGGCAAGGTCTCGGCGCTGGTGAGGTCATGGCACGGTCCCGGGCGCTGGCGAGGCTGCTGGCGAGGGCGCTGGCGAGAGGGTCTCGTGAACCTCAAATAGCGATCCATGGCACGGTGCAAGACTCGGGTCCGATGATGGCAAGGGGTTGGAAGTTGTCCCCGTTGGCCCGAGTTGAGGTTCCTCGACGCCGAGGACGCACAAGGTTGTGTGCGTCGGCGCGGCGAGGGGCACGCCGTGGCCTGCGGAGAGGCGCGCCACGAGAGATCGTGTCGCGTCTTGGATTGCTCGAGTCCTGGCACGAGTGATGGGGCCATCCGAGCGAAGTGTGAATGCGTCGATCTCTTGGCTAGCATCCATGACGGGGGTCGCATCACCCTCCCCCACTTGGTTGGGAAACGTCCCCGTTTCCTCATAAGAGGGTGCAACATAAGGGGAGAGCTCAACGACATTGAAGCTGGAGTGTACCGAGTGTTTGCCTTCGAGGTCGAGCCTGTAGGCGTTGTCTCCGATTCGCTCAAGGACCCAAAAAGGCCCATCTCCACGCTAGTGAAGCTTCGTCTTCCTTGAATCCGGAAACCTGTCCTTCCGAAGATGGAGCCACACGAGGTCCCCGGGGTTGAAAACCATGCGTTTCCGACCCTTGTTGTGCTGAGCCTCGTATTGAGCGGCGCAGCGCTCCAATTGAACTCGAGTCCGCTCGTGCAGCTTGCGGATGGCTTCGGCACGGTTGGAGGCGTCGATGTGCTCGCCGTTCTTCAAAGGCCGAGGAGTAAGATCCATGGGAGAGTGAGGGTTGAGGCCGTAGACAATCTCGAACGGCGTCATCCGGGTAGCCGAGTGTTTGGACCTGTTATAAGCAAACTCAAAAAATGGTATTAGATCCTCCCACTGGTGTGGGTTATTTTTGAGCACCGTCCGAAAAAGGGTGCCCAGGGTCCGATTGGTCACCTTAGTCTGACCATCGGTTTGGGGATGATAAGAAGTAGAAAAGAGTAATTGTGTGCCTAGCTTGCCCCAAAGCGTTCTCCAGAAATGGCTACAAAATTTCGTGTCTCGATCACTAACAATAGTGCGAGGCACGTCATGTAATTTCACGACATGCTCAAAGAACAAGTTTGCAATTTCAGTCGCATTGTTGTTCCCTTTACATGGCACGAAGTGAGCCATTTTGAAGAAACGGTCCACAATTACGAAGATCGAATCTTTATCGCGCCTAGACATCGGAAGACCCGTGATAAAATCCATAGATAGATCTTCCCACGGAGTATCTAGAATAGGCAACGGAGTGTAAAGGCCATGAGGTTGGAACCTCGATTTAGTAGTTTAACACGGCACACAACCCCGGCAATACTTGTGAATTTCCGAAGCCATGTGTGGCCAAAAGAAGTGTTCACGAAGTGCTGCTAGAGTTTTGGCTATGCCAAAGTGGCCTCGACCATCATGAGCTTCTTTGAGCAATAGATGCCTCACAGACGAGGTCGGAATGCAAAGCTTCCCGGCTGGGGAGAGATATCCATTGTCCAAAAAGAACGTCTCATGGATTCGACTTTGCTCAAGGTTCTCCATGATCGGTTTAAAATATGGATCATGCAAATACAACTCCTTAATCAAGGAGAACCCTAGAAAATTGGCTTGTAGTTGAGTTAAAAGCACATACCTGTGTGACAGAGCGTCTGCCACGACATTTTCTTTCCCTTTCTTGTGGGCGATAATATACGGAAATGTTTCCATAAATTCCACCCACCGAGCATGGCGCTTGTTCAAAGTCGTTTGACTCCGAAGATAAGCAAGGGCCGCATGGTCCGTGTGAATAACGAACTCACTTGGCCAAAGATAGTGCTGCCATGTCTTAAGAACCCGAATAAGTGCGTACAACTCCTTGTCATACGTCGGGTAATTGAGAGTTGCCCCGTTAATTTTTCACTAAAGTATGCAATAGGGCGTCTCTCTTGAAGGAGAACGCCGCCTACCCCATAGTCGGAGGCGTCGCACTCGATCTCAAAGCGCTTAGTGAAGTCTGGCAATTGCAAGACCGGAGCGCTACATAAAGCATCTTTTAAGGCCTGAAAGGCGGCCTCATGAATCGGCATCCACTTGATTGTGGTTGCCTTCTTGGTCAGATTGTGGAGTGGCCCGGCGATGGAACTAAAGTCCTTGACGAATCGCCTATAGAACCCTGCGAGCCCTAAGAAGGATCGAACCATCGTCGGGCTCGTAGGGGTGGGCCACTCTCGGATGGCGCGGATCTTGTCGTCATCCACTTTTAGCCCATCCTTGGACACGACGAACCCAAGAAAATTCGTCGTGTCCGTGCAAAACGAACACTTGTCCAAGTTTACAAACAAAGAATGTTCGCGAAGGCATTCTAACACCAACCTAAGGTGCCTCGCATGAGAATCTAAGTCCTTAGAAAAAACCAAAATATCGTCAAAATAGACGACAACAAAACGTCCTAAAAATTTACGAAAAACAAAGTTCATAAGCCGCATAAAAGTACTAGGGGCGTTTGTCAAGCCAAAAGGCATGACAAGACATTCGTACAAACCATGCTTGGTTTTAAATGCGGTTTTCCACTCGTCGCCTTCATGCATCCGGATTTGGTGGTATCCGCTCCGGAGATCGATCTTTGAGAACAAGGCGGCGCCGTGGAGCTCATCTAGCATGTCATCGAGCCGTGGAATGGGATGTCTGTACTTCACCGTGATCTGATTTATGGCTCGACAGTCGATTCACATACGCCACGAACCATCTTTCTTCGGCACGAGGATGACCGGCACCGTGCAAGGGCTCAAGGACTCGCGGACGAATCCCTTGTCCAACAAGTCTTGAACTTGGCGTTGAAGCTCCTCGGTTTCCCTTGGTGAAGTCCTATAAGCGGCTCGATTGGGAAGGTAGGCGCCTGGCAAGAGGTCGATCTTGTGCTCAATCCCTCGGATCGGCGGCAAGCCCTTCGGAAGCTCATCCGGCATGATATCTTCAAACTCCTTCAAAATAGACACAATAGAAGAGGGGAGTGAAGAATTCTCAGACTTAATAATGGAAAGAAGGGGAACAAGTATGAAACAAGAAAGACTCCCCTGAATTGATTTTTCAATGTCCCGACGCCTGGCTAAGAGAAGACGATCCTGGCATGTGCCTAGCAAGGGTGGCTCGGCGTCGGTGCTCGTCCGATCAGCTTCTGGGCCGATTTTTGGGTATGTTGTAGCCCCTGGAATTTGAGGAAGATTGCCCCTGGAAACGCCGTGAAACTCGTCCCGTAGCTCTTGGAATCCAAGTTTTCGTGCAGCGACGGCGTGGTGCGCGACGCTGGGAGGTGTGCTCGGCGGTCCTTTGCTCAAATTGGTATCCCTTGGGCGTTTTTTGTTCAGATCTGTTGGAAACTCAATTTTGAGGGGTTTGGAGCTTGGAACGCCGAGTGAATCAACAAAAATCTGTTTGAGGCCCTTTTTGTCAAAATTTGCGGCGTTCGGCGCGTTGTCGAGGCCTCTCGACGCAAACTGTCGGCCCTCCTCCATTTTCTGTCAGCGTTTTGCATCTTGATCATCATTGGACTTGTTTTTGGATGGATTGGGACCAGGAACGCCTATAGAATCTGCAGTATGTGGCGTGGTCGGCAATTTGAAGTGATCGACAACCTTCTTCGAAAGGAAATTTGCACAACTCCCGGAATCAATTATGACACTCAGCGAGACATTGTTGACCAAACATCGAGTGTGAAAAAGTTGCTCGCGTTGATCCGTGCGTGGTGCTTCGCGGATGCTTAGAGAGCGCCGAGTAACCAAGCCAAGTTTGGCTACACCGAGGGTGCCTTGTTTGATGCAAAGTACTCCTCCGGCGTCATTGTGCCTTGTTTGATGCGCTTGATTTCAATGTGCATCTTGTCCTTATAATCAGCTGGAATGTATCTTTTATTCCAGATGTAGACGAGTTGATGCCACTCGCATCAGGATTATAAGAACCGGAAAAGTTTTCGAATTTTATCTTGACATTGCGGCGTTGTTGGCGTGGATTCCGTGCATCGCGGTGAGCTCGATCGCGCCGAGGGATGGGATGCCGAGGCGAGTAAGCGCGCCTGTCGCGCCGATGTCGAGGCTGTCCTCGATGCGGATCGTCGTCCCCGTCGTCCGGATCGTCTCCATCGTAAGGCCTCCGTGGACGCCGAGCGTCACGATCCCTGTCTCGGCGTTCATGCGCGCCGTGCTTGCGACCCGAGCCATAGACTCGATCGTACTCGGTGCGATGCTTGGCAAGGCGCGGTGGTGGGATCCAATCCGAAGGCCGATTGTCATGTTCTTCCGGATCCTGCACATTGGGATGCTCAAAGGAGGATTCATTAGAATAATCCGAGAACTCATCGTACTCGTTTTCAAACTCCGAGAACGGACTACGAGCACTTTGATGCCCGAGGTCGTCCTCAACTCTATATGCGTCGGCGTCGTAATACTTGGCCCCGTGCTTCCGCTTTGGGGTTTCGTACACATACGCCGGTGACTTGTTCTTTTTCTTCCTTTTGGGATCCCCACTCGTATGTCGACGTCTATACTCCTCGGAGTTGTAATCCTCATCGGAATATACGTCATACACTTGTGTGTCCCGATAATCTCGCGCCATTTGATAGCGATCTGCGGTCCGGGGACCACCATCATGCCAATCATATTGGCGACTTTCTTTGATCGACTCCATGCGTTGCATGGTGCCGAATTGTGACGAAGGCTGGGTGTGCTTCTTCCCCTTTGCGTTAGCACGAGCGACGTCGTCCGCGGACACGCCGAGCACGCCGTGGATTTCCGAAGCGAGGCCATGCGGCTGTGGCACGGTGTGCTTGGATTGTGTTTGGCTCGCGACCAAGAGGCGTTTGAGCTTTTCAATGCGCGCCACGGCTTCGGGGTTCCAAGCCTCTCGATTCTGGCTAGGGTTTTGGCCCTCGGTTGGGTTGTTGTTTCCACCGTCTCCCGAGTCCGAAATTGTACCTATAGTGACACCAGTCATCGAAGCAAGTAAGAAGTTCACAAGCAACTAAACAATGAGTTATGGTTTGCTTAAGTCAAGCCGACCCTTGTGTTCAAACCACACGTTGAAGGATTGGCAAGGCTAAAGGTCACTCAAACTCGATCAATGATATGGATCCGAAAATTACAATGCAAGCAAGCAAGACAAAGGCAAGTTCGAAACCAAAATCGCAAGGCAAGCAATGATATGAACGAAAGTTGTGAGATTTAGAAGCAAAAGTGAAGGATCTTGCCTTATTTTGGCTTGTGATCTTCACGAATTTTTTTTTATCCAATCGACTACGTTACCTTATTTTGGCTTTTATAGTCGAAGAACAAGTTGTTTTTTTTTTTTTAACACGCAAGTCGGACTAGGTTTTCTCCTCTAGAACCGATTCAAGCAAAGAGATAATCAACACGCAATCAATCAAACGAAGCACAAGAGAAATTGGCAAAACAAGTCCTAAGTTCATGCAACTAGCAAGACAAAGCAACAACTTCACCAAAATCAATAGATCGAATGAGTTAAGGTACGGTTGATTTTTTTTTGAATTAATTACGAAGCAAAGAAAAAATTTTGGGACCCTAGATGGCGGATATGCGAAGTGGAGGATGAATCTAGGGTTTGAATTGGCAGAAAAGACGTGTGAGAATGAACTAGAAGGGTTGAACGAGACTTACTCAAACCTTGGCTCTGATGCCAGTTGATGCGTCCCTCGTATGGGATGCTTCGGATCGATCGTTGGCTTGAGTAGTAGGTCTCCAAATTACGCGGCGGAAGACTTTGATTGGATTGAATTCGGACGAACAATGGAGAAAACTGAAAGCTTTTGCGAGTGTTGAGAAATAGAGGGGGCGGCGCAAGCACTAGGATAGAATTAAGGAGAAACCTCAACTTGAATTAAACCCTAAATGTGCGCTATCTAAAAAGATAGGCCTAATCTCTCTTATATAGAGAGGCGGCTGAAGAAATCCAAAGAAAACCCTAATATGATGGCGGCACGCCTAGGGCAAGCGTGCAAGCTTAAGGCCCATCAGCGCGGTCCAAAAGTGATCGGCTCAAGGCCCATAATTATCCTTCTAAATGCATAAAACTAACAATAGTAATGTTCCATACTAGAAAGTATGCATAAAAGTACTAAAAACGGATAGGTCGTTTGTGACTGTGCCGGGAGTGTCACGACAAGGCTGTCGCGAGGCTGGCGAGGCAGGGTCTCGGCGCTGGCGAGGTCATGGCACGGTCCCGGGCGCTGGCGAGGCCGCTGGCGAGAGGGTCTCGTGAACCTCAAATAGCGATCCATGGCACGGTGCAAGACTCGGGTCCGACGGTGGCAAGGGGTTGGAGGTTTTCCCCGTTGGCCCGAGTTGAGGTTCCTCGACGCCGAGGACGTACAAGGCGGTGTGCGTCGGCGCGGCGAGGGGCGCTCCGTGGCCTGCGGAGAGGCGCGCCACGAGAGATCGTGTCGCGTCTTGGATTGCTCGAGTTCTGGCACGAGTGATGGGGCCATCCGAGCGAAGTGTGAATGTGTCGTCCTCTTGGCTAGCATCCATGACGGGGGTCGCATCAGTTTCTTGACAACAAATAAATTTATAATCAAGACCCCGCTGAGTACAGGGGAGTCAGGTTCTTCCACGGGAGAAAGTCAGTATCAAGTTTTGTAACTTATCACGCAAGCAATCAAACAAAGAAATGGTTTTTAACAAGAGAAAGAGGAATTATAAGGTAAAGGTATCACCACAACAATAATCATGCAATGCCAACGCTATGAAACATAAAGATCATGTTTTTATCACATAAAGGGGTCAACTTTCGTCAACCTAAGCAAGTAAATCAGCTAACTTTCGTTCAATCAACAAACTTACTATCTAATCTCTCCTACCTCAACTAGGATAGATCCGCTTTCGCTTCAAAACCCTACATTGACTATTCTGATTCAAATTTTATGCTTTTGCTTCAACTATGAATGAGAAATTCCTTTCAACTTTCGTTTCAAGGGTTAAGAAGAAGAGTATAGATTCATGCAATAAAAACAATCATGACATGATCATAAACAAGCATGCACAACCACTATTGGGTTCACCCCCAACCTTAGAGAGAAAACACTACTCACCATTCATACCTGAAAACATTAAAACTGAATTAAAAAGAAAGCTTACAATTTTGAATCCAAACAAACTCGTCTTGCAAGTAACTCCACAAATCAATTCCTCTCTCTCTCCACACGCCTCTCTTCTCAATGCTGGAAAATGCGTCTATAGCCAGGACCGTTGGCCACGCGATAAGCCACAAAGTTAGCCAAGAAACAGCCTTCCCCGTAGCGGTAGTCACCAGTTTTCCCAGGACGAAAAGTTTGTGGTTAAAACGCTCGCGGGTATAGCATAGCGTTAACACTACCCACAAACTTTTGAGTCGTGCCTATTTAACCACAATATTGGGTACAAAAATCACGTCCTGCTAAATACATGGTATAGCCAGAGACACTTTGTGGCTAAGTTTGAGTCTATTTTACCAGAAAGTTAGTATCAAAGTATTTTTCTGGCTAAATTCGGGAGAAATAAATGATGTTCATCATCCACATGTCGTGGACATTTAGTATCAAAGTTTTCCTCGAATAAATTTGGTGGATAAAGTTGTCCCTATTTAGCTTCGAAATTTGCTTTGAATATATACAGCGGCAAAATTTGTGGTCATATTTAGGCTTTAGCCAAGACTTTGTTGTTCCTACATTTGAGGCTACATGAGATCATGTTGTAGCTATTTCATGGCCAAATATGTATATAATTACATATTTCGAAATAATAAATCCAAGAAATTATAATTTTGAAGAATATCTATATATAGATTAACTAATTTTCCAATATAAATAAAATATACAAAATTCACATGACTTTTCAACCATACATGGGACAAAGAGCAACTAAACAACAAATGCCCCTATAATTACATACACATTCAACTGATGCTTCTAACTTATGAATCTACAATTCCCCTTCCCCTATAATCCTATGTATAAATATCTGATCATCCCAAGTTCCCAATAAAATTTAACACTACACATTGTAATCAACCTAACAATACTGATATATTTCTTAAGAATCACCATGGACCAGTTTGTGTTCTCCTCAAGCATCTTCTTTTGGCTCCATATTGAGCATCCATCATCTCTAATGCTTGTTATTAAGCCCCAACAGAATTGTGTTACAAAATCACAATCAATTGAATCAACAAGTATCATCAAACTTGAGAGTTGAGACCATTAGAGAGCAAATCTTTTAAATGTTGTCATCAAATTAGCAAGACTTAAACTTGGCAAAATGAAAAGTAAATTCGAAACAAGTAGACAGAGATCTTACAGATATATATATATATTCAAAGGACTTAGATTTGTTTCCATCAAATTAGGAGTGTTACCTAGATACACTATGCTTTCGATCATACGCATCTCGTTGCAATGGATCACTCAAAGCTTGATAAGCTTCACCTAATCCCTTCATATCAATGGAAATTCCACAATTTCAACTTACAGCTGAGGATATTCAGAGGTGCATGTTCAATGAAATTCAAGCCTGGTTTGAACTCTACAGAGGAATAAGAGCTCAAAAAGGCTAAGTGAAATTAGTTGAACAGAAAAGGAAAAGTAGGAAATGTGAAAGGAAGGCCCATGGTCATGATCTGCACTCACCTTTACCTTTATTTCATCATACAACTTTTTCTCCCAAGCCAATAATTTATCCAACACTGTTGGCATGGATTTTATGTAGCAACTACAACAAACACATAAACAACGTTTAAAAACTACAAATACTAACTAATGAGACTCCTTATGAATCATCCTAATTCTTAATATAGACCATATAATCATCAATTCTTATCACAACCACTTTGCATCATATAATAATGCATAAAGGAAATAGGGACCAGTCAAGGATTTTCCTTGTATCAGCACCTCATCTCAACCACTTTGCTCATATCACTTCTGTTTTCGGCTTCAAATCCACCTACCAAACACAAGTAATTTAACCCTAATTGCTTTCTAAAGAACAATAAAGAAGCTTCATAAGTTAACTACACGGGAGGGAGGCTGCCATCACTGGCGACCGGAAATTCTCAGCGAGGCGCTGGCGGCAAAGAACAAGTGGAAATTTGTATCTTTCTCAATTGAGAAATAAGAACCACGGTTGACATAATAGACATTAGAAAATAAAATTCAACTAAGAGAGACAAGTTCAAACCGATCAATTTTGGAGACAAACTTGTAGACTTTGACGAGGCATAGAAGGTATGCCGGCGGTGAAGACTCCGAATTCTTTCTTCCCGAGTCCGTCGTTTTAGTCCATAGGCAGAACGGAGATCAAGTGGCCTATTTAGGACATGACGATCTCAATTGTACGCTATAAGCCACTACCATCCACCGCCATGTGAAGGAATTTCAAGCTTACAATTTCATTCCGTCTTTCTGGGTCCGGGTTTCCTGAAGGTGGAGGAGGAATAGACTCATCAATCATCAGGTTTTGGCACGAGGAGGGAGAGAGAGCGGGGGGAAGGGTGTGTGGTTCTTAGATCTAGGAGTGAATGATAGAGGTGGAGAACGACGATACATTCGAGCTTTTGGGATCAACCATTGGTGGTTGTGGAGTGATTGCCGAAGAGGGAGGATGATACGATCCGGTCCTAGACCTAGATCGATCAAGGCGAACCTGAGTTTACCCAAGCCGTGGCGTCCTCCTTGGCAATGAACCCTATCGAAGAACCCACGCCACGCCCGCAGAAGACAACCATCTCGGAGCGCGACCGCAGAATGACGACGTTCTTGGGCGCGGGCTAGGCCCCGAGAGCACGACCGCGCTCTTTCGGGCCAAACCGCGCCCCGGTTGACGGTGTTCCGAGTCTCGTTCGAGCATGTGTGTGACTTTCCGAGGCTCGGGTCTTCGGGTTTCTATCTTAATTATGATATCGGGTTTTTAAGTGGAACAATTACTTTATTTAGTATTATTATTAATTCCATTATTTATTTTAATTAATGAGTTTGGTTGGGCTTGCATGCTTGGGCCCATCTTAATTAGGGTTTTTAGGTTAGACCTAGTTTTCTATTTAAATTGTCAGACTCTCATATTTTCAGTTACGCTTGAATGAATTGAATTTGCCTTTGTTGAATCGAGTTTCTCTTCCCTAGGCATCAGGCGTCACAATCCTTCTTTCCTTCTTCCAATCGCCCTACAATCATTCTGAGGTTTTGCTTGTCGGAATCAACACCATATCGAGACGCTGCTAGAACCCTAGCGTCGTACCATTAATCTCAAATCGCGCACCCCTACGTGCCCTATCTCGCTTGCTTCCGCTCCATCGTTCATTCGAAATCGTGACGTGATTCAGAATACGAGACGCCGGTCCTTGTAGCGAGGCGAAACGCATCAACTGGTATCAGAGCCATCGTCTTGTAAGTCTCCTGATTCGATCTTTGAACCTTCGCCCCAATATCCGTCCATCATCCTCGTGAGTTCGGTTATCTATCAAAAAAAAATCGATCGGTTTAAAAAAAAGGGATTGCCGATCTGCAAAAAAAAAATAATTCCACCATATCTTTGCCCACTTGTGCGTGATTGATATTATTGCCAAAATAAATTCTTGCCATCTTCCCTCTGTATGTGCACAAGATCATTGCCAAATTCGTTATGTGGTGTATTGAGATATTTCTTTCCCAATCTTCCTCTGCATGTGAATCTTTGCATAGAGATATATTCCAATTCGGTTGAGATATTTGTTTACCGAGTTTTTATCACTTGGCCTTATTTTCTTTGGTGAGATTTAAATAAAAAAAAGAGTTGATGTAATTAAAAAAAAAGAGATAGAGTCGAGCATATTAAAAAAAAAAGAGAAGAAAAAAAATTCGTTTTGTTTTGTATCGGCCTAGGTATATTTGTTTGTTGGCCGAAAGTTTGTGTATTTTGGTAACCTTGAGTTATCGTACCGATTGGGATAGTGCACTCAACCCAACTGCTTTGATGGAGTCATTGTCTGTAAGACAAGAAATTGCTCTTTAAAGGCAACAAATGGCTGAATTACAAGCTCGTCTTGACGCCCAATTTGCATCCCTTGCTCCGCCACAGACATCGGCTCCAATACCGCAACCGGGCGTCAACACCTCAAGCTCGACACAAGATCCGGCCTTGGTTGGCCACTTGGCGTTACAACAACGACCTCCTCCTACAACCGGGAATATCCAAGACACATCCGTTTGGAAGAACGAGCCCGTTTTGGATCGTGAGCCCGATTGGGATAGTGAGCCCATTTGGGATAGCGGGCCCATTTGGGATAGCGAGCCTGTCTTTGATGAGCCGAGTTTACCGCCTCCATCTCCTTGTCAAATGCTTTTGCTTCCTACAACAGTCGAGCCATTGCCTATCGTCGTCGTGCCCGTACTTGATTTTGTGCCATCTTCGACACCAGAGTTTGTTTTGCCTACTATAGGCGTTCCGATAGACAACGCCGAGCTTGACGATATTTTTGTGTTGCCTGCTGCTCTCTGCCTCTCCCCGGACCCACCGAGCTCGAAGCGAGGACGCTTCGATCCATTCGTTCTTTTTTCTCTGACAGATGGTCAGAACTTCATCTGGGTTCAAATCCTACTGAGAGGTCCACTAGAGATCTAAAGTTTTATAAGTTGACTGAATCAAATTCAATTTGTCTCGTTCGATTTCAGAATATCCATTCGCTCGAAACTGATCTGCTTCCGCTTCATTCGAAGAGCCCAACCCAAGCGTGAAGAAGCAGCAGTTCTTTGGTCCCATTTTGCCCTTGGGGCCAAAGAGATTACAAAGTTCATGATTAGATTAAATTCAACCAATTCTTTGTCTCGCGAATGCTAGAATGCCTCAACTAGAACTCATTGCATGAACATCTTTTTACTATAGCCTTTCACAAGAAAAACTTTTTTATTTGAATCCCCGAGCCTTTCATTTTGAATTGAAGTAAAGATCTTTATCAAAAACGGGATATTTTTTTAGTTAGAATTGGTTAGTTGTACCTATTCTAAGGGACGGAGGATAATGCGATCCGGTCCTAGACCTAGATCGATCAAGGCGAACCTGAGTTAACCCAAGCCGTGGCGTCCTCCTTAGAAACGAACCCTATCGAAGAACCCGCGCCACGCCCGCAGAAGACAACCATCTCGGAGCGCTGGAAGAACGCCGGGAGTACGACCGCGCTCCGGCCGCAGAATGGCGACGTTCTTGGGCGGGTCTAGGCCCCAAGAGCGCGACCGCGCTCTCCCAAGCCAAACCGTGCCCCGGTTGACGGTGTTCCGAGTCTCGTTCGAGCATGTGTGCGACTTTTCGAGGCTCGGGTCTTTGGGTTTCTATCTTAATTATGTTATCGGGTTTTTAAGTGGAACAATTACTTTATTTAGTATTATTATTAAGTCCGTTATTTATTTTAATTAATGAGATGGGTTGGGCTTGCATGCTTGGGCCCATCTTCATTAGGGTTTTTAGGTTAGACCTAGTTTTCTATTTAAATTGTCAGACTCTCATATTTTCAGTTACACTTGAATGAATTGAATTTGCCTTTGTTGAATCGAGTTTCTCTTCCCTAGGCATCAGGCGTCACAATCATTCTATCCTTCTTCCAATCGCCGTACAATCATTCTGAGGTTTCGCTTGTCGGAATCAACACCATATCGAGACGCCGCTAGAACCCTAGGGTCGTACCATTAATCTCAAATCGCGCGCCCCTGCGTGCCCTATCTCGCTTGTTTCCGCTCCATCGTTCGTTCGAGATCGTGACGGGATTCAGAATACGAGACGTCGGTCCTTGTAGCGAGGCGAAACGCATCAGAGGAGAGAGAGGCCGAGAATGGAGATGGCGGCGGATTTGGTGAGAGACGAATACGCCATTAGGGTTAGAAGGGACGCCCAAAATTTTAGAAGGGAAAAAGAAAATAAGGGAATGATTTTTAGAAGTCAACTAGTCCAAAACTTTCATCCCGCCCAAAATTTCATTTAATCAAATATTCCCTCCTTATTCCGCCCAAAATTTTATTTAACTAAAATATTCCTTCCTTAGTCCGCCCAAATTTTTTTTAACCAAATATTTCTTTCTTTTCCCTCTAAATAAAATATTCTAGACAATTATGTTAGCAATTATTTTAAAAAAAATAAACCAAATAAACTTTTTTATATACAAATAATCTAAATAATAAAAACACTTTCCTATCTGAAAGGACAATAAATTAAAGTGTGAAATTGAAAATTTTATATATAAACTGATATTAATCTAATATGAAAATAAGATAAATCTTCCATAAGATAAATCAAAGTGCGAAGTTACAACTTTTTAATTTGTATACCTTTTGGGGGGGGGGGGGGCGCGTTGCCCCCTAGACCCCTAACTTGGTTACCGGTCAGCGAGACCACCGTCGTGGGGCATTCCGCCCCCGAACCCTCGAAAGGTACTTATCAACATCAAGAATATGAAGTAATATAACGATATCTTTTAACAATGAACAACTCTAAATGAATATAACGTTTTCTTATAAGAATGAACGATTCTAACTGAATATAACGAATCCTTATAAGAAGGAACGATTCTAAAGGAATATAACGATTTCTTATAAGAATAACCTATTTTAGAAGAATATAACAATTTCTAATAAGAATGAACAATTATAAAGAAATATAACGATTTCTTATAAGAATGAATGAATCTAAAGGAATATAATGATTTCTTATAAGAATGAACGACTCTATAGGAATATAAGGTTTTCTTATAAGAATGGACGATTCAAAATGAATATAATGATTTCTAATAAGAATGAACGATTCTAAAGAATACAACATTGTATTATAAGAATGAACGATTCTAAAGGACATAGATGACTACTTATAAGAACGAACTACTGTAAAGGAATATAACATTTTCTTATATGAATGAACAGTTCTAAAGGAATTAAATGATTACTTATAAGAATGAACGACTCTCACGGAATGTAACATTTTCTTATAAGAATGAACGACTCTAAAGGAATATAACGATTTCTTATAAGAATGAACCATTTTAAAGGAATATAATGATTTCTAATAAGAATGAACAATTATAAAGTAATATAATGATTTATTATAAGACTGAAGGATTATAAAGGAATATAATGATTTCTCATAAGAATGAACGATTATATAGGAATATAATGTTTTCTTATAAGAATGAACGATTCTAAATGAATATAACTTTTTCTTATAAGAATGAACGATTCTAAGGAATTATAATTTTTCTTATTAGAATGAACGACTCTAAAGGAATGTAACGTTTTCTTATAAGAATGAACGACTCTAAAGGAATATAACGATTCTAAAGAATGAACGATTTCTTTACATACGTTCATTTAGGGTTTAGGGTTTAGGGTTTAATCGTTCATTCTAAAGAAAAATGTTATACCATGATATTTCTACATAAATTTTGGAAAATGTTATCTATCTATATAAAATATAAAGCAGAAAAATTTGCCCATTTATTACTAGCCATTTAATAATATACTCATTAGTTTTAAAATTATTATACTCTTTACCCTTATTATATGTATTGGGTGGTTTCTTTTGGTTTCCATTTACTCATTAATTTTACAATTAATATACTCTGTACACTTATTATATGTGACTTTTGGTTTTTTATTGAATTAAAAGGTTAGTAAGGAAACCAAAAGGAGTTACATATTAGGCGAGTTAATACGTATTTTAAATTCTCAAGATTCTTATTCTCTTATAAATACCAATTAGGAGTTAGAGAGTTGATGACTTCTATTTTTCCGGGTTGGGAGACAGATGAGATTCATTGTAATTTGCTCTTTTGATCAAATTGTTTAATTTCTTTTATATGATTGCACATTCATATTTTTTATTTATTAAAAAAGGTTCAAGCTAATCCATATATAGCAGTCTTGAAATCATTGCTATCCTCTTTTTATCAAATTCATATTTTCTATTTTTTCTTTAATTGCTATTGTATGATTTTAAAAAAAATATTCACGTTTAGGGAAATCCGCTATTGTGTGATTTTGAAGAAAATTATTCACTTTTAGGGAAATCAAAGGTACATAAAAATGATTCAAACCAAAAATTTGAAACTCATTTGACTTTTTTTTTTTAGAAAACATGTGTATCCATTTGAATCAGTTTAAATTATATTTTATTTAGTTACTAAACTAAATACATTTATTTGCTCATGATGCACAACATGACTTTTCAGCCATATATAGGTGGAGATAAATTGTTAATTTCATAGAAAAAAGAGTAGAGAGTATATTCAAACACTTTTTGTCATTTTTGTATGTGGAGAAACAAAGACAATGGTCTCATATCATATTTGGCAAGCTTGACTTCCTACTAATTACCATTCAAAGAAAATGTCATATCCATTCTTTTAGTATATCACCATAAAGAACTTTTTTGCATGTCTATAATGAATTTATTTACATATATATATATATATCTATTATATGTCCAAATGTCCTTAAAGTCTAGGTGAATTACCCTCATCATCAACATTATATCATGCTTTACAAGATCAAAATTGGATATAAAATGATATTTTTCCTCTCTGAAAGAGCCATTATATATATATATATATTAATCTTTACTAACTATCTCTTCATATGTAGATATAATTGATTAACACTCATGTATGTAGAATATAAATAAAGTTTATATAAATAGTATTGGTTTAGTACTATCTAAAAGAGTATAAATCAATAATTTTAACATTCAATTAGTAAATTAAGCTCATATCAATAAAATCCAATGTATTCAAATTATAATTACGTCCAATTTCTGTATCATAAATGTTATTTGCATATTTATATAAATAATAGTCTTTAAATATTGTTTCATAAACTTCTTCAACTATTTAGTTAAAATTAAAGTAATAAAAATTCAAGTTACAAATAAAGGGTTAAAAATCTAATCTTGTCCAACGGACGGGTAAACTTTCTAGTACCATTCTAAAGGAGGGAAAGAAAATAAATTTATTTGGTTGCGCTTTAATTAAAAACACTTATTCCATGATATTTCTACATAAATTTTATTGTTTATAATATTATAATTTTTAAATAATAACTAAGACTCATACAATTTTAATTAAAAACACTTATAATGTTTTCATAAACCAAATTATTCTATAAAACTAATCATGTGGTTCGATAGCTAGTTTATTTTTATAAAGTACATATGCGAAGAATAAATCTCTTAAAAATATATGATAAAATACCTTAGATTATATAAAGGCCAAAACCAGAACCTTTTACCATATTTTAATCCTTTTTACTCGATTCGAATTAATCTAAGTCGACATGAAATTATTATTTAAAAAATAATAAATTATACAAAAATCATATGTTATAGCTTCATAAAATCATAAAAATGATAAGATCTACGGAATTGGTTTATTTACATTTTTATAAACCCAAAAAAAGGTGAACCAGAAAATTTTAATTAAAATCGAAAAAAAGGAAACAGGTTGAAGATGATTTTGTCACACGAGAGAAATTAAATACAACTCTTTCCCTTTTAAGTTTGAAAGAGTGGTTGGCATAACTGGTTCGGGTGTCTTTGGGTGTTTAGGTTTGAGAAGTTATGGGTTCTACTCTTGGGGATAGCAATCCCCCGTTTTTTTAACAACCTTTCTTTTTCATTTATATAAATCTAGAATGGAGATTTATTTGTTAGAAACGAATTTTTTTTCCAACCTTACCTTTTCACTTATATAAATCTAGAATGGAGATTCATTTGTTAGAAACGAAATGAAGAACTCCTGGCTAATCTCAAGAACTCGTGGCTTGTATTGTGGTTGTTTTTGTAGATTTCTCACGAACTGAAGAACTCGTGGCTAATCTCAAGAACTCGAGGCCAGTCTTGTGGTTGTTTCCATAGATTTCTCACGAAATGAAGAACTCGTGGTTAATTTCGTGACTATTTTTGTAGTTTTTTCCAAACAAACAAAGTTAGACATGAAATGAAGAACTTTTCTATCCTTAATAAAAAAACTCATTAATTTGCGTCATATTGGCCACAAACTTAGAACAGGATCTATCTACGTAAGTCAATCGCGGCAATATAGCCGCAACACATATTTGTATGGTTATATGGCCACAAAGTTTTAATCGAACTTGGCTGCGTGATTATTTCGCGACAAGTTTTCCATAAATTTAGAACCGAATTTAGCTTCGTAATATATTCGCGTCAATATAGCTTCAACTATAGCCACAACCCAAATTTTCATGGCTATATGGGCACAAACTTAGAATCGAACTTAGCTGCATGATTATTTCGGGACAAATTTGCCATAAATTTAGAACCAATTTTAGCTTCGTAATATATTCGCGTCAATATGGCCATAACTATAGCCACAACCCATAATTTCATGGCTAGCTGTGTGTTTATTTCACGACAATATTCCCACACATGTAGCAACAACCGTGAATTTCATGGGTAAACAGCCAGAAAATTTGAGATTTGTGGGAGATGTTGTGGCAGTTTTCCTGCAAACTTACCCACACAAGATATTCCTGGCTATATGCGCGTTTTCTAGTAGTGTCTCCCCTTACTTGCTCTCCAAGGCAATTGATTGTGTCGTGGATAAACAAAAGGTAAACAAGAGTAATTATAGAGAATCTAATCTATCTTAAATCTATCTCTAAGGAAATAAATCTTCTACTAAGATATATCCCTTCTATCATCTAATAACATAAATTGAAACAAGATAAAAGCCTTTTAATTACGCCGAATCTGTCTTCGCTACGACACGGGGTGCCTCGGTACCGACCTGAGAGCCTCGTTACCGAGTTGTGACAACACTACGAACAGCCTTGAGTAAAACTTGCGTAGCGGGCTCGTTACAACTCCATTTGACTCGATTCTTTTTCCTATGTTCTTGTAACGAATTTCTCTATCTCTTTCCAAGCTCACACTTGATCTTCAATGACTTTATGAACTTTATTCCTTGAGCTTTTCCTTAGGTGTTTCTCCTCAGTTTTGCTCTTTTTCTCAAAAGTGCTCCAAATATCTTCTAAAAACCTACAAAACACCACCAAAGCTTATGTAGACTTCATATCTTAAGGAAATACGAAAATCTACACAAACGAATCAAAACAAAACACAATATTAAAAGAAAAAGACTCAAACTCCCTAAAAACACACCCTAAAAACACACCCTTAAAACACAACTAAAAAGGCGGACATCACCGCTCACATATATTTATACAGGAATGAAATTGGGCCTCACATACAGATAAATTGTATCCCAGCACAATTGAATTTGTGTGTTACAATTCTAGAAGATACAATTTGAATAGGTGGAAGTAGTAGCCATATATATAGACACATATGGGTAGTCAAATGTGTAGTTATATATATATACATACATATATATATATATATATACCCATATAAATAGACACATAGTGACAATTCATCTAATGAATTAGGATTATGACTTAATATGCAAGTATAAATTTGGATAGACATCTTTGACTTTTAAGTCGGTGACATGTGTATTGTCCAAACAAATTATCGTAGACTAATTCGAAGAGCCCAAAAACACCGTAATTGTGTGCCACACTGTTATATATAACAATGTAAGGAATTTGAATTGAAGTTGTACTAACAAATGAATAGTAGACAATGACAAACAAACACAAAGGTTATATATAATAACATAAGGACTTCAAATTTAAATTGTACATTACTCCCTCTGATCTTAACATAAAAATTATTGCGTGCAAATAAAAAAAATTGCAAAGTATGTGACTTGCTGAAAGTCGTCATGCCAAATCAAAAATAATCCCTAATTACTCAACTAGTATAGTTGGTAAGTCGGGGTCGTACCCAAGAGACAATTGTAATTCAAAGTAATATTGTTATCAACTTAATAGTAACAAAAAGGGGATTTGTGAATTGTAAATTAAAACTAGGGAAGATAAAAACAAAACAATCAATTAACCAACGCAAATGTTGGATTTTTATCAATTAAGAAAAAATAATCTTATTCAAATATCCACTTTCTTTCTCAAATTATTGATCGTAGATTCAAACAAGTTATTTCTTTTTTATTATTCCTATCCTGATCATTTATGAAACATGGCAATGAGACATGCTAACTTAACATCCAAAGAATTCATAAAACAATCATAAATCATAAGGATATTAGCAATGAGAACAAGTATAAACAAGATACATGCAATTGAATTCCAACGAGTCAAACAATCAACATGTATTCAAATCTGTTTCTCACTTGTTTTAGTCCAACGAGTCCTAAACCAATTGAGCTGCTACAAAGATTTGGTTTTACTAAGAGAAAACCTATATCTAGCAATAAAGAGTATTAATTCCAACAATGTGATCAATCAAGTAGAAATCAACACATTATTAATTATGCACAAGAGAATTGAAATAATCTGTAGAAATAAACCTGAATAGAAGAATCTGACAACAACTTGAGTCTGAAAAGCTTCAGCTTGAATAAGATCTAAGAGTTTAATTCTTCGTGAAACGGAGAATACAAAAGTCTGGAATAATGCAAATTAGGTCTAAGAGAGGTCTCTAAATAAAGGCTGAAAAATAGGTATAAGTAGTCTCTAAAAACATGAAAGAATAAGATAGAAGGAAACTAATATAATTCATAGATAGATAAAGAAATCGACGTCTCGGATTTTTGCTGGCGTGGAAAACCGCGGGCGCGGTGAGTAATGGACGCGATCACGGACCTACTTCTGACAGAATTTTGACGGTACTTTCGGAAGCTGTTTTGACCCACTTAGAGATGGAATTTCGACTCGGAGTAAACGGAATTGTTGCTATTCGAGTTAGCTTTCCAATGATACCAAATTAATCTTCATCCGACCACCGTAGCTCCTGAAATAAGTGTCACAAGAAAGTGGTCTCGAAACAACAACTTCAATGAATGTCCCGAATTTAAGCATTCTTTTCCACAACCTCTTGGGCCTTAATGATCATCAGAAATGGCTTGAATATCCTTAGAAAAGACACTTGAATACTTCCAATCTTAAATCCTTCAACTTAACCAATCCTTACTCCTTAAAACGACCTAAAAACACGAGATTGTATTCTAAATTGTTGGGACGTTGTTGGGACCTCTGGTTCTAAACAACGGATTAACGATGTAATTCTCTCTAAGTTTTGATAATGACAAACACCATAGGAAATTAATGTGGTTTGTTCAAGTATTTCTAAGGAACACAGGTACAACCAAGAACTCTTATGAATGACCAAAAGCCAGTGCAGGCCAGAATGAAGAGTTCCCATCAAGGGAACTCTGAAGAGGAAAGTTCCCATGAAATGGGAACTCCCAGAAACAATCAAGAGAACACAAGCTTACAATGATGAAAAGTTTCCATCAAGGGAACTCTGAAGAAGACAGTTCCCATGACATGGGAACTCACATGTGAGGACAACGACCGTTCAGCGTAGATCGCGGGATTCTATCTCAGACAGCCCGAGGGAACAGTTTGAGGATCAGACTGTCACGCTTCATCCAACGGTCCGATTGATCCAAGAAGTTGACCTAGTTCAAACCAAAGTCACATGTGAAGAAAGTACAGCTTGGGCATCAAGCAAAGGGCATTTTGGACACAAACGAAAGATGCGACTGCCCAAGCTCAATGGACTATAAAGCCAAATGAATAGTACTCGGTCTGAGTACTTCTCACAGAACTTACAAACACCCACATCAGAGAAAAGAAAGAAAAGGAAGAGAAGTCCCCGCCGACGAGTGTGTGATCTCGACCACGGTGAAGCTGAAGTTCCCAGGAGCAAGGGAACTGAGAAGTCAGCGTAAGGTTTGAGTTACTTGTGTTTTGGTGTTGTGAGCTTAGGAACTCAGTTGAGAGGATTTACTAGTGTTGCTAGAGTTAGGAAGAACTTGTAGGAACAGAGAAGTGTAAATCCGGCTGTGTAACTAAGGAACAAAGCCATCAATATAAGTGAGTCATTCAAAATCCTCCAAGCGGAGGTAGAGGTTTACCCATACAACTAGTTGGTTGTAGTGGGGTTCCTCTATAAAGGAACTGTGCCTTTTACTGTCTTTATTACTTGCGATTATTTACTTCCGCTGCCTTGGGAACAACTTAATTGCCAGTTCCCAAGCTCACTGCTAACCGATTACGATCCAATAATTGGTATCAGAGCTTGCGCTCTAGATTTGTGTTAGCATCGCAGGTATCAAAATGGCTCAGGAACTTACTCAGGTGGGGAACAATACCAGTAAGCCGCCAAGGCTTATTACAGGAAGATTTGAAAGCTGGCAACGCGATATGGAGGATTGGATGCGTGGCCAAGACTACCAAGCCTGGTTTGTCATCGAGAGGGGGAACTTCGAAATCGATCCACCTATTGTCAACGACCTCTCAAAGTGGGGTCCCAACGAGTACAAGTGCATGGAGGCAAACTACAAAGCCAAACAGTACCTAAAGAGGTCCATGTGCGTACAAGATTGTGACAGGGTTGCAAACCTTGACACAGCTAAGGAAATGTGGGAAGCCATCCAACAAATGCACGTTGGGAACTCAGATCTCAGAGAAGATCTTCAGATGAATGCAAAAAGAAAGTTCTACAACTTCCAAATGGAAATGGGAGAGTCCGTCGATAGCTACCAATCCCGGTTTCAAGGACTTTGCACTAAGATGGAAGGATTGGGGATCACAAAAGAAGAAATCACCCACAAAATGAAGGTCCAACAGCTCTTCAATGGATTGACTGGAGAATGGGCAAACGAGAGAACGATGTTCAAGGAAAACCCAGAAAATCGAACACTTATGCTCCATCAAGTGTTTGGAAAGCTAGTGGGACATGAGAAGAGGAAGATCGATGATAAGGAACAAACTCGAGCTCATCGAGGGATCGCACTCAAGATCGAAAAGATGCTCAAATCAACCCAAGAACAACATGAAGACTCCAAAGAAGAAGAGGATGAAGAGCTAGTTCTTGTAACAAAGGCTCTTCGAAATTTCTACAAAGGAAAGTCTCAACGGAACAGTGGGAACTGGGGAAAGGGACAGAGTTCCCAAAGAAAGCCCACAGAGAAGGATCTCTCAGAAGTGACTTGCTACAAATGCAACAGGAAAGGACATTTTGCGAAGGAATGTCCACAAGGAACTGATGGCAGGAAGCAAGGAAAGAAGGCCTACATCGCTACTTGGAGCGATGATGAAGACGAAGATCCTAAAGCATGGGCACTCCCAGACATGTGTGGCATGGCCATAGGAGAAACCACTGGGGAACAACCCAGTGAGGTAACCACTGAAACTGTTCTTGATTCCTTGAGTAATTATGAAAAACCTGAATTGTTGAAAATTCTTTCAAGTCTTGTTAAAGATAACATAAAACTGCAAAACAAGTTGGAAAAACAGGAACACATAAATTCTCAATTAGTTGGTCTTGAGCCCTGTCCCAACTGCATATCCCTTCTAGAAAAACTCAAGTCCCATGTGTCTCACATCGTAGATCTAGAGAGAGAAATCAAAACTTTAGAGAAAGGTGAGAACACCCTCCTGCAAAACCTGAGTAAGACTCCCGAACATACTGAAGCCTCTAGTTCCCAAATTAAGTTTGTCCCAGCCAAACATGGCATAGGATACAAAGGTGAGTGCTCCAAGAACAGAAAGTCACCCCTGAGCGAACATGAGATCCATGAGTGTAGGGACTTAGAACTCCAGTGCGAGAAACAGAAAAATGCTCATCTCGAGGAGAAAATCAGGGTCCTAGAGAGTGGAAACAATGGTGAGAAAGACTACTATACTGGGAACTCTGGACATAGAATCTATGTCAAAATTGCTAAGGGAAATGGGTCTCGGGTGTACAACAAAGAAACCATGGATAGGAACCGTATCCAGAGACCACACCCAAAATACTACCTGGGAGAATACTACAAGACATGTTGGCACTGTGGTGCTCATGGGCACTACAAGGATGCATGTCCCAAGAAGAGAGCCCAAACCCCTAGAATCCATGAGTTCCCAAACAGACAAAAACGTCATGCTCATCACCAAAGGAACTCCAACTCTCAAAATTTCAAAGACATCAACATTTCTGACTATATCTTGAATGAAAATGTTTTCCCTTGCAAGGGACCTGGCAAGAGTCATCTTGCCTGGGTCTCAAAACACTAAGTTTTCTTTGTAGGTGGCAGTGAGAGGGAACAGTACATGGTTCATAGATAGTGGATGCTCGAACCATATGACAGGAAACAAGGATATCCTCATCTCACTCCACACTCATGCCGAAGGAGGCCACGTCTCATTTGGCAACAAGAACAAGGGAGAAGTTATTGGAAAAGGAGAAGTGTTGCTCAATAGATCTATCAAAGTTAGCAACATAAATCTGGTAAAGGATATGGGATACAACCTGCTGAGTGTCTCCCAGATGTGTGATCAAGGGAACAACATCGTCACTTTCGACTCAGATGAATGTCTCGTCATCAGCAATGTGTATGTGGTGGACACCAACTTTGAACCACCAATGAAGCTGTGCCTTGCGAGTTCCCAAGATGACACGGAACTCTGGCATCGAAGACTGGGACATGCTGGTGTATATCAAATCCTGAAGCTCTATCTCCAGGATCTGGTCATTGGTCTTCCACGGATCAATCTCGAAGGGGTCAAAATGTGTGAAACATGTGTTCGAAACTCGGAGTTCCTAAACTTCTGTGAGCAAAATGGGATCTCTCACAACTTTTCAGCTCCTCGCACTCCTCAGCAAAATGGAGTGGTCGAGAGAAAGAACAGAACTTTGGAGGACATGGCTAGAACCATGATGATCGAAAGTGGAGTTCCTGAGTACTTCTGGACTGAAGCCATCTCCACAGCTACATAAATCATGAATCGAGCCATGACAAGGCCCCTGATCAACAAGACTTCCTATGAGCTCATCAAAGGGAGAAAACCAAACATCTCACACTTGAGAACATTTGGTTGCACATGTTTTGTTCACAACAACGGCAAAGACAATCTTGGCAAATTCGACCCCAGAAGCGACGAAGGGATCTTCCTGGGATACTCATCACAAAGCAAGGCTTACAGGGTCTACAATAAAAGAACCAAGAAGATAGAGGAAAGCATTCATGTCGTCTTCAATGAAAAGTCTGTAAAGATGGGAACCGAGACCGAAGGGAAGGGAACTCTGTTCAAGCTAGTCAGACATGAAGACGATGATGATGACGAGGATCAGCCAAGGAAAAGGGATGAAGACTATCCAAGTGCAAGCAATATCCCACAACCAGGGAACAACGACGAAGGTCCAACCCTCACTGATCAAACCTCCCTCGAGGCTCCTTCCTCAGAAGAACTACAAGACACCTCCAACTCTCTCGAGGTTCCCTCTTCAGGGAACAACTCTGCTGTCCCCCAAGACAACACTCTGTCAGAATCAAGTATTCAAGGGGAACAAAGAGGGAACCTGCCAGAAATCTCTGAAGAAACATCAAATGAAGAAGCTGAAGATGAGAGTTCCCATAACGAAGAAACACCAACTGAGGATGATACACATGCAAAGGAACTCACTCATACAAGAACCTTTCAACAAAGGAAGGACTACCCCCTTGAGAACATCATCTCCCCTCTCGATAAAGGTGTGCAAACTCGTTCCTCTCTCAATAATTTTTGTACTTTTAACGCGTTTGTTTCAATGGTGGAACCCAAAAATATCAAAGAAGCATTAAAGGACCCAGATTGGATTCAAGCCATGCAAGAGGAACTCCACCAATTCGAGAGGAACAATGTTTGGAAGCTAGTTCCTAGGCCCAAAAACAAGAACGTCATAGGAACTCGATGGGTCTTTAGGAACAAGCTCGATGATACTGGAGCTGTAGCAAGGAACAAGGCTAGGTTAGTAGTACAAGGATACAGGCAAGAGGAAGGGATTGACTACGATGAGACCTTCGCACCAGTTGCCAGGATAGAGGCAATCAGACTCCTCATCGCCCATGCCGCTCACAAGGGATTCAAACTTTATCAAATGGATGTGAAAACAGCCTTCCTCAATGGACATCTCAAGGAAGAAGTGTATGTGGCCCAACCTCCAGGATTCGAAGATGAGAAACTGTTGGATCGTAATGGGTTAGCAGTGAGCTTGGGAACTGGCAGTTAAGCTGTTCCCAAGGCAGTGGAAGTAAATAATCGCAAGTAATAAAAACAGTTAAAGGGACAGTTCCTTTATAGAGGAACCCCACTACAACCAACTAGTTGTATGGGTAAACCTCTACCTCCTCTTGGAGGATTTTGAATGACTTACTTATATTGATTGCTTTGTTCCTTAGTTACACAGCCGAATTTACACTTCTCTGTTCCTACAAGTTCTTCCTAACTCTAGCAACACTAGTAAATCCTCTCAACTGAGTTCCTAAGCTCACAACAGCAAAACACAAGTAACTCAAACCTTACGCTGACTTCTCAGTTCCCTTGCTCCAGGGAACTTCAGCTTCACCGTCGTCGAGATCACACACTCGCCGGCGGGGACTTCTCTTCCTTTTCTTTCTTCTCTCTAATGTGGGTGTTTGTAAGTTCTGGGAGAAGTACTCAGACCGAGTACTATTCATTTGGCTTTATAGTCCATTTGTCTTGGGAGTCGCATCTTTCGTTTGTGTCCAAAATGCCCTTTGCTTGATGCCCAAGTTGTACTTTCTTCACATGTGACTATGGATTGAACTAGGTCAACTTCTTGAATCAATCGGACCGTTGGATGAAGCGTGACAGTCTGATCCTCAGACTGTTCCCTCTGGCTGTCTGAGACAGAATCCCGCGATCTGCGCTGAACGGTCGTTGTCTTCACATGTGAGTTCCCATTTCATGGGAACTGACTTCTCCAGAGTTCCCTTGATGGAAACTCTTCATCGTTGTAAGCTTGTGTTTTTGTTTCTGGGAGTTCCCACTTCATGGGAACTTTCTTCTTCAGAGTTCCCTTGATGGAAACTCTTCATTGTGGCTAGCAGTGGCTTTGTCATTCATAGTTCTTGGTTGTACCTGTGTTCCTTAGAAATACTTGAACAAACCACATTAGTTCCCTATGGTATTTGTCATTATCAAAACTTAAAGAGAAGTGAATCGGTGATCCGTTGCTTAGAACCAGAGGTCCCAACAACGTCCCAACAATTTCCCCCTTTTTGATGATGACAAACCCATCACAAAAATGCAAGTATTTCAATGAATGATATGCTGATGAGTTCCTAAGTATGATTTTGGGAAGTCACTCTTAGTGAGACATTTAGATTTAGGGAGCCACTTCTGGTGAGACACAGTTCCTATTAGGCTTTTTATGCAATTATTCCCCCTTAGCTTATGCGTGGTCTGTGATAACTTAAACTTTTAACTCATCTCACATTTTTTATCTTTCCCCCTTTTGACATCATCGAAAATTAAGCAAAGCAATATTAGGAAAGAATGGAACACGCAATCAAAATGAAGACCATTTCATTACTTAAGAGAATATGTACAATGGGAACCCAAGTACAATTTGTGGTCATTTTTGGATTAAGGGAACAAGAAGGGAGAGATCATGGGCTCTGAGGGAACAAGGCGTCACAAAGGCGCGTAAGGACTTGTGTAAGCTTTTCTTGTCCTCTGGCCAACACTGCCTGGTCCCTAGCAATCTGATCGAGGGTGTTGGCGATGCGGAGCAACACTGAGGAGTTCCCCTCTTGTGGACCAGACTCTAGGGGAGCCGCTTCCTCTACAGGCTCCGAGTGCCTCATCTTCTGGGCAACTGTAATGTCCAGTTCCCTTCCAAGCTCGATTTCGTCTTTAGAGGCATCGTAGAGACCCTCTTTTTGTAGGAGCTTCTTGATCAGTCCGGAGTAGGGAAGGGAGTGGGACTTGGAGGCCATGCACTTTTCCATGTGCCCAAGGATAATTCGGGGAAGATTTATGGGCTTCTTGAGGAGGAAGTGGTAGAGGATGATGGCATCGGGGATGTTGACGACCAGGCGCTTTTCTTGGCGTGGGATCACCACGTTGATGATGAATTGGTGAGCGAGCTTGGCGACCAAGGACAGATGATGCGTCGAGAGGACCTTAGAGGGAACCCGACCCTCAAAAATTGTGTTGTACACCTCGGCGCTGTTGAAGTCGCCCCAGAGCTTGCTGGGCACCTCGCTAAGCCCTTGACCAGGGACCTGGAGTTGAAGGCGGATCGTAGACGTTGTAAAAATGAACTCGTCGCCTTCGTGGGAGAGAGTTCCCTGAGTGCCGTCATTGGTGATAGTGAAGTTGTTGTAGAATTGACTCACTTGTGAGGGATCTACTCTCACAGTTTCTTGGCAGAGTCTCTCCCAGCCCTGGGCCTTGATCAGTTCCCACAGTTCCTCCAGACCATTTTCAGTTAGCACCTCTTTGGAAACAATGAGATGAGGAAGAAGCTTTCGGCGCTCAGTGACATGATGCTTGGTGGTCCCCTTCCCCTTCTTTGACTTGCTTTTGGATTTGTTCCCCCTAGAGACCGTGCGAGGTCCTTTCTGCTGAGGGGGTGCAGCCGCTTCGATCATAAGCACGCGGTCCCTTGGTGGTGGGGAACTCGCGGACACCACCATTTGGTGTCCAGGTGTAGGGATGCGTGCTGGCTCCTTTGTAGCTGGAGCTTCTTCTTCTTCTTCGACCTCATCATGGGAGGTCCCTTCTTCCTCGGAGGAGCTCGAACCCGAGCCCTCCGCGTCATCTCCAGGATGACTTGTTGTTGCCTCAGCACCTCCAGCTGGTGCCAGGTCCCTTGTCTCTGTTGGCTCTTGAGGAGCAACCTTTTCTGGGGACTTTGTCCCTTGGGAGACTGTGTGCTCAGAGGGACCCCTGTTGAGTTCTTCCTCGATGGCCTCGAGTTGGGCTTCCTCCTCCAAAGTTCCCATAATGATCGGAGGAGGGTCTTTGGTCATTTTGCCGATGACCACAGAAAGAGGAAGATCGTCGTCGTCTGAGGAGAGGGCGACGGTACTTTTGGATGGTGAGGGAGAGGGGAGTTTGGTGGTGGTGGGAGACGTGATGGAAGAGGGGAGAGGAGAGGAAGGAATAGGGGTTGTGAGTTGAGTAGAAGGAGGAGGAAGGGATCTGTGGTCCTGTGGAGGAGAGATCCCCGAAGCAGAGATGGGAGTGGTGGAAATGTGTTTTGGTGAGGAAGGAGAAGGTGGTTGGGATGTTGGAGTTCCCATCGTGGTGGGAACTGGAGGAGGTGGCGGAGGAGGTCCCTCGATTTGAAGAGGAGGGATGGAGGAGGAAGAGGGAAGTAGACTCTGGGATTCGGAGTTCCCATCGTCGGAAGGAAAGGGGTAGGGAGGTTTGGGAGCACAAGAACTCTCCTTGGAGCAGTTCAGGTAGTCCTCAAAGCGGAAGAAAGCCTTCTTTCTGGGCTCCGAAAATTCAGAGGCCTCAGAGTGTTTACGCTTTTTGGATTTTGAGGGGTCGTGGGAGTGTTTGGATTTTTTGGATTTTGAGGGATCTTTTGATGAATGGCGATGTTTGGATGAGTGGCGATGTTTGGATTTACGGGGTTTTTCATTGATGGAGGGGCGAGCATCTCCGAAGTTGTCAACGATGACAACTACGGAGGAGGTGTTGGTGGTTGAAGGTGGAAGAGGAAGAGATTCGGAGGAGGAAGAGGTCCAAGAGACGGTTTCGTCGACCTGAGGAGGAGGAGGGGGCAAGAAGGGGCTTACTTGATTGTATAGCCCTTGAATGAGGACATCCTTCATGGTTGGGTCTTGTTCTTGCTCAATCTCGTTCAGTTGAGTGATGAAAAGAGTGCGAGGATTGGCAAGTACCCACTCTTTGATTTGTGCGAATGTGTGTTGAGGGGCCATTTTTGTAAGAATTTGGGAGGTTTTGGAGGTTTCTTGAAAAGAGAGTGAAAAGGATTTGTGGAAGACGAATGACAGGGATGTAGGATGGAGTAAAGGGCCTAAAAATGGCAAAGAGGGGTTTTAAAGGAGAGGGGAGGTGAAGGGTAGAAAGGGAAGTGGAATAACCTCGATAACCGTTGCCCAATGAACGTGGGGCGCCGTTTCAACTTCTCAAGCACGCTTCTGGACACGCGTCACAATCTCTTGGGAAGTCCTTTTCAAATTTTGAATACTTGGCCTGTAACGCTTCAGAGCTTCTGACACGAAAGTCCGCTTCCCAAGTGACGGTTTTTCTTTGAAGATTAGTCAGTGTTCCCTTTGTATATGCAGCAGTTCCCATGATCGTTTCAAGGTCAAGGAGAGTGAAGTGGTTGAGGGAACTTCACACTCATCTTTTTGTGGGGCTAGGGAACTCAAAGGGAACCAGACAATTTGCAACTCGATAAAGGAAATGTTTTGGCTCATGAGAAGCATTTGTCTGGTCCCTAGCTCAAGGTGGGTCATATGATCAACCGTCATGGTGGCTTGTAATGAGGGATAAAGGGAACTCTGGTTGATCATTTTGGGCCAAAAGAAATAGAGTTCCTTTGTACACATTTTTCTCTAGACTAGTAATCATGGCATAGTGAAAGCAATGAATCCAAGTTCCTTATCATGCAATTTTAGATAAACTAGTCAGGCATTGAGAGAGAGATAAACAGGGACTTGTTTAGTTTAGAGTTATCATGCCTAGAAGCATTCGAAAACGCTGGTAGGGACGTCTGTCTAAAGCTTTGGTAAGAATATCCGCAATTTGCTCTTCAGTTCTACAGTGTTCCATCGAAATGTTCCCATTCTCAACATTGTCACGTAGAAAGTGATGCCTTATATCAATATGCTTAGTTCTAGAATGATGCACAGGATTTTTGGAAATGTTTATGGCACTAGTGTTGTCACAGAGTATGGGAACTGGGCCAAAAGACATACCGTAATCCTGGAGTTGTGACTTAAGCCATAGAACCTGGGAACAGCATGATGCGGCAGCCACATATTCAGCTTCAGCTGTGGAGAGTGCCACTGAGTTTTGCTTTTTAGATCCCCACGAAACTAAGCAAGACCCTAGGAACTGGGCCATTCCTGAAGTGCTCTTTCTGTCAACCAAGTGCCCTGCAAAATCAGCATCTGTGTATGCAATGAGCTCAAGGGAACTGTTCCTTGGATACCAAAGGCACAAGTTATTGTTCCCTTTGAGATACCTGAAAATTCTCTTCACCTCTTTCAGGTGTGATTCCTTAGGGTTAGCTTGAAAACGAGCACAAAGACATACGGAGAACATGATATCAGGTCTACTAGCTGTTAAGTAGAGAAGGGACCCGATCATACCTCGATAGTTCCTTTGGTCCACACTGATACCTGTTTCATCTGCATTTAGCCTTGAATTTGGTGAGATGGGAGTGTCAATGGGCTTTGAATGTTCCATCCCATACTTCACGAGCATTTCCTTGACGTATTTCTGTTGATGGATCTTTGTTCCCTCCTTTGTTTGGGATATTTGAAGTCCCAAGAAGAACGTGAGTTCCCCAATAAGACTCATCTCAAACTCATTGCTCATGAGGTCCTTGAACTGTCATACCAAGCTCGGGGAGATTGTTTGAGTCCGTAAAGGGCCCTTTCCAGGAAATAGACATGGTTGGGCATTTTCTAATCTTCGAATCCTGGAGGTTGGGCCACATACACTTCTTCCTTGAGATGTCCATTCAGGAAGGCTGTTTTCACATCCATTTGATAAAGTTTGAATCCCTTGTGAGCAGCATAGGCGATGAGGAGTCTGATTGCCTCGATCCTGGCAACTGGTGCGAAGGTCTCATCGTAGTCAATCCCTTCCTCTTGCCTGTATCCTTGTGCTACTAACCTAGCCTTGTTCCTTGCTACAGCTCCAGTATCATCGAGCTTGTTCCTAAAAACCCATCGGGTTCCTATGATGTTCTTGTTTTTGGGCCTAGGAACTAGCTTCCAAACTTTGTTTCTCTCGAATTGGTGGAGTTCCTCTTGCATGGCTTGAATCCAATCTGGGTCCTTTAATGCTTCTTTGATATTTTTGGGTTCCACCATTGAAACAAACGCGTTAAAAGCACAAAAATTATTGAGAGAGGAACGAGTCTGCACACCTTTAACAAGAGAAGAGATGATGTTCTCAAGAGGGTGGTCCTTCCTTTGTTGAAAGGTTCTTGTATGAGTGAGTTCCTTTGCATGTGTATCATCCTCAGTCGGTGTTTCTTTGTCATGGGAACTCTCATCTCCAGCTTCTTCATTTGATGTTTCTTCAGAGATTTCTGGCAGGTTCCCTCTTTGTTCCCCTTGAATACTTGATTCTGGCAGAGTATTGTCTTGGGGGACAGCAGAGTTGTTCCCTGAAGAGGGGACCTCGAGTGAGTTGGAGGTGTCTTGTGGTTCTTCTGAGGAAGGAGCCTCGAGGAAGGTTTGATCAGTGAGGGTTGGACCTTCGTCGTTGTTCCCTGGTTGCGGGATATTGCTTGCACTTGGATAGTCTTCATCCTTTTTTCTTGGCTCATCCTCGTCATCATCATCGTCTTCATGTCTGACTAGTTTGAACAGAGTTCCCTTCCCTTGGGTCTCGGTTCCCATCTTTACAGACTTTTCATTGAAGACGACATGAATGCTTTCCTCTATCTTCTTGGTTCTTTTATTGTAGACCCTGTAAGCCTTGCTTTGTGATGAGTATCCCAGGAAGATCCCTTCGTCGCTTCTGGGGTCGAATTTGCCAAGATTGTCTTTGCCGTTGTTGTGAACAAAACATGTGCAACCAAATGTTCTCAAGTGTGAGATGTTTGGTTTTCTCCCTTTGATGAGCTCATAGGAAGTCTTGTTGATCAGGGGCCTTGTCATGGCTCGATTTAGGATGTATGTAGCTGTGGAGATTGCTTCAGTCCAGAAGTGCTCAGGAACTCCACTTTCGATCATCATGGTTCTAGCCATGTCCTCCAGAGTTCTATTCTTTCTCTCGACCACTCCATTTTGCTGAGGAGTGCGAGGAGCTGAAAAGTTGTGAGAGATCCCATTTTGCTCGCAGAAGTTTAGGAACTCCGAGTTTTGAAACTCAGTTCCGTGATCAGATCTGATTGCTTTCAGTTTCAGCCCCAAGCTTACTTTTGTTCTTTTGATGAAGGGCTCAAATTCTTCAAACGCTTGTGATTTTGCCTTCAAGAAAATAACCCAGGTGAATCTTGAAAAATCATCAATTAAAACATACTTGTACCTTTTTCCACCGTAGCTAGCTATTCTCATGGGACCACAGAGATCCATGTGAATTAACTCCAGGGACCAGGTTGTGCTTACCACCTTCTTCGGTTTGAAGGAGGTCCTGGTCTGTTTCCCTCGAACACATGCTTAACACATTTTGACTCCTTCGAGATTTATCCGTGGGAGACCAATGACCAGATCCTGTAGATAAAGCTTCAGGATTTGGTTTACACCAGCATGTCCCAGTCTTCGATGCCAGAGTTCCGTGTCATCTTGGGAACTCGCAAGGCACAGCTTCATTGGTGGTTCAAAGTTGGTGTCCACCACATACACATTGTTGTATCTTCTTCCTCTCAGAATTACTTTGTTGGTCTTCTTGTTGATGATGAGACATTCATCTGAGTCGAAGGTGACGATGTTGTTCCCTTGATCACACATCTGGGAGACACTCAGCAGATTGTATCCCAGATCCTTTACCAGATTTACGTTGCTGACTTTGATAGATTTATTTAGCAACACTTCTCCTTTTCCAATAACTTCTCCTTTGTTCTTGTTGCCAAATGAGACGTGGCCTCCTTCGGCATGAGTGTGGAGTGAGATGAGGATATCCTTGTTTCCTGTCATATGGTTCGAGCATCCACTATCTATGAACCATGTACTGTTCCCTCTCACTGCCACCTACAAGGAAAAGTTAGTGTTTTGAGACCCAGGCAAGATGACTCTTGCCAGGTCCCTTGCAAGGGAAAACATTTTCATTTAAGATATAGTCAGAAATGTTGATGTCTTTGGAATTTTGAGAGTTGGAATTCCTTTGGTGATGAGTATGACGTTTTTGTCTGTTTGGGAACTCATGGCTTCTAGGGGTTTGGGCTCTCTTCTTGGGACATGCCTCCTTGTAGTGCCCATGAGCACCACAGTGCCAACATGTCTTGTAGTATTCTCCCAGGTAGTATTTTGGGTGTGGTCTTTGGATACGGTTCCTATCCATGGTTTCTTTGTTGTACACCCGAGACCCATTTCCCTTAGCAATTTTGACATAGATTCTATGTCCAGAGTTCCCAATATAGTAATCTTTCTCACCATTGTTTCCACTCTCTAGGACCCTGATTTTCTCCTCGAGATGAGCATTTTTCTGTTTCTCGCACTGGAGTTCTAAGTCCCTACACTCATGGATCTCATGTTCGCTCAGGGGTGACTTTCTGTTCTTGGAGCACTCACCTTTGTATCCTATGCCATGTCTGGCTGGGACAAACTTAATTTGGGAACTAGAGGCTTCAGTATGTTCGGGAGTCTTACTCAGGTTTTGCAGGAGGGTGTTCTCACCTTTCTCTAAAGTTTTGATTTCTCTCTCTAGATCTACGATGTGAGACACATGGGACTTGAGTTTTTCTAGAAGGGATATGCAGTTGGGACAGGGCTCAAGACCAACTAATTGAGAATTTATGTGTTCCTGTTTTTCCAACTTGTTTTGCAGTTTTATGTTATCTTTAACAAGACTTGAAAGAATTTTCAACAATTCAGGTTTTTCATAATTACTCAAGGAATCAAGAACAGTTTCAGTGGTTACCTCACTGGGTTGTTCCCCAGTGGTTTCTCCTATGGCCATGCCACACATGTCTGGGAGTGCCCATGCTTCAGGATCTTCGTCTTCATCATCGCTCCAAGTAGCGATGTAGGCCTTCTTTCCTTGCTTTCTGCCTTCAGTTCCTTGTGGACATTCCTTCGCAAAATGTCCTTTCCTGTTGCATTTGTAGCAAGTCACTTCTGAGAGATCCTTCTCTGTGGGCTTTCTTTGGGAACTCTGTCCCTTTCCCCAGTTCCCACTGTTCCGTTGAGACTTTCCTTTGTAGAAATTTCGAAGAGCTCTTGTCACAAGGACTAGCTCTTCATCCTCTTCTTCTTCGGAGTCTTCATGTTGTTCTTGGGTTGATTTGAGCATTTTTTCGATCTTGAGTGCGATCCCTCGATGAGCTCGACTTTGTTCCTTATCATCGATCTTCCTCTTCTCATGTCCCACTAACTTTCCAAATACTTGATGGAGCATAAGCGTTCGATTTTCTGGGTTTTCCTTGAACATCGTTCTTTCATTTGCCCATTCTCCAGTCAATCCATTGAAGAGCTGTTGGACCTTCATTTTGTGGGTGATTTCTTCTTTTGTGATCCCCAATCCTTCCATCTTAGTGCAAAGTCCTTCAAACCGGGACTGGTAGCTATCGACGGACTCTCCCATCTCCATTTGGAAGTTGTAGAACTCCCTCTTTGCGTTCATTTGAAGATCTTCTCTGAGATCTGAGTTCCCAACGTGCATTTGTTGGATGGCTTCCCACATTTCCTTGGCTGTGTCAAGGTTGGCAACCCTGTCACAATCTTGTACGCACATGGACCTTTTTAGATACTGTTTTGCTTCGTAGTTTGCCTCCATGCACTTGTACTCGTTGGGACCCCACTTTGAGAGATCGTTGACAATAGCTGGATCGATTTCGAAGTTCCCCCTTTCGATGACGCACCAGGCTTGGTAGTCTTGGCCACGCATCCAATCTTTCATGTCGCGTTGCCAGCTTTCAAATCTTCCTGTTATAAGCCTTGGCGGCTTGCTGGTATTGTTCCCCACCTGAGTAAGTTCCTGAGCCATTTTGGCACCTGCGATGCTAACACAAATCTAGAGCGCAAGCTCTGATACCAATTGTTGGATCGTATGGGTTAGCAGTGAGCTTGGGAACTGGCAGTTAAGCTGTTCCCAAGGCAGCGGAAGTAAATAATCGCAAGTAATAAAAACAGTTAAAGGAAAAATTTCTTTATAGAGGAACCCCACTACAACCAACTAGTTGTATGGGTAAACCTCTACCTCCTCTTGGAGGATTTTGAATGACTTACTTATATTGATTGCTTTGTTCCTTAGTTACACAGCCGGATTTACACTTCTCTGTTCCTACAAGTTCTTCCTAACTCTAGCAACACTAGTAAATCCTCTCAACTGAGTTCGTAAGCTCACAACAGCAAAACACAAGTAACTCAAACCTTACGCTGACTTCTCAGTTCCCTTGCTCCAGGGAACTTCAGCTTCACCGTCGTCGAGATCACACACTCGCCGGCGGGGACTTCTCTTCCTTTTCTTTCTTCTCTCTAATGTGGGTGTTTGTAAGTTCTGGGAGAAGTACTCAGACCGAGTACTATTCATTTGGCTTTATAGTCCATTTGTCTTGGGCAGTCGCATCTTTCGTTTGTGTCCAAAATGCCCTTTGCTTGATGCCCAAGTTGTACTTTCTTCACATGCGACTTTGGTTTGAACTAGGTCAACTTCTTGAATCAATCGGACCGTTGGATGAAGCGTGACAGTCTGATCCTCAGACTGTTCCCTCTGGCTGTCTGAGACAGAATCCCGCGATCTGCGCTGAACGGTCGTTGTCTTCACATGTGAGTTCCCATTTCATGGGAACTGACTTCTCCAGAGTTCCCTTGATGGAAACTCTTCATCGTTGTAAGCTTGTGTTTTTGTTTCTGGGAGTTCCCACTTCATGGGAACTTTCCTCTTCAGAGTTCCCTTGATGGAAACTCTTCATTGTGGCTAGCAGTGGCTTTGTCATTCATAGTTCTTGGTTGTACCTGTGTTCCTTAGAAATACTTGAACGAACCACATTAGTTCCCTATGGTATTTGTCATTATCAAAACTTAAAGAGAAGTGAATCGGTGATCCGTTGCTTAGAACCAGAGGTCCCAACAACGTCCCAACAGAAACTACTCAACCATGTCTATTTCCTGGAGAGGGCCCTTTACGGACTCAAACAAGCTCCCAGAGCTTGGTATGACAGGTTTGCTCAATTCCTCTTGTCCCATGGATACCTTCGCGGTTCCATAGACAAGACTTTGTTTTTAAAGAAGGAGTCTAAAGATATTTTGATCGTGCAAGTATATGTTGATGACATTGTGTTTGGAGCAACTAACGAAACTCTTGTAGAAGAATTTAAGGACCTCATGAGCAGTGAGTTTGAGATGAGTCTCATTGGGGAACTCACGTTCTTCTTAGGACTCCAAATATCCCAAACCAAAGAGGGAACAAAGATTCATCAACAAAAATACATCAAGGAAATGCTTGTGAAGTATGGGATGGAACATTCAAAGCCCATTGACACTCCCATCTCACCAAATTCAAGGCTAAATGTGGATGAAACAGGTATCAGTGTGGACCAAAGGAACTATCGAGGTATGATCGGGTCCCTTCTCTACTTAACAGCTAGTAGACCTGATATCATGTTCTCCGTATGTCTTTGTGCTCGTTTTCAAGCTAACCCTAAGGAATCACACCTGAAAGAGGTGAAGAGAATTTTCAGGTATCTCAAAGGGAACGATAACTTGTGCCTTTGGTATCCAAGGAACAGTTCCCTTGAGCTCATTGCATACACAGATGCAGATTTTGCAGGGCACTTGGTTGACAGAAAGAGCACATCAGGAATGGCCCTGTTCCTAGGGTCATGCTTAGTCTCGTGGGGATCTAAAAAGCAAAACTCAGTGGCACTCTCCAAAGCTGAAGCCGAATATGTGGTTGCCGCATCATGTTGTTCCCAGGTTCTATGGCTTAAGTCACAACTCCAGGATTACGGTATGTCTTTTGGCCCAGTTCCCATACTCTGTGATAACACTAGTGCCATAAACATTTCCAAAAATCATGTGCATCATTCTAGAACTAAGCATATTGATATAAGGCATCACTTTCTACGTGACAATGTTGAAAATGGGAGCATCTCGATGGAACACTATAGAACTGAAGAGCAAATTGCGGACATTCTTACCAAAGCTTTAGACAGACGTCCCTACTAGCGTTTTCGAATGCTTCTAGGGATGATAATTCTAAACTAAACAAGTCCCTGTTTGTCTCTCTCTCAATGCCTGACTAGTTTATATAAGATTGCATGATAGGGAACTTGGATTTATTGCTTTCACTATGCCATGATTACTAGTCTAGAGAAAAATGTGTACAAAGGAACTCTACTTCTTTTGGCCCAAAATGATCAACCAGAGTTCCCTTTATCCCTTATTACAAGCCACCATGACGGTTGATCATATGACCCACCCTAAACTAGGGACTAGACAAATGCTTCTCATGAGCCAAAATATTTCCTTTATCGAGTTGCAAATTGTCTGGTTCCCTTTGAGTTCCCTAGCCCCACAAAAAGATGAGTGTGAAGTTCCCTTAACCACTTCACTCTCCCTGACCTTGATAAGATCATGGGAACTGATGCATCTACAAAGGGAACGCTGAGTAATCTGCAAAGAAAAAACCGTCACTTGGGAAGCGAACTTTTGTGTCAGAGGCTCTAAAGCGTTAAAGGCCAAGTATTCAAAATTTGAAAAGGACTTCCCAAGAGATTGTGACGCGTGTCCAGAGGCGTGCTTGAGAAGTTGAAACAGCGCCCCACGTTCATTGGGCAACAGTTATCGATGTTATTCCACTTCCCTTTCTACCCTTCACCTCCTCTCTCCTTTAAAACCCCTCTTTGCCATTTTTGGGCCCTTTATTCCATCTTACATCTTTGTCAATTGTCTTCCCCAAATCTCTTTCACTCTCTTTTCAAGAAACCTCCAAAACCTCCCAATTTCTTACAAAAATGGCCCCTCAACACACATTCGCCCAGATCAAAGCGTGGGTACATGCCAATCCTCGCATCCTTTTCGTCTCTCAACTAAAAGAGATCGAGCAAGAAACCGACCCAACCATGAAGGATGTTCTTATCCAAGGGCTATACAATCAAGTAAGCCCCTTCTTGCCTCCTCCTCCTCCTCCGGCCGACGAAATTGTCGCCTGGACCTCTTCCTCTTCCGAATCTCTTCCTCTTCCTCCTTCAACCACCAACACCTCCTCCTGAGTTGTCTTCGTTGACAACTTCGGAGACGCTTGCCCCTCCATCAATGAAAAACCCCGCAAATCCAAACACCGCCATTCATCCAAACGACGTTGATCGCCTCTCGTGTGTGCGAGGGTCTAGAGATACAATTTATAACCCGACCCCGTTGTAGTACGTGGTGGGTGTCGAACACTCGGGAAGTCTACTCGATCGATGTGCCTAGATACTAGAAAGCTAGAAAGGAGGGCTTAAAACAAAGGAAAACAAAGAAAACAGTCGGGACCGACACTGAGGTCACGTCGGGCCCGAGGTTGGCGACAAGAGGAAGTCGGAACCGACACTGTGTAAGTCGGGCCCGAGGTATCTGGGGATGTCGAACTCAAGGATTTAAAAGTAGATCTTGGGCTTTTGGGTTCCTTCCCTAGTAGATTAAGGCTTTTGCACCCCAATTCAAGCAATGAGTGATGATCGGACTAGGATCGAGTGCTTTCGCCCTCGTTCCATCCACTTCTACACCTCGATCATTGGGGAAATCCCCTTCGAAGCAAGGTCTTGAGATTGACACATGTTCACTTTCCCTACTTTGCCAATCTCAAGCCTTGATTCCCAACTTTTGCAAGGAATTGTAGCTCTATGTAGAGTGGGTTCCTTAGATCAAACACTCAAGGTATGGAATTAGGGTTTCTATCCTAAACCTAGCTAGGGTTTTCCCCCATAACCCAAGATCAAGGAGATCTACTCCATGAGACAAGCAAAGAGCAAATCAAAAGGGAAAGCAATCATCATAATCAATCTCAAAACAAAGCAATGTTTCATTCAAATCCAAAGCAATCCACAAATTCCAATCAAGGGTTTTCAAATCCACAAGAACAAAGCAAATCAAAGCAAATCTACCAACAAAACCTATCAAGTCTTCCTCCCTTGCCGATTCTCTCTCTCTTCCTTCTCCTCTCCTTCCTCCTTGCTCTCCAAGAATCCTCTTGGTTCCCTTGGAACCCCCCTTTTTGTGTGTGTGTGAGGGCACCCTTTCTTAGAAGACAAGAGGGCCTTTTATAGATTAGATGAGGGGCAAAAGTGGAAGTCCACAAATTCATGCCTTGGAGCCCAAGTAGCTCGGTGACCGACTCGGACCGACACGGAGGACCTCGGGCCCGAGTTATTGTGCATCTCGGTCCGAGGTTGGAGACTTCAAAGTTGGGCCCGACGTGGTTGCAACTCGGTCCTGACCTCGTTCCACCTTCTTCTTGTTGGCTTCTCTTGTTCTTCTTCATGGATTGCTTCTCCCTTTCCCGCTTTAGCTCGGCCTTTGCTCCATGTCTCGACCCTCCTTCAAATCGATCCTCGGTTCATGCCAAATTACCTACAAAACACATAAAATGCGCGTAGTCTCCGAATCCCATAGAAATACGGGAACTAAGCTAAAAAGGAACAAAATGCACAAGAAAAGGGGAAAAAGAAACATATTTACAAAGGAAATCACATATGAAAACACCACCAAATAGAGAGACATCAAAACACCCCATACTTAAACTTGGTTGTCCTCAAGCAATAACTATGTAAGCAAGACCGAAACATAATCTTCAAGTAAAGCCTCGTATGAAAACACATTTTAAGCACAAGTGATTGATATTCAAGCAAGATTACATCATCACACATGATTAAGTGTTCCAAGGAATAAAGTCAATGCAACTAAACCTCACTTTAGGGATATGTAAAGGTGTATCACTCATCATGTGTTTGGGTTTAGCAATGAACACTCAAGCTCAAAATTCATGCAAGTAAGGACTTTACTATTGAATCTAATATCACTAATTCCTCCCCCTAGAGATGCCTAATGCAAAGTACACAAAGAATTTCGAACTTGGCTCAATGGAGGTCCTCAAAGAGGTTCCATTCGGCCGGGTTGTAATGGGACTTTTGGTATTTCTCAAGGTGGGAATTATTTGGTCTTGTGGTGCTTTCAATGGGGATTGAACAACCTAAACTCTCACCAACTTCACCAAAATTCCACAATTACTTTCACACTCACCCAAAAGACTTAACATTTTCCTTTCAACCCAAAATTTCACTTAACATTCCACTTCATCTTTGCTCTTATGCTTTTTGTTGGATTTTCAACACTTTCTACATTTGGACCGACTTTCTTATGACATCGGGCCCAATGTTGCTTGTAACTCGGTCGGATCATTTTCTTCACTTAAGCTCATTGCTTTATCCCACTTTACATTTCCAACATTTTCTTTCTTTCTTTTCTTTCTTTTTTTCATTTTTGTACAACAAAGATACACTACCCACATGATTCATAACACCATTCTTTTCCCTTAAACCCAAGAGAATCTCAACTCTTCAAATAAAATCCCAACCTCTCTTCTAAAGTCCAATCCCATAAGGGTCAAGTCATATAAGGCTAGGAATAATATTTTTGAGGAGTTTCAAACAAAGGCTTAGGCTAGAACGGGGCTACAAACAAAGGATTATCTTCATGGTAGGATATGGAACATTTATGTGACTAGAAGAATAAAGTTCAAAATCAATGTGACCATGCTAGGACAATTCTCATGACGGTCTTGGAAAATAGATAAACACCGCAAAAGCAAGTTTTACTAAGCATGAATGAGCTAATCACACAAGAAACATGAGGGATATGCAAATATGAACAAGCATCCCTAAAATGGCCAAAAATCAATCTCACAAGGGTCACTCATACTTAGTTGCATAAGAACTCATCCTAGAACTCACATGTTCAATAAAACAAGCAAGATATCATGATCACATCAAAAGCAACATCATTTTAGAGGCTAAACTATCCAAAAATATGCAAATGAATTTACATGCTCACATCATCATTAGCTTTTATTTTGGCAATCTAAGATGGGAATTTCTAGTCCAAAACCTACAAAACACAAAATCTTTTTATTGTTTTTAACACAATTTTTCAATTTTTTTATGGATTTTTGCAAAAATTTCTCTAAAACCAAAAACAAATACTCATCCATTCAAGACCAAATCAATCATCCATGTCTTTCCTCAAACTACAAACCAATAAGCAAACATCCCAAATACAAACTAGAAACACAAACTAAATATCCTCAAAATAACAAACAAACATAAACAAGTGAAATCATGAACACACTTACCCCCACCCCATACTTCAAATTTTGATGTCCCCATCAAACAAGGAAATCAAAACTTAAAAGCAAGAGAGAAGAGTATGAAAAGCTCACAATTTCTTATTCTTCAATGGCATGTATAGGATCACTCGAAGGGGTTGTAACGTCTACGTCCTCTTTGGAGCCTTGCTTGTCGCTCCCTCTCGTACACTTGCTCTTGGTAGAAGTCTTGTGGTGGTGGTTGGAGTTGAGGCTCCGGGCGTGTCCATTGGTCCTCACGGGAAGGGAAGTTCCCGCTCATCCACGTGTTGAAGCTATCTTGGACCCGCCACCTTTGGTCTTCCACCTCCCTTAGCTCCTCCACCTCTCGTCTGGTGTAGCCGAGGGCCTGGTTCATCTCTTGTTGGCTAGCTTGGAAAGAACTTTGTTGTTGAAGCATTTGTTGTTGTTGTTGGTACATTTTTTGTTGATGTTGGTACATTTGTTGTTGTTGGAGATTCACTTGATGGACCTCTTGCAGAACATTTTCTTGTTGGAGTTGGAGATGGGCCATTTGGTTGGCTAAGAAGGACATGTCCACCGGTTGTTGTTGCTCGGGAAACACCATTCCCGGAACGTACCATTGGGCATAGCCTTCATAACCGCCACCTTGAGCTTGCTCTCGCCTTGCACCGCTCCCTTCTCCACGTTCATAATGCCTCGGGACCTCACCACCATGAAATGAACTGGACCGACGTTGAGGGAAATCGGGCCCGACTTGGTGTGTAGCTCGGTCCGCCAGTGTTGGAGCATGGTGCGTTGCTCGGAGATCGGCCATCAAGCCTTGGAGGCGCTCATCTTCTTCACTTTGCTCTTGATCGACATCCATGTCCTCCCCACGAGGTGCAAACACGAAGTTGTCTTGGTCGGAATCCGGTGTAGATGGGGGGGAGGTAAACCGAATGTGTTGAGATTGTTGTCGCCGCCCCTCTCTTGCACCTTCGGGGTCACCAAATGAGTGTGGCTTGCCGGCCCACACTTGGTACCAATTTTGATACCGAGAAAGGTCATAGAGGTTGTGCACTAACCGGATCGACACACCATCATAGTTTGAGTGAGGGGCCAAGGAAATCATGTAGAGCTTCTCCTTGATGATGTTGGCCTTCTTGAAATACTTCATGTTCATGAACTCAACACCATTCGGAGTCGGAGAATACTTGTCAAGATCAACTCCTACGCATGGCGAGCCTTGCTATCATCCCGCCGAAGTAGATCCAAGAGGAGCTTTGGAAGTCTCGCACCATCTTGACCCACTCCCATGCAAGGTTCATGGGCTTCTCGGTGTTGAAGAGCATCTCATGGAGCAACATGATCTCCTCCTTCATAGGCTTGCTCAACTCATGTCGAGCATAGATTACACACCCCAAGACTCGCACCATGACCCGAAAAAGAGGGCTAGCAATCTCGGTTGTGGAGGCGCCCTTTCTCATCTCACTCTTCCCGGCCACATGACGCCATACTTGGTTCACCTTCTCATTGTTGACGCCGGTCTCTTCTCTTGGGAATGGAAACCCGAAGTAGGTAGCCAAATCCCTAAGAGTGAGATTGTGGTCCTCATTGCCCAATCGGAAAGTGATCACCCCTTCCTCATCCTCCACATTATCATAAGTGCACTCGAATGTGGCCATGAACTCCGAGGTGAGGGCGGGGTAGTGAGTGTTGTCCCACCTTAGCATCCCATTAAGACCGATGTGGGGGTAGCATCTTGGAAGGGCTTGATCCATGTCCATCTTCCACACGGCTTCCCAATCAAGCCACCTCGTGTGGTGCTCAAGTGCCATATATCTTTCATAATTCTCCACTTGTTCATCCTCCTCCAAATAGACATCATCCAACTTCGGCTCTTTCCTTGACTTCTTGGACTTCTTCCTTGGCCTTTCCACATGAGAGGATGAAGCTCTTGTCTCCATGGTACCTACACACATCCAACCAAACAAAAGGATCCAAGATAAACTCCATACAACTCAACAAAAGCACTCATCAACACACAACAACATTTCAACACAAAGGGAACCCCATACTTAGTCTCTAGACTCACATGCATCTCAATCCAACATAAATCATCATGGACATCTCCTAACAATGGCTAAGCAAATGATCATTTACATCATGATTAGGCTATAGCCAACAATTAAACACATGAATCCACATAATATCACAAGAAGAGAGCAAAGACAACTAGGATCGACTTCCAACCTATGTCGGGCCCGACTTACTCAACCTCGGTCCGACTTGTTGGACCGACTTCCACACCTCGAGCCCGACTCTCCTGGGCACGTCGATCTCGACCTAGTTCATGCTTCGACGTCTAGCCTCAAATCAACCCAAATCACTCTATCATGCACTTAAATTTTAAAAATCCAAAATATGTTTAGAGCAAAAATCCACAAATCATGAGTGTTCCCCCATGCGATCCAACAAACATATGAACACATGATATCACAAATTCACGAACCCTATGAACACATGAATCCACATGCCAAAGGGCCCTCTTTTAAACACATGGTATCACTCTACATTACTCTAATATCATATGTTGAGAATTCTCATGACCATGATAGAAAATGCCGGTCTTACTCTATCATGTGGATTAATTCACCTATTACTCGAATTTCTAAACATGTGGCATATTACTCGAAATGAAATATTATTACTCGATATGCCCATAATCATGATAGAGTGATATTGATCAAAATATCATGAAATAATATTATCAAAATGTCCTTAATATGGCAATATCATGATATCATGATATGCATATCATGGATTAATATCACTCTATCAAAACATGGTATGCATATTTTGATCCCCGGCAACATGAAGAAAATGGCAAATCAAACATGCATTTAAGAATAAGAAATTGGTGAATTTCTAAACACGATATGGCAATTCATTTGGTCATGATATCACAACTTGATATCAAAGCATATGAACACACAAGAATAATCCATATCGTTGTCTAATATGAATTGCCTAGTTGTCTTGGTTCTTCATGTTTGGGGAGGAACGATCATGAGGAAGATTGAGTTATAATTAAAACACGAAGTTGTTTTGAGTAATTCCTTCCTCAAATCGATCCCCGGCAACGGCGCCAATCTTTTGATCGCCTCTCGTGTGTGCGAGGGTCTAGAGATACAATTTATAACCCGACCCCGTTGTAGTACGTGGTGGGTGTCGAACACTCGGGAAGTCTACTCGATCGATGTGCCTAGATACTAGAAAGCTAGAAAGGAGGGCTTAAAACAAAGGAAAACAAAGAAAACAGTCGGGACCGACACTGAGGTCTCGTCGGGTCCGAGGTTGGCGACAAGAGGAAGTCGGGACCGACACTGTGTAAGTCGGGCCCGAGGTATCTGGGGATGTCGAACTCAAGGATTTAAAAGTAGATCTTGGGCTTTTGGGTTCCTTCCCTAGTAGATTAAGGCTTTTCCACCCCAATTCAAGCAATGAGTGATGATCGGACTAGGATCGAGTGCTTTCGCCCTCGTTCCATCCACTTCTACACCTCGATCATTGGGGAAATCCCCTTCGAAGTAAGGTCTTGAGATTGACACATGTTCACTTTCGCTACTTTGCCAATCTCAAGCCTTGATTCCCAACTTTCGCAAGGAATTGTAGCTCTATGTAGAGTGGGTTCCTTAGATCAAACACTCAAGGCTATGGAATTGGGGTTTCTAGCCTAAACCTAGCTAGGGTTTTCCCCCCTAACCCAAGATCAAGGAGATCTACTCCATGAGACAAGCAAAGAGCAAATCAAAAGGGAAAGCAATCATCATAATCAATCTCAAAACAAAGCAATGTTTCATTCAAATCCAAAGCAATCCACAAATTCCAATCAAGGGTTTTCAAATCCACAAGAACAAAGCAAATCAAAGCAAATCTACCAACAAAACCTATCAAGTCTTCCTCCCTTGGACGATTCTCTCTCTCTTCCTTCTCCTCTCCTTCCTCCTTGCTCTCCAAGAATCCTCTTGGTTCCCTTGGAACCCCCCTTTTTGTGTGTGTGTGAGGGCACCCTTTCTTAGAAGACAAGAGGGCCTTTTATAGATTAGATGAGGGGCAAAAGTGGAAGTCCACAAATTCGTGCCTTGGAGCCCAAGTAGTTCGGTGACCGACTCGGACCGACAGGGAGGACCTCGGGCCCGAGTTACTGTGCATCTCGGTCCGAGGTTGGAGACTTCAAAGTCGGGCCCGACGTGGTTGCAACTCGGTCCTGACCTCGTTCCACCTTCTTCTTGTTGGCTTCTCTTGTTCTTCTTCATGGCTTGCTTCTCCCTTTCCCGCTTTAGCTCGGCCTTTGCTCCATGTCTCCACCCTCCTTCAAATCGATCCTCGGTTCATGCCAAATTACCTACAAAACACATAAAATGCGCGTAGTCTCCGAATCCCATAGAAATACGGGAACTAAGCTAAAAAGGAACAAAATGCACAAGAAAAGGGGAAAAAGAAACATATTTACAAAGGAAATCACATATGAAAACACCACCAAATAGAGAGACATCAGACGTCACTCATCAAAAGACCCCTCAAAACCCAAAAAATCCAAACACTCCCACGACCCGTCAAAAACCAAAAAGCGTAAACACTCTGCGGCCTTTGAATTCTCGGAGCCCAGAAAGAAGGCTTTCTTCAAGTTTGAGGAATACCTGAACTGCTCCAAGGAGAGTTCCTGTGCTCCCAAACCTCCTTTCCCTTTCCCTTCCGACGATGGGACCTCCGAACCCCAGAGTCTACTCCCCTCTTCCTCCTCCATCCCTCCTCTTCAAATCGAGGGACCTTCCAAACCTCCTCCCACAAAACGACCAACTCCCCCTCCACTACCTCCCTCAGTTCCCACCCCCAAGGGCACTCTCCCAAACCACCCGACTCCTCCTCCGCCACCTTCTCCAGTTCCCGCCACGATGGGAACTCCACCTCCCGAACCTTCTTCACTTCCTCCCGTTCCCATCATTACGGGATCTCCATCTCCATCTTCATCTCACAAAACTCCTTCTCCTCCCTCTTCACCCAAACACATATCCACCTCTCTTACTTCTACTTCGGGGATCTCTACTCCCCAAGTCACCACAACCCTTCCTCCCCCTTCCACACAACTCTCCACCCCTCTTCCTTCTTCTCCTCTCCCCTCTTCCACCACATCCCCCACCACCACCAAACTCCCCACTCCCTTCCCTACTCCGGGCTGATCAAGAAGCTCCTACAAAAAGAGGGTCTTTACGACGCCTCTAAAGACGAAATCGAGCTTGGAAGGGAACTGGACATTACAGTTGCCCAGAAGATGAGGCACTCGGAGCCTGTAGAGGAGGCGACTCCACTAGAGTCTGGTACACAAGAGGGAAACTCTCCAGTGTTGCTCCGCATTGCCAACACCCTCGACCAGATTGCTAGGGACCAAGCAGCGTTGGCCAAAGGACAAGAAAAGCTCACACAAGTCCTTACGCGCCTCTGTGACGCCCTATTCCCTCAGAACCCATGATCTCTCCTTTCCTGTTCCCTTAATCCAAAAATGACCACAAATTGTACTTGGGTCCCCTTTGTACATACTATCTTAAGTAATGAAATGGTCTTTATTTTGATTGCGTGTTCCCTTCTTTCCTATTATTTCTTTACTTGTTTTCGATGATGTCAAAAGGGGGAAAGACAAAAAATGCGAGATGAGTTAAAAGTTTAAGTTATCACAGACCACGCATAAGCTAAGGGGGAACAATTGCATAAAAAGCTCAATAGGAACTATGTGTCTCACCAGAAGTGGTTCCCTAAATCTAAAAGTTTCACTAAAAGTGACTTCCCAAAATCATACTTAGGAACTCATCAGCATATCATTCATTGAAATACTTGCATTTTTGTGATGGGTTTGTCATCATCAAAAAGGGGGAAATTGTTGGGACGTTGTTGGGACCTCTGGTTCTAAACAACGGATCAACGATGTAATTCTCTCTAAGTTTTGATAATGACAAACACCATAGGGAACTAATGTGGTTTGTTCAAGTATTTCTAAGGAACACAGGTACAACCAAGAACTCTTATGAATGACCAAAAGCCAGTGCAGGCCACAATGAAGAGTTCCCATCAAGGGAACTCTGAAGAGGAAAGTTCCCATGAAATGGAAATTCCCAGAAACAATCAAGAGAACACAAGCTTACAACGATGAAAAGTTTCCATCAAGGGAACTCTGAAGAAGACAGTTCCCATGACATGGGAACTCACATGTGAGGACAACGACCGTTCAACGCAGATCGCGGGATTCTGTCTCAGACAGCCCGAGGGAACAGTCTGAGGATCAGACTGTCACGCTTCATCCAACCGTCCGATTGATCCAAGAAGTTGACCTAGTTCAAACCAAAGTCACATGTGAAGAAAGTACAGCTTGGGTATCAAGCAAAGGGCATTTTGGACACAAACGAAAGATGCGACTGCCCAAGCTCAATGGACTATAAAGCCAAATGAATAGTACTCGGTCTGAGTACTTCTCACAGAACTTACAAACACCCACATCAGAGAAAAGAAAGAAAAGGAAGAGAAGTCCCCGCCGGCGAGTGTGTGATCTCGACGACGGTGAAGATGAAGTTCCCAAGAGCAAGGGAACTGAGAAGTCAGCGTAAGGTTTGAGTTACTTGTGTTTTGCTGTTGTGAGCTTAGGAACTCAGTTGAGAGGATTTACTAGTGTTGCTAGAGCTAGGAAGAACTTGTAGGAACAGAGAAGTGTAAATCCGGCTGTGTAACTAAGGAACAAAGCTATCAATATAAGTGAGTCATTCAAAATCCTCCAAGCGGAGGTAGAGGTTTACCCATACAACTAGTTGGTTGTAGTGGGGTTCCTCTATAAAGGAACTGTGCCTTTTACTGTCTTTATTACTTGCGATTATTTACTTCCGCTGCCTTGGGAACAGCTTAATTGCCAGTTCCCAAGCTCACTGCTAACCGATTACGATCCAACATAAATCATTTAAGATCCTACTTTGATAAGATTCTACTTGGGATCGTGGATCATTTTGCATGTTATGGATCGTAAGATCGCTAGAATCGTAGAATCGGATCGGGATTCTGATAACATTGCTTGCACCAATTATAATTCACAATAACATATTACCACACATGCATATCTAGCGTTGTTTTGTTAGAATTACTTTTCATGCATCAAGTTACTCTATTCTAGTAGTATAGATTAAACCTCTATATTGATTTCATCCCCACTCATATCTCACGTAAATTAATGAAGTGTCAAAAAATTATAGGGAAAATTGCATTTAACCACCCTTTATTTTACATTTGTTGCAATTAACCACCCTTTATATTTTTTTCTACAATTAACCATCCTTTATTTGTAATTATGTGCATTTAACCACACATTTTAACGAAAAATGTCATCTTCTCTCCATTAAGTAAAGTAAATTACGAAATAATTTCCTCCATCCATCCAATGGCGAAGAAGAACCACGACTTCGCCGACACAAAGACCATGAGTTTTGGATCTGATTCTGTCGACTTTGAGCGTCCCTTGGAGTCGATCCTGTTTAAGTTGATAAACGACGACTCGAGATTCAAAAGGTTAAGATGTAGGTCGAAATCCAATGATAATGACATTCCAAGCTCAATTTATTCCTAAATTCTTTTATTTATTGTAAATAAAATTAAAAAAGAAGAGTAAAAACGTAATATACTTTAATTAACAAAGAGAATAACGTTTTTTATCAAAATGGGTGGTTAAATGCGCATATTTACGAATAAGGGGTGGTTAAGTGTAGAAAAAAATATAAAGGGTGGTTACTTGCAATAAATGTAAAATAATGGGTGGTTAAATGCACTTTTTCCTAACTTATATTATTACCCATTTATTGTTGGAGGTGAACAACATAGATGAAAAAAAGTAAGTATGCCTATAGGTAGACTGAAATGTGTTTGTGTACATATATTTTTGTCTAGTATAAAAGTTAGAGTTTTATTTTAAAACCAATTAATAATAAGTGAAGTTACTCAATAAATTATATATAATAGTTTTAATTCACGACCTCTTAAGGCTAGTATAATTAGGTTGATCCAGTTGTCATCTAGAGATAATTAGGTAGGTAAGATAGATAATGGGAGAGTAAAAGTTAGCTAAGCCTAACTCAGGCAAAGATAATGGGTGGTAGCAATTTGGTAAGCCCAACTCGAGTAAACAAGATAGATAATGGATGAGTAATAACTCAGTAAGCCTATCCTAAGATAATGGACTCAGGACCAACATGTTCTGATACCGTGAAAAAAGTTTGTGGGTCGATAGGTAGGTAGACTTAGGACATATTCGTACAAAAACACATACGCATTAGGTATTTAGACTCAACATGTAAACTCAATGAGTTTTTATCTTAAAATTAATTGAAAATAGGAATAATTCGAATATATATATATATATATATATATATATATATATTAACTGATTTTTTTTCCAAGTTTTTGATATGAAACTGTCATTAGAGTAGACTTAAATTAGAAAAGACATAAAAGTAGAAAGAGGAGGAAAAGGACAAGTTTAAAGAAGTAGTATTCGAAAGCGTTGTTATAATTAATGTAGCTAGCCATTAATTATTTAATACGTACGACATGCAAGTTAAGCTGAGTGGGAGTGATACTTGGGTAGGCAATATAGGAAGCTGTATAATGAGCTAATTAGAAGGCCAATAAACTATACTAATTAATAGTAGTAATAAAGAAAACACGGTGGTTGGCGGGGATTTCGTGTAAACTAAAAATGTTGGCCCATTTAATAGCCTCTCTATACTCTCAAGTCTCAACTACTCTTACCTCTAACACCCGACCCCACCCGACCGCGCCATCCACAGGAATCCTCAAATGACAATTAACGTCCAATATTTCTTCAACCAACTACAATTACCCCTTTATTTTAATATATGGAAACCCAAATTACAATTTGTGATATTGCCAAATGCCAACCAATGAATGAATGAGCAGAGTATGTACGTATATGTAGGGGACTACTATTTGCTCAAAGGATCATGGAGATTTCCTGCAAATTAAAAGCTTAGCTTAGTGGATACACCCCCATCGATCAATAATATATATCACCTCACATTATTGTATATAAACACAACACACCATTTGCACAATTAATCCCTCAAGCCCTCCACTCCACACATCTGTAACCTCCCGACTCACATTATTCCCATGCTCTCCCGCCCCTAATTAGTGTACACACACACCCAGCCTCTAGAACTCCAACACAATAACTATCAAACCCAAATACAAACACACACAAACTAAACAAAAAGAAAAAAAAAGATATGGATCTTTTCCCTCCCATCTCCAAGTGCAAAGTAGAAGACCGATCAAGCCAAGCGGTGGCGGCCGACCTGGACGGAACCCTCCTGATCTCGAAAAGCCCATTCCCGTACTACCTCCTCATGGCCCTCGAAGCCGGCAGCCTCCCACGCGCTCTCCTCCTCCTCCTCTCGTCTCCTCTTCTCTACTTTGTCTACCTCTTGGTCTCCCCGCCCCTCGCCTTCCAGGCCTTCATCTTCATCACGTTTGCGGGCCTCAAGGCCCGGGACATCGAGCTCGTGGCCCGCTCCGTGCTCC